>CAWUFW010001232.1:1272500-2472500 GCA_963921515.1 Calotriton arnoldi
CGAGCAAAAGGAACGTTGTTCACATCAATTACATAAGAGTACTTGAGTGGAAACTTTTTTGGTAACGCTGCACCACTGCCTTTGCTCGTAGCATTGACAGCCAACATTATCTCACTGTCTAGTCTCGTTTTTGAACGAGTGATCGCAGCTACGGAAGCCGTCTGAACAGCCCCTTTTGCGGCTTCGTCAGCCAATGAATTCCCTGCAACGTGAACGCCATCACGTTGATGACTCAGCTTGTGTATCACGTGAGCCTTTGGTAGTTCGTTTTTTAACTGAACTACATGTTCCCAAAGCGTTTTATGCTTTATTGTGCCACCTTTTGCATCTTTGAACCCATTTTCAAGCCAATTTTGTATATATTCATTATACGACTGCATACAGTAGAAAGAATTGCACACTATTAGTGTGGGGAATTCGCGATCTGTACTTTCAAGTGCCAGTTTGAATGCTTGTAGTTCAGCTCGCTGAGCTGTACAATCTCCTAGAGATTGAGTTTTAGTGACCATTGGTCTGAAGTTACCATCGCGCATGTGACCTTTAACGATTGCGCACGCTGCACTGTAAGCTTGCTTACTCCCTGTAAGCGGGTTGTGCGGATCCGTCAGTGTAAATTATGAATTCATACTGATCGAGAGGCAGAATTTCAGTGGGCAGAGGACATTCATGTTCATATTGCAGGAACGCTTGTGTTTTTAAATCAGGATCAAAAACATATTCAACATCTGTTGCAGCAAGAGAATTAACCCATTGTATCCATCTAGGATGTAATGCTTTAGCATTTGGAATGCTCGCTTTAGTTACCGCCTCTAAGGTCGGTACTGGGGTTACGACAATAATGCGTTTCCCTTGGGCTAGAGCTCTTTCTTTTGCTACTGCAGTTTGAACTGCTGTCAGTATTTTTTCAGTTGAAGTGAAGCGCATTTCTGCTTGTGTATACAAATGTGATTTGTATGCTATTGGTACTTTTTCACCCTCATTAAATGTTAAGTAGGTGAATCCGCATTGACCGAAATTATTCGGATCACTAAGTTGCGTTGACTTACGCTTGTTTGTAAGTGATTTGTTGCTAACATGTTAGCTTGGAGTGAACGCAAGATTTCTGTGTGTTCCTGTGTCCAATGTATGATTGAAAAATCAGGTTTGATTAATGCGTTGAGAGGTTTAACCCTTTCTGCGTAATTTAGAATGTAAGTTCTTCCAAAATTTAGGAAACTCAAGATGGATTGTAAGTTTTTCAGCGTTTTTGGAGGTTGGAGCAGCGCACACCTTTCTAAAAAGTTGGCTGCCAAGCTCTTGCCTTCACTTGAAAGCTCATATCCTAGGAAAAGGACATTGAGGCACAAGTTACTAATTTGTGTAACAATATATCTGTAAGAGACAGTAGTTAGTGACAGATTCCTTACCTTAGAATATCCCCAGGCGTCAGGCTGGATCCGGAAAGTTTTTGCGTAGCAGTACCCTTGCGCGTCGGTGGGCGGCGTCGTTCGGCTCCGCGTCCGTCGTCGGCGTCGTGATCGCCGGGATGACGTCGCGGGCAGTACTTAGACGCCGCCCCTGCGCGCTGACGTCAGTTCTGTACGCGACTTTCCGCGCCAGGAACGCAGAGCCATGCAAGAAGCTGACATAGGTGTCTGAAAAATACTAGGGCCCTGAAAGGGATGTCCTTAACCCTAGAAATCAGTTCGCAGAACGGGGAGGATGGGTGGGGCGGTAAGGAATCTGTCACTAACTACTGTCTCTTACAGATATATCGTTACACAAGTTAGTAACTTGTGCATCTGAAAGACACGTTAGTGACAGATTCCTTACCTTAGAATAGATACCCCAGCAATACCAACCCCGGTGGTGGGTCTGCGAACAAAGATCAGACAAGGAAGTCCCGGAGGACAGAACGGCCAAAGAAGCCGTCCCTCCGGACCTGACTGTCAAGGCAGTAATGCTTTGTAAATGTGTGCAGCGAGGCCCACGTAGCTGCCTGACAGATATCCTGCAGTGGAACACCGCGGCCTAAAGCCGTGGTAGCAGCCGTTGCCCTGGTGGAATGGGCACGCAGCCCAACAGGAGGGTCCTTCTTAGCCAAAGAATAGCAGGCTTTGATACACAAGGTTACCCAGCGGGAGATGGTTCTCTTGTGCACTGCCCGACCTTTTTTGGCGCCCACGTAGCCAACAAAGAGCTGGTCATCCACCCGGAAGTGTTGTGTGCGGTTGATATAAAAGAAAGCGCACGTTTTGGGTCCAGACGGTGGAGCCTCTCTTCCTCTCTGGAAGGATGCGGAGGCGGAAAGAAGGTGGGCAAAGTGATGGTCTGCCCAATGTGGAAGGCAGTAACCACCTTTGGCAAGAAGGACGGACGCGTCCTAAGAACAACCTTGTCTGGATGGACAGACAGAAAGGGAGGTTTGCATGATAGAGCCTGGAGCTCACTCACCCGCCAAGCGGAGGTGATGGCCACCAGAAAGGCTGTCTTCAGAGTCAGAAGACGAAGAGGACAGTTATGTAGAGAGCTCAAAGGGAGCGCACATGAGAAAGGTAAGAACCAAGTTCAAGTCCCACTGAGGCATCACAAACGGAACAGGAGGGAAGAGGTGTGTAATGCCTTTTAGAAACCTGCTAACAACAGGGGACTTGAAAAGGGAGGGCTGATCAGGAAGCCTGAGGAAGGCCGAAATGGCACAAAGATAGCCCTTGATGGTACCCAGGGCAAAACCCTGTTGGGCCAGGGAAAGAAGGAACAGAAGAACCTCAGAAAGAGGGGCAGAGAGGGATTCACAGCCTTTGCTGTGCACCATGCCACAAACTTGTTCCACCTGCAGGCGTATACCACCTTAGTGGAGGAACGCCTGACTGCCAGAATCACATCACAAACTTCGAGAGGCAAGTCGAAAGGAATCAACTGCCGCCGCTCAATCTCCACGCAAGCAGGTGGAGGCTGGACAGGTTCGGGTGGAGGACCGTCCCCTGCTGCTGCGACAGAAGATCCTCCCGAAGAGGCAGACGGATCGGGGGATCGACGCTCATACTGAGTAGCTCGGGATACCAAACTCTTCGAGCCCAGTCCGGAGCCACAAGGATGACTTGGGCCCGGTCGTGCCGAATCTTCTTCAACACTCTGGGTAGAAGTGGTATAGGCGGAAAGGCGAACAACAGACCCCAACTCCACTCGCGACGAAAAGCGTCGCCGAGCGAGTGCCGCCTTGGAAATTCCAACGCGCAGAACTGATGACATTGCGCGTTCTCTTCGGTGGCGAATAGATCTAACCAAGGCTCTCCCCACTGTAGAAAGAGTCCTTGCGCCACTTCCGAGTGAAGACGCCATTCGTGATCCATCATGCACCTGCGGCTGAGTTCGTCCGCCCTGGCGTTCAGGGAACCTGCCAGGTGTTGAACCATCAGGAACATGCCCTGATGTTCCAGCCATGTCCAGAGGCGCAGAGCCTCCAGACAGAGGGTCCACGACCCCACCCCGCCTTGTTTGTTGCAGTACCACATGGCGGTGGTGTTGTCTGTGAACACCTGCACTACCTTCCCTTTGACAGAGGGAAGGAATGCCTTGAGTGCAAGTCGGATCGCCCGGAGCTCCAGAAGGTTGATATGGAGCCGGGACTCCGCCCGGAGACCAGAGGCCTCTGATCTCCGCCTCTCCCATGTGACCGCCCCATCCCAGAAGGGACGCGTCCGTCACAACTGTGTGCTCTGGCTGGGGAAGGGAGAGGGATCTGCCCCTGACCCATTGCCGGTTCGAGAGCCACCACTGCAACTGTTTTGCAGTCCCCTCCGAGATCTGGACGTGATCGGACAGGTTGCCCTGGTGCTGCGCCCACTGGAACTTCAGGTCCCACTGCAGAGCCCGCATATGCCATCTGGCATGATCGACCAGCAGGATGCAGGAGGCCATGAGGCCCAGCAGCCTCAGGGTCATCCGTACCGAAACCCAGGATAAAGGCTGAAAGATCGGAATCATAGCCTGAATATCCCGGACTCGCCGTTCGGGAGGATAGGCCCGAAACTGCGTCGTGTCCAGAACTGCTCCGATGAAAAGGAGCTGTGGAGAAGGAATCAGATGCGACTTCGGCACATTGATTGAGAACCCCAGCGAGTGCAGGAGTTCGGCCGTAGTCTGGAGGTGGGAGACGACTGCCTGGGACGAGCCCGCCTTCAGCAGCCAGTCGTCGAGGTAGGGGAATACTGGAACACCTGCCCGGCGCAGATGAGCTGCGACCACCGCCATCACTTTCGTGAACACCCGAGGGGCACTGGTAAGGCCAAAGGGGAGCACGGTGAACTGAAAATGCTCGAGGCCTACCGTGAACCGCAGGTAACGCCGGTGGGCCGGCAGGACGGGGATGTGGAAATAAGCGTCCTGCAAGTCCAACGCTACCAACCAGTCTCCAGGGTCGAGGGCAGTCAAGACCTGAGCTAGGGTGAGCATCTTGAACTTCTCCTTCCGGAGGAAGCGATTGACGTTCCGGAGGTCCAAGATAGGACGCATGTCCTCCTTGTCCTTTTTGGGCACCAGAAAGTAGTGGGAGTAGCAACCACGTCCTACTTCTGGGGTCGGAACATGCTCGATGGCCCTCTTGGCCAAGAGGGCCGTGACTTCCTTCTGCAGAAGCACCAAGTAATCCCCTGACATGCGGTGGAATGGAGGTGGCATGGCTGGGGGGGTGGTCTCGAAGGGGAGGGAGTAGCCCCTTCGGACAATGTCCAAGACCCACCTGTCCGAGGTGATGGCACGCCAGTGGTGAAGGTGATGGCGGACCCTGCCCCCTACTGGCGTGCTGTGCACCTGAATGGAAGGACTAGGAGGGCTTGGAGGCCGCGGACGGGGCGGAGTTGGTGGCCTGACCCGCACACCGGTTGCCCGAACCGCCACGGCGGTAACCACGTCCTCGGCTAACCACGTCCTCGGCCACGCGAAGACGCTTGCTGCGCGGGCCGTTGGCTGGGCGGTGGACGTGACTGGGCGCCCCTTCCGTGGCCACGAAAGGGGCGAAAAGCAGAGGTTAGCGGAGGGCGCACAACAGAAAGGCCCAGGGACTTGGCAGTAGCCTGTGAGTCCTTAAAACGCTCCAGCGCATGGTCTGCTTTGGAACCAAAAAGACCGACTCCATCAAAGGGCATGTCCATGAGTGTATTCTGGACATCACCCGAGAAACCAGTTGTTCTCAGCCAGGCGTGGCGACGCAGCGCCACCTTTGTTGCAAGCGATCTGCCCAGCGAGTCGCCGGTATCAAGGCCACAACGTATGGTGAACTTTGCCGCATCCCTACCTTCCGCAATGGTGCGGGTAAGCAGTGTCTGGACCTCCTCAGAACACTGGGGCAAAACAGCCGCCACCGAATCCCACAGGGAGTGGGTATATCGGCCCAAAAGGCAAGCGGTGTTCACCGACCGCAAGCCAGCACTGGAGGAAGAAAAAGCCTTCTTCCCAAACTGGTCCAGGCGTTTGGATTCCCTATCCGGAGGGGCCTTAGGGAAGGCGGATTGGGAGGCAGAGGCTTGGACAACCAAGCTCTCGGGGGTGGGATGTTGAGAGAGAAACAAGGGGTCGCCCGGAGCAGGGCGATGGCGTCGGGCCACGTTCCTATCCACAGGAGCCCCTGTGGTGGGCTTGGACCAGGTGCCCAAAAGAACGTAAGATAGTGCCTCATTAAACGGCAGCACAGTCTCCGTGGAGGAGGCTGCCGTCTGAAGCACTTCCGTCAGGAGATTAGTCCTGACAGCCACAGTAGGCAATTGGAGGTGCAAGGCTCCAGCTGCTCTACGCAACACCGTTGCGAAATTTGCTCCCTCCTCCGTAGCCACGGGAGGAGACAGCATGCCAGTGTCAGGGGAAGTATCTAGACCACTGGCATCCCCAAGTTCCTCTGCCCAGTCCTGATCATACTCACACTGCTGTGTGAGAGGGTCTTCCGACCCCTCCCAGCTCTCCTGGTCCTCCTCTGGTTGAAAATATGGAGGAGGAGGGACATCTGGGACCCAAGGTCTCATCGGCGCCGGAGCCGGCGTCGAGCGACGTCGGTCCGGCTCCATGTCCGGAACCGGAGAGAACCGGGGAACGACGCCGCCCGGAGCCCCGGGCGGCGTCAGGAACGGCACCGGGGAAATTGACGCCAGCGGAGACGTGGTTAGGTCAACCGGCGTCGATGGGGGTTGCGGTACCACCGGAGCCGGGATCGAGGCCGGGGCCGAGGCCGGGATCAAGGCTGGCGGGACAGGCGACGCCGGGACCGGAGCCGTCGACGACGCCGGAGCAACCCCATCAGGGCCCGCGGGGCCCGAAGGCGCACCGGAGTGACCTTGAGGCCCGAAGAGGCGGGCCATGGCCGACAGGAATGCCTGTATTTGGGCCGGAGTTGCCCCCGAACCCGGAAAGGACGGGTAATGCGGGGGCGGCTCCACAGGCACGTCCGGGGCCGCAGGGGCGGTGACGGTGCCGACAGGGGCCTCAGCCGAGTCGCGAGACCGGCGAGGCGAAGTCTTAGAGCGATGATGCTTCTTAGACTTTTGTGCTTCGACTTACCCGAGGAGCGCGAAGACTTGGACTCCGACGACCGGGCGGGGGCTCCGCGACCGGCCCCTCGACCTCTCACGGGACCGGGGCTTGGTGCGGCGCGGAGCCGACTGCCGGA
The DNA here is from genome assembly GCA_963921515.1 of Calotriton arnoldi. Classification (NCBI taxonomy): domain Eukaryota; kingdom Metazoa; phylum Chordata; class Amphibia; order Caudata; family Salamandridae; genus Calotriton; species Calotriton arnoldi. The sequence goes on from CAWUFW010001232.1 coordinate 1,279,138, forward strand.
CCTCGAGTAGCTTTCGAGACCGCTCTCGCAAAGCCTTCGGGTGAAGTTTCCGGCAGTCAGGGCACGACTTCGTGTCGTGGTCTCGGCCGAGACAGTAGAGACACTCTAAGTGCGGGTCTGTGATCGACATCATTCGACCACAGACGTCGCATGGCTTGAAGCCGGGCATCCCTATCGACACTCTAGGAGTCGAGAAGACTCGAAAAGAAACAGTGAAAAATTCACCAAAAATTCAGTCAAAAATTGACTAGGGCACTGCTCTTCCCGGATCTGCGCTTACTGGCGCGGAAAAAGAAGAACTGACGTCAGCGCGCAGGGGCGGCGTCTAAGTACTGCCCGCGACGTCATCCCGGCGATCACGACGCCGACGGACGCGGAGCCGCACGACGCCGCCTACCGACGCGCAAGGGTACTGCTACGCAAAAACTTTCCGGATCCAGCCTGACGCCTGGGGATATTCTAAGGTAAGGAATCTGTCACTAACGTGTCTCTTTCAGATATGGGCAATTCTGGATTTTTTAAAGTTTAACTTATAGCCCTCAGAGGCGAAGCCCAGTATAATGGCGCTCACCCTGTTCAAGTGCCTATCCAGGTCATCGTCTGTCAGATAGATGTCATCGACATATGACAATGCCTCATTATCATAAATTTGTAGTAACTCCGTTACCCTCGCTGAGAATAACCCCGGGCTGTTCTTGAACCCTTGTGGGAGTCGACAAAATTGACGCTGGGTCCCCATTATTGAGAAAGCTGTTAAGTACCTGCTTTCAGGTGCTATGTTTTGACAAAAGAAACTTTTTGAGATATCCAATGTGGTTTTATATTTTTTACGCACATTATTATTCATTAATGCTGTACTATGTGCATTTTGCACTGCAAATGTTTTAGAACAAGTGTTTAAGTGTCTGTAATCCAAAACTAGAAGATATGTATGGTCTGGTTTGGAGACAGGAAACAAAGGATTGTTCATGTTTCAATCACCCCTTGGTATTCAAGTTGATCTAAGATCTCCCGGACCTGTTTTTTAGCTTCTTGCTTTATTGGGTACTGCCTCTGTGCAGTAGGTTCATTTTTTAGATGTATTTTATGGTGAGGTGAGTCCTCATCCCATCCTACATGATTTTTGTATAATGCTGGGGCCTGGGCAACTGCCCATTTCCTGGCATAAGTATATTTTAGGTAAATTGGAATATGGTTGGAGAAGGCAGGCATAATAATGTCTTCACCATGTGGGCACTCCCTGACAAAGTGTGGTGCCCAGTCTTTTTCTGCTAGAAGTATATCATAACCCCTTGAAAGATTTTCCCAAAAGAGTGTTTTCACCTTTCTCGGTATGTCTCCCTCCATTCGGAGTGTTATTTCATATAACTTTTGTGGAGTACTAACCCTGGTGTCTACAGTCTCAACTGTGATGTACTCATTCAAGTCCACTATCTCCAGAAGTTCCTTCAGGTTCTGGCGTGCTATTGTGACTTTTGCCGCACTGTCCTGCATTGTCTGAGCCCATTCTCCGTTCTTGAGTTGTGTTCTCAGTATCCTCGGCATGTCTGATCTTCAGACCTGCTACCTTCTTTTTTGAGAATTGAGGTTTAGATTTATTTTTCGGAACGTGTTTGTCGTCTTTCGATTTCACGCGTTCTTCTCTATGTTCTGACCGTCCTCTTCTTTCCGATGTCTGTGACAATATCTGAAAGGTACGAGAGGAACGTGTATCAGTATCTTGATACCTGTCAGGCTTTTTTAAATTATCCCTATTCCTGAGGTTATACCTCCTTTCAGAGGGCTCCTTTTGAGGAGACCTACCTCGGGATTGAGAACGTTTCTCGTTTGAATTTTGTTTATTAGTTTCCAACTTCTTTTTAGAAGATGTAGGAGTTTGTTTAATAGAGTCCTTCTCAGGACTTTCAGATAGTTTTGGCTTCAATGGTCTTCCACCCAAACTACCTCTGCCTAATTCTGCATAAGATTATTCTATTATTCTGGGTAGTTCTGTTTGATGTTCTGTAACATCGAATTCCCTTAATCGTTGGCGGATCGCCACTGCTGCTGCCTCCCCTTTAATATTAGATAATCTTATTGTTGAGACCTTGTCGAAATTTTTCAGTAATTTCATACCTAAATTCAGAGCAGGCTCTGCCCCGTATTCGTTTTGAATTTGCTGCAGGACATCTGGTATTACTGCAATTGACGGAACACCATGTGTTTTAGTATAGATGGCAGCAAAGACTGAGCCCCAAGTGGTGCAGTCTTCCAGTTGTGGTGTGATCCCCATTGGTAAACAGATTGTTAGGATTCTGTGTTTCTCATAAGGGCTAGTATTAGGAAATACTGCTTCTATTTGAGTAATTTTTTGAGCTATCCAGAATGGAATTTGCTCACGTTTTGTGGGCATTTTACCCATGACTGCGTATAGAGTCTGTGGTGTAATTTTTAGTGTATTCCCCTGTTGAGGGGTTTGATTTGGAATTGTCAATGGCGGTTGGACTGTGAAAGTCCGCATGACATATTGGACTAATTGTCTGCAAATTTTTATTAACTCTGTAAGTTGAGTAAGTAATTCCTCGTCTGACATTACATCGATGTCAGGATGAGGTGTGTAGCCGGCTAGAATCGGCCATGTTGCTCCTGGTCTACCTAGTGGACCGAGCCTGGTAATGTTTCTGTGATGTTTTAGGGCGCCTTTAAACCAGAGCTGATGCTCCTGGTATGTTAGTGGAATTTCAATATCCTCAAAAGGAATATATTCCTCTGGTGGTTCATCTTCTTTGTAGAAGTGAAACAGTTTTGTTACTGAATTTGATTCAGGGAATATAATCCTTGAATAGAATACCTCTGTCTGAAATGATGTGTGCCTCTATCACGAAAACTGCTCTACCGCCTCTTGGTGGTAGGCCGTGTTTTATAAGTTTTAGAGTGATGGCTCTTCTTAAGTTTGGATGGATGTCTATAACACCCTCATCGGTTTCATTTAAACCTGTAAAGTTAAAAGCTGTTACGACTGGTTCAGCCGCAGCTACACCGTTCCCGGTGTTATTGTCCCCGTGTATGGACATTTGTTTTTTGAAAAATGTAGAACAAGTTTCAAGGAAACAAAAGATAAGGTTTACAATATTTTGGAACACTGTATCCTTCAACGTTGAACAAACCAAACAACTAATATATAGGGTTTTTTGTCCTATTTAGTTATGGCGGATATTTAACCCTACCCACTCCAGACGTCTTATGGAGTATGTGAGTAGGGGTCTCTGAGAAAAGCACGACTGAGTAACTCAGTATCTAGCGTTAAATTACTGCCTTACCAAACGTTTGGGCGCCATGTAGTGTAGTTCCTATTTCCCTAATAGGCTCTGCGCATTGGAATAATATAACCTATAGGCTTGACATAGGACTGAGGTCGGTATGTCCCTATCGAGTATATTAAACTTTATTACTTGTGCCAGCTAGCTCAGCGGCCACTAGAAACTCCTTGAGAACAAGAAGGGAGTAGTTTCTGGCAACCGCATAAACATGACCACTTTGTTTCCCTTTAGAATCGGAACACGTCTCAGAATCGTGGAAACAATAGATAACAGTTTCACTCAGTCAATCGTGCATGCTTAGTTTCTACAGAGTTACACAGAAAGGAAAGACGGGCATTTCAATAAAGGGTTTTATTGAACAGTCTTGTTTCTCGTGTAAGAGATATGTGCTGTTATGATCACAAGACAGTATGCAAGATAAATAATGTACAGCGTAAGCAGTAGAAATAAATAATACTGCGCTAGCATTATCTTTTAGCATATATTCACGTACATAAATAACATGAGCTAAAAATGCGAGTACTCATACGATGCGTCTCTAAGCTAGTTCTACCCCAATGTACCTAACCTGGTCTAGGTGTAGGGAAAGGTAAGAAGTAGGTGGAGTATTCTCTAGTATGGTATACTAAGAGTATGTTAAGTCTAGTATGCCAAGAGTCCCTCTAGGTTCTAGTCCGCTCCATACCTTGAGAATAAGAGAGGTGGGAATCTCTTGCCGGATCTGGACCTCTAACACCCCGCGAAGGGAGTCAGAACACTGTAAGCTGGATTCTTCTGCGAGCAGGAATGACAGCGTCTTCTCAGTGCGTCAGGCCGGGATACGGGCTCCTCTGAAGTCGAGGTCTCCTCTAACTTGCTTGGGTGAGGGAAGGTATATTTATACCCGATAGGTGCCTCGGAATGTTAGCATTGACGTGAAGTCGGACAGAGGAAGACGTCAGGAATGAACCCTTAAGGTATAACGGTTCATACATAATAGATGAGTTCTTGGAGAAATCAATAGTCCTGTGCTAGGGGAACTCCCGAAGCTTAAGGGTCTGGTTTCTAAGAACTCGTTGTGACGTTAGGGTGGACGGATGTCGGTGACCATGCCTGTATTTGGAGTGCACGGTTAATGCCTAAATAAGGACTGGGATTCTATGCCTATATAAGGGCAATGCGAATTGTGCCTATATAAGGACATGATTCAGGAAAACCTATATACAGACACCTAAAGCGGAATACAACAAGAGCGTTCCAAATTCTTGGAGCAAGTCCAGAGAAGGCACGATTGTAAGTTCTTTTCTTTTTGAATTTGGGCGGTTTCAGAAGTAGGGTGGACGACCTTCTTAGGGTCCGAGATGAGCCAGATAGTTCAAGTTTTTTCGCCAGGTAAACCGGGGTGTTGTAATCTATGGCTTTATGCGTCAAGCAAGCTATCTTGAAACGTATCCTAGCTTCGATAGATAGCCAATTTAGTTGCATAAGGTCGGGGGAAATGTGGTCATGCTTTCTGGAGCCAATGATGAGCCTAGCCGAAGCTTTTAGAGTGCCTCTGAGCAGGGCCAGGCTAGCTTTGGGAAGCCCAGCAAGGGTCACCAAACCATATTCCAGTCGAGAGATAACCAGGGATTGTACTGCCGGCCGTATGTCTTCAGGGGGAAGGAAAGGCTTGATTTTCTGAAGGGTGTTGAGTTGAAAGTTGGCTCCCCTAATAGTTGCACTGATGTGCCCTTGCATATTTAGGTATTTGTCCAAGGTAATGTCTAACAATTTAGCGGAGTCAACCACATGAGGGATGCAGTTAAGAACAGGGAGTTGTTTAAGCCAGTCAAGGGTAGGTGCAGAGTGGTTGCGGGGGGAAATCGGAAGGAATTCGGTTTTGAGCGTATTTAGCAAAAGATGGTTCTGGGCTAACCATCGTTGGGTTTGTGAGAGTGCATAGTTTAACGTTATTATGTCCTCTGGAGAGGAAATCTTCAAGTACAGTTGCGTGTCATCCGTGTACATGCGGTAATGAATGTTAGAATGGTTCAGAATGACGGTGAGCGGTTCCATAAATAGGTTGAAAAGAGTGGGCGAGGAACCTTGAGGAACTCCAATCGTGATAGCAAGGGAGTGGTTAACTTTGATTCTTTGGGTGCGGTTATGTAAGAAAGAGGCAAACCAATTTAAGACCGGAACAGGGGTGGGAGCACACCGCTTCACCCCCCAGCAAGGTTCGCCCCTGGCATTCTGGTAAATGCAGTCTCTTGTTGCTTGCTTTGCTCTAGTATTCAGAGTGTTTCGCCACAGTTGGCGCAGATAGTGCTGATCTCTAGACACGTGTTTCTGGTTCTTTAACCGTCATCAGTAGAGATTACAGGCTTCAAATTTGGGGTTTGCGGAGTAGGCTGCCAAACATTGCATCAGGTCAAGTACCTCTCACTGGCGCGCGGGTGCTTCTTCCACGAGCTCGTCAGCTCAATGACTCACGGGAGTACTTTTAAACAGGAACAGGGGTGGGAGCACACCGCTTCACCCCCCAGCAAGGTTCGCCCCTGGCATTCTGGTAAATGCAGTCTCTTGTTGCTTGCTTTGCTCTAGTATTCAGAGTGTTTCGCCACAGTTGGCGCAGATAGTGCTGATCTCTAGACACGTGTTTCTGGAGCAAGCTACAAGAGACTGCATTTACCAGAATGCCAGGGGCGAACCTTGTCTGAGAGGTCAGCGGTGTGCTCCCACATCCTGTTGTCTATTTAAAGTACTCCCGTGAGTCATTGAGCTGACGAGCTCGTGGATGAAGCACCTGCGCGCCAGTGAGAGGTACCGGACCTGATATAATGTTTGACAGCCTACTCAGCAAACCCCAAAATACAAGACTGTATTCTCTACTGATGACGGTTAATAAACCAGAAACACGTGTCTAGAGATCAGCACTATCTGCGCCAACCTTGGCGAAACACTCGAAAATATCGGAGCGAGCTACAAGAGACTGCATTTACCAGAATGCCAGGGGCGAACCTTGTCTGAGAGGTCAGCGGTGTGCTCCCACATCCTGTTGTCTATTTAAAGTACTCCCGTGAGTCATTGAGCTGACGAGCTCGTGGATGAAGCACCTGCACGCCAGTGAGAGGTACCGGACCTGATATAATGCTTGGCAGCCTACTCAGCAAACCCCAAAATACAAGACTGTATTCTCTACTGATGACGGTTAATAAACCAGAAACACGTGTCTAGAGATCAGCACTATCTGCGCCAACCTTGGCGAAACACTCGAAAATATCGGAGCGAGCTACAAGAGACTGCATTTACCAGAATGCCAGGGGCGAACCTTGTCTGAGAGGTCAGCGGTGTGCTCCCACATCCTGTTGTCAATTTAAGACCGGGCCCGAGAGACCCATCCTCTGTTGAAGAAGAGCAATCAAGTTATCATATTTGATGGTGTCAAATCCAGAGGACAGGTCAAGAAGGATCAAAAGACAAGGGACATTTTGATCAAGGGAACTCAGGGCATCATCCACAATGTGAGTTAGTGCAGTTTCAGTACTATGTCCTGCTCTGAAATCCGATTGATAGAGGTCAAGGAGTTGAAATTTCTCAATGTGGTTGCAGAGCTGCGTGTGGACGCATTTCTCGAGCAATTTAGCTAGAGTCATGATTGCTGGTGATAGGCCGGAAGTTGTTAGGATCAGATAAATCAGTGTTGGGTTTCTTAGGGATGGGAGTGACTTGGCCAGACTTGAGGCAATCCGGGATCCTCCCCTGCAGGAGAGATTCATGAATGATCTGGGACTAAAGAGGGAGAATGGCCAAATTGAGATCTCTGAAAAACTTAGCAGGTAGTGGATCGCTGAAATGGTTGGAAGGTTTTAAGGATGCCATAGCGTGGAGCAGCTCCGTGACATCTGGCAGGAGAAAGGAATTCCAAGAGGCATCGTTTTTGGGAGAATAACCAAAGGGTAAAGACGCTACCGATAGTTCCGCCGGCTCAGCTAATGATGTGGAGTAGTTCCGAGGCCGCAAAATGGGAGTGTCAGATTGCAGCTCAAATTCAATTTTTCTTGTTTTTTCAGAGAAGTGCACTGAGATGTCCTCACCACTCGGAAGCGAGGTCAAGGTAGCCGAGGTAAGGTTGGAAGAGTGGTTCGCTTGTTGCTTGATGATTTCAAAGAGCTTCTTGGGTCTATTTTTAGCTCCATCCAGCTGAGCTCTGAAATGGTCGGTTTTAGCCATGCGGATGCATTTGTTGTATGAACTTCTCAACTTCCTTAGCTGAAAGAGGCTTGTGGTGGAGGGCGCGTTTCTCCAAAGCCTCTCTGAGAGCCTGAGTTTGCGACTTTCATCATTTAGGGCACCATTAAACCAAGGTTTGTATTGTTTGACTGGAATCCTTTTGAGTTGTTTCGGTGCAATAGTGTCGAAAATATTAGCCACAGTGCTAATGTAGTGATCCGAGAGATCGTCAAGGTTGGTCATGTTAGGAGGAGGAGGCTGGAGCCTATTCTTGGTGATGGAAGTTAGAACATTGATGTTGATGTCTCTCAGATTGCGAGTCAGTTGTTTAGCTCTAAGGCTGGTCCTGTCTGCACGAGACCTTTTCCAGGATGTGGAAGGAAATTTGATGATGATCCGACCAATCACAGGGTAAAATGTCACCCAGCTGTATGATATTGTCTTTAGCTATGATAAGGTCAAGGGTGGCGCCCTTGTTGTGTGTAGGTCCCTTACATAACTGTGAGAAGTTGAGATCGGAGAGGAAAGCCTTAAAGGAGTAGATTAAAGGATCATTTGTATCATTCCAATGGAGGTTAAAGTCTCCGAGGAAGATATGGCAGAGTTGGTCCGAGCACGAGCCAATGACCTCCATGATTTGCTCTATGAAGCGCATATTGTCACCCGGAGGATCTTAGATTGTGTGAAGCACACAGACAATCTTGCCCTTATCCATATTTCAGTGACTAGTTGCTCACATGAAGACAGCAAAGCAATTTGAGATTGCTTTATAGTGAGGCTGGAGCAATGAATGCAGGCAATGCCCCCCCCCCCCCGTTTTAACAAGACAATCGCATCTGATAATGTCATAGTCAGGAGGGATTAAGATGTCGAGAACAGGGGAGGAGGCATCATTGAGCCAGGTTTCAGTGAGAATCAATAGGTCCAACTCTTGCAAGATGAGATCAGAAATATCATCTGCATGCTTCACAGCCGATCTGCAGTTGAGCAGCATCGATTTGATGTGAGGGTTGGTAGTGACCCCTTCATGATGAGAGGTAGTTATTTGAAGTAGGTTTTCCTTATTGACCGATCTGAGGTTGATCCTAGGTTCCCTGTCGGGGTTAGAGGTAATAGTAGGGATGTTGATAGAGTTAGAGGAGGAGAAAACCCTTAAGCCATTGTACGATGATAAAAGAGCGATAGTGTCCTCAGCCAACAACTGAGGCTGAAACCTAAGGGGCCTAGAATTGTGGTTAGGGAGAGGCCTAGAGCTTAAACTGGAGCTAGGTGGAGAGAGGATGAAGGACTGTTCGTCCCTGCCGTAGAAAACTCTTGATTGATTTGATCGGTCCCCGGGGAGGGGTGTAAATTCCAGACCTTTTCCATCATCATGGAGAACTGTAAAATGGTCTGCATGATCTCTTTGACCGCAAGGAGATCCTGCTTGAGGTCAGCCATCTTCTCCTCAAGGTAAGGGCGGTTAATGTTCTCTGCCATCGACCCAAAATGAGACAATGGGTCTGACCCAGTTGAGAGAGGGGTATTGGATGGCAGAGTATGTCCCTTACCACAGTTACAGGGGGAGATAGAGTCCCATTTGAAAATGGTCTCGACATCTACCAAGGGAGGAGTATTAGCATGCAGAGGCGTAAGATTAGGTGCAAGGGGGTGCTGATCAGATCCTAGCGTGGGATACGTAACGGGCAGTGTGGTTTTACCATGGGCGCTAGGGGACGCACAGGAGGAAGAAGACGGTGAGTGTGTGTAACGAGGAGAAGTACTGGGAGTACAAGGAGAGATAACAGAGCAGCAAGTAGGTAAAGAGGGTGACGTGAAATTTGACGGGAGGAGTGGGTAAGGAGGAGAAGTACTGGGGACAGCAACTTGGTGGTAGGTACTACCATTGCTCAGGGGAGGAATAACAGGGTTGACCGGATTAGTAGGGTGGGTGAAATACATACCCTCAGAGGTGTTGGATAGAGCAGAGCAGTAAATAGGTAAATATGGGGAGGCAGAATTGGGGGAAGAAGAGGCTTAAGGTAAAGCGGGAGCAGATATTGTGGGTAGACTGCTATGAAGGAGTGTGGTCGGGTTCGAGTTATTAAGAGTGTTTTTAATCCTCGAAAAGATACTGTCAAAGCGCTTGAGGTTCAGGTCAGAGGCTTGAATAAGGATGTTCCCATTATTGTATAAGGAAATGGTCAGATCTGCCCTAAGGGTAGGGGAGGGTAGTGTGGTTAAACGGAAGCAGTGTGGTGTTTTGGTCAGTTGTTTGGAGCGAAGCGCAGAAGTTAGAGTCTTTCTCCACTGGGCTATTCTGTTAGTGTAGAAAATTAGGTCTGTCACCACAGAGCCCTTCGTGGAAATATATGTGTCCGAGATAAGCGTTTCAGGACATCGTTTGAGGAGGTTGTGTTTGAAGGTCTTTTTCGCTTTCTTTGACAGGTTGGAGGGGTAGATAATCTTAAAAGAATTAAGACCTACCTGCGCAAGGTGGTCAGAGGAGCTAGAGAGGAGCTGAGCCATGATATGGGTATCAATCAGAAAGAGGAGGAGAAATAGTCCAGATAAAGGAGAGCACTTAGAAATAGCGGAGGTAAAGTGGCCCAATTAGAGACAAGAGTGCGCCTTGTGTCCTCCAGAAATAGAGACGGGCTGGTCGAGGTGTACTCCTTAGCCGTTACAAGATGGCTGCCCCTTTGTCCCTAGAAGGGCTGGAGAGCCAGAAAATGAAGATCAGGCATAGGGACCCCGAAATTCCATAAAGGTCAAGAGTGAGCCTGGGCTGGTTGAGGTGCACTCCTTAGCCGTTACAAGATGGCCGTCCCATTATCCATACAGGAGCTTGATGGCAGAGAGAGTCCTACTTTAGTTTCTAAGGCCGGAAAGAAGACTCCATTTTGTTGAGGTGCGCTCGTGAGTGGCAGGGGAGGAGTAACAACAAGATGAAGGGTAGATAGTTCGATCCACAGTGCCCCCCCAAGAGTGTCTATCCAATGAGTAAGCCCTCAACTGCCCACAACATCATCGGCTCACAAGGAGAAGGCAGAGGGACCCCGATGGTTCCATTAAATATAAAAGTGAGCCTGGCGTCCTCCAGAAAGGACATGGGCTGGTCGAGGTGCACTACTTTGCCGTTACAAGATGGCCGCCCCTTTATCCATAAACGAGCTGGATGGCAGAGAGAGTCCTACTTTTGTTTCTAAGGTAGGCATGGAGACTCCATTTTGTAGCAGTGCCCTCGTGGGTGGAAGGGTAGAAGCAACCACAAGAAGGAGGGTGGTTAGAACCTCAGAGCCCCCCCCCCATGAGCGTCCATCAAGTGAGTAACCGCCAACTGCCCCCATCAACATCATCGGCTCACCTGGCGAAGATTTTCACAGCTGGCCCCCTGCTCCAGGCCGGGAATTCAGTGTCCAGAGATGCCCCTCCCCGCTAGCTCCCTGCTCCAGGTCAGGAACCCAGCAGCCCGACCAGCGGAGGGCTGACAGGAAAGCAAGGAGAGCCTACTCACTCGTAGAGTCCCCGCCAAAGCGCAAGAGACGAGTCAGGTCCTCAGCAGCGAAAGGCACACATTCGGACAAGCGCAACGTGACCCCCCCCCTGACCTTTCCAAGAACCCTTCCGATATCCTTAGGGCAAGAGGAAGGCCCAGTAATGCATGTATAGGGGCCCAGAGGATGAATGAGCAGCCTGTGCAAGCGTTGGTCCCTGACCCGTGCAGCCGTCATCACCCTCAGGGCAGAATGAGCGGGGCCAGCAGATCGACTTCCAGCGTGCATCCGATCTCCCACACAGGTCCGCGTCAGTAGACCCAGTATTTCCGAGGGCTACACGTCTCCCACACAGGTCCGCGTCGGTAGACTCAGTATTTCCAAGGGCTTCACGTCTCCCACACAGGACCGCGTCGGTAGACCCAGTATTTCCGAGGGCTTCACGTCAGAGAGTGAAGCAAGGCAACCACGGAAGAGCTCACTCCTGATTGCCGCGACGCAACAGATCCGGGAAACATCGTCAAAGTCAGTAAGCAGCCCAGCGGCAAACGAGTCCGCAAACTAGCAAAAGTCTTCCGGTTAACATCGGCCATCCGCGGAGAGGCAGGACGCGACACATCGGCGTGACCCAGAATCGAATCGGCATGTGAGTAGATGCTTCAGGGTTGATTTCACTCGGTTTCCCGCATGTTCTAAGCCCTAAATGCACAGACTTAAGCGGGTGGATGGCAGGCATAAACAGGGATATTGAGGAAATTCAATCCCAAGCCCAGGAGCATGCCTTACACACCTCCAGCTCGAGCAGCCATCTTTAGGCTATGCATAAGAAATTAAGGGCCACAAGGTCTAGGAGTCACAAGTCACCTTTACTGGTAGGCACTAAATGCTAAGTGTGCTTCATCTGGAGGAATGACTGGGCAGATTTACTAATTTTTCATGCAACACAGCGCAGTAACCTAAGTTGCCGTTCTGTGCTGTGTGAAAAGGAGAGCACTACAGCTCCATCTTTAATAAGATATGGTGCTGCTACGACCCAGCTGCAACATGCGGAGCGGTGGTTTGACCCGACTGATAATTGGGAAAAGTGCTTACTGACTGGCAGAGTGGATGTTGTCCACTTGCCCGAACTCCTCATGGTAGGTGCAGGACTACCCTAGTAAGTCCCGCAAAAAGTCAGGCACACGCCGATACTCTGGCATAGATTAGTTTGGGAGGTACTGAAGCGAGCCCCATTTCACCGGGAGCTTCCACTCTGAATCCTAAAGCCGGTCGGACACATGGCAGACAATATGTAATTTCAAACGTGGCCTGATGGTGGGTGTGAACTCCTCGGGGACCTATATCCCAACGAGATCTTCCTCACATTTGAGGAGGCCCAGGTCGCATTTTCTCTTGGGCCCAGTCATTTTTTCCATCACGTGGGACTGCCAGAGGTGGCCAGGGTATCATGGCTGACCTACCGAGCCACTCCTGCCACTACACAAAAACTTGGGGTCCTCCTGTCATGTGATGCAGTCCTCCGCTTGATTTCACAATTGTACAAAGCCATGCGTTCAGATGCGACGGGTCCGACCCGCCCCGGTAACGATTGGCCTGGGACATGGACGTGGATACTCCGCTTTCAGAGGGGGAATGTTTGCTACTCAATGATCTCACTCGAAATGTGTCCTGTAATGCTTGCTTCAAGCTGGTGCATTATAATTTTTTACAAAGGATTTTTTTTTGATATGCAAATTTTATTGATTTTAAAACATATTAACAATTCAGCCAATACACGGAAATCACAAGTAGGAGTTCATTCGCATAAGCGTTATACCCCCCGATCACGATCCCCATAAAATTACGTAGGCAGAGTTTGGAGTCAGGTTAATCGGGACCCTCCACATTCCCCAACCACTTCCCCCACACTTTGCGGTATTTCTTGACACACCCCTTTGCTTTATAAAGGGCTTTCTCTTGGGTCGCACACCAGTCTACCCCTCTTCGCCACTTCTCCAGGATAGGTGGGTCAGGGCTTATCCAGGCCGCCGCAATGTTCCGCTTGGCCACCATCATAGCTGTGTTGAGAAATAACTTTTCATTCCTGGACCCATCCAGCCCATCCGTAATCACAGCAAGGAGTGCCGAGGGTCGTGAGGCACCTCCCACCCTAATACCTCCGTTAGCTCCGCTTCAATGGATCCCCAGAACTGCCCCAAACGGGGGCATAACCAAACCATATGGAAGAAGTCGGCCGGGGTATGGTTACATCTTGCACATGACGCATCTGGGCGCAAACCCGCTCGATGCAGACGCATGGGAGTGAGGTAAGCAGCGTGTAGGTAGTAAAACTGGATCAACTTGAGTTTGGATGAGACAGTGACTATTCTGGGGGCCATAAGGGCATCTCGCCAGTCCACCTCGTCAAGGGGGCCCACCCATTCCACCCATTGATCCCTCAGCTTGTCTAGGGTTGTGGGAGTGTTGTTAATTAGTGTACGGTAAATGCGGGAGACCCCCCCCCTACCCAAGTCTCCCATCGTCGTCTGAGCCTCAATGGGGCTGTATTCGGGGAGCCTCATGTCGCCCGTGATGTGTATGTGGAGGGCATGTCTCAACTGCAAATATTTGTAGAACTGGGATGAATGTAGTGAATAGAGAGTTTGGAGTTCCTGGAAGGACAACATATGGTCCCCTGCCCATACGTCCCCTAGCTGGGAGATACCAATAAGGTCCCAAGTTTTGAACCCCCGCAATCCACTAACCTCCCGGAGCCAAGCCCCCTGCCAAAGAGGAGTACACTGGGTCAGCTTCTCGGTCCACCCAGTGTGACGGAGCGAGGCCCGCCAGGCTAACACAGAGCGTGTCACATCAGGTAGTCGGGACGGAATGGGCTCCCCCATACAACATGGCTTGGATGCCCATGAGCCCCAATTCGCTCAGTTCAAGCCTATAGGCTGGGTCCGACCAGCCCCCGTTGAACCAGTCGTGGACTACTAGGAGGCGTACCGCCAGGTAATACAGGTACAGGTGCGTCATCCCCATACCGCCATCGTAGGAGGGAATCCGGCAAACCGACAAAGCCACTCGGGCCCTTCCTCCGCTCCAGAGAAACTTAGTAATAGGCTGTCCAGTTCCCTGAACCAGGCCCTGGAGAAACAGAAGGGGGCATTCTGCAGGACAAAGGAATCTGGGGAGGATCATCATTTTAAACAGGGCCACCCTCCCCAGGGGGTTCAGAGGCAGCGTTTTCCATTTAAGTAGGTCTTCCTTAGCCCTCTTGACTAACGGAGCCACATTGAGGGACCAACCCAGCTCCGGAAGAAGGGTGATCCAAAACCCCAGATATTTAAAGAACTGCCTCCGGAGTGGTATGGTGGACTGCCAATCGAAGCACTCTCTAGAGAGATGCAAGGGGACTAACACTGACTTCTCGGGGTTTAGCCGCAACCCCGAGGCCTGTTCGAAGGCATGCAGGATCCGGAGACACTATGGCCCAGAAGAGGCGGGGTCGGACAAGAAGACAAGGACATCGTCCGCGTATAGTGCGATCTTGTCCGTGTCCGTGTTGGGCCATTCCCATCCTCGGAGGCGGTCTTCAGCCCGCATTAGGGATGCCAAGGGCTCCATCGCCAGGGCGAACAGCAAGGGGGAAAGGGGACATCCCTGCCTAGTGCCCCTGGCGATGGGGAAGGCCTCCGACAGCACCCCGTTAACCAAGACTCGCGCCCTCGGGCGGGCGTACAGGACCTGGACCAAGGAACGGAAATGAGGCCCGAACCCCATCGCGGTCAGCACGCCCTGTAGGTATGACCAGTCCACTGAGTCGAACGCTTTTTCGAAGTCTATGGATAGGAGTGCCAAATATGGGGTGAGCAGGTGCCGATTCGCCCGAGCCAACTGCAGTCTTCGAAGGCAGTGGCGGGTCCCCCGCTGGGGCATGAACCCGCATTGATCCGGGTGCACCAGTGAGACCAAGTAGGGTTTTAGCCGTTGGGCCAGGATAGTGGCGTAAAGTTTAATCTCGGTGTTAAGGAGGGATATGGGGTGGTAGTATGCACATAATCGGGAGGGAGGCTGAGACTTCGGGAGAACCACGATGGTGGCAATGTCCGCCTCCGGCGGAAACGAGCCTCTTTCCACGGTTTCTTTAAATAAATTAACTAGATGGGGCCCTAGGGTATCTCGGTATGCCGCATAATATTCCTGCGGAAGGCCGTCCGGACCCGGTGTCTTACCCGGGAGACCAGGGCGATCGCCTCCTCAATTTCCTTCAAGGAGAAGGGGCGCTCTAGATCTTTCTGGGCCGCTGGTTCCAGCCTGGGGAGGCATACCCCACCTCGGTCGAGGAGAGCAGCAACGGACAGTTCGGGGGTTTGTGCAGTATACAGCTTCCGATAGTAAGCCGCAAAGGTATTTGCCATTGCCACAGGAGCGCATTGCACCGCTCCAGCTGCGTCCACCACCTCTGGGATGATACGATTCGCCCTAGGGTATGTAGCCAACCTGTGTAAGATCGTACCGTTCTTATCACCCCAGCCGTAAACTCTGGCTACCGAGGACCTCCATAGGAGCTTAGCCGCATCCAGAGATAATTGCTTAATATCATCCCGGATGAGGGCCAGTTGTCGGGATTGAGCGGCATCGTCTGATGTGGATAGTAGCTGTTCCAAGCGAAGCACCTGCGCTTCCTTGGAGGAGATTTCCTGCAGCTGCGATTGTCTCTGGCTCCTAAGCTGTCGCTTTGCGAAGCCTCGTATGGTCGCCTTCCCAGCCTCCCATAGGGTACCCGGAGAGGCTACTGATCCTTCATTGGTAGCAAAGTACCGTACAAGCTCTTTCCCTACCTCCTTCCGGAAACCTTTATCCTGGAGAAACCAGGCATTCATCCTCCATGTTTGGCGGGCCGTGGGAGGGGGGGCCCCTGAGCTAAGGAGTATCGGGGAGTGGTCGGAAATGCCTCTGGGGAGAATACGAACATCAACAATCAGTGAACAGTCGGGCGCGGGGACAAAGATCGCATCTATGCGCGCTTGGGTATGGTGAGCCGCAGAGGTATGTGTAAATTGGACGCTGCGTGGGTGCCATGTGCGCCATGCATCACAAAGCCCCAGGGACTCGGACCAGTTTCGTAATTGTTTCGCACTCGCCGCCCGAGCGGCAGATGGAGGTCCTGACGTGTCAAGGGCCGGGGATAAAACTGCGTTAAAATCACCCGCGATGACCATGCTACCTGTTGGCACGCTATGTAGCAGGGCAGCAGTGTGTGAGAGTGTAGGCGCAAGCCTGGTGGGAGGGGCATATATCGACATGAGTGTAAGGGGTGTACCAGCCAGCGACCCACAAACTGTCACTGATGAGCCTTGAGGGTCATGTATCGCTTGGGTGAGGACAAAGGGCAGTGTGCGCCTTAGAAGTATTGCAACCCCTTGCGAGCCCCTGGAAATGCCGGAGTGCCATACCCTATCGTAGCCATAGCGAGCCAAGAAGGGGCAGCAGTTGCCCATGAGGTGTGTTTCTTGAAGCACGAGGATGTCTACGTGGAGACGCTGCGCATACCTTAAGACCGCTGTACATTTGTGCCGATCCAAAAGGCCATTGACGTTCCACGACAACACGTGGAGAGACGCCATTGGGGAAGCGTTATCTGTCATGGTAAGCAGATCTTGGTCTAGGGGGAGCGCGCGGCTTTGGGTGTACAGGCGCGCATGGGGGCCTATAGCGGTGCGTGTGATCGCTTACTGCGGGGACACACCCGTCCCTCCCACCAGTACTTTGCGTCATTCCGTGAAAGCTGAAACAAAAACTAACAAAAAGCAGAACAACATATAGGGAAAACCTCTCCCAAACCCTCCCCTCGCCCCCACCCCCCACCCTACACTTCAGGAACAGAAGCATCTGTCGACCCCCTAGTAAACAACACCCAATACTCAGGGTGAACAACCAAACTAAAACGCCTGGAAATGGGGAAGCGTGGAGGACCCCTCCTCATGAGCGGATGCTTATTGACAACGACCATTGGGAAGTTAGGAACAGATCAAGGACAGTGCGCCGTCTCCGGCTGCGGAGCAAGGCACGGCGGGCAGAGACCGGTTCAGGCTGGGTCCCTCAACAGCATCGGGCTACAGGAGAGGTCTGAGTCTGGGAGGTCAATCACAGAGGGCCGGGACACGTCGCCTCTGTCGTCCAATCGGCCGGAGGAACCTGAGCGCCTCCCATTCGACGCTCCCTCCTCAACTTGAGTTGACCGATGTGTGTGACCCTGTGGGGAATCCGAACAGGCCCGCCTCCGGTCGCGGCGCCTGCGGGAGCGGTTACGAGGAGGCTGAGGAGCGGAGGGAGCGGAGCGGCCTAGCCCGCCCCCCGCCTCCCCCCCGCCCACAGCGCGACCCTCAGCCCGCAGAGGGCGTTCTTCCGTCGCCCAAGTCCAAGCCTCCGTCGGACTGTCGAAGAACAATGTCTTGTTCTCAAATACCACCCTCAGGCGGGCCGGGAAGAGGAGCCGATACTGAATATTGAGTGCCCTCAACTTTTGCTTGACCTCTCCGAAGGAGCGCCGCTGGCTCTGGACTTCACGGGTATAATCTGGAAAGATCATAATGGCGCAGTTTTCATGGAGGAGCCGCTGTTGCTTGCGGGCTTCAGATAGGATGGTGTCTCTGTCTTTGAAATTAAGGACCCGCATTATAATCGGGCGGGAAGGAGCTCCAGGCATTGGCCTGGGGGCCAGGGACCGATGAGCCCTTTCAATCGCGAACCACGGGGACAAGGCTCCCTCGGGGATCCACGACCTCAACCACCTCTCCAGAAAGTCCGCTGTACGACCCTGCTCCGTTCCCTCCGGAAAGCCCACCAGGCGGAGGTTGTTGCGTCTAGACCTGTTTTCCGCATCCTCCGCCCGGCGGTGCAACTCCTGAGTATGGGACTGAAGACGGGCCACCTGCCCCTTAAGTTGCTGCACGTCGTCTTCCACCGAGGAAATCCTGGACTCAGTCTCTTTAATCCGGGCATTTGCGTTGCGAAGATCCTGTCTGATGAGAGTCACATCTACTCTGACCTCGGCGATTTTGCCCTCCACCGAGGTCTGGGATGTGTGGATGGCCTGGAGGATGGTGGCCAGCTCGGCGGACGGAGGAGCATCTTGCCCTGCCATTCCCCCAGCAGCCCCCCCCTCTGGGGTGGTGAAACGGTCCATTTTGGTCTGGGTGGCGGGGACCTTCGCAGATCTGTCCGTTCTGCCCATGGTCTGCCCCCAGGGATGACCGGGCTCTCAATGACCCCCCCGGCCGGCTCCCACTTCGGACCCCTCCCAGCGTCCGCAGGGACAATGACAGCTCTGGAACTGATGTGACAAGCGACCACGGGAACACAGTAATGGGCAGCGCCCGGCCCGGGAAGGAGAGATCCTGGCAGGTCAATCCGCCTCTACCGCTAGTCACTGGAGGTTCGCCAGGAATGGGGGAGAGGGGAAGGAGACGGGGCGAGCAGAGGGAGGCTGCGCCGACCAGGGCTTCCACGCACCCGCCTGCCGCCCGACCGACGGCCGAATCCTCCACCCAAGGCCCGATGCCTCGGCACCCCCACTCCCCACCTCCACTCCAAGGCGCGGGCGCTCGTTGTAGGCCTCCCACCGACCGCCGATGGGGCCCCGCAGCAGCAACACAGGCCCTAAATCCAACAGGGGCAGGCAGGAATCAAGACGACCTCACCGCGTGGCCTCCATAGGGTCTACACCTCCAGCGACGTCGCTCAAGCGTAGGGGACGGCGGGGGGGGGGGAGTCCCGCTCCCAACAGGCCGCCCAAAGGCACCGATGGTATCCCCCCCGTGGAAGGCCACTGCCCCGGTAGATCCCCCGGCAAGTAGGGCCCACGATGCAAAATCCAAGGACTCCACCCAAGAAAGGACCCCAGAACGGGCAATCGCCAAGGGCAGGTTGGGTTCATGCGACGCTATGTGTGGCAACGTCGGCAGCAAGGGAGCAGGCAGCAAGACAATGCACCCCACCCCCGCCAGGAGCGGAGCTGAAGAGAACTCGGGAAAGAACAGGCCCCGGGTCGGGGGCATAGGCAACCAGCCCAGGGGTCACAGTCACAGAGCCGATCCGGCATGAAGGCCGCAAGAGCCAAAGAGTGGGTGATGGAGGTCCCCCCCAGCAACTCCGCTGCCCGAGTGGTGCAGCCGAAACTCCCCTTTGGTGCAGATGACTCTCCACCACCCCTCCGCCGCCGTCCGCTCACCGCTTAAGGTTCCCCAGAGACGGAAGGTAAGTCCCAGCCCAGAGGGTGCATGGGCTATCAGGCGCAAGGGCAGCAGCAGGGAGCCAGGCCCCAAAGCGGAGGCCCCCCAGGACCTCGCTGCCGACCGTAGCTCGATCACGGTCCGACTCTGATGCAGGGGGGGAGACCCCCGCCGCCCCGTCGCACACCGCACCCTCTAGCGACTCCCTGCGCCGCACTCACCGGAGGGGGGGGATGAAGAGTAAGGCCAGCCAGAGTCAGTACGTGGGCCGCAACTTCCGGAGCCAGCAGCAGAGGCCTCCAGACCCCACGAGCGCGCCCAGTCCTCGGAGTGTCGCAGGAGCCGCCCGCTGTCCGAGCCGACAGCTGAACCCGGGGGGGCCCCCCCAGCGCGGACCCCAGGCCGAGCCCCGCACCGCCCGTTCCTCCGATTTCCAACAGGGAGGCAAGGGGCAATACCGGACGGAGGCCGCAGGTCGAGCCTCACCGTCTAATATCCCGGCCGCGCCTCCAGGCCCCTCCGTCTCCTCCTCCCGCAGATGACGGACTCTGTAGCGGCGCGGCGGCGCCCGTTACTCCACAGTGCTCCACTCCGGTGCCCGGGAAAGCAGGAAGTTAGCTCCGCCCTGATGAGAGAGGCGAGGCGGGGGAACAGGCCACAGGTTGCCGGCACGGGCCGCAGGCCGAGCCTCGCCGTCCGTTGTCTCGCCTACAGCCGCCCCACCGGACAACCCTGTCCCTGCCCCTTGCAGGCGACGGAATCCGCAGCGGCGCCCGTCACTCCACGATGCTCAGCTCCGACGCCCGGGAAAGCAGGGAGCGAGCTCCGCCCCGATGAGAGAGGCGCGGCGGGAGAACAGGCCACAAGATGTCAGCACGGGCCGATCGCCGCAGGAAACGGCCAAAACAGTTAAGGCCAGTTGCCAAAAGTTAAGGGGTACAGCTCTGGGGTTCAGACGGCTGCAGATGTCGGCGGATCATGGCACGGATGACGGAGGGGTCCAGAGCACTCCTAAGGTGCGACCGCCATCTTGACGTGCCAAGCCACGCCCCCTTTTACAAAGGATTTATCTTACCCCTAAGTGCATGCACCGAATATCTGCAACGCGTGCGGATACTTGCCCCAGCTGTGGTCGGGATGGCGCGGACTTTAGGCACTTAGCTTGGCACTGCGGAGAGGTCCAGGAATTCTGGACCCGGGTAGTAGAAGAGGTTCAGAGGACTGTTCGTATACCTTTTATACACACTCCGCAGAACTGTCTCCTGGGTAATGTGAAACGTCCGAGGTGCAGGAAGATGGCATATAAATTTCTGCACTTGGCACTAGTCCTTGCCAGGTGTCGCATAGCTATAACCTGAATGGGTCAGAGGGCGCCTGAATTTACTATTTGGCATAGCGATGTGTTAGAATGGTCCGTAGCTGTCACGATTCGCACGACCTGCGCTGAACGTGGTCAGGTCCGAATCGTATTCTACCCCATGAAATGACTACATTTACCATAATGCTGTGTATACACTTCTGGGGTAGAGGTGGCGTTATGAGGACGTGCTTCCGGAAAAGGCGGGGATTTAATGGAAGCTGGTGCGGATAGACGCTGCAGATTATTCCTACCTGCTAGCATGAAGACGACGGTCGGAAGCGGAGCTCTCTCTCTCTCCCCGGTTGGGTAAGGGTGCTACGGCACCGGTTCTGTTTTGTCGGAGATTTCCTGATTGGTCTCATGGTTATTTCACGCAGGTTCTCTGAACTTCTGTTGGTCTGCCTTTGCTCCCATCCCTTCCATTCTGCCAGTGGAGGTGTCGGAGACTTTCCGATCACAGTTATTATTTCCTAGTACCTTCAGCCGTGAGGGAAACAGCTTTGTGCCAGCATATTGTTTCTTCATAGCCGAAGCCGTGTTGAGAAACGGCCAACGTACATTCACCGTTAATTCTTTGCCGAAGCCGTGTTTAGAAGCGGCATAATGCTTGTTCCTTTGGTCTAATTAGCATATGCCGTGAAGGGAACAGCTGGAGTCATTTCAGGATCCCTTACAAATCAGGAAGATTGACTACTGCATGTTCATATTGCTTTTGTGACATATGTTTGCTTTCGTTATACTGTATAAATCGTTACAAACCTAAGGAATGCTAATGGATACCAGGGATCAAGGATACTGTCCACTAGGAGTATCTATGACAAGGCGTCAAGGACTTTATTTTTACAGTGATGTCTCATTCATGTTTTTTCATGCCTTGTTATAACAGGGGTCATTAAGGGATTGGTGATGCCATCCCCTGTGATGTGAGAACAGGCGCATGTAATGGTGGGTATTCAGTGAAATATAGGAAAGATTATTCAATAGAGTTAACGAGTGTTATTTAACCTCCATCTTTTATTAATTAGATTCACAGTTGCTACTATTTGTCTTGGAGCCCAGGATATTATATATCGTTTCTAGGACACCTAAGAAGATGGTGCTTTATTTTCTTTTTACAGGTATATAATCTATATTAGAACATTGGAATGTTGGGAGCTCCATTGTAGACAATGGAGTTCTCCCTGCTTCTACGGGCCGGTAAAGGCCCGCAGAGCAACATTCCAATGTCTTACAAAGGCCTCTCGGAGCTCGAGGGGATTTAAATCCCCTCGAGCTTCGAGACGCCTTTGTTTTATTTGATAGAACATTCTGCCCTCTAGTGGCAGAATGTTCAAATAGCCTTATAGCCCTTCGTAGCAGGGCTATACCGGCTATTAAAGTCCTGCTACCTTGTTTAAGTCCCTCGCCTTCGGCTCGGGCCTTTAACGCGGTAGCAGGCCTTTAATAGCCGGTATAGCCCGCTACGGCGGGCTATAAGGCTATATTAGAACATTGGAATGTTGGGAGCTCCATTGAAGACAATGGAGTTGCTCTGGGCTTATAATGGCTGGTATAAGCCCAGCGCTCAACATTCCAATGATTGTCTTTTTGTTTCTCCATTTTTAATTTAGAACATTCTACCCTTAGTGGGTGGAATGTTCTAATAGCCTTATAGCCCTTCTGCCTCAGGCTATACCGGTTGTTAAAGGCCCTCTCCCTCGTTATAGGCCCTCGCCTGCGGCTCAGGCCTATAACTCGGGATCAGGGCCTTTAACAGCCGGTATAGCCCTCGGCAGCGGGCTATAAGGCTATAGTATAGTAAGGTCATATGATAGGGTGCATTCCCTTAGTCAAGCATTGTACTAAAGGCATCTCCTTCTTCCAGGTCTCCCTCCCTGCTGTCCCCATCCTTTCCTTCCCTTGCTTGATCATATCAACCTTCTGTGCTATAAGAGCAAGCAGAATTGAGACGATCAAGAGGTGGACCCCTTTTGTGCATCATACCAACTCCGAGGTATCCTCAGAACGGACAAGAGCTACAGTAGCTGACAGAAGCAGAGGAAGCCTATATGGGAATTGCCAGGCGCGATGAAAAAAGCAATAGAGGATCTTGCTGTTTAGAAGGATTGTGTGATGTGTTTTTAGCTCCGGAAGTGGCCATAACCTCTTCTGATGGCAAGTATACCGAAAGTGGGGAATCTGATGGGGAGATCATAGTTTGGGTGGGTGTCTCATAACCATGATATCCTGGCATATAACATGTGTTTGGACTTGTACAGGCGTTCAAGGGGCTGGAGACTCAGCAAAAGTTATGTGGGACCTAAATGTATCACTATTTTGTCCTTTAGTGCTGCTGCATTGTTTATGTTAAAACTGAAAAATAACGGTTTTAGAAAAAATATATAGTGCTGCGTCTCTTTCCCCTAGAGCTGGCTTACACCAACGCACACATCCTTGCACAATAGTGTTTACATGATGTCAAGCATACATTTTGTACTAGAAGGGCACCCTTCAGTTTGCTTTGACAAGGTTTAACACTTTACCACTTTGTATGGGTACTCAACAGTTACAGATCCTTCAATGAGTGTAATTTGTTGATGCAAATCCCTTTCTACTAATAGTAGATGGGGATTAGCATCAAACTACCTGGGTGGATGCATAGGAACGTCTATGTAACACCCATGGTACGTCACCCTTGACACAAAGTAGCACAGAGTAGAGCCTAGTACTACATCACATTACTTTAGGGCTACTTTCAAACACAATTCAGGAATTACACTGCAAGTAAATTCCAAAACAAAATTTTGCCCCAGTATTGAGTCAATTTTGTGATGCAAATCCGGAGGAAAGTAATAATAAATCTGACCCACAAACTGAGGATATAAAATGTAACAGTGTTATGTTATGTTAAATGGCTATTTATAGAGCGCACAGCTACTCAATTGAGTGTCCCGGCGCTGAAGCAGGATGAAGGCCTAGCTAAGCAGTGTGATCCCCGCACTGGATATTAAAGCTGAAACAACCAAGTTTTCAGTGATTTCCTAAATGCAAGGAGATCCTGAGTCAACCTTAAGTCCACCGGTAGATTGTTCCACAATTTTGCTGCTTGCACCTGGAAGGAGCGACCCCCGATGCGTGCCCGGAGGTATCTGGGGGTCAGAGCCAGCTGAAGTGCTGCAGACCTAAGTGCAAGGTGAGGGTGGTAAAATTGAACTCTTCACAATGTACCCAGCCCCTATACCGTGGAGAGCCTTAAAAGCCAAAACCATGGCCTTGAAATGGATCCTTTTGCGGACAGGGAGCCAGTGTAAGGATTTCAGCTGTGTGGACATACGAGCTCTGGGGCCAAGCATGAGTATTGCTCTTGCTGCAGCCTTCTGAGTCACCTGCAGTCTTGCCAGTATAGATACTCAGGCAGCCCCAGGTAGAGTACATTCACGTAGTCCAACCTGGAGATTATTAATGCCTGGACCACCGTTTTTCTGTGGGTGATAGACAGGAGGGGCAGGAACTGTTTCAGCATTTTGAGCAGGCCAAAGCAGGAACCGGCCACTGATTGGATCTGTGCCTGCATGGAAAGATTATCATCCAGCTTCACCCCCAGATTTTTCACTATCTTTACGGGGGACGTGGGGGGGGGGGGACATGTCAGCAGGCCACCAACTGCGCCAAAGGTTGCTGGGGCAGTGGCCAAAGAAGATAATCTCCGATTTACCAGGAATACATTTAAGCTGGTTGCGCTGAAGCCAGGAGAATACTTCTGTTAGACAGCTGTTAATCATGTCTCCCTTGAAGTCCGTGTCTTTGTTGCAGGTGAAGAGCAGCTGCGTATCGTCGGCATACAATATTATTTTTGCTCCATGGTTCTCAGCCAGAGTTGCTAGAGGTGTCATATAGATTAAAAAGGATGGGGCTCAAAATAGAGCCCTGGGGCACACCCTCCTCTAGAGGGGGGATAGGGGCAGCAAAAGGTGGGGCCCACACTGTTTGCTGGCGATCCTTTAAAAAGGAGGTAAACCAATTGAATACCGTACCTCCGAACCCACACTCCCGAAGTCTCAGCAGGAGGCGGTCGTGTGGGACGGTATCAAAAGCCGCAGATAAATCCAGCAATATCAGTATGGCTTTGCCGCCTCTATCCACTACCTACAGTCGTTGTCTATACTAAAAGAAATATTTTACTACCCAAAGGAATCCTTTTTTAGCAACCTAAGAATGACGAACAATTGAGAAAAAAGCAAAAGGGTTCTAAACCTATGCCATGAAGTTCACATGCAGAACTTTTATGCCAATTCATAGCTCACTGTGCTATATTAGAAGGATGGTCATTTATGAAGTGTGAGTAACAGAATGATCTCTGTGACAAAAGCAGTAACCCACTGAACTATCTACAAACAATATGCATGCTACACGTTGAGCTTTGCAGCAGGAGCATTAGCCCTTTATGCTACTTTAGCAGGAGTCAAAACTATCACTAGACAAATTACAGGTCTCTCTATCAGGTGCATAAATCAGAGGGAGCATGCCGTTATTATTCCATGTAAAATGTAGTCCACAAGAAGATCTCTGCAGACTGCTTTTATCTTGCCTCAGCCTGTCCGCAAAGGGAGCCCCCTCCCCCCGACATTGCCGCTCGGTGCAAAGGCACTGGTCGCACCACCCTAAAGCCAGCACTACATGTTAGTACTGTACACAATAGGTCTTCAATAACAGACAGTCAAAACCTATTTGTAGGCAAGACAAAAGGGGCCGACAGTTAAAATAAGTTTGCAAATTATGCAACGCTCACATCTACAAGCTCAGCTAATGAATATCAGATTATAACTAATGTGATGTTAAGGGAAAACAATAAAAGGGAATTTAAATTAATTTCCTCAATATTAGGATAATCAATGGTCCAGGAACAACACATGGAACTGTTACAACTATCTCTGCCTTTTCCGATTTATGTTGTCAAACCAAATGCCACATTTTCAATCATTGACTCATCCACACAAAGAAAAAGACATCGCATGAGCAGATTTGAAACCAATACCAATGGATGCAGCAAAAGGTAAATAATTGATTGCATTCACCTTTTAAACATTTCTCTGCACTAAGACTGCGGATAAAACAGTTTATTTGCTTTATGGTTTTGAGTACCCCACAGCCTAGCACCAATGCAACGAAATATGGCAAACTTCAAAACATATTCAACATTTACCTTAAAAGAACTACAACTAATAATTATCACAAATTTAAGTGTGTGTCCTACTGAATAGTTCACATTAAAAACTAGAAAACAAACTCCTTTATTTTCAAGGCAGAATTTGGCATATTAATTTTATAACACCCATCTCATGGTGATCGTTTTTCTACTGTGCAACGGAAACTCATGATGGGCCTCCAAGCACTGAAAGTTTATTAACTTGTTTTGTTTTATTTGCATTCTTTAAAAGGAGGTTATTGATATCACGTGTACATGTAAGAAGCAAATTAGGGGTGTACAAAGTTGTCAGGATCTCCTCGCAAAGATCTACTAACGAATACTAATATTTCTACCCACGTTTCACTACATTTTCTGTATGCTGGTTTATACGTTTTTATATGGACTTTCGTGCCCCTTTTAAGTTGTTTTGAGATGGTGGTTATTTTTTCCCCTTTTTAAGCAGGTCATCTCGTCTGAACCAGTTGATAGAGGATAGTTGGGCCAATTGTGCCACAGCCAGGTAGAGCGTTGGTCGAGCAGTCAAATAGGGTGGTTAGTGCAAAGTCTGAATGGCACAAGACACAAAATATGCCCAGTAACCCCATTAAATAAATGCCCATCCAGATACTTGCGTTTATGAAAAAGTTGTGTTTATATAGGAACACAAAGTGAAATAGAGCACACCACAAATACACAGTCTTCGAAAGGCCAGCTCTTAATCATTGTATGGGTAAGAGCTTAAGTCCCACTTCCCAGTCAACGGACTGTGGTTATTCCCCATTTACTTGATGCAACATTCGGGTTAGGCCCCACTAGCGTGTAAGAGTCTTAGACGTTCCACAACAGCTTTTTTAAAAGTCGAAGTTTCTCAGCGCCGTATCGCTACCGTCAGAGCAAACTCCCCCAAAGGCTCTCCGTGTCCGTCTTGTTCAGGCGTCATATGTGGGAGGTGCTGTGTGGCGGGTCAGGGCATCAGGACTTGGAAAAGAATATTGGACAAAGGACGCCTGAAATGTGATGACTGGCCATCCTAAACATTATCACGTGCTGTCTTATACAGATAAAACAATTTTCTATAGAAATAAAATATACAACTTATCCAAACAAGAGAATAGCGGCCAGAATAAGGTTAGGCGAGACCGCTAGGATATGTCATTAGACATGAGTTGCTAAATGTAAAATGTCAAGTTTTGTTGTTTGCTAAAGTAGTGGAAAGATCTGATCTTCAATACAATTATTATGTGCTACTATAACAGAAGTGGGCACTCATAAGACTGGCTCCCCTCAACAGAACAATTTAAGTTAAAATAACCATTGCTGTGAGAAATGTGAGGTTCAATATTTTTCTGAGGTCCAAAGGGCTGGTCATTTTCAGGCCTTTTCAGTTGATTTGTAAATAATGCATAAAATAAAAATGAGCGAAAATCTGGGTCTGGCTCTTCAACCACTGCTCACTTAAGGACTCATTCTCATTTTGGATCAGCCTACATGTAGAATTCATAGAGTTGAGCAATGAGTGCGCCCCTTTCAGCAACTGGTTAAAGTGACGTGTCAGTACACATTTTGGTTGAACCCACAGGGTAGCCATCTGGTGCCTGAATTGTGAGGTACTTTGCACAACAGCATTTTGCTTGTTTACACGAGGATTACATTTTATTTGGTATAAAGTGTGTGAAGTCACATAAAGAGAACAAGTTATATTTTTCTTATCCAGGAGTGCATGATGTTTTTGTTAGGAAGTTCTTTTTAGGTCGAATCCTACCAGACAGCCTCAGTAGCGGCTGCCAGCTATGGAGGGGGCGAGCAAATGGGTGAAAAAATATATAAACTAAATTCATGCCGACATGCATTACATCATTGTTTGAAAGTTAGAATGTTTAACTTTAAAACAGTAATGTACTGTGTGTTGGCCATTTAGGGCATAATACACATAAAATACATTTTTTTAAATGAAATAAAACTCACCTTGCTGCATGTCCTCGCTCCGTCCCGGTGTTCTTCTCTCCTCGGGCCCAGCCAACTCCCTTAACCAATACTGGCACTGCTCTCATGCTGCTAACCAGCATGAGAGCAGCACCAGAATTGGATGGAGCAGGCTCTCTCAGCACTCCTAAGAGCACTGAAGGCCTTTGCTAGGTCTCAACCCAGCTGTCCAAGACAGCTGAGACCGCAAGTCTGGTTGGCCTTCGCAAGACAGCTGGCAAAAAAAACAAGCGCACTTTCAAGTGCCCAGCACATCAATCCTCTCTACTGCTGCCAGTCAGCAGCAACCCCCCCCCCCTCCCCGCATCCGTCATGAGACTCGTCTCAGGATGGGGGTTTGCGGAGTCAATGAAAAATAAATTGGTAATGTCTAATACCATTTTATTGGGGCATTTTATTTAGTGGGGCGACGCTCTTCTGCCTTAACGGGGGAGCCGCCCCTGGACAGCGCAGCTGTATGGTTTGCTAAAGACATCTTGGGGACATTCAGAAAGCTGACCTAGGAATGCATTCAGCACGTTGCTTATCATTGGCTTTGTGGTTTGTAACTCACACTTTCTGGCTTTCTATTTGCTGCCTTTGTTTGCTTCAGGCTGTCCAGCTTCAGTTCGACCCTCCCATTGCCCAAACCTGGTTCACTGTATTCTTCCACAAACTTGCTTTCTGTAAACAGGCATTTATATCGTTTTCTTATCTTGTCACATTTGCTGTTCATTCAAAGACAGAGGTCAAATGTCAAGCTCTCTCTTCCAAGGGAGCTTGTGTTTATTTTTCTTTCTCTGACTTCAAAGTGAGAACATTTATGTGACAATCCTGCTGAGTATCCATGCACGAGGAGAGTGTAGAATGTTTTTTTTCCTAGCACAATTTTTTTTTTTTACTGTGGTGATGTTTTCAGAATGCTTCAAAATAAGTACAAATGAAGCACGCTTTTTTGTAATTCTGAAGTGTGGTGGAAACAAATACACATCAATACGCTAGGTGATGACATTGGTACACATCGTTTGTGTGCAGTAAAACGGTATTTCGGTGCAAATGTAATGGTCATTTCAATTGAAAATGAGTGGTCTGTAATAGCGTGCTACCACACCATGCATACTCCACTCTACACCCCATGCACCTCCACGACACTCTAAGACCTGCCACGCCACTCGACTTTACTCCAATCTATGCCATTTCTTTCGATGCCACACCACTCCATTCTACGACACTCCATGCACATCCACGACCTGCCACGCCACTCGACTTTACTCCGATCTATGCCAATCACTCTACTCTACGCCCCTCCACTCTACACCACTTTCACCACTCTACCCCACCCCACTGTACCCCTATCTACCCCACTCCAGTCAGCTACAATCTACTCCAATCTACCCCACTCCAGTCTGCTGCAACCTACTCCAATTTACTCCACTCCAGTCTGCTACAACCTACTCCAATCTACCCCACTCCAGTCTGCTACAACCTACTCCAATCTACCCTCACTCCAGTCTGCTACAATCTACCCCACTCCAGTCTGATACAATCCACTCTAATCTACCCCACTCCAATCTAGCCCACCCCAATCCAAGCCAATCTACCCCCACTCCACCACGATCCAATCTATCCCCACTCCACTCCAATGTAACCCACTCCACTCCCCCAATCTACTCCACTCCCCCAATCTACCCACTCCACTCCCCCAATCTACCCCACTCCACTCCCCCAATCTACCCCCACTCCAATCTACTCCACTCCACCCCAGTCTACCCCCTGCAAACTACCCCAATCTACCCCCACTCTATTCGATTCTATGCTACTATAATCCACACAATCTACCCCACTGCACTCCCATCTACCCCAATCCACAATCCACCCCAATCCACACCCAACTCAATTCACCCCAGTCTACCACACTCCACCCCAATCCAATCTAACCCGCTCCAATCTACCATGCTAATCTAAATAGCTCCCCCACTCCAACCAACCCCAATCCTTTCTACCCCACTTCACTCAATGCCAATCTAGCCCATTCCACTCTAACCCAATCTACCCCACCCTACGCCACTAAATTCTAGCCATGTTGAACAGCAGAGACACTGGTGTACATAATTCCTAAACAACGCTGGCAAATCAAATAGCTCTTGCATTGACGAGATCTTTTGGCTTTGCCAATGCTCGTTTTTCTAGAAGGTGGCATTATGGCTCTTGCTCTTTTGGGTTGATGCACTGCTGGTAGTCCAGTTTGACGCTGTGCTCTTATCTCTATCATCAGCCTTTGCAATGGGGTTTCAGTGGCGGCAGAAACCCTGAAAGGTGGTGTGAGAAGTTGGCCTGGCATATGCTGTCCACTAGTTATAGTGGGCACCTTGCACCAGTCCAAACGACCCTTATTGATGATAGGTTTAAAGACAACCTTTATTGAAAGCTATCCTAGTGGTAGCTATGGAGAGCAGCCTTCAGTCTAAGTCTTGAAGGAGTGTAAAGCAGCTTGGTTTACCAGATTTTAACCTCTTGAATGACCAAATGAAAGGAGAACCACACCAGGTATATATAAAATATACGTATTTTTTTCTAAACACTCACTACTAATCTCTTTATGAGATTAGAGTCCAAGATACACAATATCACAGTATTAAAACGACAGTAAATAGCACAATATACAATGGGCCCCAGGGGGGGGGGGGAAACCAAACCATATATTAAGAAAGTGGTATAAGAACCACGACTTGACTAGACACAGGGCCTAGAGCATGTAGAATCGCTGGGACCCCAAGGAACCACCCAAGGTAGTGACACAGGAGACCCACGGGGGACGTGCGCAGTGTGAGAACACAGCCACGAGCGCCGTAGGATTCCATGAGGAAAGTCGCGGTTGGAATTTTAAAGATAAAGGACACTTAGGAGAGGACTTTGAGCAAACCCCTTTAGACTTAAGGGGTTCTAGGGCCAACACCCACGAGAGTACCGGAGTACTCGAGTTACCTCACCCAGGGAAGCCGGGTGCATAGGTGTCAAACGGTGTCGGGGATCGTCGTTGATTTCAATGGCGATCTGCTGCAAAGTGCTGCTGCCGTGAAGAAGAAAAGGGATGATCCAAGCCTGGAACGAAGATGTGAAGAACTTGAAAGCAGAGGTTGAGAGAGTCTGGGTCACTAGCCAGTGACCAGGGGCACGATAGACGAATGCCCACCGATGTCGGGTGCTTTAGGTGCGAAGAGGTGAAGCTTGACTCTGCAGCCACGGGGTCCAGGAGACGTCGAGGACGACCAGGAGCCGGATTCGAGCTGTGCCACGAAGGATGTCGAGTGCTGGGGTGTCGGTGCTCGGATTGAATACAACAAGCCTTGGCAACAGCAACCCACGCAGGAAGAGTAAAGATGCTTTGGTGTGGACCAGCAAGGTCCGGGGGACTCCCCAAGCGATGGAGAGTCCGGGCACGTCTGGAGCAACCAGAGAAGCCCAATTAATCTTAGTGTTACCTTCACAGGGACCCACCAGTCGACGGACCAGGGATCGCGAAGGGACCTCGAGAGGAATCACCAAATGGCGGCCCACGGAACACTCGTTGAGTGTAGGCCAGCAATCTTCGGTGTAATTACTGCTCGGGGTCAGGGCTACAAGTAACCCAAAGCTCAGCCTCAGGGGTCGCCGGAAAGCTGATGCTTCTGCAAATGGACGCGGTGTCCAGGGGTTCGGGTTGCACGGTCACCACGAGGGATACGGGCCTCAGACTTGCTGTGGGCACAGATCGACCTCAGAGACCTCGGGAACCCACCTCCTGTGTGGCAATATTCTTCGGAGTCCTCAGGCGCTTCGGAGATGCCAACCGGTCAGTTGCGTTAAAGGTGCCTGCCTTGCAGGGGAGTAACTCCTTTACTCCAAGGGAGATTCTTCAGTCATCCAGCGTAGTGTAGATCGTCGAAGTACTTGGTTTCTGTTGCAGAGTTTAGTCCAGGTAAAATCCAAAGTCCTGTAGTCAGGGGTTCCTACTTTATACCCAAGGAAGGGGTGGGACAAACTCTGGGGACCCACCTATGGGAGGGTCAGGAAAGAGGGGTGGCTACACCCATTTCCTTTGCCCAGTTTCGCGCCAGAGCAGGGGCCGAGTGCCCCTGCAACCGGTTTGAGCTGGACTATGCACAGGGACACCAAATGTGCCCCCAGTGCAGACATCAAAGCACTCTTGGAGTGCACCCACCCAGCCCCAATACACTAAAGCCTGTCTGGGAGGTGATCACACCTCCCTGTGACAGGAAACCTATTGTCAAGCCTTCCCCTGCCGGAGTTTCGTCCAGCAGCAGGAGGGCAGACTCGTGTCTGTGGCTGGCAGCATCCATTTTGTGATGCCAGGGCTCTGTGAAGCTGGTACCGGGTGTACCGGTGCTGTCATATTTCTCCCTCTAGGAGGGTGGAATCATACCTCCCACATATGATTCCAAGGTGTTTGACACCAAACACGACATAATTCCTTGCAGCCATTTTAAAGTTAGCATTTACCGCGAGGTTATAATGCACTTAAGAGTATATGGTTGGCTGCATCACAGACAACCCCGGAATAGTGGTTCCGAAGGCTGCAGAGGGGCTCTGCTCATGCATGGGCACCCTCTCACATAAAACCCAGCACCCTGCCTTCAGGATTGATAAGGCCTGCCATAGGGGGGTGACTGATAGGCTTATATGTGCAGTGATCAGGATAGATATTGTGAACCTATATCCAAGTAAGGGGTGCATGCCCCACCTTACACAGGCTGCAGTAGCAGACCTGTGGTGTCAGTTTGAATGGCCTCTCAGGGCTGCAGCCCCTGGGAGGCCTCTGGGGTACCTATGCCCTGGGTACATAGTATACCATATACTAGGGACTTATAAGGGTACCCCAGAATCCAATCTGGAGTGTACCTAAAGTACATGCAATCAATTTAAGGGGAAAGCAGATAGGCTAGGGTCCTGAATAGCAGGATCCCAGCCAAACTAAGTCGAAAACCAGCAAAACATCAGGAAAAAAAGTGGGGGCAACCATGCAGTCAGATTCCACCTTCCCACAGGTGGGAGTCGGCGCTCGCATGATTGTTGGATGTGGGTGCTGCAGTGGACTCTCAGGTGCAACTTCTGCTCGTGACCCGAGGAATTTGTTAAATCAGAATATTTCCTGTTGCTAAGTAGCTCCTCTTGAAATACAGACAGGGCACTGTTCCTAGGTAGCACTACGTTTGATCTTCGTTTTTCCTCCAGTTCTCTAGCTCGTTTTTTGACTAATACATGATGTGAAGTTATGTTTTTTTAAACATATTGGCTAAGTCGGCTTTCAAGAGATTCAAACTTGTGATTTGCCCATTACCACTTATGACCACTTATCCCACTGAGCCATCCTGCAAGGTGTTCCACTTTTAGAAGATAAAACAGGCTATGGTGTATAATATATTTTACTAGTGTATGAAAAAAATAAGTAAGTAGAACAATATCAGATTGTACTGCAAAGCATGTGATTATCTGATTACTTCAGCTTTGTGTTTCAATCATTCAAAATAAAGTGGAATAAAAACATTTTGGGGCTTTGGGAAAAGGAGTTGGCTCCCACTGTAGAGAAGGGGCTTCAGAAGGTATGGCAACTATTAGCCTATGAGTAAATAGCATATGACCTGAGAGATGCTACCCGTAAATTTACCAAAATGTGGGACTCAATATTGACATTTCAGAACAATCATAATAGAGCCTCTTATGCCCAAACAGGCTACTCGCCCTGGATCGCCTGGACATGGAGAGAACTGCAGACAACAAGACGTGTGGGGCCAGCCAGGAAAGACAAAACCACAGAGCAGTAATGCTTCGCACATTGCAAGAGCCGGGGAGCCATCCCGAAGGGACTGTTTGGGGGCATGAGTTGTCTTCACCTCTTGTGGGGTGGTTCAGTCCACCCAGAGTTTACTTTTCTTTTCAGACCCACCAGGATTTTGTGGCTTCGCTAGGCAAACTGTGCAGCCCAAAGCAGCAAATGTTGCTGCCTGAAACATCAAAATTTGCAATATTTTTGCAGTAAGCAGAAAATGTGCCTTCCTCAAAAATACACTACAGCCTTTGCTCTGTCACGGTTGGAGACCGTTATGTCACAATTTGTAACCTCGCATCAGCACAGCGACGTGAACTGGAAGATGCCTAGTTCCACAGAGGTGCAGACTGCATTATGGAACCTCTGCTCTTTTTGGCATCAGACAACCTGCGTCCCTGGAGTGAGCAGGGCAGTAGGGGTTGTGAGGGGAGGACAGGAGCGGGGGAGGGGGGCAGAAAAGTGGGGGGGAGAGGGGGGGGCGATGAGTCATGGGAGGAGAGGGGCAAGAGAGGAGTCATGGGGAGCAGGGGTGCGGGTCTAAGGGCTAGAATGAACGACTTTGGAACTGGCGAATCATGCTCGAATCTCGGGAAGTTTTGAAGAAAAAAAAAAAAGCAGAATTTTTACAAAAGTGCGCGTTTTGCGACTTTTTTTTTATAAATCACAGCATTGTGATAATTTGGGGGAGGGAAGGGTGGTCTGTTTTTATGTTCAGAACTAATAAAAACGATTGAAACCTAAAAAAAAACAATTAATGTATTTTATTTCATAGATGGTCCTTGATTGATATGGGACGCCCGTTGCTTGTGCTGCTTCTGCTCCTTGCTGGGGGCCGGGGGTCAGGAGCAGGTCCGGCTCCAGGAATTTTCATTTGGGTGGGCCAATGGTGCATTCGGGTGGGCCACTGCGGCAGTCGCGGCTGGCATGACGACTCCCGGGTGGAGGGAGAGGGGGTTCACGTGGGGGGGAGGGGGGGGGTTTAATTTAATAATATTAATTTAAAAAAAATGTAGCTTACCTTTCCACCGGACGGGTCCCACGTCTTCTCGGCTCCTGCCTCTGGCAGGAACAGGATGCAGGCAGCCAGGCTCCCTCCCCAAAGCCAATCACAACGCTGCAAGCAGTGTTGTGATTGGTCGGGACGCCGCCCAGCCAGGGGCTTATGTGGAGGCCATGTTCTCCATGCAGGCTGCATTGCAACCAATGAAGCCTGCATGGAGAAGGGCAGAGCGGGCATGACTAGTTTGTTGAAAAAGTGTCTGGAAAGGAGAGGGAACTACTGGATGAAATTCATATTGCTTGGTGTTTTTGTCTACCCTTAGCAGGACTTATTCAGTAGATATGTGTGAATGAGAAGAGGTGCCTGGAATAGTATTTTACTTATTTAAATATTTTCATAGATATGCTGTGTACTAAATGGTATTTGATAGAAAAAGATGATGAAAATGTAAATAGCCAGTGACTATTTAAAAATTGTATGGAATGTATTTGTTATTATAGGGCAATAAAGATGCGGTGATATCAATGATTCTCTTCCATTTAATAATGGGGGAAAGGTAGATATTTATATAGCTGAAATTGTGGGCATGAAATCATCAGTTGAGAAGTAATGATGAGAGTGTTATCAATATTGAAATACGATTTGAAGAAGAGTGACTAGATACTCTCTAGATGCAAAGACTTGCCCAATTTTAATGTAAAAGAGCAAAGACTCTTACAATGGACAAAAAGATAGAAAAGACAAACTCTGCTCATGGCCTTTGGAATGCAAGAGAGAGATTCTCATTGTGAGTGCTCTGTGGAAGAGACATCATGGACAAAAGGCTGGAAGTAGGCCCTCACCATTAGCTCTGTAGTAGAAGAGGCAAACCTCTAACACAAACAAAATGTGTTGTTTTACAGACACACAGACACACACACACACACACTTTATATGTGTGTAGGGGCTCAGATTTTCTTTAAGGAGCTCTTGGTCGGAATTGTTGAATGCAGGGCTGCTCAGTACCAAGGCAACCGACCAAAATTTGGTTTCACCTTATCCCGCTTACTTCCACCATCCTACTCTTCTCCTGTCTCTTTATTTCACTCTTGCAGGTTCATTTTCCTCTCCTTTCTTCCTTTGTCAGTAGTTTCCTACGACTGTGTTCCCCTCATTTTCTGCCTCTCTCTCTCTTACGCTGGTCAAAATCTCATGTTAAAATGAGTGCTTGCGCCAACCGCTACCAACGATCTGCACAAATTAAGCACTGTGTGCTGACGTTGTGATAAAAGAACAGTGATGTGTTCAGTGAGGACAAATAAAGTGAGCTACAGACATTGGTGGAACAGAGTCAAAAGGCAGAGCGTTGCTGAAAGAGGCAGAAAAGGAAAGGTGCATACAATTTGAGTTGTTACATAGTGCATTCCACTGAATTTTCTGCCATTCTGTAGCACTCTACTCAACAGGTGTTTTTAATACAATGATCCATTTTTCTCAGAAAGAGGAATAGTTGGGTTGGAACTATCCAGAATGAAGGCTGCAGGTTATATAAATGCCTACTGGAATTATGGGATTGTGTGGCTGCAGCATTTTTTGCATATAGATTTGTCGCATTTGCCACATAATCCATCATCTGCCACATAATCCGCAGTTTTAACAAAAAAAGCATGTTCCCAGCTCAAACGGTTCAAAGGTTATCTAAACCGCAACTGCACGTGTGACTGCGCAGAAGAAGGCCCTTTGCAAAGCTGGACTGGTCACCTTTCTATTGCTTATTTCTATATTTGAGTGTTAAACTGGTACTAATGATGCGCAACCAATGCCCAGACACCATTAACAAGTGTAAAATTGAGAAAATATTGAAGTAATACTATCATTAAATTTGCAGCATTGCACTGCATAATTTTCCTTTTCTTGCAGTATAATTTACGCAACCCTGCTACATAACTTGGCCCTCCAATGCTGCATAATTCCAGCGGCCCTGATTAGATCAATACACCCCAGCAGGCAGCAGTTAATGACTGCGCTGTCTGAACAAATAAACTACAGGCGTAAACATTTTCAGTTTCGCTGGTTTTGATTGAAAGGGCTTTATTTTTTTTCCAAGGAAGGAGTACATGATCAAACATTTGGTCTCTCAGAAAAACCATAACAGTTTCTGTGGTGGCCCTCCTTTGACTGAGGTAATTTAAAAGCTGCACTGCGGTGGCACCAGGGCCCAGGAAACTCGCTGCCAAGGTCATCTGCTGACAAAGCCTCTAAATTAAGTGGCACATCTCAAAGAGACAGGTAAGGCGAGGGTTGGTTTCTGGTTAAATTCTGAGTTTGAGATGGGAGGTTGGTAGAGCAGTGAGGATGCCTTGCCTGGCCAGCATGAATTGGAGTCGGGCCAGCCATCCACTGCGAGGAGGGGGGGAGCAGAACCCTGTTTATTTCCCCCATCACTTCCTGTTCCAAGGGGAGTGAAAACTCTGGCCCGCAGTAGCAGCATCTCCCGTGGTGAGGCCTCACTGTCATACCCTAAGGCCAGGGCGAGAGCTCCCACCACATGCTGTGACTGCTGGGTTTGGCCCATTGTCATTCTATATGTGACAATGGGCCGCGATAATCTGTGCTGGGCTGCGCAGAGGCTGCAGCAGCCTCTTGAATTCGGATCAGGAGAGCCAGCCCGAACACTGATGGGGGGGAAAAAACAGCTCACATCAAGCCTCGGTCACTGGGCCTCAGGTACCAGCCGAATGCCTGCCTTGCCAATCCGACGCCCAAGGCTCATGTTTGGGTGGGCCTGGTCCACCCGGCACACCCGCTAGAACCTGGGCCTGGTCAGGAGCCCAGGACCACGTCATCCAGCCTCCTTTGCGGCTCACCTGCCGCCGTCAGCCATAGCGCCAGGAGGCGCTTTAAAAACCTCCGGGGGCTCCCGCAGCGCGGGACACCCATTGCTTGTGCTGCTTCTGCTCCTTGCTGGGGGCCGGGGTCAGGAGCCCAGGACCACGTCATCCAGCCTCCTTTGCGGCTCGCCTGCCGCCGTCAGCCATAGCGCCAGGAGGCGCTTTAAAACCCTCCGGGGGCTCCCACAGCGTGGGGCGCGCGTGGGCGTGCCCAGGCCAAGGGCAGGCCCGTCTGCACCCATCAGCGTCCGATAGAGGCTGGGCTGGGCCAACCCTCTTACATCTTGAAGCCATCATGGGTAAGCGGAAACTGCCATGTAGCATTGACAGTTTTAAAGCGAAGGCAAAGGTCCCGCGTAATTGTGCTTCCATTATTTCCTATTTAACAACAGCTGTAGGGGCGTTAACTGAGGAAATTCACGATGTGGAAGAACAGCTCGGCCTGGGGGGGTCGGGGAGGGGCAGTACCTAATAATACACCCCCACCTATGGTAGTTCCACAGCATGGAATCCCAGTTGCTGTCATTGATACAGATCTAGTCGTGCAGGAGGGCGCTTCCACTCAGGTCATACAAAACCCTTCGGCCCTTTTTCAGGGACCAACGGAAAAAGAAGGGGGAAGACTGGCCGGAAATGTTTTCCCTGCTTTGATCATGGCCCCCAACAGAAAAAGGCGGAAAAGAGGTACGAAGCAGGGTGCTTCCACAACTGATTTTCCTTCACGAGGGGGGCGAAGGACCTTTGGCCAAAGAGGACTGGGCAAACTCACACTTTACCGCAGCAGTAGGAGACCTTGTTCAAATACGCCTCGAGACTTTTTTTGGGACACTTAAAGAGGATTTGACCAAATGTGTTAAGAATGTATTAGAAGGCATGTTGACAAAGCTCTCACACAGAGTCTAAACTAGTTGAACTGATGGACTCCAAACTTGGGGCAAATGATAAGAATGTATTGCATAATATGACTAAAATGTCTCATGTGCTCCACAGGCAGGGCCGATGAGGGGAGCTCAACAATGTATCCAATACCCTGGGGAACCAAAGCCTGACCTCGATAGATCAGGGGAAAATAAAGAATTGCGACAGGTGGCTGCTACACAAAACCATTTGGGGTCCCACTTACCACCAGAACCTCTTTTCTGGAGAGAGCCAAGTAAATCCCCCTTGCACTGGGCTGGTAATAAATGCAGGCTTCATTTACCTCCGGAGGCCACTCCTTTAGTAGCAGTGCTAGTAGGGGTACCCCCCCTTAAAGATAACACAACTGAGACTACAGACAAGCTGAGTCGCAAAGTAAAATTCTGGTGTACTAAGCCGTCGGATGGGGGGGCCAAAGCATCACCTCACATCATAATGGCCAGGCGGGTGGGTTGGGTTGGCCAGGGCACCAAGTTGGATGAGGGCGACTGTATTATTATTAATTTTGATCAGTCCAACGTAGCTGGTTGGCTCTTTCAAGAAGGAAGCAATCAAGGTTTGGGGGTATTAAAGCGCTCCCTCTTGGTTATTTCTACCACCCAGTAATGAAAAATCAGGATAGAAACAACACAGCCATGTCTAGATACCCCCCAGAGCTAGTCAATAATGGGCTAGGCACTAGATGTAATAACAGGGATGGTCATCCAATCTCTCTGAACCCGTATCACCCAACTGTACGCCCTCCAATGCCAGCTGTAGTAACCAGAGAGAGGGCAGTAGAAAATAACCTTGAACCAGCAAACCGATTTCTCCCCCTGAGTCGGCTAGATACTAATGACTGACTAACAGAACACTCCCCCATGTTTGGTTTGCTTCCGACCAATCGGAGCATCTCCACCATGAGCATAACAACGAGGGAGGAAGCTGGATCTAAGGAAATCTTGAAGGCACTTAGTTGGAATATAGCGGGCTTAAAGAATAAAAAAGATGACCCGAGGTGGCTTGGTCTGATAAGGGAATATGATATGGTGGGGCTTCAAGAAACCTGGGAAACCGAGAATACCTTCTGGCTTGATGGTTACACAACTTACTCGGAGGCCTTCTGCAGCTGGTAGATCAAAGGGTGGTTTAAGAACCTTGATCTCTTTAAATGTCAGAGGTAATCACTGTAAATTGGATTCTGGGTCAGTCAATTGTCTTGTGGTTGAGATTACTCCGGTGAATGCGCCCAAAGTACTTGTTGTTAATTTTTATAATTCTTTTGAAAAAATTTCTGTAAATGAACATTTATGCAGTCTAAATCACTTTTTAGATTCATACTGGGAAAAACAAACCATTCAGTATTCTGTCATTTTTATTGGGTGATTTTAATATTCCTTTGTGCAAAAAAAACTGCCAGGTTACTGATAACCTTGGTCCAGGTAATTATTCAGAGCCACACTTGGAACATACACAACAAGGTGGATATTTATAGGATTTTTTTGCGGAATTTGGTTTGCTATACCCTAATCTTACAAATGAAGAGGCTGGTATCCCTTCCTTTAAGGGAAGGGGCATGAATTCAACAATTGATTACATATTTGTTAATGCAGCTTTAATACCCCTGGTATCTGACTATGCTGCTCAATGGTCACATTTTAGCGACCATAATCCCATATACCTGACGTTACGAGGGTGTCTTATGGATACACCTACAACGGAGAGTATCGCCCCAGCCCCTACTCTAAAAACCATAGATCAAGGCCGTAGACTCAATTGGTCCAAGGTAGTACCGGATCTTTTTTTAAATGACTTATTAAATACTGTTGGAACTGAGATAGATATATGCCAAGAGGGCAGGCAAATGGGGGCGGGATCCTCACAGCATATAACAGGATATGTAAGCAGGTGGCCAGCGCCCTCTCATACCCTAATAAGGAATTTACTAACAACGGTGAGAGGTGGTTTGATTATAATTGTACAGCTGCTCATTAAAACTTACTTTCTGCATTAAAACAAAAACCCCAAGACAGAATTTTAATAGCTGCTTTAAGGAAAGCGTACAAGCAGGCCCTAAACATTTGTAAAACAGAAATTAAACAGGAAGCCTGGAATGATCTGTTGTCCGTAGATGTTATCAAGAAAATTGCAAAGTTTTGGGATATTGTCAACAAACCATTTTTCTCTGGCCTCAGTAGTACCACTGTGGAATGCAATATACCGGAGGAGCAGTGGTTTAACCATTTCAAACACATATATGGTGATCAGTTAGACCAGGGACCCACAGGCATACCACTCATGGCTGCAGCTTACAATTTGGATTTTTCCGAAAAAGAAGTAGCTGTGGCCATTGCCCAAATGACAAGCAATAAAGCTCCTGGGCCGGATGGGGTCCCTGCTGATCTTTTTAAGATGGATATAACATTATGGTAAAAAATATTAGCAAATGTTTTTAATATGGCGTGTCAATATGGTCTGTCGGGATCTTGGTCCAAGTCAATTATCGTCCCAGTTTTTAAAAAAAGGCAGAGAGGAGACCCTAGGTGCTATAGGCCCATATCACTGATTGACTCGGCTGTGAAAGTGTTAGGCCGAGTGGTTCTTAGACAGATTGGATCAATGAGCGTAACGTTCTGTCAAACCTCCAATATGGTTTCAGAAAAGGCAGGGGCACCATGGACCAGTGTCTCAACCTGCATCTTTTAGCAGGGAAATATACCATAGCTAAGAAAGGGACACTACACCTTGCTTTTATGGATCTGTCCTCGGCCTTTGACAGAGTGAACAGATCCAAACTTTGGGACTTGCTGCTCTCAATGGGCATGGATAAAAACATTGTCAACTTTTTATCTGACCTGCATAGGGACCTCTCGGCCACAGTAAGGTTTGATCAAATGGGCAATCATACGCAAGGGATACGAATTATAAGAGGAGTTAGACAGGGATGCATTTTGGCCCCCTTGCTGTTTACCCTTTATATAAACAATTTAGACTCCGTTCTGGGCGGAGCTAGCAAGGATATCCCACGCGTGGGGGATCGACTGATACCAGCGCTCCTATACGCAGATGACGCTGCTTTATTAGCCCGTACAGCGGTCGGCCTTCAGTGTCTTCTGAGTTCCTTTGCTAATTTCATGGGTTCATTGGATTTGAATGTAAATTTCTCCAAATCCCACACTATGATCATGGGTGCCAAACCAAGAATACCCAAAACACTTTACGGCGAAGAAAATGAAATAACTAGGGTCACTACATTCCCGTACCTAGGCATCTTATTTGACGATAGGAGTACATGGGTTCCACAAAGGAAAGCTAAGAGAAATGCCATGGTCAGATCGACAGTAGTGGTGCTTGATTTTGCGCACACGTTCGGTGCAAAGCCTGTGCAAGCGATGTTAAATATATATAGGAGCTAAAAGTATCGCTATTTCAAATTATGGCTCTGAAATCTGGGGATACAAGGACGTTGAAGAGCTTCAAATAGTTGAAAATAAATTTTTGAGAAGCCTGCTCTCAGTTCCACAATCAATACCTTCTTATATTATCCATCAATAAGTGGGTATTGGTTTTGTGTCAGACTTGATCAGAATGACCCCTTTACTTAAATGGATTTTGATTTGGACCAATTCTGAACTAGAAATGAATCAGGAGATCTTACGAGATTGCATAACACTAGATAGGGCAAGTAGCATCCCCTGGCTGAGTCACGTGAAAAGAACAGCAATGTTATTAGGACGCCCGGAGATATTTGATACGCCTGAAAAACTACTTAAAAAAGATCTGGCGTGAGATAAGATTTCCTTCCTACGCATGGCACTCGCAGAAAGAGAGGCTAGAGCGCTGATGAAACAGACAGTACGGGCCCATCAAATAGTAAAAACCACCTACTCCATGGAGCTTTACCTAGATATAGTCACCAAGCCCCAACATCGTTTTTCTTTTAACAAGATTGAGATTCAACTATCTGCACTTTTTATTGGCCGAACCTCAGGGGTGGAGAAAGGCGGAGGACTTGGGGCACTGCACCTGTGACAATTTCTCCACTCAAGACACCCTGCACTTTGTTTTGTGAGCACTATTTGCACATTCGCAAACGTTTTATTTTACCAATCCTAAAGGACAAAGGCTTTCTGCAGGCCAGGCCGGCTTTAATATATCTGCAGTTGATGAATAACCCATGGAAATTTTTTTATGTTGCTAGCTTCTTGGTGGCGGCAGTCAGAGAAAGAAAAAGAAGAGGGTCCATATGATCCGACATATCAAATGCTTATTCCTTTTTTTTTTTTTTTTTATTTTGATTTTTCAATAAAGAAAGTAACAGTCACAAAAGCATCCTTCTGGTATCCAAAGCAATGTGCACATATTACAGTCTATGTAGAATATACAATCGCAGATAGTACAGTATATAGACAATGTAGGAATCATTGTGCCACCTCATCAAGAGCCCAACTTTACAATGTTAGACTATAACAATTGCGTCCTGTGTACTTCTAATATGTTCTATATTTCCATGATATTTACTATTTCCACATAATCTATTGTACATCTTTAAGTTAAAACAATATCGTCCCCATATACATATGCCACGAAATACCCGGCTTGCGATAACACCATTCAACCTATACCAGTCCTATCCTGTTCTGTTTGGGCAGTGTCATTAGCAGCTTTTCCCAACAAATATGCATGATATGGTCCCTAAATATCTTTAGCTCGACATTTGACAGGCTTTAGTGCATTATAATTTTCCGATTGCGTGGAACAGTAGGCTAAATCAGTATGCCATTCTGTTAATTTAGGCAAAGGACCTCTCATCCACCTCATCGCAATCCTGCGTCTGGCCAGTAGTAGGCTTATGGAGGCTAGTTTACGCACTGCCTTTGGGATGTTTTTATCAAACCCCAAGAGGGCAACCAACGGGGATTCTGGTATAGATTCAACATATCATTCAATGCACTGAATATCTCAACCCAGAAAGCCCGTACACCAGGACATTCCCAAGCCATATGTGTGAAATTGGCATTTACTGCTGAACACCTCAGGCATCTGTCGTCCTTTCTGATCCCATATCTATATAACCGTGCTGGTGTGTAATACGTTCTATGGAGAAATTTAAATTGAATTAATCTGTGCCTACCGTTCTGGGAGATTGCTTTAATATTACTAAAACAGTGAGACCACTGCGAGTCTAATTTCCATGCCTAGCTCTTCCTCCCATTCTAACTGGGATTTCTGTTTCAACTGGGCTGGTTGTGCCTTGAGGAGTGTGTAAGGTATGGTAATGCCGTGTTGAGGAGATGCCGATTGCAATAGATATGTCAATGGTTTCAATTCTTGTGGCTCCAGCATTTCAGGGCCAAGTATCGCATGCAGGGCATTACGCACTCTATGGTATTGATAGGTGTCTAGCATCGTCAAACCCTGGGCCAGAGAGGACGCCTGCTCCCATGTTTTCACAACTCCATTGAAAAACAAGTCACTCAGGCGTACAATTTTTAGTTTATGTAATGTTTGTATTGTTGCCCGATCAGTGTTGAGTGGGAACCAGTCACACCAAATTATAGGTAGTTGGGGGGAGTACGTCACTCCAAACTTTAGTGCGGCAGACATTTTGGGCAATTGTGACCCTGTGCAACCTATTGGGTCAATTTTGCGTGGTTTATTCCGAGAGCCACCCGTCAAATATATCGGTAGTGGAGTGGGGGAGACCA
Organism: Calotriton arnoldi; assembly: GCA_963921515.1. Classification (NCBI taxonomy): domain Eukaryota; kingdom Metazoa; phylum Chordata; class Amphibia; order Caudata; family Salamandridae; genus Calotriton; species Calotriton arnoldi. The sequence continues at coordinate 1,323,117 of CAWUFW010001232.1, forward strand.
TATTATATTCTATATGGAGATGTGGCAAATTGTGAGGGCCGTGTGCATGCAGTATCTGTGCAGCCCTGTAGTATCTCTCCATATCTGGAGCATTTAGCCCGCCCTCCGAGTACGGTCTAGAGTACTTCCCATTTAACTCGAGGCGGTTTCCCTGCCCATGTGAGACGCGTCAAGAGTGCACGCAGACTGCGGAAGAAAGACTGCGGGAGACTGATGGGGATGTTTACAAAGAAAAAGAGAAAGCGAGGGAGCACCATTTTCATTAAGGCAATACGGCCTATCAGGGACAGTGGAAGTTTGATCCATTTGTCTACCACCTCCATTAGTCTGTGTATCGCCCGCCCGTAATTTTCGGATAGTACTACCTCCGGGTCAGTATGTACTTTAATGCCTAGATATCTCACTGGGTCAGCGGTCCACTCTATGGGATAGTTCGTGGGGATGGGGGTAGTAATCGCCGTCAATGGGAATATTGTGGCCCAGAGTGTTGCCCAAATCTCTCCACCTCCTGCAACATCGGCTCTAGGTTTTGCTCCGGATTCCGTATATATAATACTGTATCGTCCGCGTATGCTGCTATAGTTAGATTATATTGAGTTGATCGGATGCCCCTGTAAGTGTGTTACTTGCACATTGTGCATGCCAATGGCTCCGCCACCAATGTATACAGGAGAGGGGAGAGTGGGCACCCTTGTCTCGTTCCCCTCGTTATGTTTATTGGACGTGAGAGAGCACCATTGACACGCACATGCGCGACTGGCTGTGCATATAGGACTTCTATTAATTTTAAAAAAAGACATCCGCCACAACCACCCTTTTCTCGACTGCATATAAAAACCTCCATTCTACCGAATCGAATCTTTTTCGATATCTATAATTAGTGCTTCTGCTTTAACCTCCGGGTTTATTCGCACGATAGTCCCAAATAATGTGCGTAGATTGCTGGTTAAAGAGCGCCCCGGGATGAACCCTGTCTGTTCTGGGCCCACCAGCTTTGGCATCAAGGGAGACAATCCATTCGCTAGTACCTTGGCAAACAACTTTGTGTCTGTATTTAACAATGAGAGGGGCCTGTAGGAGGAGCAATGCTCAGGGGGCTTACCCGGTTTCAATAGTGTGACCAGGGTGGCCTCCCTCATGGATGGGGGCATCTTGCCGAGCTTAACCATCTCCTCGAATAAATTCACCAAGTGTGGAATCAGTTTCTCTTGGTATGCCTTGTAAAAGGCAAGCGTTAAACTATCTGCCCCAGGGGCTTTTTTGTTGGGCATTTCTTTCAGAGCTGCCGAAATTTCTGAAGGCCTTAAAGGCGCTATAAGTCTCTCCCTATCGGTGTTCTCAAGCCAAGTCATAGTTATATGTGCCAGATAATCCTCGTCAGATTCCCAGGCGGAGGATTCTCGCGAGGTGTAGAAGCCTGTATAATATTCTGCGAACGCCTCCAGAATACCTGTCGTGCTATCCATCGAATCCCCGCTCTCATTGCAGACTTTCAGAATATAGCCATCCCCTCTGGGGGGGTCGAACTGTTGCAGCCAAGGTAGAGCTCGGTCTATCACCTTCCATATATACCCTCGCTGTGGCATATTTCCCTAAATGTTGGACTTCAGTTTCGGCCAATTCGTTATATTCAACCAACTGAACTCTAATCTGTGCGAGTATTTGGGTATCCCCCTCTCTTTGGAGTCTACCTTCCAGATCCTCGAGTGTGGTCTCTACCTTTAGTAGCTGGGTGCGTATAGATTTTAGGACCCCCGCATGCTTAGAAATAGTCATTCCTCTAATATAAACTTTAAAGGCCTCCCAGATGGAGCCCATGGTAGGTACGCTGCCAATGTTCGTGCTAAAGAAGTCGTCAATTGCAGTGCCCAGTTCGGTGCGGAACAGTGTCCAATAAGGAGTATTGGGGGAACCGACATGTCCGCATACCGTTTACTAAATTGGTCCGTGCTATCTGCAGAAGTATCGGGGAGTGATCGGATAATGTGCGCACTAAATGCGTGCATTCATGAATATCGGGTAGCAATGAGCACGATGCATACCAGTTGTCAATTCTAGTGTGCGTATCATGAACAGAGGAGTAATGTGTATACCCTCTGCCCATGGGGTGTCGGGATCGCCATACATCACAAAGACCCTCCACCTCCGCTATATTGGCTATTGCGCGCGCTGCACGCGACGGTCGCCTAGGGGCTCCTTTTGATCTATCAATTTCAGGATTTTGGACGCAATTGAGGTCGCCCCCCAATAGTATAGGCATATGTGAGTGTCTCATTTTCCCATGTAGTGCCTGATAAAACTGTGGGTCGTCATAGTTTGGCTCATAGATCCCCACTAGCAACACATTGAAATTTTCCTTGCGGCACTTTACCATCATGTACCTGCCCCGGTATCCACTTCTACCTCCCGAGTTTGTATGCCAGAGTTCCTGCGTACCCAATACAAGCACGCCTCTAGCGTGAGAAGTGAACCCGGCCGATATACAAGTGCCTTTCATTTGTCTAGGGGTCAGTAACCCTGTTCTTGGGGAAAGGTGCGATTCTTGTAAAATGGCCACATCAGTATTGTGTCTGTGTAAATAGGCTACCACTTTCCGAATTTTTCTCTGGTCATTTAGACCTCTGATATTCCAGGACATAAATCTAATATTAGTTCTGGCCCTGGGTGGTTGCGACATGCATCAAGTTATGATTCCAACTGAAGCTATTGTGCGCTGTATATGAAGTGTAGAGGTGCAGTGTGCACATTTCCGGCTGATACCTTAAACGTGTTAAATGATCTTATGGACAAAAACAAATCCCCACCCACTCCACATCAAAAAAACTAGACATGGTATTTGCAAAACAGCCCTCCTAACCCCCCACCTAACTAGAAACAGACCCTCCCACCCATAAGCAGTTGCCCCACAAATACTACCCAGGTGTAATACATTCGGAGGCGGTGGCAGCCAGCCCTGTGGTGTTGCTAGTGAACCTACAGCTGCACATCCAATAGTTTTCCATCCAGTCAAATGAATAGCCACATTAAATGCCTGTGTCGAGAATTTACAGCGTAGTCTACATTACATTGATAGCAGCGCACAGCAGTAATGGCCACGAAAGTTCAGTGTGAATATTGTCTAATACTATTCCTGTGTCGTTTCTAGAGTCACATATTTACTCACTCATCTGACGCGCCCTGTTCAAGCAGTGTGTCTTCTTTGGAGGCTTCAGGTACGCCATCCCCCTCGGTCTGCGCAGGTCGAGGTGAAGCCCGTTGTTTCTCGGGCCGGTTTTTAAGGTCCTGCTGTAGTTGATTAGGATCTCCGTAAATTTAAAATTTTCCTGCAAAGTTCACTCGTAGTCTGGCCGGATACAGCATCGCATAATCAAGCTAGAGGTCTCTCAGTTTTCGCTTGACAGGCCCAAATTTTTTACGTGCCTCTTGCACTTGCGGAGTAAAGTCCGGAAAGAGAGCCAAGTCTGACCCCTCATATTTAAGGGTTTTCAGTTCTCTGGCGCATCGCAGGGCCACATTTCTTTCCCTGTAGTTTAGAATTCTTGCGATCACAGGACGAGGTGCAGCGCCGGGAGGAGGCCTGGGGCCCAATGTGCGATAGGCACGCTCCACCACAAATGCCCCTGAAAAGGTATCCCGGCCCACCAGGGACACCAGTAGTTGCTTCATGAACAGTTCCATATTGCCTGTAGCAGTGGTTTCTGGCAGCCCCAGTAAGCGCACATTGTTGCGACGAGAACGTGCTTCGAGATCTTCGGCCTTATCCTGCATTGACTTTAGCAACTTTGCCATTTGTTTTTGCACCGTCCCCATTTCGGTTTGCGCGTCCTCTGTGTCCGATATTCTGCGCTCCGCTGTGTCAAGCCTTTCAGCGTGTTTGTCTACGCGTTCAGTCATCCGGTCCATGCGGAACACCAAGGCATCTATCTTTATATCAATGGAAGCCAAACTCTGTCGCATGTCTGTTAATATTTGCCTAATGTCATCACCGGAGTCGTGCTGGTCTTCATTCTGTTCCGTAATTGGGGGGTTGGAGTCTTCCTCTCGGTTTCTGAACGATTTTCTCTGGTCGAATTGTACCTTGGTTTGTGTTTTGTCTCCCTTCCCCATGTTGTCTGCTTCCCTGCGACGCACCGCGGGGACAAAATGGTATGGTGTGAATCAAATATTGCGGAGGACGAGTCAAGAGGACTAGCAACAGGCAGGCTACGGGTAGCTGATGTCTCTGATGAGTGGAGCAGTAGGTCCCGCTCGCAGGGGGCCTTCCCACCGACCAACCCGGCCACGCCGGTCGCACTGCTCTGCGGGACGGTGTCCGGTTGCGAGATGGGGGGCGACCGAAGTGTCAAACAAGACCCCCGCACGACCCCCAGGCGACTAATAGGTACAGTCTCAGGATAGTAGGGCCTAGGGAACACAATTACCGCGGCCAACTTGGGGTACTCGCGCGCCACATCCAGTCGCTTATATGGGCAATCCTGCAGTTGGGGACGGCCCACGTGGCAGCCGCAGTATGCGGGCACCTTGAGTCGGGCGTCCGATCACCCACTTCTGCTCACCTACTCCCAAATTGCGTATGGTGGTATGCTCTGTCGTGAGCCCAAGCAAATAGACACACGCTGCCTGCCGAGTCACGCTCAGTCTCAGGATATAATGCCCCGGCTATCACCGCTGCCCGGGGGGTGCATGCCAGGACATGGGGGGGCCATAATATTGATTGCGTTCCAGTCGTATGTGTTCCGCTCTCGCAGCACGTGAAATCGGGCAGCCTCTGCGCTGATCACCAATCACCCCCGGCTGCCTCCCAAGCTCCGCGGGCCTCGCGCAGCCCTACCTGGATCACACACCGGTCGCAGGCACAAGTTCTCTGTGTTGAGCTGTACCGTTACACATCAGGGGCAGGCCGAGTGCAGGCGAAGTCTCTCCTCGTTTCAGCTTCCGGGGATGCCGCATCCGAATGTGCCGTGAGCCTGCGTAGCCCGTCTGCTGCTCCGATCCGCGGTACTCAGGCCCCTGCTAGGCCGTGGGCTGCATCGCACGTCGTCTCACGCCTCAGGAGCAGTTGCCGCTCACCAAACTTTCAAGAAACACGGCACTTTACCCGGTGCATATATTCTGCAATTTATCACGCCAACATTCGACTGGATGGCGCCGATAATTTAAGGATAGTGTAGGCTGCCGCCAGAGCGCAATCAGGCTGCGGCCATCTTAGAGCCAGGCAAGCCACACCCCCCCCCATGCTTATTCCTTTTTAACGTAAAATGATTTTTTTGTAAACTTGGCTGACGTATATTATGCTCTGTTAATCTATTCTTTTTTAAAACTTTTAATTATGTACAGTCTGTAACCTGGGCCATATATTATGTTTGATTGACCTTTGCTCGATGATTATTATTCTGGTTTGATCAATGGATTTTTTTAGCATGCTTTCATGGTTTTAATTAACCGAATAAAGTGATTATGACTGACTGATTATGGCACTGTAGAACGCATGTTCATCAAAATAGGAATGTTGGGGCAAAGGAACAACCGTATCACAAGGGAAAGGGGTTTGGGGGGCAGCCGACCACAGGGATGTCTGCCCCCCGGGATAGTTTGGGGAATGTAGCAGTCCGAGCAACTGCTCCTATATTTGGGCTATTATGTAGCCCATGGTATATATAGTGGCCATTTTACGCTATCAGCCACTGTTTTATCCTAGTAACACGGTAGCCGAAAGCAGCAGGGTTGTTGGCGTTTTTGGTTGTGCGGCCTTGCTGTTTTTCAGGGAGTTTGCCTAGTTCTGGCTTGTGACAGTTTCATAGCGGTGCTTTTCAGGATGGCTGCCGTATCTGCTAATCATAAGGTGTCCCAGGCATTGCGGTTGCAGGAGGAGGCCGGGCTCCACGACCTCGTGGCTAGGATCAAGCCAACTGGCGGGCGCCCGGTGAGAAGAGCGTTGGCTGGGGTCGCGGTGGCGATATTTGCATGCTCACCGCAGCACCGGATCTTGGTAGGACAATCAGGCAAGGTGAGAGAACGAAGACGCTCTCGTCTTCAGAGAGCAGCCCTTCGTGAGCGCACTGCAGGCCACGGGGCTTGGGCCCAAGCGGCCTGCTCCCAGTGCACGGACGGTTTTACAGAAAGCCGGAGGCCCTGGGGGATTATGTTGATGTTGGGGAGCTTTCTCACCCCCCCCCTCCCCCTGCAGATCGCGCGGGCTCAGGCCGGTTCGTGCAGGCAGTTTTGGATCAAACAGCAGGCCTTGAGGAGACTGTGCGGGGTCGCAAGGCTGCGCTAGACGTGCCCCGTTTTCCACTGGAAATAGACATAAGCATTGAGAACGATATGAGCGCGGTGGGGGGCAGGGAGGAAGATAAACTCGTGACAATACTGCAAGAGGGAAGGGGGCCTGTTGTCAGTCAGCCATTATTAGTGGAGATGGAGGCTGGGAGACTGGATTAGGTGTCAGGCACATGTTGGGAAGGAAAGACCACAGTGAATAAGTATTATTTTGAGGCAGCAATGGATGAGGCACTGAGCAGGGCAGTGGGGACAGAGTGTGCTTGGTGCTGAGTGGAGGGGAGAGAGGAGGGGCCTTGGGTCAAGGGAACCGTTGGGCGCTAAGTATCGCTGCATGGGGGGGCCTATTAGACTGGGTTCCTGCAGGGGCCAGGGATTGCTTAGTGCAACGCATTTTAGGGGCCAACATGTAGGCAGCCATGGGGCACTAGGGGATAAGAGGAGGGATGAGGTGCTCACAATATGTCCCGGATGCAGGTTGCTTCTGTCATGGTGGCAGGTTTGGAATGGAGCAACGGGGAGGAGGATGGTCTGGCAGAGGTCGTCGAGGAGGATTTTGCCTTGCCTTGCCTGAGAAGGAGTAGATCGATGGGAAGCTCAGAAACCTGTGACAGTGTATGGGAGATGAGTCCGGCAGCTCAGTGTGGTGAGAGCGCAGGGTGTGAAGGCGCAAAACCGAGAGGTGGAGGAAGGGTACTTGGAAGTCAGCGGTTCGTGGAACGAGGGTATGAGTCCTGTCAGGCAGGGGCTAGCAACCAGCACACTGGGCCTCTCATCGTCTTTCTTACAAGACGGGCATTTTGGTGGCGCTATGTGCGGCTCCACTACTCCGAGGGGAAGAGAAGGCTGGGCCCAATACGACTATCTGGACATCGGCGAGGGACAGCAAGATCACTACCCCAAGAAAGCCCAGGATGGCTTCAGCGGTGCAACTGGCCAGTGGGTACAGGACTGCCATTGGCATGGATCAGCACGGAACGGCCTTCCGCATCAATTGAAGTGTTGGGAGAGTATGGTACGGCCCACCAACAATGGCACAAACAATCACAGGATTGTGCGAAAACTGTGACACCGCAGTGGCAGGCGGCAAATGTTGCCACAGAGGTGGAGGTTGGCGTTGAGTTGGAGAACACAGCGTTAGATTGTGATAAGGAAGTTTTAGAGGAAGAGGAATTGGTTGAGGGAGAAGTGCAGCAGGATGCTGTTGCACTGAGGAAGGGGGGAGTGACTCATCAGTTTGTCCATGATGTATTGCAGGGTCACTCGGATGGCCGACGGCGGCATGGCAACCGAGGAATGCCTGATAGGAGGAAACAGGTGGCAAAACGACAGGCTCCGGCACCGATCCTGGTGCCTGGTAATGAATGCACACAGGAGCGTTTGGCTGCAGCAATGATATCGGTGGGGGTGAATGCGATGGAATCACAGGCTGGGGGGAGCACTAAGGCTGGGCAAAGGTTTATACGTGACTGACATGGGGGTAGGTACCGACGAACAGGTATTAGAGAGGGGACACCACTGAGAAGCCTGGGGCTAAAGATACTAAGTCAAAGGTTAAAACAGGTAAGGGGGTGGCACGTAGCTAATTCAGGGACTTGGGACAGAGTAGGGAGTAGAGGGGATGGTGGGGGGTGAGAAGGTAAAGACCGCCGGCGATAAAGTAGAGGGAAGAGAAAGTGATGAGCTGAAGGTTAAGAAGCTTCCCTATATGACGGTTTCAAAGCCACTTGGAGCTCAATTCATGCTAGCCACAAAAGAGAAAATCTGGAACGGGGTAGATGTTGAAGCTGTTGCATAGGGAGCTGAGGGCTAAGGAGGGTTAGAAGGAAGAGGAACATGAGTTGCAAAATGCCCTAAGGTGCTGCTCACAATTGAGAATTGGACGGTGGCCTTTTTAATCTATGCCAGCGTGTATTGTGAAAAACACCCAGAGAGGTGTGTGGCGATTTTTAAATACATGGAGACTATCAGAAAGGCTCAGATTAACCATAGAGGTTATGCCTGGGCTCAATATGACAGAGTTTAGAGCCCACTTGGCTATGGATTCAGAGGTGCAGTGGGGAGAGGAAGATGTGGATCTTTTGCATCACGACATGGGCGGATCAAAATTTGGCAAGACCATATTTACTGCGAGTGGTCTTCCTATTGTGTACCGGCCCTTTCAGGGCCACCCCACCCGGGGAGGAGTGGGAACAACTGGAAGGAGTCAAGGATGACAGGCAGGTGCCTGCTGTGATTTCAATAAAGCAAAACACAAGGAGATGATGGACGGAGCGCTGAAACTTTTCAGACACTCACCCTCAGTCACAGATCTGGGTTGAATCCATCATCGTTCTTTAGCTCACTTTGCCACCCAGTTCAGACACAGCTATATGCAAATCAGTCTTGACCCTGTGCCTCATGGGAACAGTCCAGCCCGAACTGCCAAGCTATGCATTCCCTGGACCGGAAACAAGCCTCCTGGGACTGGTTTCGGGCTCACAACCCTCATCAGCCAGGCTAGCTTGAATCCAGTGGCAAAGTGAGCAAAGGTCCCACGTCTGGGCATACCCTGCCAACTTAGAGTTAGGCTTAGAGTGTCAAATCTAACCAAGGCATGCCCCACTGATCGAAGATGACCTGTGCCACCTTAGAGACGCTACTCCCGGTCCACCAGAAGACATTTGCCCAACTCATCTGCTCTAGAATTCAGGGACCCCATATGATGGTAGGTTACAAAAAAGATCTAGCTGTCCAGCCACCTCCAGAGACGGAGCACCTCCTGGCACAGGAGCTAGGACCCCATACCACTTGTTGCATTATCACATGGTGGTCATGTTATCCAACAAGACCTGTAACCAGCCTTCCCAGGGCCAGACGGATTGAGCTAAACTCCAAAAGGTTAATGTGGCGCTGGCTCTCCGAGGGAGATCACAGTCCACGCCAGATGACCCTCCACAACAGCAGTGCTGCATCTGTCACAATTGGGGGGACACATTTAAGAGGTGATGTGGCTCAATGACCATAGTTGCTGCCACTTAATCTCCCTTGCCCTATTTTACTATTATTAAAGATGTCAGATAAAGAATGGACTTGGTAATGCAAAGCAAGTCAAGCTTTGTCTTTTTCGTTTGTGAATTACCGATTGAACAGTAATATATCATTGAAAGATTTCTTGCATTACCCCGACATAGAAATGGAGGCACTAAAACATATATGTATGTAGGTAATCATTATTAGATTTTGCTTACACTTTCCTTTAGGAACTGGACCCAGGTCACTTAAATGTATAACATATATGAGAGGCCTTCACAGGTACTATATATAGAAATAAAATGTCATCCACAAACAAAGGAGACTTTCCCACAATTTATATGGATCAACAACAAAATTAACTGATTCAGTTAGGGAGGCAATAATTGGGAAAATCAAGTTGCAGAACAGATAAGATGGCAGGCAGCTGAGAAGAGACCACACACAAAATATGAACAGAATATAAATAAAGCATCCTGCGTACCAAAGAGCACCAGTTTTAATCCTCCAGTCCAGCAAGTGAAAAAAAGACTAAAAATGCTTTATAAATGTAATAAATGAACCATTTAATTAGTATATAGAATGAAGACATGCAGCTTTTAATAGAGCAAAGCTTTATGTTATGTCAAACATTTCATAAACCTAGAAAATATATGGCTAATGATTTGGAATCTTACCGCTGCAAAAAGTCCATATCCTCGAATAGCTATAGACAGCTCCTTGCTGCTTGAGTCCAGTTTTCTGATAATTTTATAAAACTGCTCCATGAAGAACTGCAGCTTTTTCTTGTGTGTCTCTGGGTCGTTGGCCACCATCAAGGCAATCTTCAAAAAGACAGACGCATTAGAAGCCTCAATTCAAAATTTCAAACAACAATATGCTTGTAGGATTTGCGTTTTAAGAACTTTTCCTTCTGTGAACTTAGTTTTCAGAAGCATCCGGTTAGCTAGTATGCAGTAAACATCCCAAATCAAGTTATTTTCTTTTTAAACCATTTTAATTGGCAGCAGGTTATTGGCAGTACCACATTCAGCAGTAATAATACTAGCGTCCTTTTTATAAAGTAGCGAAATACGGTGTCATAATACAGGTATCATTCATTACAATATCTTTTTTCAAAAACAAAAACCAAGGCCACCAGGTTGCAAACAAACTGTAGAACATGCACCAATCTCCTATAGGCAGTCTAGGGGGTATAGGCAGGAGGGAACGGGCTGAGCTCCGCAGTCTGAGGGTGGGGGGGGGGGGGGGGAGTTATGTGCAAATATTGCACCAGGGTGGGGCGCCTCCCTAGGGATACACTTAGCGAGCTGAAGTGACGCCAAAGCCCCAATATGGGGGTCTGATTTCAGGCAGGGCAAGGCAGTCAGTGCGGACCTGAATTGTACGTTTGAGGAAGTGTCCAGAAAACCAACCCAGGCAAGGTCTGTTACTTTTAACATGTGCTTGTAATTGCTCTATTAATTCTTGCCAACAGTGCGCTATGGGGTATTTGCGCAGTCCCCTAAGCTCTCTTCTGTGAAGTGAGTAACTCTCAGCTGTCGCCTAGTGTTTGAACGTGCTGTGCCATTTAACGAGGGAAGGAGGCTACTTACTTTTCCACACAGTAATGATATTGTGTCTAGCAAGTAAAAGGTCCAGGTCAACAAACCATGCCAGCGCCCTGACAGTTTGAGGGCTTGTAAAATCTCTCAATAGGCAGACCTCAGGAAAATATAGGATACGAACCCCCGTGCTACAGGAAAGAATTCTCATGATAGGTCCCCAGTATAGCGTTAGCATAAGACAGGTCCATAGAATGTGTAGAAAGTCTGTCTCTAGAGAGGCATCTAAAATGCTGTCCACCTTAGCTGGGGTAAAGTATGCTCTGTGTATCATGTACAGTTGTATCAACTGAAATTTAGAATTGTGCAAAACTTTGTGGATATTGTAGCACCCTACCCCAAACGATCATTAAATGTTCTACCAATATCAGATTTCCACGTATCCCTAAGCGAGGATAATTCTGTAGCGGCTGGCTGCAGCTGGGCTATATAAAGCCACCAGACTAGTTTACAGCCCTTACCAGACGTATATATGAATTGGAGGGGTTTGGGGATAGGGTGTGGTATAATTTGCCAGAGTGTTATGAATTGCCCTTTATGGATGTCGCACTGATCCCATAGATCGTGGAAGGCCATCACATTCCCACCCTTCAACAGCTCCCCAGCCTGAGTGATGTTTTATTAGATCACAGTGTTAGACCTTGGAAGAGAGCCACCCAGTACATAGGAGGCCCACCAGAGGTAGATTTGGGAAATATGGGGTAAGGGGCGCGGTCAACAGAAGCCTATGCCTCAGCACTGCAACTGCCACAGACATAAAATTTGAACTTTCAACAGCCTGGTGGGAACTAGAGAATAGGAGTGCAAGCAATTTCCCAGATGTGAGCTGCACCTGAGACAATGCAGTTTCAGCCAGAGAGCGATTCGTCAACCACCTACTAGACCATTGTAGCTGGGCAGCCACATAATATTTCTCAAAAGCTGGGACTCCCTAACCCCCTCTGTCAGTAGGCAACCAGAGCTAAGAAGGAGCAACTCTTCACCTTCCTGCGCCCCATAGTAGGATCTCCAGCAGCTGGTCCAAGCTTCTAAAAAAGGATCTGGATAACATTACAGGTAGGGTAACAAAATAATATAGAAGTCTAGGCAACATAACCATCTTGGCAAATGGCTGCACAACCTGCCATTGAGAGAGGCAATGTGATCTATAATTGTAACTATGTTTTCAGCGAGTGCACTGCAGCACCCAGATTACCATCAATATTGTCCGCAACAGAGTGATAAATCTTAACTTTAAAGGTACTTGAAGCAGTCCTGCGCCCACTGCAAGGCACTCAGCCCTGCGCTCAAAGGTCTTAGAATTATCCCAGGTGTAAAGGGAAGACACACAACTTATCCCAGTTGATTTTGAGTCCAGACACTCAGTGGAATTGCTGCAGGACCTCTTCAATTCTAGTCCAGTCAGACGAGACATCCCTGATGTAGATCAACAAATTGTTCGTGTTCTGCAAGACATGTTGCGATGTCCCCGACAATGGGACGCCCCAACCCATTTCAGTCCCACAAAGCAGCTCTGCAAAAGGTGCTAGAGCAAAGGAGAGGCGAGGGGGCATCCCTGCTGTGTACCCCTATGCATAGTGAAGGACGAAACACTGTGGCCCATTCGGGAGCTCAGGGAGTATTCTGGTTCCCAATAGTTTGGTGAAGATTTTATAGTCTGTGTTGAGAACAGAAAAGGGCCAATTTCAGGATATATCCAAAGCATCTCGTCTGGCTTTCGGGACAGAAACAATTAGGGCCTCACTAGTCGTGGGAGGCAGCAGACCCTCAAACATACTAGTGAACAGCATCACCAATCTAGGTGCCAGCTGAGGGTAAAAAGAAGAACAGAACTCCGTAGGGTTCCCATCATTGCCATGGACCTTCCCAGCCGCCAGTTCTCGAAGCACAACTTATTTTTTGGTGATGGGAGCATGCATCTCAAATCAAGTTCTGCCTTGTGCAGATGGTAACATTCTTGGCTTGTCATGTTCTCATTATGTATACCAGATGCTCACCTGTGTGAATCGTTCTTCAAGTATGGGTTTTCCTGCGTAGTCACCTACAGGCTAAAATTTTACTAGGTAAAAACGATGTCACAAAATTGATGAACTGAAATTATTTAAAAATTAGTACTAAAAAGAATTCAAATCACGGCTAGATGTCTCTCAGGGAATCAAGTACTGGAGGTGTTGTACTTGGCCCAGTTTGCAAAGCCATAGTTAAGATAGACCCTGGAACATCAGAGACAAGCTACCCAAGCCCTTGCGGCTGTGGCCTGGTAGCCACTGCTTGCCCCAAGGCCCCCTGAATGTGGTCGGACAATCCTATTTAGGACACTTTTTTCCTTGTTTCAGAGATGTTCACTTAGACTCACTTATGTGAGACATGCTTCAGAGGATAATAACACAGCATAACAGAATATGTGAACTAAGACCAGAAAATCAATCAGATGATAGAAAGAGCATTCCAAAAAGGAATTTTGAATTTCAATGATCTAGATATTACCAGCCAATAGAGGGGAATCTCAATGGCGCTTGAATTAAGCAGCCATGGAAAAAACTTTCAAATAATTTATTCATTCATATGCAAATATGAATGACAGAATAAACTGCCATATCCTTCCGCATGGAATATTGTGCTACACAATGTTATGAATCCCAGTGTACCCCAATATAGGCCTAGGTAGTTGCACGACCTTTTACCTACATTTGTCCTACCTTGCTCTACATAACGGCTCTGGTGCTGACCTTTTACCTAGTTAGGTGCTGAATAAATGGGGTGTGATTTTCTTAGAAAACTAACCTCATTTATTATGCATGAGGATTCTTCGTATCACCGGAGAATTACCATCTTCTGCATAATAACTCTGTACAAAAGTCACCACTATCGTCATCCTTGGCCGACAGGCCCACGGTACCATGACACATCTAGGTAGAATTACTGAGGGTACCTTTCGGGTATATAAGTACCACATCTTCGCTGGGCAAACCAGAGGAGAAGCTTCCATGCTGATACGAGATGCTGAAGACCCTGCACGCAGACACTCCAGCACGCAGTGGTCTGACATCCTTGTGGAGTGTCCAACTCGAGACCAAGACGGAGTCCTTCGTTCTCTCCCATCAGGTAATGGGGTTGGTTCTTTCCTAGGGGGATTCTTGGCTATACACCTACATACATGCCAGGTACACTTAGGTACATCTCATTAGGGTTTGCATCATAGGAGTACTCATGGTTACTGCCATGTATCTATATGCCTGCATATATTCACTGTTTTAGCACCATGGTAGAATTCTACCCATTATTTACTCTGTTGGTGCTTATAATCGTATATCTCCGTTTCTGTTTAATGGTTGTCGCAGCACACGTATTTTATACTACAATGACGCTGGTTCAATAAATGCTTATTGAAAACGTCCCCACCGTTTATCTCTCTGTGAACAAGTGAGCACGAGTGACTGAGCGAAAAGTACTGTACTATTACCACAATCCCTGAGGGGTCAGGGATGTCATGTTCGATAGTTGCCAGAATCTATTCGCTCCTTGTTAAGGTTAGGGGGCTTATAGTGGCACTGTGAGCTAGCTGGTCTACAGGCGAACATATCCTTTGGGGGTGTCTGGAATCAGTCTGGACACAATCCCTCAGTTTATGTTGTCTTAACACGTAGATCATGTCTAGATTTGTGGGAACTACACAACAACAATACCAAGATATCTACATACTGATGACAGGCCATTGCCACTTAATATATTGACATAATAAAAATTACGTATCCTGACCAAAAGTAGGCCCGGTGGAATTTATTTAAACAGATATTTTCTACTTCAATTAAGACTTTTAGTGGCATTCCAGAGTGTAGCACCTTGGAGGGTCACTCTCCAACCGCCAAGTAACACATTCTTTGTTCTAGGCATAAAGAGAAAGGTGGATAAAGCTAAGGTGAGAGTGCTGTGTAGAACATAGCTAGCATTCTTACTCAGAATGTAAGCAGACAATAACAGGGAGAGGCTTAATCAGATATTTCAACAGTAAGAATTTCCAAGAGGAGTTGGAGTTTAAGTAGAGAAAGTGGAGTACCTGTAGTGTCAGTATCGTGCTATGAGGGTCATGTAATATAGCGTTCTATACATTTCCCATCAAATAGTAGCATAATTTCCTAGCAATCATTCCATTATTTTTGTTATTCTGGAATTTCCAGCTTACATAACAAGGGTGTGCTAAAACAAACCTGCTTTAGAGTACATATTAGGATCAGGAAGAAAAAGAAAACCTTTGAAAATTATGGAAAATCAACTAAAAGATAAAGTCAACGATTAGTAAAGCGATTGTCACTACAAACACCTTAGATGTGAAGCTTACATGCCAATGCTGCGTTATGGTAGCAACAGTTTAACATACCTGTTTTAGAAAAGAATCTAATGCTGAATAGCTGATTTTCTTCAGTTCCGGATTTGTGTGCCCACACCACTTGGAAATTGCTTCGAAGAGGGAGTAGTAATTGTCCATAAGAAAAGTGCTGAACTGAGCTGCATGCAAGGTAAATAATTGCAGGCCAGCTGTAACGAAGGAACGTACACAAGGATAAGTACGCGAGCATTTAAAAAAAAAAAAAAAAAAAAAGTCTTACAGTATTCAGACCCCCACAAATGAATAGACAGCTCAAGTCTAGCACACTCGGCTCCCTACTTTTTGACATCTAAATCAACAATTTATGAATCGGGAACGTGAAAAAGAGAAGTAAAATCGGTACAATATCAGGTACAGCAGACATTAGCTACTGTGGGTATGCCATGAGGACAGACTCATCAGTACACTTTTTTTTCTAGAAACGGAAGGGTATCAAAACATAGAAAGAGTTAATCCTGAAAGTCGTACTATAGATGATCAAACACATTCTGTCACATTAACTCAAAATATTGCAGCCTATAGGTTAAATTCGACAAATGCTGCCTGGTGGAACCTTGTGCTCTCTGAAGATACCACTCTCTTTAAAGCAATTTAAGTAGAACTTGCAAGTTCAACACTAGTCCGAAATGTCATCACGAAATAGAGGATATCTGAATTCACGGAACACAATGGTACACTGCAAAAAGCTTTTATTTGGAATGCTAACAATGATACTGAATTAAAGAATGGAAAACAATCAGTTATTTTTTTCTGAATCTATGATGAGCTAACATTTGTAAAAAAAAAAAAAAAAAAAGGCTACATAAAAGTTGGTAAGACTAAGCCAGGGCTTCTAAAACGATGCCCCGTTAGCTAAGAAAATAAGAAAATGAAATCCTTAATTACCTCCAAGTAGGATCAACTCAACTTCACACTATTTGTTTCGCCAAATGAAGACAAGATACTCACTGTAGAGTCCCCCTACCCTTCTTCCCTGGAGACATTAGATGTCCTTGCCCTGAGAGTAAGCGAACTGAGATCTGATAAAGCAGCCACAAAAATAAATGAGGTCCCTAAGGGCATGTAAGTGAGCGCATCAAACTCCAATCTTGCGCACAATCAATTGATCTTCCTCTGTTCATAATCACAGATTTTCTGTCAAACTATTTACATCGACTTGTGAAGAAAGGATGGCAGTAGTTTGCGTAAGAGTAGCAGTAAGTGAATGAGCCATGTGCAGTGTTTAACTTATACTTACTCTTAACACCTCAGTCATTGTTTTGTGCATGGAACAGCACTGCAAAACGACCTAGGCCACTTCACCGTCACGTGACCACCTCCACTGGATGCACTGCCCAGTACTCTGGGAGAAACTTTAAAAGTGCTCAACTGGATGCCAGGGGACTAAGGCTCAGATCCAAAACCACCCGCACTTACAAAAGACAGACGTGGACCAAAGCGCACAAGTTACTAACTTGTGTAACGATATATCTGTAAGAGACAGTAGTTAGTGACAGATTCCTTACCTTAGAATATCCCCAGGCGTCAGGCTGGATCGGGAAAGTTTTTGCGTAGCAGTACCCTTGCGCGTCGGTAGGCGGCGTCGTGCGGCTCCGCGTCCGTCATCGGCGTCGTGATCGCCGGGATGACGTCGCGGGCAGTACTTAGACGCCGCCCCTGCGCGCTGACGTCAGTTCTGTACACGACTTTCCGCGCCAGGAACGCAGAGCCATGCAAGAAGCTGACATAGGTGTCTGAAAAATACTAGGGCACTGAAAGGGATGTCCTTAACCCTAGAAATCAGTTCGCAGAACGGGGAGGATGGGTGGGGCGGTAAGGAATCTGTCACTAACTACTGTCTCTTACAGATATATCGTTACACAAGTTAGTAACTTGTGCATCTGAAAGAGACACGTTAGTGACAGATTCCTTACCTTAGAATAGATACCCCAGCAATACCAACCCCGGTGGTGGGTCTGCGAACAAAGATCAGACAAGGAAGTCCTGGAGGACAGAACGGCCAAAGAAGCCGTCCCTCCGGACCTGACTGTCAAGGCAGTAATGCTTTGTAAACGTGTGCAGCGAGGCCCACGTAGCTGCCTGACAAATAACCGGCAGCGGAACACCGCGGCCCAAGGCCGTGGTAGCAGCCGTTGCCCTGGTGGAATGGGCCCGCAGCCCAACAGGAGGCTCCTTTTTAGCCAAAGAATAGCAGGTCTTGATGCACAAGGTAACCCAGCGGGAGATGGTCCTCTTGTGCACCGCCCAACCTTTTTTGGCGCCCACGTAGCCAACAAAGAGCTGGTCATCCACCCGGAAGTGTTTTGTGCGGTCAATATAGAAGGAGAGCGCACGTTTTGGGTCCAGACGGTGGAGCCTCTCTTCCTCTCTGGAAGGATGCGGAGGCGGAAAGAAGGTGGGCAAAGTGATGGTCTGCCCAATATGGAAAGCAGTAACCACCTTTGGCAAGAAGGACGGACGCGTCCGAAGAACAACCTTGTCTGGATGAACAGACAGAAAGGGAGGTTTGCAAGAAGGAGCCTGGAGCTCACTCACCCGCCGAGCGGAGGTGATGGCCACCAGAAAGGCTGTCTTCAGAGTCAGAAGACGAAGAGGACAGTTATGTAGAGGCTCAAAGGGAGCGCACATTAAAAGGTAAGAACCAAGTTCAAGTCCCACTGAGGCATCACAAACGGAACAGGAGGGAAGAGGTGAGTAATGCCTTTTAAGAACCTGTTAACAACAGGGGACTTGAAAAGGGAGGGCTGATCAGGGAGCCTGAGGAAGGCCGAGATAGCACAAAGATAACCCTTGATGGTACCCAGGGCAGAACCCTGTTGGGCCAGAGAGAGAAGGAACAGAAGGACCTCAGAAAGAGGGGCAGAAAGGGGATTCACAGCCTTTGCTGTGCACCATGCCACAAATTTGTTCCACCTGCAGGCGTATACCACCTTAGTGGAGGGACGCCTGGCTGCCAGAATTACATCACAAACTTCGGGAGGCAAGTCGAAAGGAATCAACTGCCGCCGCTCAATCTCCACGCAAGCAGGTGTAGACTGGACAGGTTCGGGTGGAGGACCGTCCCCTGCTGCTGCGACAGAAGATCCTCCCGAAGAGGCAGACGGATCGGGGGATCTACGCTCATATTGAGTAGCTCGGGATACCAAACTCTTCGAGCCCAGTCCGGAGCCACAAGAATGATTTGGGCCCGGTCGTGCCGAATCTTCTTCAACACTCTGGGTAGAAGTGGTATAGGCGGAAAGGCGTACAACAGACCGCAACTCCACTCGCGACGAAAAGCGTTGCCGAGCGAGTGCCGCCTTGGAAATTCCAACGCGCAGAACTGATGACATTGCGCGTTCTCTTCGGTGGCGAATAGATCTAACCAAGGCTCTCCCCACTGTAGAAAGAGTCCTTGCGCCACTTCCGAGTGAAGACGCCATTCGTGATCCATCATGCACCTGCGGCTGAGTTCGTCCGCCCTGGCGTTCAGGGAACCTGCCAGGTGTTGAACCATCAGGAACATGCCCTGATGTTCCAGCCATGTCCAGAGGTGCAGAGCCTCCTGACAAAGGGTCCAAGACCCCACCCCGCCCTGTTTGTTGCAGTACCACATGGCGGTGGTGTTGTCTGTGAACACCTGCACCACCTTCCCTTTGACAGAGGGAAGGAAGGCCTTGAGTGCAAGTCGGATCGCCCGGAGCTCCAGAAGGTTGATATGGAGCCGGGACTCCGCCGGAGACCAGAGGCCTCTGATCTCCGCCTCTCCCATGTGACCGCCCCATCCCAGAAGGGACGCGTCCATCACAACTGTATGCTCTGGCTGGGGAAGGGAGAGGGATCTGCCCATGACCCATTGCCGGTTGGAGAGCCACCACTGCAACTGTTTTGCAGTCCCCTCCGAGATCTGGACGTGATCAGACAGGTTGCCCTGGTGCTGCGCCCACTGGAACTTCAGGTCCCACTGCAGAGCCCGCACATGCCATCTGGCATGATTGACCAGCAGGATGCAGGAGGCCATGAGGCCCAGCAGCCTCAGGGTCATCCATACCGAAACCCAGGATAAAGGCTGAAAGATCGGAATCATAGCCTGAATATCCCGGACTCGCCGTTCGGGAGGATAGGCCCGAAACTGCATCGTGTCCAGAACTGCTCCGATGAAAAGGAGCTGTGGAGAAGGAATCAGATGCGACTTCGGCACATTGATGGAGAACCCCAGCGAGTGCAGGAGTTCGGCCGTAGTCTGGAGGTGGGAGACGACTGCCTGGGACGAGCCCGCCTTCAGCAACCAGTCGTCGAGGTAGGGGAAGACTGAAACCCCTGCCCGGCGCAGATGAGCTGCGACCACCGCCATCACTTTCGTGAACACCCGAGGGGCACTGGTAAGGCCAAAGGGGAGCACGGTGAACTGAAAATGCTCGGGGCCTACCGTGAACCGAAGGTAACGCCGGTGGGCCGGCAGGACGGGGATGTGGAAATATGCGTCCTGCAAGTCCAACGCTACCAGCCAGTCTCCAGGGTCGAGGGCAGTCAAGACCTGAGCTAGGGTGAGCATCTTGAACTTCTCCTTCCGGAGGAAGCGATTGACGTTCCGGAGGTCCAAGATAGGACGCATGTCCTCCTTGTCCTTTTTGGGCACCAGAAAGTAGTGGGAGTAGCAACCACGCCCTACTTTTGGGGTCGGAACACGCTCGATGGCCCTCTTGGTCAAGAGGGCCGTGACTTCCTTCTGTAGAAGTATCAAGTGATCCCCTGACATGTGGTGGAATTGAGGTGGCATGGCTGGGGGGGTGGTCTCGAAGGGGAGGGAGTAGCCCCTTCGGACAATGTCCAAGACCCACCTGTCCGAGGTGATGATACGCCAGTGGGGAAGGTGATGGCGGACCCTGCCCCCTACTGGCGTGCTGTGCACCTGAAAGAAAGGACTAGGAGGGCTTGGAGGCCGCGGACGGGTTGGAGGTGGTGGCCTGACCCGCACGCTGGTTGCCCGATCCGCCACGGCGGAATCCACGTCCTCGGCCACGCGAAGACGCCTGCTGCGCGGGCCGGTGGCTGGGCTGCTGACGTGAAGGGCGCCCCTACCGTGGCCACGATAGGGGCGAAAAGCAGAAGTCAGCGGAGGGCGTGTAGCAGAAAGGCCCAGGGACTTGGCAGTAGCCCGTGAGTCCTTAAAGCGCTCCAACGCATGGTCTGCTTTGGACCCAAAAAGACCGACTCCATCAAAGGGCATGTCCATGAGAGTATTCTGGACATCCCCTGAAAAACCAGTGGTTCTCAGCCAGGCGTGGCGTCTCAGCGCCACCGTCGTTGCAATAGACCTGCCCAGCGAGTCGGCGGTATCAAGGCCACATCGTATAGTGTATTTGGCCGCATCCCTTCCTTCCGCAATGGCGCGGGAAAGCAGTGTCTGGACCTCCTCAGAACACTGGGGCAAAACATTCACCACCGAATCCCACAAGGAGTGGGTATATCGGCCCAAAAGACAAGCGGTGTTGACTGACCGCAAGCCCGCACTGGAGGAAGAAAAACCCTTCTTCCCAAATTGATCCAGGCGTTTGGATTCCCTATCCGGAGGAGCGGTAGGGAAGGCGGTTTGGGAGGCTGAGGCTTGGACAACCAAGCTCTCTGGGGTTGGGTGGACAGAGAGAAACAAAGGGTCGCCCGGAGCAGGGCGATGGCGTCGGCCACGTTCCTATCCACAGGAGCCCCTGTGTTGGGCTTGGACCAGGCGCCCAAAAGAACGTCAGTGAGTGCATCGTTAAACGGCAGCACAGTCTCCGAGGAGGAGGCCGCCGGCTGAAGCACTTCCGTCAAGAGATTAGTCTTGACCGCCACAGTAGGGAGTTGGAGATGTAATGCACCAGCCGCCCTACGCAACACCGTTGCAAAATTGGCTCCCTCCTCCGTAGCCACGGGAGGAGACAGCATGCCAGTGTCAGGGGAAGTATCCAGACCACTGGCATCCCCTAGTTCCTCTGCCCAGTCCTCATCATACTGGCATTGTTCAGCCAGAGGGTCCTCAGACCCCTCCCAGTCCTCCTGGTCCTCCTCCGTTTCAAAATAAGGAGGAGGAGGGACATTAGGGACCCAAGGTCTCATCAACGCCGGAACCGGCGTCGAGCGACGTCGGTCCGGCTCCATGTCCGGAGCCGGAGAGAACGGGGGTACGACGCCGCCCGGAGCCCCAGGCGGCGTCGAGAACGGCACCGGGGACATCGGCGTCGGCGGAGGCGTGGTTAGGTCAACCGGCGTCGATGGGGGTTGCGGCACTACCGGAGCCGGGATCGAGGCCGGGGCCGGAGCCGGGATCGAGGCCGGAGGCACGAGCGACGCCGGGACCGGAGTCGACGGCGACGTCGGAGCAACCCCATCAGGGCCCGCGGAGCCCGAAGGCGCACCGGAGGGACCTTGAGGCCCGAAGAGGCGGGCCATGGCCGACAGGAATTCCTGTATTTGGGCCGGATCCGCCCCCGAACCCGGGAAGGACGGGTATTGCGGGGGCGGCTCCACAGGCATGTCCGGGGCCGCGGGGACGGTGCCGGGAGGAGCCTCAGCCGAGTCGCGAGACCGGCGAGGCGAAGTCTTAGAACAATGATGTTTCTTTGACTTCTTGTGTTTGGACTTACCGGAGGACGAAGACTTCGATCCGGACGACCGGCGAGGACTCCGCGTCCGACCCCTCGACCTCTCACGCGACCGGGGCTTGGAGCGGCGCGGAGCCGACTGCCGGACCTCGAGCAGCTTTCGAGACCGCTCTCGCAAAGCCTTCGGATGGAGGGCCCGGCAGTCGAGGCATGACTTCACGTCGTGGTCCCGGCCGAGGCAAAAAAGACAGTCCTGGTGCGGGTCCGTGATGGACATCATCCGACCACAGGCGCCGCATGGCTTGAAGCCGGGCATCCCTAACGACACCTTGGAGTCGGAAGACTCGGAAGAAAACAGTGAAAAAATTCACAAAAAAGGTTTAGTCAAAAAGTGACTAGGGCACTGCTCTTCCCGGATCTGCGCTTACTGGCGCGGAAAAAGAAGAACTGACGTCAGCGCGCAGGGGCGGCGTCTAAGTACTGCCCGCGACGTCATCCCGGCGATCACGACGCCGACGACGGACGCGGAGCCGCACGACGCCGCCTACCGACGCGCAAGGGTACTGCTACGCAAAAACTTTCCGGATCCAGCCTGACGCCTGGGGATATTCTAAGGTAAGGAATCTGTCACTAACGTGTCTCTTTCAGATACCTGGTTACATGTACACCGCCACCCCATTACGTGCCAGCAAAGTATACATTTTCAGATAACTCTCATGTGACCCACAGAAATACTTTCAAATAACAGACATGAGGGAACAAAAAAAACACGTGCAGCGGCCCATGAAGACTACTGCAGTGTTGTGAGGGTCTTTGACGTTCACCCACAAAACCCAAGTTAAAAATGTATCCCAGAGTATTGGCCTCCGATGGCATGAACCCCTGACCAGTGATCTCCAAGAGGCTACCTTGTCTCTGTTTCCAAGCAGAGGCAGGCAACTATTGAAAGCAGTGGCCTATGTGGGCTGCTCTGCACCTCCTGCACAATCGTCACTTAGATGTTGAGTCACCTGACAACTATCTAGGTTGTGATGGCTGCGAGTTTGCCGAAGCGGTTATCCACCTGCTCTGCTCCAGGAGTTTATTCAGCCTGTTTGTGGTGAGGCATTCATGACAAAAGGTGGTGCCTGCCCTATTTGGCCACCTTGGGAACGATGAGTGGAGCCGGGACTTGGTGATAGGAGGATGAGGAAGAGAATGATGGATATCTTCGTATATAGAGAGAGCCCTTTCGGTGACCATCTTGAGACCACAAACCTAAGTATAAAAACCTGATTCTGGGTGGCTTGCGAACAATCCATAATAACTACACTACTTCCCCCATATTCCGTAGTGCAGCCACGGACCTCAAAGACCGGCTTCTCCTGGTGAGCGCACCAGTCCACCCCTCTGTGCCCACACCGGATAGTTGTTGGTGCTTGCTGTTTCCAAGTGCAGGCCACATCTCTCCTAGCGACCAAACAGGCCAGTCCCACAAAAACCTGCTCAGCCCGGGAGCCCCCCAGGTCCTATACCAGTCCCAACAAAACATTTCGGGGAGTTAGATTCAGGACGCGATCCAGAACAGAGGAAAGTTCCCGGCCTACCCCCCGCCCTGGAAGTTAAGGGTCCAGGCCAGGTCTGGGAGGGGGAATACGTGAAATCCAAGATATTTAAAGTAATTATGTCAGGTGGGGATGTTGGGACACCCACTCTGCCCCATTACATCACCCCTCACCTCCACCAGACACGATTTGCCTTCATTAACACGGAGACCGGGAGCCTCGCCGTACAGCCGAAGCAGAGCCAAATATCGTGCCTGGACCGGTGGGGGGGGTTCCTTCAGAAATAAAGGATGTCATCAGAGTATAACGCCAAGCGATCCTCAAAGCCTCCCCCCCCCAATGCTGCCCCAAATCTGTGCATCACAGCGTATGAGTCGCGCCAGGAGCTCTATTGCTAAAGAGAACAACAAGGGAGGAAGCGGGCACCCCTGGCACGTACCACTTTCAATGGGAAATGGAGGAGAAAGAACCCCATTTACTCGGACCCGGGCGGATGAGGCATTGTTGAGAAGGCGCACCATGCGACGGAACCCCCTCCCCCAGCTCAGCCCGCTGAAGAAATCTATCCCAAAAATCCCAACCCTAGGTATCAAAGGCCTTAGTGAAATCAATTAACATTAGGGCCAGGGTGCCATCCAAATCAAGCGCCCTACACAAGGCTGCGTGGACCCTCCTGATGCAATGACGTCTGCTGCAGCCCGGCATACATTCACACTGGTCTGGGTGGATCAAGTGTGGCAATGCACGGGCCAAGTGGGTCACGAGGGCTTAAGCATAGATCTTGATATCAGCACTGATAAGAGAAATTGGACGATAGGATGAGCATTGGTCCCTAGGGAGGCCCTCCTTGGGCAAGACCACGATCGTGGCGCAATCTGAGTCCGGTGGAAAGGACCCTTGCCGCAGAGCAGCTGCATAAAAGTTCAGGAAGTAGGGACAGAGGATGTCGCAGAAACGCTTGTAATACTCTATGGGATACCCGTCTGGGCCCGCTGACTTCCCAGTCTGCATGGCAACCACCGCGGAATTCACCTCTTCCAGCGTGAGGTCCAGATCTAATTCTTGGGCTAGTGTACCCGGTATGGAAGGCAGCGGAATGTCGTCTAGAAGAGGGTTCACGGCCTAGGCAGGCGGTGGAGGGTGCTGCGAGTACAACTCTCAGTAGAAATTGGCGAAAGTCTGGGATACAGCCAGAAGCCCCTCTTGAGGGCAGCCCAACGAATCTCGAATCCATGGAACCACCCTGTCCGAGATACCACAGGTCGCCAGCCAATACAATAGCTTACCTAATTTGTCATCGGAAGCGTACACCCTCTGCGTGGACGCCATCCAACACTGTTTGGTCTCCTCAAAATAGACTTGTCGCAACTCCTCACGGGCGACATCCAAGAGGCGACGGGTATCATCGCTGTCCCGACTGTGTAGAGCAGTGTCTAGGTGCATTATTCGTCTGTCAAGATCAGTTACCCAGGCCAGACGCTGCGCATCCGACTGACTCACGCAGCCCTTAAGATGACCCCTCAAGGAGGGCTTACTGGCCGCCCAGAGAGTCGCAGTCGACAACATCGAACCCTCATTAAGCTGAAAGAAGGCCTGCAGCTCGTCCTCGACGAAGGAGGCACAGTCGGCATCTTGTAGGTGCCACGCATTTAATCTCCAGGCCGGGAGGGAGTTGGTGTCAGAGACCCCCACGACAACAAAAATGGGGCGTGATCTGAGATTCCGCGCAGGAGAATACGTAGAGTGGACAAAGAGGTGGTCTGCAGCCGGTAACCACACCAGATCTACGTGGGATTTTGCAGCATGCGCCGCTGAAAGGGGAGTGCACACGTGCAGGGTGGGGTGCTCGGAACGCTAGACATCGCAGAGGCCAACTGAGTCTGCCCAGGAGGTCAAGTAGCTAGAGCGGGAACGCCTGCCGGGGTATGGGTGGGTGGAGACGTCCAGATCGGGGTCCGGGACCTTGTTGAAGTCCCCCCCCACAACCGCAAAGCCCGGAGGGAGAGTCAGCAAGAAGGATCACAGTGTTCGAAGGGAGGGTTGCACTGGGGGGGCATAACAGGACACAAGATTTTAGGACCTAGCTTCTAAACGGACCTTGACACACACGCAGCAACCCTGGGAGTTAGTGTGTTGCGCGGTAACTGTAAGGCGGAGGGATTTATGCAGTAGTATGGTGACTCATCTGGAGCCGCGTGCGTAGCCTGAATGATAGACCCTGTTGTACCCAAAGAGGCCTAAGAAGGGGCAACAAGTGTCCATCAAATGGGTCTCCTGCAAAAGGTGGTCTAAGTCGCTTGATAAATCGTAGCACGGCAGAACACTTGAATAGGCCGTTAACGTTTCATATATTGCCATTTCTAAGTAATGTATACAACAGAACACAGAAAATAAAAGGCATTAACAGTAGCAATTGCTATCAAACAAGCTAGATAACAGACAATAAGCAATACAACAAAGTACAGTCAACAGTGCTTAGTTACTATCAAATCAGTATACAAATCAGGATGCAGCAATATGAAGGTGATCCCACAGATGTCCTAAATTTAGCATGTTGGAAGGAACAGCTGCAAACAACGTATACAGGTGCATCCAATAACAAGAACCTGTCAAGAACCTGTCAATTCCCGAAGGAAAAGCTATTGTGCTTGCCGCTCTTTCTTGAAGTACTTATGAATACAATGAAGATGAGCTCTAAAATGTCATTCAAGCTCTCCTAAACGAATTGTTCACTAATAGGTAAACCTATTAAATAAATTAGACACTGTAATCCCAACGTCCTAGAAGCCGTTGTTTGAGCAGGCTTATATCTTTATGGCCTCTTCATAAAAAATGTTATTTTATTTTTTTACTTACAAGCCATTAATGTTTTTTATCTCGTTCGGCTTCTTTAGACTGCCAAGAAAAGTCTCAACATATTTTTCCGCAACACATTAACATTAATTTATGGTAAACTACCTTTTTCACTTTATGCTAAAAATTGCATGTACAGTTACTTCCGGGTCCATATCAATTAATTTCAATTGAACATCCGTTTAATTTTATTGCAACTGAATTCAACCACTTTATTTTCTAATGCATTTCAGACCATTTCTCCTCCTTCATCAGGGTCTTGTCACATTAAATAGAAGATAAAATATAAATTCTTCCTAAATGATCACAAATCATTTTCTTACGAAGCTCAAGACCTGCAAAAGCAACTTTTTGACTTCTCTTGCTGGCAATTCCATTCTTTAAATGCTCATAGACAACAGCAAGTCTTGGAGGATTGCTAATCTAAGATTGTATGTATTTATGACAAAAGGCAAACTAATGGTTCATGTTTCCAATGTTGAGCTTTAGCTGGGTAAATGTTAAGCTTCTCTCTTACCAGCATTCTGCTTTAAAACCCATTTATTTCAGCAATTATGTGAATTCTGCATGGGGTCGCTTCTTCGTTAAACCCTGAACTCAGAATCTATTGTGTTTCTCACCTCATGCAGTTGCCATCTAGGAGGGTCTTTACTTAATTCACAAATAACCCATAGTCCTCACTGTTCATTATGAGTCTCTAGCAACTATATATGCTGTAAGCAAGTCCACCATTTAGTCAAATATAGGCATCTCAAAGTGTATTTTTTCAACGTAGCTCTTCGGTATGGATGCTTAAAGTGGAGGAGCATCGCCCCACTGCTTTGCAGCAGTGAAATAAAGGAAAAATAAAATGATAATAACTCGAGGTTATCATTTTATTTTTCCCTGCAGCGGCAGCTTTGCGGGCGGGGCTGGACTGTGAAGGAAGGGACCCGAAATGGGTCACCCGGGTCACTCGCGACCACCTATATGCCTTCCCAATAAATGAAGAGTCGGTCAGACAGAAGAGAATACAAACCAGTTAGTTTATTGCTATTACGCTGCAGCGGAGCCCAGTCTGACCAGTCTCCTGAGATGACGGTCGAGGGGGTCTGATCTCCCTCCACATGGTAATACAAAGTATACAATTCCAACACCTCTAAAGTCCCGCCCAAACTGGAATTTTCCAGCTCAGGCCAGGGTGAACAAAGAAGGCACATAAGATGGGCAGCGCCACTGGGCGGGGAACATGCTATCTCAGTCCCAAGGCCGCTCGGCAGCTCTCTACCATGTCAAACGGTGAGAACGAATGTATCTAGAGGCAAAGGTATGCAACAATGAAGAGCACATTCATTAGTACAGCAGGGCTTCAACCTTGAAAAGTACAAACCAGAGGAGCAGGGCAGCTTTCTTGCAGAGGCGAGCATTTTAGAGACAGACATTCGATCTTGGTTACAAAGCAACATGGCGTCAATAAAGATGGCGCCATGCATGCTAACTTTACGAGAATAGAGGTTAGAACATAGCAAATAGGACAGTTTAATCATGTGTATCAAGGGAGTAACATTTCAAATCCAACAGACCCTCCTTTTAGCATGCATGCTAAGAAGCTTTATTGGTGCCAGCAGGTAAGGGTCTTTACAATTCTAAAGCCAGGGAAAGGGAAATATACACACAGACAATTAATATTCGAATATTCCCTCGTCAATGTTCAGTAAATCCTGAATACCCTGCATCATCATAACTCTTGCATTAGAATTTCGCCTCGGGGGCATGGGCCGTGGTTTGAGCATAGATGCACAGCAGGCAGGGAGACAGTGTATACACAGGCAGCATGCCAGAACGGCACCAACTATGGCAATGAGGAAGGTGAGAATCTTCCAACCCCAGGTAGCGAATAAACCCCAGAACCATCCTGTGAATGACCAGGTACCATTATCTTGGTGTATCTCTGATGCTATCTTATGCAATTTCTGTATGGCAGTGTATACAATGGGGGCGTGGTCAGGAATGTACACACAGCAGCTACTACCGATGACTCGACAGGCCCCACCCCGATCAGCCAGGATAACGTCTAAAACCATACGATTTTGAAGGGCAACAAGTCTCGTAGCCTGGACCTCTATCGTAATATTCATCAGGATCCCTGCGGTCGTATTAATGACTCCCTCCACCACTCATAAGTCGTCTGATATTGAGACTATTGGCTATAGGGCCCCAAATAGGTATGATGCCTTTCATGGCATCCGTGAACTGCTGCAATGTGGTGTCTGTCTGATCAATGTCATCTGTGTTAATCATTCTTTTGGTCCGGAGTTCTCGGGCCTCTCTCCGTTGCAAACGATGGTCCTTATGATAATTGGGAGGGGCTATGTACACAGGCGGCAGGAGATAAGAGAGGTAACATCTCCCCGACCACCCATCAGGAAGCCAAACGTAACCATGGTGTCCACAAACAAAATAAATATTACGTGGCGGGATCAGGAGTGGACTTTTCGTTACTCTCAAATCATATGTAGTGTTGCATCTGCTCTCCCCCACCTCTATGTCGCCTACCCCCTGGACACAGAACGGTGCCATAACGTCCACTACGGACAAGGGTATCAGTTTGTCCCCAGTAACATTGCGGGCCTGAAAAGACTGGTAATATTCTGATGAATTAAACTGAAAGATATCATCTCTCTCTACCCGAGACCAATTCCCCCCTCTCACTCCCTTGTATGCCTGCATGCAAGAACTCAGAAACAACCTGCCAAACGGCTCTTGACCTGTGGGGGCACCGGGGGGGGCTCTGTGTTGGAAGCGCACATTCTGTGTCAGGGTACGGGAACTGGTACTCTTTCGCTCCAATGTATCAGCCTGATGAAAAGAACGGACCATGCTAAGTAAAGCAAACCATCCCTCACAACTATTAACATATGATAGAGGCATGGATAACAAATTCTCACTTTTATGAGTCATTGAGGGTAGCAGTCCACATGCCCAACACTTTGTCGTATTGTAAGCAGCATGTGTCTGATGCAACGTTTGAATGAAAACATTATCTTTATAGGACTTTCTATGCTCCTCCTTGTGGGGCACTAAAGTGTTCGGGGGGGCAGGTGTAGTGCCAATTAGAGCATGGGCAGGATATTTCTCCTCAAGGAAATAGGTCACCCCTAGTACCAATAGCAAAGAGATCAGGATAATCAGTACGAACACAACCTTGCTTCCAACGGACCAGGTGGACTAAACAGGCCCATTTTGCTCAGGGCGCGGAGCTGCAAAAGGCTGCTCCTCCTCCTGAATGGGGCATCCAAAGGGATACATATATATTTTTCTTTATTCACACAACAACCACAGAAGAGGCCTACACTTGGAGCCAAGTTGGAATAAAAAAAAAAAAGGAAAAGAAAATCAAAAGGAAAACCAAGGCAGTATATTGTCCAGTAATCGTTGGCACTTTTGAGCACCGGCGTTGGAGCTGTTCGTTCAGCTCGGAGACGATCCCACGTTGCAGGGCAAAACACCTTCTCCTCGGAAACACTGTCCACTGGCCCTGTTCGGTGACTGTTCATAAACCGCACCAATTACTCTGTCCCCAAGACATTGGTAACACAGGCGAGGTACACACACTATTCTTCAGCAATGCAGTCCATCCCTTCTAACCTGACTGGCCCTCTGGTGCACTGTTCTTTTTACGAGGATGCAAATTGTATCTCAACACTCCAGGAACAGTAGGGTCGGAAAACAAGGGGTCGGGCTCAAGGGGACAAAGGGGGAGACTCGGGTGTATTAGCAGATTGGGTCTCTACTGGACGTGTCTCAATCAAAGGTGGGCCAACAGGCTGGGGCTCCTGAATGGCCTTGATTTCAGGTGGCACTGCTTCAGTCAGCACTGCATTACTCTCTTCTTCCGTAGGTGCCCACGTGAGCCGAGCATCCGAAAAGGGAATGAACCGTGGTACTTGCTCTCCTTCACAGTCTCCAATCCCGTCTGCGACCCACTGATCATAGGGCAGCAGAAGGGGCACCCGCTTACAATGGGTGCTATGTATCCAGTTTTTCTGACCGTCAACTTTCACTGCAGTCCTAGTGGCTAGAAGGACCTGGAGAGGTCCCTTCCAGCGTGGCTCCAAGCTGCTTCTCTGGAAGTTTCTAATCAGCACCCAATCCCCGGGCCGAATGTCGTGACTAGGAGCCTCTGGATGCTGCTGCAGTGTCTCAGCAATCTGTTGGTGAATAGAACGCAAATTTTTGGTCAACTCATAAAGGTAGTCGATCAGTAGGGGGTATTCTATTTCTGAAAACTTACGCGGTCGTGGGACGCCCCAGACATTCGCCGGCGGCTGAACACGACCTCGTAAGGGGACAATCCTGTTCTAGAGTGGGCCGTGACTCTCGCAGACATTAATGCTAAGGGCAAAGCATCGGGCCACTTCAATCCTGTGCTCTCCTTAATCTTGGCCATTTTCAACTTAAGAGTTCCGTTATATTTCTCGACTAAACCTGCTGACTGGGGGTGGTTTGCCGCATGGAACTTCTGCCCAATGTGCAACCCATCACATACCAACTGGATGACTTTGGCATTGAAGTGGCTGCCGTTTCCACTCCAGATCAAACGGGACAACCCAAAACGCGGGAAGAAATCTTTCAAGAGTACCTTCGCCGTTGCCATGGCAGTATTCTCTTTAGTGGGGTAAGCCTCAACCCATTCACTGAACGCACAGACCACCACCAATACATACTTCTAGTTGTTGACCCAGTTCCATCTCGATGTAATCCATCTGGAGAACCTCGAAAGGGAAGGAGGGGGGTGCAAAACTGCCTACAGGAGTAGGAGTGCCCTTTCCAGGATTATGCATTAAGCAAACCATGCAGTACTTTACTAGGTGGGCTGCAACCTTGGGGATATTGTCATTTCGCCATACGGGGTCTAACAACCTGCAAATTTCCTTTGTGCTAATATGTGCGGGCTCATGTGCCATAGTCACGACAGGGAGGACGTATGCATCCGGTAGCATCCATCTTTGCTTCCCGGATTTGTCCGTCCAACACCCATCCTCGTCCAAATTAGACGTGCTCTCCTGCCATACTGCTAACTCCTCAATTGTGGCCTCACTTTGGATCTCTTTCACATTATCTAAGGTATCCTCAAACATCCCATTCTCAGGCACCCACCTAGCTGGACCCGCTACAAACATCCTCTTCATTTTAGTCCGAGATGTCTCCTTTGCTGCCTGATCTGCAAATGCATTCCCCCTCCTGACATCATCAGTTATTGCCTTATGAGCACTGCACTTCACTATTGCTAGTCCCTTAGGGAGTGTCAAAGCTGACAAGAGTGTGTATCAGAGGGCCATTCTGGATTTTCATACAATGAGATGTCAAGAACCCTCTCTCCGCCCAAAGCCGCCCAAAATTATGAGCCACCCCAAATGCATACTGGCTGTCAGTATATATATTGACAGCCAGTCCCTCGCTCAACTCGCAGGCACGGAGAAGTGCCACAAGTTCTGCAGCTTGCGCTGATTGGTAGGGAACCCGTGACGTCTCAACTACAGTGCATAAGGTGGTGATAGCATAAGCTGCCGTTGTTGTGCAATCTGGTAACTTGAAGCAAGAACCATCAACATATAGCTCCTGTTAGATTTGGGGGTCTCTAGTTGGCAGAGGTAGGTACCTTTGTCCAAATAGGGACCCTTGCGTCTTGTCAGGAAAGTAGGTACACTCCTGAAATAACCCCTGCTCACCCTCTTGGTAGCTTGGCACGAGCAGACAGGCTTAGTTCAGAGGCAGTGTGTAAAGCATTTGTGAACACATACAGTAATCAAGTGACAACACTACAAATGGACACCACACAGGTTATATATTTATAAAAATAGGTATACTTTATATAGATTTATCACAAAACCATAAACGACAAAAATAATCCACAATACTGTCAAGAATACTTAGTTCTGATCAAAAAGGCTTAATTCAAGGTTCTGTGCGAGTCGGTAGCCTCCTCCGGCTACGGCGGTGTCGAGAACAAACAGAGTCTAACAGATCCAGCTGACCGCGTCAAGACGGGCCAACACAGCGTAGACAGACTCGGTCACAGTACCTTTTACTTGAAGCGGCAGGCACGGGCGTGCGAGCCGGATGGCTGTTCGTCGCGGTCGCGATGCAAAAATGGAAGCGTTGCAGGACGCGTTGTCCCTCGATGCGGTGCAGGCAGCGGCTCGTTGACGTCGTCGAGACGGAGTCGGTGAGACCAGGGCCGTGCGTTGCAGGGCGAGACGGTGCTTCGATGCGGTGCTGGCAGGTTGCGGTGCGGCGACGGAGCCGGATTCAGGAGCTGGCGTCGATCAGTCCGGACAGCGGTGCGAGTCGGGCGGTGCGTCGCAAAGCGTGCGAGCGGTGCCCAACTCCGGTGCGGTCACAGGACTCGAACTCAGCAGCAGTGACCGTGTTGGTCGGACCAGTTCGATTCGGCGTAGCGAAGCGTTGCAGGACGCGTTGTCCCTCAATGCGGTGCAGGCAGCGGCTCGTTGACGGAGTCGGTGAGACCAGGGCCGTGCGTTGCAGGGCGAGACGGTGCTTCGATGCGGTGCTTACAGGACACCGAGTCGGTCGTGAGAGTCGGTCACAGCTCCCTACCTCTGTAGCCACTGAAACAGAGTTTCCAGCAGCAATTCACAAAGGGGGTGAAGTCCAATGGTCCTGGGACTTCGGTCAGGGGGCAAGTTCTCTTCCAAGCCCTTGGAGATCCTTCACAAGTTGATGAAAGTCACAGCAAAGCAAAAGTTCCTTTCTCCTTTCTTTGGCGGTCAGGCAAACCACTGCAGGCCAATCCCCAAGCAGCACTTCAGCTTAGGGATAGTCTCTCCTCAGTTTCTTCTTGGTTCCGCTCCTCAGCAAAGGTTTCTTCTTGTTCCCAAAAGTGATCTAATTTTCCTGGGGTCTGGGTGCCCCTCTTATACCCTGATTCTCTTTGTTCTCTGGAGGCAGAGAGGCCTCTGCCTAGTCCAAAACCAGTTCTGGTCAGTCCTGGAGCACTTTGTTTTTCTGACCCCTTCTTTCCTTTCAGAATGTGGGGCAGAGTGCTCAGCCGCCCGGCAGGGGGTGGAGCCAGCATTGTGGAAGACAGGCACAGCCCTATTCAGACCCAGGTGCAACTCCTCCCTCCACTCTGGATGCAGATATTTCTATTCAGCCCTGTGCTGACTCACCCTGTCTCCTGTAGCCACCCCCGGCCCCTGTCACTCAATCTCCAGACAAGGAATACACAACCTAGCAGAGGCAGGCTTGGATAGTTAGGCAAGAAAATACCCACTTTCTAAAAGTGGTATTTTCAAACACAGAATGTTAAAACCAACTTCACTAAAAGATGTATTTTATCATCCTGAGTTCAGGCATACTAAATTCGTTTTTCTACCATGTTCCCTGGGTCAGTTCTGACTATAAGGTGTAATAGTCAGTCTGCCCATTCTGGCCTATGGGGAGCAGGTAGCCTTGCAATAGTGAAAAACGAAAATGGCTGTAATTCACTATTAGGACATGCCACACACACCAGGGCATGTCCTACCTTATACTTACAATGCACCCTGCCCTAGGGCCTACTTTAGGGTGACCAACATGCAGTAAAGGGAAGGTTTAGGGACTGGTAAGTGGGTGCACTCACCAAGTCGACATGGCAGCCCGAGGCTGCACACAGGCTCTGCGATGGCGGGCCTGAGACACATTTTACAAGCCGCTTCTGTGGGTGGCACAACTAGTGCTGCAAGCCCACCAGCGGCATTGGATTTACAAGCCCTGGGCACACTGAGTGCACTGTACTAGGGACTGACAAGTAAACCAATCATCCAATCATGGAGTCACTAATACATACATCAATTCACGATAGGGAGCACTTGCACTTTGGCACTGATTAGCAGCGGCAAAGTGCCCATGAGCATCTAGTCCAGCAAAAACATATCGGTAACCGTGGAGGCATTACGAAAAAATGGAAGGGAGACCCACGCCAAGGACGCCAGGTCTAACAGCTCCCCTTGGGGTTCAGATAGGGGAACATCAGTCAGGTCTACCCGTCCCTTCGTCTCTTCCTCCGTGCGGTAAATGCAATCATGCACATCCGCCTCCTCACTTTCAGAAGGGAGGGGTAGTAACGTGGCCAGGTTCAGAGTGGCACATCTTTTGATGGTGACATGTGGTGCAAACAGGGTCAGCTCGTAGCCGGTCAGACGAGCACTAGTAAGGTGCTGCGTCTTCGTTCTGTTCAAAAGTATATCCAGATCATGCGGAACCATGACTAAGATCTGTATCAAGGACGAGCCCTGCCGATTGTCGGACAGAAATGGCCACTGCCGCGGCCGCTCTCAGACAGCTCGGGAGGGCTCTGGCGACGTTGTCAAGCAGAGCGGAGAAGTAAGCACACAGCCTCTGCTTACCTCCAAAGGCCTGTGTTAGGACAGAGAGCACGCAGCCAGCCATTTCGTGTACATACAACACGAACGGCTTCCGGTAGTCTGGGGTGCCAAGCACAGGTGCGGAGCAAAGCGCTATTTTCAACTGCTCAAAAGCATGCTGACAATCATGCGTCCAGGGCAGGGGTTCATGCACATCTTTAGTGGTTAGTTGCAACAAGGGTTTTGTTAGTAAAGCGAAGTTAGAAATCCAGTGGCGACAATACGAAGTAATGCCTATAAACGCTCGCACATCTCGTTGTGTCTTTGGGACGGGCATTTTAGTTATAGCAGCCACACGTTCAGGTGTTAGTCTCCTTCCCTCCTTCGACAGTAGGTGACCTAAATAGGTGACCTTCTGTCGACAATATTGAAATTTAGAAAGGGACACTTTATGTCCATGTTGGGCCAAATGTTGCAACAATTGAACTGTACTCTGTTTGCATCCCTCCTCCGTGTCGGAGGCAATAAGGAGGTTGTCCACATACTGGAGCAATACTTTACCTGAGGGAAGAGTGGGGGAGTCCAATTGGGCTTTCAAGGCTTGACTGTATATACTAGGACTTTCAGTATAGACCGGAGGAGCTCGACAGAATCTAAAACTTCTACCAGCCAGGGAGAATCCAAAAAGGTACCTACTTTCTGGATGTATGGGAATGCTGAAGAAAGCATTCTTCAAATCAATGACGGCGAAATAGGTAGCAGTAGGGGGAATAATGGTCAGGAGGGCAGTGGTGTCAGGAACGACAGGGAACTGGGGATCAACTATCTTGTTCACAGCACGCAAGTCAATCACGAAGCGGTAGACATCAGGATGGTCATCCGGGGAACCTGAGGGTGCCCTTTTTAGAATGAGAAGAATAGGGCTATTGCACACATTAGCATTCGTCTCCTCAACCACACCGGACGCAATCAAATCCTGTATAATCCGCAGCAGCGCCCGTTCCCCAGCCTGTGGTATCTTATATTGGGGAAGGCGGGGTAGAACAGCATTGTCCTTAACCTTAATGGAGACCGGAGGTATCTGTAACAGCCCTACGTCTGTGTCACCCGTAGCCCAGAACGTCGTCGGCACCTCCCTAAACTCGGCAGGAAGGGGCTCGTCTTTGGATCGGCATTGCTTGGAATTCACCACATTGGGTCCGATCGTCATATAGACGCCATCGGGAGAACACGAGATAGTCGCATGCAACTTCTTCAACAGGTCCAGACCCATCAAATTTTCTCCGCAACTTGATGTCAATAGGAAAGGCGAGTCTAGAGTAAAGGGGCCGATAGTCAAAGCCAGAGGCTTGGAGATGGGGCTCACAACTGGTATGCCGGAAAAGCCTACCGAAACATTATTTTGGCCAGACAGGGCTGCCCCGGGGACCAGTGAACGAGAAACAGAGCTATTCATTGCGCCTGTGTCCAAAAGAATGTCTTTTCTGAGCCCTGCAGACCGGCGGTGACATAAGGTCCTCGCTGGTCAACAGGGATCTGGACTGATCCCTCCACCCTGTCCCCGGCTGTCCTAGCCGTGGCCAAGTCCTGTTACTGCATCCAAATCATAATCATCATGGTAATATTGGTGCCCCCTTGGATCATCGAAATAGTTCTGCTCTGATCGCTCCGACTGTTCTCCTCCTCCCCTGTTCCCGCCATATCCAACTGCTCCTCTGCCTCTCCCCCGTGAGCCTCGCCCTCTCGGAGTCTCAACCCTTTGCAACAGCGCCGGATACTCACTTCGCCAATGCCCCTCCTCCTTACAATACGCACACTGATTCGGTCCCACGAGCATAGAGTTCTGGCTAGTGCGAGGCAACTGCCGAGCCGGACCAATACCT
Source organism: Calotriton arnoldi (assembly GCA_963921515.1). Taxonomy (NCBI): domain Eukaryota; kingdom Metazoa; phylum Chordata; class Amphibia; order Caudata; family Salamandridae; genus Calotriton; species Calotriton arnoldi. Next base: position 1,359,590 of record CAWUFW010001232.1, read on the forward strand.
CTACCTCCGCCCCGGGACACCTGCTGCATCAACACCTTCGTCTTCAAGTCTTTATTCTTCTTCTCCACCCTTTCCTTCTCTTCATTCTCCCTATGCTCATAATACTGAGCCATGCCCAGGATGACCGATGGGGAGCAAGTAGTCCAGGTGCTTTCCGAAGCCTGTAACCGGGATGCAATCTCGGGAAGCAGGTTCGTAACAAACCTGTTAACAAACAATCGGATGCCTCCCTCCATTGACAAGTCCTGCCCACTAAAATCCAAGAACACCCCTTCGAACCTGGTGAAGAAATCAGACACACTTTCATCCTTCTTCTGGCGACAGGCCGTCAACTTATCCCAATCCACCCACCTCGGTGGGATCAGGGAGTGCATATATGTGATAATCCGGCCTGGCAACGCTAGTATCTCAGCTCTAGGTTTGTCACCAGGCTTTCTCTCCTGATTCCATGCTCCAATCTCCTTCCAAGTGCCACCTAACTCAACTACGTGGTCCTGTGAGTGTACCTGCCGCCAGATGTCAACAGGCACCAATAAACCGAAAAACATTTCAATGTCGGCCAACGTCATCACCGTCGAGGACGCGGCCTCCGTTAATTCTTTATAGTAAGCGGTCGGGTTCTTTCGGGGGTCGGGCAATTGGGTCTTAGGAGATAAAACCTCACTCCTTTTCCAAGGAGTATAAACCCACTGTTCCTGAAAACGGCCTTCCACCTGCTGCCTGATGACCTCGTTCTGTCAGTTTCGTAGCTCCGGTATCTCAGGGTGGTAAATGGGATGCACCTCCCTCATAGGGAACTGGGACACTGCAACCGGACTCTTTTGGATCAGCCTAACCCGGTAGCCAGCCAACCAACGTAGTGACATTACTAAAAACATCATTAGGAGCCATACCCGTTGTGTACACACTATCCCTGATGTCGTAAATGAATTGAGGGGCAACACCATTAAAGCACTGTTCCCATAACCCGATCAAAGTGGCCGACATGTGCTTAAGGGCATGCTGCTGCACAAACGGCTCATAGTCTTTCAACACACTCCACACGTCCTCCACACTGTAAATCGGATTCCGAGCCCACTGAGAGGCCTGATCAGCCACCATCTTCTTTTCCGCATCACCCACATCAGACCGAATCAACACTCGCCCCATCCGTTCTATAGCAGCCTCTCGAGTCCCATCACTCTCTCCTCTCAGCAGCGTCCCCACATATAGCGAGGGCGGGGGTGAGAAGGCGGGAGGGGCACGCTCACCGATATAACAGGAGCTGGGGACCCCAATGTCGGTGGGGGAAGCGTATGTGAAGGAGATAGGGCAGAGTCCGGGACGACAGGCCCAGCAGATCGGCCTACCATTCCCGCCGTCTGGGGCACCGTAGCTGAAGAGAAAGTGTGGGATGCTCAATCTAAAACAGCCGAATTGGAAACAGGGGTGCCGGGGGCAGCGGAAGGAGGTGCAGGTGCAACTGCAGTGTATACCCTTTGCGGGGCATATGGGGGAGGGGGCCAGACATCCAACAGATCCTCCACAAAAGGATCCCCCTCTTCTCGTACAACATAGGACTTATCACATTGCAGCCTAAACTTTCGATCAGCACATTCTATACCCTTCTCTATCTTCTCCCTCTTATACACTATAGCCTTTTGCGTTACTGTCTGCGTTGTCTTCCTCCGGGCCTCCTTCTCTGCCCTCAGCCGTCTCTGCTTAGCCTCCTTTTGCCATACCTGGAGGTTGTCGAACATAGACTGCCTACTTCTCCTCGCAAACAATTTATCCTGCAGGAAATTCAATTTTTGTTCGTCAAAAGTACCTGTCAATGGCCACTGCAACTCGGCGTTGTTCCTCGTATACTTGTGCCATAGCGTACTAAACATAATAGGGCCAAGGACATGTCAAAATTTGGAGTGCCTTCCGGAGGCGCAGGTTGCTTCTCCTCCAATCGAGCATCAGCAGAGCAACAATGGCACCCGAAACAACAAAACCTGCTAAAACAAGGCAACTCCCAAATGTGAAAAGGGTGAGTTCACCACTTACATCCATTAACCACGCTCGAATCTCAACAGCCGGTCACCAGACCGCACCACTTCCTCAAATTAGACTCCGCCTTGCGAGTCCCAAACACTAATCAAATCCCAGGCGTTTTCCAAGAAAACCAAATTACCAAGTCGCCTGGCAGAGGGTCCACAGAAACACCATGTACCTCCAAGACGGTCCGCAGACCTGTCAATTATACAAATCAATCAAAGCCAAATTATTCAAAACGGCGCCGTATTTACCAAAAATCAAGACAAACTCACCTGGTGCACACAGGTCGAACAAAGTTATTCTCCACTGCCGACTCTTTCGGACCAAACGGTCTGCTCCAAGGGTTTCGCCTTTCAGGACCCCAGCCGGGATGACCACTAGACGAGGCACCGCTTGAGCAGACGGGCGGGGCAGCTGCGAGTGCGAAGCTCTATCATGCAGGGTACCCTGATCCGCCCATCCGACCAGCTGCCACCCAGTCTTCCTTACACTCGGTTACGGGCGAGGATGGGACACCCGATGGAGTCCCTGTTTGGGCGCCAAATGAAGGAAGTGACCCGAAATGGGTCACCCGGGTCACTCGCGACCACCTATATGCCTTCCCAATAAATGAGTCGGTCAGACAGAAGAGAATACAAACCAGTTAGTTTATTGCCATTACGCTGCAGCGGAGCCCAGTATGACCAGTCTCCTGAGATGACAGTCGAGGGGGTCTGATCTCCCTCCACATGGTAATACAAATTATACAATTCCAACACCTCTAAAGTGCCGCCCAAACTGGAATTTTCCAGCTCAGGCCAGGGTGAATAAAGAAGGCATATAAGATGGGCAGCGCCACTGGGCGGGGAACATGCTATCTCAGTCCCAAGGCCGCTCGGCAGCTCTCTACCATGTCAAACAGTGAGAACGAATGTATCTAGAGGCAAAGGTATGCAACAATGAAGAGCACATTCATTAGTACAGCAGGGCTTCAACCTTGAAAAGTACAAACCAGAGGAGCAGGGCAGCTTTCTTGCAGAGACGAGCATTTTAGAGACAGACATTCGATCTTGGTTACAAAGCAACATGGCGTCAATAAAGATGGCATAATAAATGTATTATCGCAGTGCACTCTATTCTGTGTTTTTCCTTTACTTTTAAGAATAGTTTATCAGTGTGCTACTCCATCGGTGGCGCTGTGTCTGTCAGCGCTGAAAAAATACAGTGTTCAAAGTGCCAGGTTTGGGAAACCAATCCCTAGCTGATGGATGCACTTCGCATTGACACTTTTCTGTTTCTCTTCCAGTTATATATATATATATATATATATATCTTCCAATTTTACAAAAAACACTTTAGTCTCGTTCCAGGTGTTTAAATCTTGAATTTATTACATCTTTTTATGTTGCATACTTCCATTGCGCAGATTGTGTTAGTTAGATACAATCTCTCTTCGTACCCAATGCATTTCGGGTCGAGAATGACCCTTCATCAGGGGTCTCCGTTGTAAAATAGTGATCCGCGTTTCTGCGAGCCGACGCCTCTAAGTTGTGTGAATCTCCGGTGAAAAGTGAGATGGCGCCATGCATGCTAACTTTACGAGAATAGAGGTTAGAACATAGCAAATAGGGCAGTTTAATCATGTGTATCAAGGGAGTAACATTTCAAATCCAACAACTGCTCTAATGACAGAGGAGTGGTGGCACACTAAGTGCGCATGACTGTTTGGCCAGCCAAAGAGTCATGCGCACTTTGCATGTTCTCCACCCAGGCTGCATCACACCCTGGGTGGAGAACATGCCCGGGCTCCCACTGCCTGTCTGAGTGCCGAACCACGGTGCTCAGACCAATCACAACGCTGCATTGCAGCACTGTGATTGGCTTAGGAAAGCCTGGATGCTTCCTGTTCCGTTCGGCCAGGAGAGACGACGGAGGAGAGAAGAGGCGAGGAGGAACTGTTGTTTCTTTTTTTATACCCCTGACCGATCCCGCCATGCCACACCCAATCTGTGCCGGCTGCCACTGGATGCTTTAAAACGCAGATACTAGTGGGTTTCCATTTATTAAAAAATATATATATAAATCCTAGTGAAATTGGAGGCTCCTAGGACATCAGGATTAAGGTGCCCACTTGTGCATTCCTCTCAGCCTGTTCACCTTAGTGGCACTTCCACAGAACTCAAGTGCTCAGTGCTCTCTGGACTAGCAGCAATCACATATTTATCAAATGCTTAGGGACATCGTGCATAGCCCAGATCTAACACCTAGCTCAGGAGTGCCACTTTAGTGAACAGCTCAGTATGCTAGTCTAGCAATTCCGATAGGATAGGATTAATCGCAATTGAAAATCTCTAGGACACCCTACAACTCCAAACTATATGTAGGAAGTCCTCGAAATGAGTAAGGTAACTAACACAATTCTTGGACTGACTGCAATCGTTTCCCACAAATGCTCTGGTGTATAGTATATCCTGTGGAAGTACTAGAGAAAAACTAATCCCAGTCTAGCTGAGACTGCTTTCTCTCTTGGGGCCATTTACACCACCCTCCTTTCCTTATCTCCCATCGTCCCCAGGTCACTTGCTCAGCTTGCATGTGGATCCTTGAACAGATCAGGCACATTTACCATAAGAGTTTGATAAACTTGGAAAATGCCTTTTGCAGCCAATGCATCAATGGAGAGATTCGCCTCGAGGGGGCTGCAGAATGTGGCAAGTGACTGCTGCAGCAGGAGGCACCTGCACAACTGAGATTTATATAAATCAAAGTCTACACTTAGGTCAGCAAAGGATTTCATGTGAACTCCCACCCACAACAGACAATATTCAATACGCCTGTCGGGTCCCAGAACGGAAAGCCCATCAACATTAAGTCACATTCCAGTCTTCTGGCAAGACATCTTTCCGAACAAAGAACCAGTTATTAATCTTTATGAGATGCGTAACCCAATACTACAGAAGGCGGGAGAGACAGATCAGTAGGACACACACTGATCTGATCACACTGATCAAGAGAGGCTCAGAGTCTTTGTTCTCTATAAAACAATTACTTATGGAAGTCCCAACTAACATGAAAATCTTTATGCCACTCTCTGTGTTGCAGTATAAATATTCTACTCCAACAACAGGATTGAAAAACGTTAACATTCTGCATAATATGTAATATTGCAGTCCTACACTCACAGACTACCACGTATTTAAACAAGGTCTCATTCTGAGACCTGGGTATATAGGGCTTTCTCTCCGATATTTAATGCACCAAGCACAGACTTAGAATGATTCTGCTGCTCAATGCAGCTTATCAGGCTTTTTGCTTGCCTGCCGCATTGCAGCTTTTGAATTGGAAGGGTGGATTTTGCAACATTTGGGCCTCGAACACCCAGATGCCCAGGCCACAAACTGTTTGAGAGCCAGTCACAGGGACCATAGTCAATGTGATGTCAATAATGGGGAATGCCCAGATGTTCGACACAAACAGGGGAGCCACACAGGAAAGTGGCTGATTTAATCCTTTGCTCCTTTAGCGGTTTCTCACTGCAGGGGAAAGTAGGTTCATGCGAAACGGTGCAGCTTTGTTTTTAGGTCGAGCGCGAGCCAGCGCCCAAGCGCTGCTCTGCGAAGAGCTGTGAGTAGGGAGAGAGTAGGTAGAGAAGCTCGGCCCACTCCCCCGCCCTTGTTTTTCATTGGCCCGTGTGTTTGTCCTTTGTAAATGCTGTCTTCTGATTCATTTTGAGGCTTCTTAGTACGGCTGTGTCGTCATTTGTAGCCTCCCATGGCTACTGACCCCTTTACTTCGGTTCTTGCACAGTAAGCACTATGTTCTTTATTGAGTTTGTCCTACTTGAGGCAGGACGACGTGCTTTGTTTATATTCAGCGCGCTGTGTGCGCTTTCACTTTCGAAGCTGCTCAAACTCGACCGCTTGTTTTTATTGCTTTTTTTTTTTTTCAGAGACAGTTAACTTTGTGTCTTCACTTGTTTTTTGGTGTTAATACATAGGTTTTCATTGGGATTTTAGAAATGTTATCATTAACGGATGTATGGATGTATCTGTACAGCGCCGTTTGTGTTGCCCCCCTTTGTGGTTGTTTTGAGGAGCGGCTGGGGAGGCGTGCATCTCTAAAGGCAGACACATGCCGGCTCTAGGTCTGCGGTGTTTACATAATCCATATCAGCTCTTGAAGGTTACAGATCGGATGTCACGGCGAGCCTGGGAGGCAGCTTGTCAGCGCTGCCTTCTGCAGGCCCGTCAGCGCTGCCTTCTGCTGGCCCGTCAGCGCTGCCTTCTGCTGGCCCGTCAGCGCTGCCTTCTGCTGGCCCGTCAGCGCTGCCTTCTGCTGGCCCGTCAGCGCTGCCTTCTGCTGGCCCGTCAGCGCTGCCTTCTGCAGGCCCGTCAGCGCTGGCTTCTGCAGGCCCGTCAGCGCTGCCTTCTGCAGGCCTGTCAGCGCTGCTTTCTGCAGGCCTGTCAGCGCTCCTCTGGGAGCGAGTCTATCTCATCCCTGGCCCTCTGTGATCAGAGCAGGCACTGCCATGCATCGCACGGAGACTTGGCCGTACGCCCGCATCGGGTCCTATCCCGCGCCATTAGGCTAGGGTCACCTCCTGGGCAGGTGGGCTGCTCATTTTCGTTAATCTTTGCAATAAGTACGCAATTGTAATTCACGAATTTTCTAACTATGCTACAGCCTCCCATGGCGCTGAGCAAAATAAAAAAACAAGATTTTCCTGGTTAGGCGGTCGAATCTTGGTAGCCTCATCTGCCTTTCATCCTTCCGAGATTGATAGAATGCATGTCATCGAGTTTGGGCTGTATGCCTGTTATGTAGAGAGCTTTGTGGCTGCACGACAGTAGCACTGTATTAGAAGTGATTGCTTGCAGCTAGCTGCCAGTCAGGGGCTCATAAATCATGATTTAACTTAAAGACACAGAAAGTCACAGGATAGATATTTGGGTTAATGTATCTGCTGTGGTTGTCTATGTACATCTTGAAGGTTCAAATCCAAGCGAGGTGAATGAGCCTGTTTTTCATTCAAGATCGACAAATTGAGCATTAGGGATTAACAGGGTCACATGGTATTTACAACTCTAGGAACCTGCAAGATTGTGTCAGCCAGAACTACGCATACAGGCGCATCTCTGCAGTACTGCTGTTCAGTTAGTGGGATGGCACTGGCTCTTCTTAGCAGTACATCTGTACTTGTAATGGGCCTTTGCTTGCCTTTCTCAGCGCAGCTGCTATATACTTTTTGGGGACAGTGCCAGCATTCACCTGAAGGGCCACTACACTTGACTGATGTGGTGGAACTGGCACGGTCTTCTACATAGACCTGGCTCTTCTCAGCAGCATTGCTGTACCTTTAACAGGTCAATGTTGAAACCTAGTTTGACTGCTTTACTTTTAATAATTATGGGGCAGTACCAGCTCTTCTGAGCACGGATGTTATCCTTCTAATGGAACAGTAGCAAGCCATCCCAGCAGGGCTATACACTTTTAATGGGGCAGTTTTGGCAAGCTTCACTGTTGCTGGGTGTCATTGTGCTAACCAGGTCCCAGCTCTCCTCAGCAGGGCTTTCACACTTCTAATGGAGCGGTTCCAAGACTTCACAGCTGTGCTGTTCTATTTTTAATTGGACAGGTTTAGCCGTTCTCTCTGTTGTTGTTAATACATAGAATGACCTAGTACTGGCTTTTCTCACAGGGCTCTTATACCTACCTTTATTGGGACAGGTTTATTACTTTCTCTATTTCTCTTAATGCTTATATGTACCTAGTCCCACCTTTCCTCAGCAGGGACTTTGTTCATGTAATGGGACAGGGTTAGCAGTTCTCGCTGTTGCTGTTAATGCTTACAATGACCCAGTACCAGCTCGGGTCAATACAAGCCTTACTTATTGTGATAATCACATGTTAAAGTCAATAGACCTTTAAGGGTGGATTGTTATTATACCATGTAAAAGCATGTATACAGTTATTTTGTAACACAGAATCTCACAGATTACCATAGTAGGCAAGGGTTTTGGAACTGGTTACCAGATTGACAAACCTAGGGTGGAGGGGGGTTTAGAAGATTTCCACTGTGACAATCCTTAATAGATCCTATTATTTCGGTCTGACCAGTTTAGTTGTCTTCCTGACTTTTGTAATCAAAACAATGCATACAATATATATGCATGTACATACATAAATGTACATGCTGTTCCACAGTACCCCTTTGATTATGTCCATGACAGCATACGGCATGGGGTAATGGGTCAGCCCATTTCAGGCACTGGTTTCATTGTCATGTGACTGATGGCATTTTTCCCAATGACACGTGCCTCTGTCTGAAAATACACTTCAGTGCCTGGGCTTGTCGGCAACTCGTTACATTTTTCATTTTCTCCTTTAATAGGTCTCATTTCATTACTTTCCTTGTCCTTTTTTATTGTGCTTTTCAGAACATTTTGCAGCTCCGCAGACAGTGCTATCAAGCAGCTTGCTTGCCACTTATTTCATCAATAGTGCCCCACATCCCACACAACCACTGCTTCTAACCCGGGAAGCCATTGTAATATGTTTTTGTCCCTATGGTATCATTATTTTTCCTGTTCAAGGCGGGCTTCCATGTTTAGAAGTATTATGGTAACCATCTGGGAATGATACAACAGTGATACATAAGGAACAATACAGTTCCGCTCCCAGTGCAACGTTTATTGAACTACCATCCTGGAATGGTATAAGCATAGTGTATCAATTTGTTACTAATCTAAGATGGCCAGCATGTTACATCTAAACCTGGTATCCATGTTGGAACTTGAAACCATCAATGCACTATGTTCAATACCAATGAAAAACAGCTGCTACCTGCTATGTATAATTACAGTATTTATGACAAATATATGCCCCTAGGGGGTGGCATGTTTTTCTTTTATGTTTTCAATTTATTTACTTGAGTGTTTTATCCGTGCTGTGTAAGTTGGTGAATGCATGAATGAGTCAGTTTGTGGATACTTGAATACATGAGTGCAAGGATAAGTAACATAGTGCATATATGGTGACTTAAGTGCCTAACCTCACCAGTGATTGGAGATGCACTCTCATTGATAAGCAAGACTTACTGGCATCTCCAGTGCTTGTTCTGCAACTCAGGTAGACTGCCTGGTTTTGTATTGTCTGAATTACTGCAGCTGTTTTTGGTAGGCTCAGTTAGAGAATGTTCCAGCTATCCAAACTGTACTGTATCAGTGATGTTATGAGTTGCATTCATTGCAGGAAATGGGAATCATATAGCTTGGATCCCCACAGTCTCGGCACAGAGGTGGTGGCAGGTGGGTTCAAAAGGGGCAGAGACTGTGATAGTCAGCTTAGTGGGACAGTACATGTGCATTAGATTTTACAAATTACCCCCACAAAAAACTGACAAGGAGAAATGCAAAAGCTGATCATGCTTACGTTGTTGTTCACAATTAAACGGCGTTCAACAGACCGCCCTTTATTTGGTCAGTACACTTCACCCAAACATCCAAATTTTGTGAAAATACGCCCTGTCTGGTTTCTTATTTCTGGAATAAAAGTGTGAGAGAATTTACAAAATAGCCCAAACACTGCTTTTCTAGTCAACCTCATGTTTGTATTCCCGTCAGTGATTTTTAGGTCAAGCCTGGGAAGCGCATGCGATGCTCTGCGAGACATGCTGTATTCGAGTATGGACTTGAAGCTCGGCCCACTCTCCGCCCATATATTTCATTGGCTTGTGTCATTGTCCTTAGTAAATGCTGGCTTCTGATTTGTTAATAGGCTTGTTAGTTCCTCCTTAGTAGCGCCTTGTTTTAATTTGTAACCTCCCATGAGGACTGGCCCTTTTACTTCTGTCTTATTTAGTCTGTAAGTACCATTTTCTTTAATGAGTTTCTCCTACTGCAGGCACGACATGCTTTCCTGCAACATTTATCGCGCCATGCACGCTTTCCCTTTCCAAGCAGCCCGGGACAATGGCGGCCGCTTCTTTGAAATGAAATAGGTCTTGCACTTACAAGAGTTTGAGCTATTGACCTTGTAAATGACAATGCCTTTTATTTATGTGTTACTTATCAAAAGAGACAAATAAAAGGCATTGTCATTTACAATGCCAATAGCTTAAACTCTCGCAAATGCCCCTGTGACGGCTCCTCAACACAGAGCACAATGCATGTTGTCTTGTTTTGTGGATTTTATAAGAAGCGGAGGGCATACTATTTACTAAATCTTTTAAAGCAGCAATCATTTGCTCAGTGTCGACCAGCGTCATCTTTTCCTACAGTCTACCGACCATTGATATATGTGTAAGAATGTCACGCTTTTCATGGAGTGTCTTTTATGCCAGAAAAAACATTCTGCTGGAGGGTATGAATACTCCAGATGGATAAGGAAAGAGCGACCCAAGATCCATGTAGGTAAACTGAATTGTCCTGGCCTTTGGATACATCCATTCAGTATTTTATTAGTAACATGACATGACCTATTATAAGTGTGTGGAAATAGCATGGTATGGCGGCCCCACTAGTGAGGTTCTTATCCTCCTGTATTCCGTCACTATTATTGATTATTTATATGTATTTTAATGAGCGTGAACCAATAAAAGGTATAGATGAATTTTAGATCGGTATACATTGTAAAGTTTTTTAGGGGGAATATTACTAAGAATGTATTAAGACTTGATAATGCTTGACATTTTTATTAATGCTTATTTACCTGTGTAATAATGACTTGATAACGTACTGTACTATGTATTTATATATGTGCATTTTTATATTTGTTGTGCTTTTATGGTCATATACATTTGACCGAATAAAGATGATTGATTGATTGTTTGAAATGCGAGGCCTATTCCATTGCAAATGCTTGTTCTATATAGCTCAGAGAGCAGGGCCATGAAGGTAGCTATTTTAAAATATGTATAGGACTTTGCGGCATCTTGCTTTCTTCATTTTAGTACTCAGTGGGGAGCTAAATCCCCCATAGGGCATTGTGACTTAATAAAGAAAATGTGCATGCTTCACTACAAAGTAGAGAGCCTACCATCTGGATTTATAGATGGTAGTTTTCAGACTGTCTTTAGGACTAAGGAAGGAGGGCTACCTTCTGCTAAGGGCATGATTAGGTCTATATGGAAAACAAGCGCTATCTTCACCCTATCCTGCCCTAATCCTCTCTGGGTACCCATCTGCAGAAAATCAACAGAAGTCTGAGCTGATTTGACAGCACAGCTAGCTCGGCCATGAGGTGTGGAAGGAGTGCCACCAATGGGCTCACATTGACCATGCCTCTGTTTCTATTCACACTATAGCACTCATTGCCTGCATTGATCACCACCTACAATTGCTGGTCAGCCTGCAAGTGAAGCAGTCACCAGTAGCGACCCCAAGGCCTCAGCCATGAAGATAGCTACACATGGGTAGAATGATACACGACCAAGGTTGGGCTGCTAATGGGTGAAGCAGAAGTGGGTTTAGTGGGCAAGGCAATGGGTGTGGTAAGACAGTTCATACTTACCATTAATGTTTGTTTATGCAATTAAACTTCAGAATCCGAGGACTGCTCATCAACATGACCACTTTTTTTCAAACATCAGATAAACTGAGATGAAATGCTTCAATTTACGTTTATCAGATACTCCAAATCAACTTCTTTCTAATTTTAATAAACGGAAAACTGTTTGCGGAACTGCAAAGCTTTGCCACAGTTCAACCAATAGAAATCCCCAATTAACCTCCTCTCCCTCTCTTTAATAGGCTGGATTGTTTTTTTTATATATAAATCTTTTTATTGATGACAATATTAATATGATGCAAACATATTCACACAGCATTATACTGAGCATTACATTAATTAGGAGTAATACCTTCATTCACCTAAATCCATCTATCTTCTTCACTTCTTGTATACCCTCCCTAAGGTGCTCTACTCATTCTACACCTGGGGTTAGATGAGGTGTCATTTGTGGAGGCTCACAGATAAATAGGCTGGATTGTTGCATGACTGACAGCATTTGACCGGCTCCAATATGGGACAGCGAAGAACCTCGGACGAGATTTGAATTGCACATGTTGGTTATTAAATGTTTGTTTTTTGTATTGACTTCTTAAAAAGCCACTGCAAAGGTTCCATACTAAAACTAGCGTAATGCACTATAATTTGGGAGAAGGCCTTGTACAATATCCTGATTCACTAATAGATGTTTAAGACGCCTGGAGTTATAAAGAGAACAGTTCTTCTTGGGTTAGGATCTGCCCGGTTTGACTGGCCTAGGCGCTTGATGCTCTGAGAAATGTGATATTCCTTTAATTGTGAGCAGAAGGCTACTGAGGGAACTCCCCCGTTTACTATGGAGCCCAAGAGTCATGGACTGTATGGCTGTGATGTGCATTGATTATGTTGTAATAGTATAATGCAAAATGCCAATAAAAATGTGTTAAAAAAAAAAAAAAAATCCCCAATTAACTGGGCTTGTCCCTTCCTGTGCAAAACACCGTTTTATCTGCCCACCAACACCAACCACATTCCCAGCTCTATTTGGAGATTTCATGTAGGATGGTACCTGTAAGAAGCCTGTTTAGTTGTGATAGTATAGGTTTAATTCTAGCGAAATAGGATGTAAGAGGGAAGATGAAGTGATGAGCTTGGTGGCTTGATTTAGGACTGATTGAAATCATTGCAGGAGGGTTTTATTTTTACCCAAGTAGATCGAGCACGGATGGGGACCTGGTGGACTACAACTCTATTGTGTTCTTTCCAGTTTTACATCCTGAACAGCCCCATTTCCAGGGGACCTTGTGCATATAAAGGGAATGGCAAATTTTCAGAGGATTCCAGCCTGCTTGTGTACGTCACCACCAGGCAATCTATATTGACACTAGCAGCAGAAAGCGGGCCTGAACCTCCTCCCATCGTGTCTTTTCAGTGCAAAACTTAAAAAATGGGACACAACAAGACTCTCAGCGCGGGCACTTAGTCCCCATCACCACCTGTATCGACAACCAATCTCAGTACCTCATGGCCGGACCTGGATAAATGTTATGCTATTCTTGAAGAAATCAAAACGTCCGAATCTCTGTAGAGGAAAAAGTGGATGCAATAGCTGTGGACGTCAACCTTCTGCGAGATGACCATCGTAAACTGGCAGACCGTGCATCATATACGCTCTTCTTTTTCCTGCAAAACTTAAAATCATCATGGATCAAGAAACCCATTTCTTTCTGGATTCTTTGAAGGACTGGAACTGGGAGGAGAGCCCATGCGTTTTCACACAGGCGGACGCCACCCACCTAGGAACTACTGCTCACAGAGAGAAACTTAAAAATCTTCCTCAACGACCCCTTTTCAAAACCAGGTCTGGTATGGCCAAAGATCAGGCCCTGTTGGTGGCAGTGACCTTTCGGGTCCCCCAGGGACCCAGCAAGCACTTCCTCAGAAGTCTCCTTTGATGAAGACACTTCATCGTGGCTCCTAGAGTGACCCCTGCAGTTAGCGGAAGACAGAATTTAAAGCCACACTTCTGTGACATCTCCCTCTAGCCTACTTACATTTCATCCTAGGCCCTCAATAGAAATGTTCCAGCATGGCGCGAGCCCCCTCACACCCTTCTCATCGAGGTCCACTGTATCCGCCCATCTTAATGCCTACCCTTCAGTGATTAATCATTAGAAATTCTGTTAGACATGCCACTGAACCATACTGGGGTCTCATCCCTGCTTACAGTGGATCCAGCCCTACACCCCACCCATGGGTCTCACATGGGACCGCGCCTCCTACTCTAGTTAAACGGCTGGGGCCACCTTGAATGGTATCTTTAAAATAGAAAGCCCTAGACCACGATATTACACCCTCAGCCCCACCCTCCCAGTGGACACTTTTTTGGAAAGTTCAGACAGTTGGCAAGCCTCCGTTTGCCCGTTGTATCTGCTCAGTGTTTTGTTCAGCTTGAATTCTCCTCGGTTAAAGTACTTCAAGAGCTGGTGACTCTTCTTTTCTCCATTCAGTCTAACCTGGAGCTTATACGAGGGCTGTCCCCCTCCCCCCCCCCCACCACCACCTCTGCAGAGGAAAAAGCAGACAATATACAACTCATGTTATGATGCATAGACAAACATTACAGTTACTCTCCTGGAATATTCGGGGGCTGCAAAAACCATCCTAACGACACTAAATCCACTACTTCCTCAAACACTGGGTACACACAGCGCTGATCCAAGAACCTCAAATCACACATTCCGAGGGAGAGAGAGAGAGAGAGACTCCACAGGAGATGAAGGGGTCAGGTTTACACCACCAATTACTCCGCTTATACCAGGGGGACCCTAATCTGGATTAGAGCAGGAACCCCTCTCTCAGTCCTGTCCAAAGATATAGATCCGAAGGGAAAAAGATTTGTCCTCCTCTAGACCATTTTGGATGGCTCCCCGCCTATAATAGGCAGCATCTACGCCCCTAATTTGGACTAGCCCAAATTTTTAAGAAACTCTCCTCACACCTAGCTAAATGGGGACATATCCCTTGGATACTGGGAGGGGACTTCAACTTGGTCTTAGACACTTCACTGGACCACTCCCACCATCCTCTTGCCAGCGCCCTGCCACCTCCAAAGCAAGGAACCTGGTCTCACGGCCTCAACAATGATCCTTACCAGACGCATGGTGTCATCTTAACCCTGATGTCACACTGTACTCCTTTCACTGCCTTTCGCCTCTACATTTGTCTAAGACAGAATTGTCTGTTCAATGGCACTCTGCCCCTGCGTCTCGCCTCCAGATTACCTCAGCAGGCAGCTTTCAGACAATAATCCCCTTTTACTTGGCATTACCTAGGGCAGTCGTTCATCTCCCTTCTCCATCTGCCACCTCAACCCTTTAAAGTCTCTGCTTTCAGATGGACTCTAGCAGACAAAATTACAGACTCTTTTGATCACAATGCCGAGACTGCCTCCTCCCAGGCCATGGAAGTGGAGGCCTTTAAGGTTGTTATTAGAGGCACTTGTATCCACACCACCTCCTAGGGTGGGTGTGTGGGGGGACCCTATCCTAAGAACTGCTTAGGGTTGACAAAGATAATAACGAGGTTGAGAAACAAGTAGTTGCAAACCTGACACTCCAGGTCTTCCTGGCCCAGTTGCGAGGGGAAGAGTCCACCCTTGTGTAATGGATGCGGTTCCTAAACTATGTAGCCTGAGCTCACTCAGAGCGGGACAAATCTGGCTGTCTCCAGGCACGGCCGGTGAATAGAGAATCCAAACAACTCCATGTGACAGCCCTGCTCCATTCAGATGGCACCTTGCATTACGCACAGCAAGAAATAGATGAAATATTTGTCGATTTGTATATTTAACTGGTCCGGCTACTTTATTTGGTCCCCATCATTAGAGTTTGATCAGGGGGACAGGTTTCGGCCGAACTGCCAGTCTTTATGCACTTGTGATGGAAACATTGGTGGCCGATGCATGTCCCTGAAGGAGAGATTGGGGAATTCCCTTTCGCGGATAGGACATATGCAGTCTACCTCTATGCAGACGATCAAAGATCTATGTGACGATCACTCTAGTGCTGCTCTCCAATTACACAACTTTGCAACTATCTCAGGCCTACGAGTGAGCTGAAGTAAGTCCTGTCTAGTCCCCTTTACCCCCGATAAGGCTCCAGTCCAAGTAGATTTAGGAGGGGAATCAGGGGGCTTCAAGGGCTGTCCAGCTGGATATCTGCACTTTCCTTTGAGGAGACAAGCACCCTGAAACTGCTTCTTGATCAGGCAAATATCTGGTCCTAGTAACCCCAGGTGTCTTCCCCCACGGTGAACTCCTTCGGCTATTACAAGTGGCCCTGACCTCTTTAGGCAGGATATTACGGGCTACCAGGAGTCTGCCACCCTACGCTCCCTCCATACTTCTCCTTGGTCTCCCGAAGAAACATGAGTATCTCACTAGAAGTGAGTTGAGGTTCTGGAACCAGGCTCGAATTTCCTCTCTCAGTGATCTTTTTCAAAATGGCCAACTCCAGCCATTTCCAGCCTTAAGAACGCAATTTGACTTCCATGAAGGCCAGTTCCTTATATATGGCTTTCTATTTCGAGCCCTTAGAGACAGAGAGATGATAGGAAAATCAAGCCAGCTGCTCATTAAATGTCATACACCCTCCATACGATGGGCAGGGGCAAAGACTTATAACCTTGCTGTCAAGAGCCCTTGTCACCCTTACTCAGACCTCTCATCAATCCTTGAAAGAGACCTCGGAAGAAGAATTTGGCAGATCCTTGCATGACCAAAAGTGGAGGAGAGCCTTTGGAAGATTTCTCGGAAACTTCTGTCCATCACGAACTTCCCAAAGGTGGACACATGGGAGATGGGAGCTTTGGGAGTATATAAAACACCCCAAGAAGCATAAAGTGGCCACTCTGTTTTACAACCTAGCCCTGATCATTGCAAAACGTATCACTACAATGAAATAGAAAACCCCTCAGCTCCCTCCAGTGTTCCCTGGAGACAGACACTAGGTACATGGGCCAGGGCTAGGGCCTTAGAGCTACATAGAAAAGAACCTAAAGTCATTCGGCGTCGCCCAAAAGCCCAAGAATTAGATAAATTGCTTGTCCAACTAATGGTACCACATGGCAGCAATATCTCACCTTCGTGAGCTTTCCCTCTTGTCCTGTCCCCTCTATGACAGTGGACCACTTCATCTTGACCAAGGCTGCGAAACTCCAAACAGAACGATCTTAAAATATATCTAGAAAAGCACATTAACTCCTCACAACCTACCATCCACGCATCAATTCAATTTACGATTTCCCCCCCAACATCAGACACACCAATTAACAAAGGTCCCCCCCCCCCCATGCTGCCATCGGGCCTATAACTCCACCTACCCTATCCAAACTCCAGGAAGTCCTGCTTCTCTCTGGTTCAACGGTTATCAACCCCCTCCTCATCTTGCCTCCCAGTTCGTCACAACCTAATCTTTATCCTTTTAGCTTCATACATCCGTATATATCTGAATGCATGCTTTACATATCACTTTACAGAATGTTACCCATTTTATATGTAGTGTCACATGTTGCTTAAAGTTGGAAAATCAATATATTCGGGGAGGGGTTGTCTGCGTAAATGGGAGCGAGTTTGGGCAGTATGGCACTCACATAGAGGCTTGAACACTGAATCCAGTTTGATCCATGAGGATCCAGATCAAGGCTCCCCTTGACATTGAGAGCCAGTCTTGCGAGGCGTGAGTTCCACTACATCTTGTATCACTAACTAACTGTATTTGCATTACCTGGAAGGGGTTCCGCCCCGAAAAAATGGCGCACACCAAATGTAACATGATGTACTGCTGCTAATTCTCTGTTTTCCTTCTTTTGAAAACTAAATACAAAGATTGTTTCAAATAAAAGTTGGATAGCCTCTAGCTCTCCTCCCAAAATAACATTACAATCATTGTTTGAAATGCTAATGTTTTAATGTCTCTAACTTTCTTAAAACCAATTTAAAAAAACAACAAAAAAAACAGTCATGGATAGTTGTATTCTTTTGTTGGGCCAAAATCCTGCTTGGTATCGTCACGGATGAGATTATTTTCTAGAATGTAGGCAACTGGAAAACACATGACTTTCTAAGAGGTTAGTGACCAACAGAAGGAGGGTGATGGGTCTGTAATTAGGTAGGAAGCAAGGATCCAAACTGGGTTTTTTGAGAAGTTGTTTTACTATACCATTTCAATTCTTCTGGGACAACACCAGCGAGCAATGTTAAATAACTCAAATAATTGTAATTTACTAAGGTTGCACCAATGCACTTATTTTAAGATGTGATGTTGATATGCATGTTAAGCTAGCACTTACAGAACTACAGAACAGAAAAGTTTAAGAACTTTCAGTAACAGATACCTTTTGCTATTTAAATCTTGAGCTTGCAGGGCAGCATTTACACTCATTTACAGATTCCATCAAACAGTTTTTCGCCTTATTGGGATACAGGTAAAGTCAAAGCAAACACAAGGAGATGATGGACGGAGCGCTGAAACTTTTCAGACACTTACCCCCAATCACAGATCTGGGTTGAATCCATCATTGTTCTTTAGCTAACTTCGCCACCCAAGTTCAGCCCCAGCCATATGCAAATCAGTCTTGACCCTGCTCCTCATGGGAACAGTCCAGCCTGAACTGCCAGGCTAGGTCTTCCCTGGACCGGAAACAAGCATCATGAGGCCCGTTTCAGGATAACACCCCTCATCAGTCAGGCTAGCTTGAATCCAGTGGCAAAGTGAGCAAGGGACCCACATCTGGGCATACCCTGCCAACTTAGGGCGAACAAAGCAAACACAAGGAGCCGATGGACGGAGTGCTGAAACTTTTCAGACACTCACCCCCAGTCACAAATCTGGGTTGAATCCATCATCGTTCTTTAGCTCACTTCGCCACCCCTGTTCAGACCCAGCAATATGCAAATCAGTCTTGACCCTGTTCCTCATGGGAACAGCCCAGTCCGAACTGCCAAGCCAGGTCATCCCTGGAACGGAAACTAGCATCCTGGGGCAGTTTCGGGGTAGCACACCTCATCAGCCAGGCTAGACTGAATCCAGTGGCGAAGTGAGCAAGGGACCCTCGTCCGGGCATACCCAGCCAACTTAGGGCAAACAGGCTTGTGTTCGCTATATAGGTAAAGTCACTAAAACTTCTTGAGATGTCTAATGTGCACTATGAAATCAAGCTTGAGTTTTTAGAGTAAATCGCTTTAAAGAATTGGTACAAACCCTAACCAAGCAGCCGGTTTTTCAATGATGCAGCTTAGGTTACAAAGTCACATTGGTGCTCAATATACAACGCTCACATGCATTGTAATAGGTTACTCTGTTGTAAATGTATCAAATGTCTAAACAAAATCAGAACAAGTGTACGTCTACATCAGCTAGAGAATGTGTGCCATTTCAACCTAAGAAAATCCATTTGCACAGATGTATTCCCTTATTGGATTAGCGCAGACCAACAGTCACTACTCAAATAGTGCACATAACATTTATTTTTTATTGAAAAATTACAATTTTTCTAATAATTTTTGACAAACTATTCTAGTAGAAAATTATTCTTACCCAGTGGTACGGCATATCTTTTTAATTCAACCTGTTAAAAAAATTACAACAAAATCAAAATTACATAAGTTTCATAGGGTGAAAGAATGCCAATAAATACTTTATGCTTATTTTAAAAAAAAAAAAAAAACATGTTCACCTGAGGATTTATAGCTTTCACAGCATAATCAAAAATCTCTTTGGAGGTTTTGGCATCTGAAAAAGAAGCATCTTAATGTTAATTAGAGCACAGACGTAACAGGATGACTAATATTTGAATTACATTCAGATTAAATGCGTGGGTCCTCTATCCTGCTTTTTCGAAGATAAGTTGCAGAGTTCAGCCTTCGGGCAGAATGTGGCTGAAAAATATAATTCCAAAGGGGAAAAAATTATTAAAAAGAAAATAGAGATTGCAAGGAAATGTAATAACTACTTCAGGATTTAAAAACAAGCATGGGAGAGAGGATTCGGACGCTACACACCGAAAACATATTAGTTGTGCTGTTAGTCATTTACAATGGCAAGTTTTGCCAACTTGTCGCCTGTTTTTTTTTGTGTCATAATTTTTTATTGGAGATAAAAGATAGGCAATTTCATAGGATACAAAACAATATAGTAAATCATAAATCGGTATGTGACAAATAATACACATCTGTAATATAATACAGAAGGGGAAAAAAGGAGGGAAAAGGAAAAAGGAGAAGGGAAAAAGCTATATATAGGGAGGGAAGGAAAAGAAAAGAATTAGAATTTCAGGAATCGTGAAGAAAGGGGGTCCACACCTGCTGGAATATTTGTTCTTGGTCTTGCATCCTATATATTACCTGTTCATATGATGCTGTCTGTATCATCGCAACCATCCAATCCTCTTTGGCGGGAGAGCTAGGTGATTGCCATAATCTTAAAACACATAGTTTAGCAGTAGAAAGTGCAGTGTGTAAGAGTCGACTGAGGTCGTGAAATAGTAGGAAAACTTCTAAAGTCATGTAGCAAAATAGTGGCAGGTGTGAGGGGGAGTGAAAGAGGAATAGTTTCTAGTAGTGTAGCTCCTATTTGCAGCCAAAATTGTTTTATAAAAGGACATTCAAAAATTATATGCAGGAGGTCACAATTAGCTCCAGAGCATCTCCAACACCTAGAATGCGATGATAATCCAGCTCGTTGCAACTTTAAGGGAGTCCAATGCCAATCATGTAAAGTTTTAAAAACACAGAACTTCATTCGTGCTTCACGAGTGCCCTTATCCAGGGCTTCCAATATGTCTGGCCAGGTATCTTCGTCTATGGTGATATGAAGCCGTTCCTGCCATTTATCACGGAGAGTAGCAAGAATTGGCTGCGAGTATAAATGGTTAATCAGATCTATATAAACCTGACATGACACCTTTATGTCGGCCCCAAGTCCAAAGAAAAGTCAGAATCGGCGAAGTTTGTAGTGTCCAAGGGGGAAGGCCAAGACATCTCTTCAGAGAATGTTGAAGTTGTAAATATCTCGAAGCCTGATGTAAAGGAAGATCAAATTCTTCACAGAGAATCTCAAAAGATTTCAGTTCATCACCTACTATAAGTTGATCTAAGATTAAGATTCCTCTCGAGCTCCATTCAGGCCAGGAAAGTGCTTGTCCATTAATACGAATGCTTTCATTCTTCGAGATGGGAGCTTTAGAATGTAAATGATGGGCAATTCGCAGTAGACGATATGCATGTTGCCATGTTTGATATGTGGCATAGAGCACAGGATGTGCAGGAGTAGTCCTAGGTTTACGAACATTGTATAAAAAATTAAGACCATCCTCACATTCAAGTATGGAGCGTTCTATTGTAACCCATTGAGGAGAGTCAGTTGCACCTGGGAGCAAGTAAGACAGCTGTGAAAGGTGTAAAGCTAGAGAGTAGTGCTCTATCGATGGTAGACTTAGACCACCATGGGAGCGGCGTGCTATTAGTTTAGCAGCAGACAAACGAGGTCGCATATTTCCCCAGACAAAGGATCGAATGCGAGAATCTATGCGACGAAGTGTGGCTAAGGGTATAATAATTGGGAGCCTTCCCAAGACATAAGTAAATCGGGGCAAAGTAACCATTCTCACCGCTTGTATTCTTCCCCACATGGAGAAACTCAAAAGAGACCATTTGGCAAAATCAACTTCCATTTGTGCTATGAGAGGAGAGATGTTATCTGAAACCATTCTCTCCAATCCACGGTTGATCAGAATTCCAAGATATTTTAATTCAGATGATTTCCAGCAAAAAGGATAGCCATCAATAGAAGCCTTTGTGGTACAAGGAGAGAGTGGTAGAGCTTCACTTTTGTCCCAGTGCACTTTATAACCAGAAAACACTGAGAACTGTTTAATAATTTCAAGCAAATTTGGTAAGGAACGGGGAAGATCTTTAATCATAAGAAGGATATCATCGGCGTATAAGTATAATTTGGATACTCCTCCCGGTATCGGTAGACCCTGAATCTGGGGCGAGTGACGAATAAGCGAAGCAAGAGGTTCCATCGCTAGTAAGAATAAGAGGGGAGACAATGGGCAACCTTGACGGGTACCTCTTTGAATTGAAAAAGGATCAGAAAGAAAACCTCCACAATTAACCCGAGGTGTTGGATTGTCATATAGTAAGCGAACCATAGAGATAAACTTCTCACCTAAACCAAAATGCCTCATAGTGGCAAACAAATAAACCCAGTCAATGCAGTCGAACGCTTTCCCCGCATCTAGAGAAAGAGCGACCGCATCCTCCGTCAAATCTCTAGCAGACCATAAGGTATGGGCTAATGTTCTAAGATGATTTCTGGATGATCGCCCCGGGACAAAACCAACCTGCAAATGATGTACCAGAGAGGGGATGACTTTTCTAAGCCTTGCCGCTAAGATACTTGCCAATATCTTGGCATCTCCATTTATTAAGGAGATAGGTCGATAGCTACCGCAGACTAGTGGATCCTTGCCTGATTTGGGAATAACCGCGATTAATGCCTTATTCGAAATAGGCTCAAAAGAAGACTGGATAGCTTCATGGAAAGCAGAATGAAGAATGTCAATTGTTTCCTCTCCAGACCACTTGTAGTATTCTGCAGGAAAACCGTCTTCACCTGGAGATTTATGATAAGGCAACTTGGAAAGGACTGCAGCAATCTCTTCTCTAGTAATATCACCGCAAAGTAACTGCCTATCCTCATCTGGAAGACACGGAAGATCAATATTTTTAAGATAAGTGGATACATGGTCGTCAGTTACTGAATTTTCGGGAGTATAAAGTTTCTTATAGAAGGATGCAAAAGTATTGGCTATTTCCTGCGGTTTAGTGAAGATTTCACCCGATTCAGTACGTATTGCTGGGATGGCCATGGAGGCCTCACGCTGTTTAAGTTGTGCCGCAAGCAATTGGCCTGCTTTTTCGCCTTGCTCGTAATGTCTCCCTTTTAAACGTTGAAGGGCATATTCTGCTTTGGAGGTATATAAGTTATTAAGTTCCATCTTAGCTAATTCCAAAGTTTTGCGATTACTTACGGTTGATTGGGAGGTATATAGATGAGTTAAAGAGATGATTTGAGCCTCAAGTTCAGTACGGTGTAAAGATGCTGCTTTGTTGGCCAAAGCTGCGTCTCTCATCAATTGACCGCGGATAGTTGCCTTTGCAGCTGCTTAAATAGTTCTTGAAGAAGAAACTGATGATTTATTGTTATTTAGATATTCCGTTAAATGGGAGCATAACTGAGATTTGCCCTGAGGTGAACGGTACTTTTGGATATTCATGCGCCATGGTTTTCGACCTGTGAAAGTTAGACCAAGTTCTAGGGCAATGAGAACGGGAGAGTGATCTGAAATGGCGGCTTCCAAGATATGGGATTCAGTAATAAGTGCAACTACAGGATGGGAGACAAGAAAATAATCTATCCTAGATTGTGAGCCATGAGCCGAAGAGAGAAATGTATATTCTTGATCTGAAGGGTGACAGACGCCAATGATCTACTAATCCATGGTCCACTGTGATATCCCCCAATAATGCTCTGTCAGCAGCATTACATCTGTCTAAGGAACCAGTTTTATCTAGAATTGCATCACGAGCTAAATTCCAGTCACCACCAATAATATAGCTGGATGCACCGATTTCTATAAGTAGACGATTTAGGTTGAGAAAATAAGAGCGCGTAGCACCTATTGGGGCATAAACTGAGCCAACACAGAAGATTTTCCCTCCAATTTTCAATTTAGCAAAGACATATCTACCCTCAGGATCAGTCCAAGTTTTGATGACTGAGAAAGGTAGGGATTTGTGCAAAAGAATGGCAACACCACATTTTCGTGGCTGATTCTTGTCAGAGAGAGAGGCTGCGCAGACAGTCCGCAGTGAATGACCTTTCCCACCCATTCCCGTTGCAACTTGGAAGATTCCAAAGCATTAAGATGAGTCTCCTGCAAGAGAGCTACATCAGTTCTTTTAGTTTTAAGATAGGAAAGAACTTTTTTACGTTTTATAAAATGTGTAAGGCCATTAACGTTACATGAGATTATGCGCAAGGGTCGGGGAGAGAAGGATGTATTTCACAGCCATATGAGCGTTGAAAATGAAAAGGTATTAGTTTGAATGAGAGAGTTGATATAAGGAATAGAGAGCAATGTATGAAGATAATAGAAGGAAGAAGCAGATGAACTGTAGTAAAGAGGATGAGAAAAGAAAAGAAATAGAATTTATTGTGAGAGATGGAAGTAAAGGAAGAAGAAAGAAAGTATACAGAGATTATGTGGGGGGGTGGGATAAAAGAAACTAGGGAAAAGGTGAAGAAGATAGGTTCCAAACAAGCAGTAATCAGAAAATTAGAGAGTTAAAGAATTACCATTTTCCTATAAGATATAAGGGAGTCTAAGAATATAGAAGAACCACTTGTGATTTATATATAGAAAAAAGCAATAAGAAGAAATAAGAAAGAATAAATATAAAAAAGAAGAGGAGATTAATGTACTGTACTATGCAGAATTAACACAGTGTCAATAAAGTGGATCTTTTAGCTGCGAGTCTAGACTTGTGTGCTACTCGCGCCGGGGGAGTCCCATTCGATAGGACTATCAGTGGTAAGGGAGACATCTACGAAATAATAAGGATCACATTCCAATATATTCTTTTGGAATTTAGAGGTTGAAATGAAGTAAGAAAAGAAAACGAGTATCATGGGAATATAGTGTAGGAGAAAGAAAGGTATAAGGCAAATGTATGACATAAGGTGAACCAGACAAAATATAACAATATTATAGAATATTCACTGGAAAAATTAACTCATCTGATCAGAAACCTATCAGAATAATATTATCTTATATGTAGACAGTGTAGGAAATAAGTAGATAAATCAATAATAAGGTAACTTGCTTGTGTCAAAAAGGTAGTCATATATTACTATACCAGTAATCCTATTATCTATAATGAAGAATATGAAAATATAATATTTAAATATTACTATGTCAAGGAGCTATCATATCATAAATATTCAAAAATGTATCGTAAGTAAATAGCAAAACAAGTGAATATCAAACATTGAAACAATTAATTAACAACTTAATTAATTAAAGAAAAAGTGTAGAAGAAATTAGAAGAAAAAGAACATACAGATAATTATAGTTCGTAACAGGAGAATGAACTGAGAAGATTTTAAGGATTCAATAAGAGAGTAATAGGGAATTTGAGAAGAGAAAGTAGAAAAACGAGTAATAAAGATCAAAGAGGAAAAGAAGTAAGGAAATATAGTGTCATCAAATATACTATATAACCAAAGATGGTGAAAGAAAGTGTGCATAAACTAACAATAGACTAATGTGAATAGATCTAACAAGAACAGGTGACAAAGACAGACAAACCCTGAAGGAAGAAAGAGAGAGATGGTAAACTAGTTGTCATATCGAAGAATTAATAATATAAACTATCATCATAACATCTTTAATATGAAATAATAGAATATTAAATCAGAATTCAAGGTACGCCCTCCTCAGTAGAAGGAGATTTAGAAGAGAAAGAACATCCAGGTAATAATTATAATTCATAATAAGAGAAAAGACTGAAAAAATTTAAAAGATTTAGATAAAAAGTATTAGAGAAAATGAGAAGGGAAAATAGAAGAAAGAGTAATAAGAATTAAAGAGGAAGAAAAGTAAAGAAATATAATAATGTCAAAGAAGGTATGCATAAGAATAAATGAATGAATAAATCTAGCTAGAACAATAGACAAAGACAGACAAACCATGAAAGAAGGAAAAAGATGTTAAACTAGTTATTATATCGGAGAATTATTAATATAGAGCTAACATCATAACATTAATATGAAGTAATAAAATATTAAAACAGGGTTGAATCCTAAACGAGCAAATATTTCTATCTGAGTCTCTTCTTCTGTTGTAAGAACATTCTGAGTTACTCTGGACATCAAAGACCTTTTTGGTTGATGACGTGAAAAATGAAAAGTGTATCTCAGAGAGGGAGTCAGTGTAAACCATTTGTAGGGGAGAGACATTGTCCAAGGAGCGTCGAAGCCGTCATCTGATACTCATCTGAGCATTTACTACGGTAAGTTTTAATGGATGAATTTCCATTCTTTCGCGGATGCAAGAAAACAATCCATTGGTTATAGTTCAGGAAACATCCTTTTCGACTGAAACAGGCTTCAAGGGGGAACGAGATTTATCTCTGTCTTTTTCCTTCGTAAGGGTGGCTACTGCTTGAAGGGCCTGCGCTCGATCTCCCAAAGAACGTACAGGTCGGTCTAGGTCTCTTCCTCTGCTTTGAGAACGATCTAAATTATGTCGGATTTCACTAGAAGATGTCGTAGATTTCGAGTATGCAGGATGAGAGATAGGATCTGGATTGAATTCTGTACACTCCATATTTTGAGGAGAAATATTGTCTAGAAAATGACAAAGGTCTCCTGGGTCAAAGAAATCTTTGGAGATTCCATCTTTGGTGATCCGCAAACGTGCAGGTTTGAAAAGGCCATATTTAATGTCAAGTAGGCGAAGAAGGGGTCCAAGAGACAGAAAAGCCTTGCGACGTTCGTTAGTTTCTTTTGAGAAGTCTGCAGCTATTCTTATTTCGTGACCCTCAAATAAGCATGGGCCTTGAGTCCGAGCTGTAGCAATGAGTTGACGGGCCTGTTCATGTCGTAAGAAGCAGGCAATGAGTGGACGTGGTCGACTAATTTTCCCGTGCTGGGTGGTCCAATACGATGGGCTCTTTGCATCTCCAACGACGGTTCGAAAGCGAGGCCTGTGATCTTTGGAAGAATTTCTCTGAGAAAGGATTTAGCATCTGACCCTTCAATTTTTTCGGGAAATCCAAGGAAGCGAACATTATCTCGACGGCTTCTGTCTTCCAAATCTACTATTTTACTTCTGAGAAAAAGGAGTTCCTGATCTCGATCTGGAATAGCATCAAGGCGATTCTCTACTGTTACTATTCGTGCTGTGAGACCGTCCATACAATTCTGGAATCCAGCAATATCTGTTCAAATAGATTTAGTTTCGTTCGTTAGAGTTGATATGGACATTTCCATGCCCTCCAGACAGCGACTTACAGCAGAGAGTTCTTGGAGTATACGCTCCATAGTTGAGTCGGATGACGATGAGGCGGTAGAGTGAGGTTGATTTGACGTCGAAGAAGTGGTACCTCTAACATTCGAATTAGGACGACCTTGGTGTAGGGCCTCAGAAAAGAGGAGTGGCTTTGTAAGCTTTCCATTTGTTTTACCAGCAGGCATTTTTAATTTAACTGCGTTGTTTCTTTGATATAGGACAGTTAAATTCTGTATGTGCCTACTGTGCATCAACAGATATAAATGTGTATAAAGTGAGCCAAACAGGCTCAAACCATGCTGTTTACGTAGTGTCAGTGGTCACAATGTCAGTGAGTCTTGCCAAAACGGAGTTCAAAATAGAGTTCAAAACATCAGATTGCAGACTATCTTACTGACAAAGTATCAGGAGGAGAGAATAATTATAAATTGTTCACCTTATTTACCTCAGTGGGATAATACCCACGTTTTATGAGAGGTATTTCATTCAATATATGAGCTCAAATAAACCTTAACTTTAGTCTTCAGCTGTTAGATAAAATTGAGAGAAGGCACCACTACATTCTTAGACTCTCCACCGTGTAAAAATTATATTAAAGGCTGCCAAGGAACTCCTGTCGACATACTAGGCTTCTTACTGCATAAAAGTGAAAGTATAAGCCTTGGAATACAATGTTTCAGTCAGTTCATAAATTCCACAGGTTTTCCTCAAAACTAGTTGAAACACATTCAATTAAACTGTGTGCAAATCAAACACATCAGTACAGCCTCATGAGACAATCTACCAAGCAGCACAGGAGCTCCATAAATCTTAATTATAATTTAGCTGGAGCCGTTTCAACACTTCATAGGGCAGTTTCGTAAACAGCACATGAACTTCACCAATCTTAATTACATCCCAGCTGGAGTCATTTGTCAGAATAAAAGGCGTTGCTGTTTCTCCCTTCAAGGAACTCCTGTCAGCATATCGGGCTCCTCACTGCGTAGAAGTACAAGCCTTGATATACAATGTTGGAGTCAGTGCACATAAAACACATTTTCCTCACAAATTGTTAAAAACATTAATTCCATTAAATGAATAGTTTCTTACCTGTCGGTGTAGTTTTGCAGCTTGAAGACTTTCTGGATTCACTATGCTGTGCATTATTCCGCGGTCTAGTGGTTGGGTCCAGAATCGTAGTCTCTTTTCTCTTTTTTTTTTTTTTGTGTAGCCCAGGTGGGCGTCGACGCCCCACCATTTGGTGTCCTCCCGTGACGTCGGCGCGCTTCCACCGGAAGCTCCCACCCTTGGGCGCCATCTTCGGATTCTTTTTTTTTTTGTCTTGTGCTTTTCTTGTTTATCTTTTTACCCCTTGAAGGTGTTTTCCATGTCTTAGTCCCCCTTTCCTCCTGTCTCATCTTTCTGGCGGAGGCGGGTGGGTTCGCTAGTGAATCCAGCAAGTCTTCAAGCTGCAAAACTACACCGACAGGTAAGAAACTATTCATTTTGCAGCGTGAATCTTTCTAGATTCACTATGCTGTGCATAGACTTTGTAGCGGTTTGCTATGTGTGTGGCGGCTGGGTGGAAGATGAGCATTGGTTGTTGAATATATGTTGAAGCACTTTTTGACCTACTTGTGCTTCCTTGTTCATCTATATATCCACGCAGTAGTGCTTCGTGAACGTGTGCACTGAAGCCCATGTTGCAGTCAGGCAAATTTTGTCCTGGATGGGTGTGTTTGCCAGGAAGACGATTGTTGCTCCCTTTTTCCTGGTAGAGTGAGCTTGTGCTGCTCCTTGCAGTTCTTGACCTGCCTGTTTGTGGCAGTATTGAATTGTCTGTGCGATCCATCGTGCGATGGTATTTTTAGTCACTGGTCTGCCCAGGAAACTGCTTGCGAAGGACACAAAGAATTGCTTTGTTTTCCTACAATCTTTAGTCCTTTCGATGTAATGCATTACTGCTCTTCTGGCGTCCAGAGTGTGCAGTGCCCTCTCTGCGCTGTTGGATGGTTTTTGGAAGAAACTTGGAATTTGTATTGTTTGGCTTATGTGGAACTTGGACACCACCTTTAGCATGAAGTGTGGGTCCATCCTCATTACCACCCTGTCATTGTGAATCTGAATGTAGGGTTCTTGTAGTGTGAGCGCTTGCAATTCGCTCACCCTGCGTAGCGAGGTAATTGCTACCAGAAAGGCTGTTTTTATTGTGAGCATATGCAGAGAGGCCTTGTGAATGGGTTCAAAGGGTGCTTTCATAAGCTGTGTTAGAACCACATTGAGGTTCCATGCCGGCGGTGGCATCCTCTTTGGTGGGGCTATTCTCTTGGCCCCCTCTAGGAATCTTTTTACCACTTGAGATGTAAAGAAACTTTTCCCTGTTTCTCCTCTTGTATAGGCTACTATTGCTGCCAGGTGTACTCTTAGCGAGGTGCAGCTTAGATTACAATTTAGCAAGTGTGTTAAGTATTTTAGCACTGTTGATTCCCTGGTTATTCTCCTGTGGAGCTTTTCCTTGATGCACCATTGAGTGAATCTTTTCCATTTTGCTGCATAGCATTTCCGTGTAGTGGGCCTCCTTGCTTCTCGCAGCACCGCCAGTGTGCTTTGGGGGAGCTTGAGGTGAGCGAACTCTAAGTCTTCAGGAGCCACGCTGCTAAGCTGAGGCTCTCTGGTTCTGGGTGGAGCACCCTTCCGTTTTGCATCGAGAGCAGGTCTCTTCTTTTTGTGAACTTGTGTGGTGGCCCCTGTGCCATTTCCACTATCTGTGAGACCCAGGACTGCCTGGCCCACTGTGGTGCCACCAGAATTAGCGTCATGTTGCTTGTTCTGCATTTGCTGAGCACCTTGTGTATCAGCGGTATCGGCGGAAAAGCGTAGGCAAATGTCTTTGACCAGCTCATCCATAGGGCATTTCCTTGGGATTGGTGGCCTGGCTGTCTGGATGCGAAGTATTGGCATTTTGCATTCTGGTGTGTTGCAAACAGGTCTATTTGTGGGGTCCCCCACTTCTTGAATAGCCTTTGCGTCTCCTGCGAGTTGAGCTCCCACTCGTGTGAGACTGATGTCTGTCTGCTGAGTCTGTCCGCTTCCACATTGTCCTTCCCTGGTAGATGTATCGCCAGGAGGTCTATTTGTAATGGTATAGCCCATTTCCATATCTGTTGCGCCAGATCTGACAGCGCCACTGATTGTGTTCCTACCTGCTTGTTGATGTAGAACATCGTTGTGGTGTTGTCTGTTTGTACTAACACCCTTTGCCCGTACAGCTGTTTCTGGAACGCCTTTAGTGCAAGGAACACGGTCTTTAGTTCTAGGTAGTTGATGTGTTTGACGGCATCTGTTGGTGTCCATAAACCCCTTACTTTGAGCAGGTTCATGTGCGCTCCCCACCCCATTTGGGATGCGTCCGTTGTGATGGTCACTGTCGGAGTTGGTGGTGTAAAAGGTTTTCCCCTTGTTATGTTGTCCTTGTTCCACCATGCTATCTCTTCCTGCACTGCGTGCGTTACAACCACTAGATCTTCCCAACTCCCTGTTGCTTGTGACCACTGTTGTTGGAGCCATTCCTGGAATGGTCTCATGTGTAGTCGAATATTGGGGACTAGGTGTATGCAGGACGCCATCATCCCCAAGAGCTTGCTCACCGTCCTCAAGGTCAGACGTCGCCCCTTCTGGTATTGGGGAGTCTCCTTCAGCATTGCGACTGTTCTCCTTTCGCTGGGGAACACTCTGCCCTGAATGGTGTCGATTTGTGCACCCAGGTAAATCTTCACCTGTTCTGGTTCCAGCGAGGACTTCCCGTTGTGTATCGAGAAGCCTAGCTCCGTCAGCGTATGTGTGACCCGCTGAGCATGTAGTTTGCATTGGTTGTAGGAGTTCGCCTTTACCAACCAGTCGTCTAGGTAGGGGTATACATGTATTCCCTGTCTCCGCAGGTGTGCCGCTACGGCAGCGAGGCATTTTGTGAAGACCCTTGGTGCGGATTTTAGGCCGAAGGCTAGGGCCGTGAACTGGTAGTGCGTCTTGCTGATGGTAAATCTCAGTAGATGTTTGTGTTTTTGGTTCATGGGGATATGTAGGTAGGCATCTTTGAGGTCTATTGTGGACATAAAATCCCCGTGCCTTATCTGAGGTATAACCTCCTGTAAGGACGTCATCTTGAACTTTTGAGTTTTTATGTATTTGTTTAGGAACCGTAGGTCCAGTATGGGTCTTAACATTTCGTCTACTTTTGGTACGAGGAAGTAGTTGGAGTACACTCCCCTGTTTCTTTCCTTGAATGGTACCCTTTCTATGGCCTACTTGTGGAGGAGTTCTTGTGCTTCCTGCCAAAGGAGTGATAGCTCTTCTGCTGAGCGTGTTTTGTTGGCTGGCCTCCTGTTTGGTGGCTTTTTTACCAGTTCTATACAGTAGCCGAACTGTATGATGTTGAGTATCCATTAGTCCGTTGTTATTTTCTTCCACTCCTGGAAGAAGTGTTTCAGTCTGCCTCCTACTGGTGTAACATGATCGTTGATATTTAATTGTTCTTTGTGTCTTTTGTTGTGCCGCGTCACTAAGGATGTTGTGTGTGTGGGCACTCTTGGTACTGTGGAGTCCCTTGGGGCGGGTTGCTGCCCCCCTCTTCTGGTCTGGCCTCGTCCGTTCGGTCGACCTCGAAAGGACTGGCCCCTCTGTTGGTTCTGCCAGCCTTGTTGTTGCTGACCTTGCTGCGCCTGGTTGCTTCCCTGATAGGCTTGCTGGAAGGCCTGGTGCGATGTTCCGGGTTGGCTCCCTCCTCTGCCATTTGGTCTTCGTGAGGGGGTGCCCCTTCTCATCCCTCTGAACTGCAATGCTCCCATGGACCTTGCAGTCTCGTTATCCTTTTTCAGCTGTGTCTGCGTCTCGTCCACTGGCGTGCCGAACAGCTTTTCCCCGTTGAAGGGTATATTCAGGATATTGTTCTGTACTTCGGGCTTGAACCCAGAGATCCTCAGCCAGGCATGCCTTCTTTCTGTTACTCCGATCATCATAAGCCTGCTTGATGTGTCTGCTGCGTCCAAGGCCGACTTCAGGCAGGTGTTGGCCATGTTCTTGCCCTCCTCCACCAGGTGCGCTGCTCTCTGCTGGTGTTCGTTTGGGAGATGTTTGAGCAACTGCCCTACTTCTTCCCTATGTTGGTAGGCATGTCTATTTATTAGGGCATTAGAGTTGGCGATGCGCCAGTGAATTGCCGCATTCCTCTCAATTTTCCTCCCTGTGAGGTCTATTCTTTTACTCTCCTTGTCTGGAGGTGGCCCTGAGTTCGTGGGGACGTTGGCCCTCTTCCTGGCTGTCGCTGTTATAATAGAGTCAACTGGTACGGACCCCTGGATATATGCTGGGTCTTTAGAAGAGTGCTTGTACTTTTTCTCTGTCCTGGGGGTGACAGATCTGCAGGTTGATGGCTCCTTGAAAGCTTCCCTGCCTTGGTCCAGCACACTTGGGAGCATTGGAAGAAATTGGCTCCTAGTTTGGGTTGGCAGCAGTGTCTCCAAGAGAAAGCAAGCCTTTGGTTTTTCTTCCTCCATTTCCACCCTATAGGTTGCTGCAGCGTTCCGGACGACCATATTGTATATGCCAATGTCGTCTGGCGGCGAAGGCCTCGACGGATACGTCTCCACGGCCTCTTCCGGGTTTTCGGCGTCGAGGTCCTGCCAATCCAGGTCCTAAGCCTCCGAGGGTGTCGAACCAAATTGTGTCTGCTGGTCGTCATCGCCCTCAGTGTAATAATACAGGCCCTCTTCGTCCTGTTGCTCCGCCGGTTCGGGAGTCTTCGGCGGGTCGGCGGCGTCGAGCTCCTCCTGGACTTCTGCTTCGACAACCGCCGAGGGCTTCGAAGGGATGGTGTATCTACTCATCCGTTCGTCGAAGTCCTTCTTCCTCTGGAGGATACTGTTCATTTCGGCCTCGAGCCTTCTCTTCTTCCTTTCCATCTCGGCCGCTTGTTCGGCGTCGAGAGTTTCGGCGTTTCTCTTCGAGGTCGTGGATGTTGACATCGAAGTTGCCTTCTCCTCTTTTCCCTTCGGCGTCGAGTGCGGCTTTTCGGAACCGTGCTTCGACGACCGGGGTGTGTCTAGAGCTTTCGCCGGCCGGGAGTCCTTATCGAAGGATCCGCTGGGCTGTTTGTCCGTGGATGCAACTGTGGTCGTCGATTGCTTCGACGCGAGTGCTCCTTTCGAGGACTTTGGCTCTGTTTTTCGAGAGTCTGTCGGGGTTTTTGGGGTCGACGTCTCTTACCTCCTTCCTCGACATGTTATCGGTCTCTACGACCATGCAGTCATCAGGTCCCTCGGCGATGTTGTCCTCTTCTCCGCTGGAGAGGCCCAGGTCCCGAAGCGACGGAGGTTGTCCTTGCCCCTGCATGCTGTAGTTTGCTCTCCTCTGTCTGTCCCTCACTCCGAGGGTCTTGGGGGCGAATGCCGAGCAGGCGTTGCAGTCGTTACTTTGGTGGTCGATCGGCAGGCAGAGGTTGCAGACTGGATGCTGGTCCTTCTGTGCGAACTTGTGGTGGCAGTTAACGGCAAAATTTGAATGGTGTCTTGTCCATTCCCGCGCTCAGGGAGCCCCCTGTGTGCGCATTCTCCGTCGGACGTCGAAGTTTTTCCTCCTTCTCACCTACTTCGTCGTCCCGGTTCTATGTTCTTTGTCGTGTGATTTTCTGCTTTTCTCCTCTTTTCTCCTTTTCAAAACTCTGGAGCTCCTCGTGACGATCCAGACCCAACGGCGGAAAAAAGAATCTGAAGATGGCGCCCAAGGGTGGGAGCTTCCGGAGGAAGCGCGCCGACGTCATGGGAGGACACCAAATGGTGGGGCGTCGACGCCCACCTGGGCTACACACACAAAAAAAAAACAAAAAAAAGAGAAAAGAGACTACGATTCCGGACCCAACCACTAGACCGCAGAATAATGTACAGCATAGTGAATCCAGAAAGATTCACGCTGCAAAACTGTGAAGTTCAGCACCTCAAAACAGTCTCACGAGGCAGTCTTCCAAACAGGATTCGAACTCCACAGAGCTAAATTGTAGCTCAGCTGAAGCCGGTCCCGTGATTCATGAGGTGATTATTTTAGCAGAACATGAACTCCACATGAACTCCACAGACCTGGATAATGTTTCATCTGCCATGCGTCGGAATGAAAAACACCGCCGTTTTTCCCTCAGACTCTGCGTTCCAGCGCCGCCTCCGCAGTCTGTGAGGCAATCCTGTATACCGCAGTCACCACTCTTCTCATTTTGGGCATGAAGCAGGAACCGTCTCTTGAGACAAAACAGCTCTGTCTTATCTACGTGTTCACCGCCGTCCAGAAAGTAAATTAAAAGCCGCTTTCGTCTCTTCAAAGAATGCCTGCCGCCGTCCGGGGCTCCCAAACAGCGCGGAGCTCCGGATTCAAGCGGCCATCTTCATGCGTGGCCAGACCACGCCCCCCTTGTCGCCTGATTTTGATCATTCAGTTACAATCTTTGTACTTTTATTGTCTCTGTGAATCGATTGTCGGCCTGTCTTTACTATTTACACTACAATAGTAATGTTATCATCAAAAACAGCACAACAGAAAGGCTTACAACTTTAAGAAACATTACACACAAGTACATGGCCTGACCGCCTAGATGGCAACC
Organism: Calotriton arnoldi; assembly: GCA_963921515.1. NCBI lineage: Eukaryota > Metazoa > Chordata > Amphibia > Caudata > Salamandridae > Calotriton > Calotriton arnoldi. The sequence goes on from CAWUFW010001232.1 coordinate 1,393,839, forward strand.
GCAGTTCATTTTGGCTCAAAACCAATCCTGTACCATCCAATAAGGTCATGACCCACCTGTAAGCTTTTCAGGTCTTGCCTACTTGACAGTCTGTTGTGAGACTTATTTTTAGCTTATAGTGTGCTTAAAGCCCTCTCACTGGTTACCATGAGTTGACTTCATTGTCAATCTCATTTGCTTGCTTCTTATTCAATAGCGTGCGTGGGCTTTCCTTCCTCTTCTTGTGCTCGTCCATCTCCTGGAGTTGTGTCCTTCTTCTGCTCACTTTTTATGTGCTACTTTTTTCCTTTTGTTTAAGCACTATACAAGAGTGCAGGTATTTTCCAGGTGCCTCCCTCATGTACTTCTCAACCTCCAGCAGACCGAAAGTGCATGGGTGTGGAAGGGGTGACCTTCAGGTCCCCCGATCCCCTTAGGCCAACCAAAACAAGGCTCAGTCAGACACTTTCTAATAATTGGCCACCAAGGTAAAGGGTTTGGTCCTGGGGAGCATTGCTGCTGGAACACAGATTACACAAGGTTGCTCGGAAGAGCAGACAAGCACATGTCAGTAACAGGCTAAGGCAAAGGGGGCAAGATGGATCAAGAGCCCTCTCAGACAGCACAGTAATCCACTAACACAAACAGCTGATTTATTATTTTGATGATGTGTTACTATATGGCCCATCGTTTCAACTTTGGTCTCTATTATCCGTATTCGATATATATTGGAACTGCAAATATCCATTCACTACTTCTGCATTGGCTTGCACCAGCTTGCAAGTTACCCCAATCCTCGGGCAATATGGCATCTGATATCCGGCTGGATAACAGAGTTCCACCTGAGCTCTCAGGAGACCTCTATTGTAAAACCCTCTATTGATTTACTTTTACAATCATGGCGGCCAACTTTTGATAATTATAGTTTACTGACCGCTAAACATGTACGGGATACCATCATTAACTAGCTAAACGTGACTACCAGGAAGCAAGTCTTCAATTGCCAGATGCCGCCAAACTGGAGCCCTACATCTTACCCTTCTCCACAGGGTCTAGAAAGAGGTCCGTTACTTAGGAATAATTGCCAACTGTCTTTGTACTGCTACAACTGTTGGATAGAAGCACCTTGCTGAACTTTACTCATTTGCCTGACCAGGTTCTATGCCCCCGGACTGAGCTCAGAACTGCTCAGAAACAATCAAACCCCGCAATCACCTCATCGATGCAGGCAAACTAAGTCGTGGCTTTCTGATGCTGAAACATCACAAGGAAAGGCTTAAGTTCTACAGGGGTCAGATAGCTTCTTGACGCCTATCTAGGGCTACAAAGTAGCAACCAGCCAAGGCTGGAACTAACTGGGAATACTCTTGTGCCCCCCTGACTGCTGCTCTCCAGCCTCCCTCCAAATACCAATCTGCCTGCCTCATGACCTTATTCCTTGGGGGCCAGGTGTTGATCGGGTAAGCCGGAGCGAGTATTCATGGAAAACTGGGGACTGGTAGTTGAACACTCCCAAAGTAAATTAAGGAGCTAATATATTAACTGGTGGAGGCATCATCATTAGCTGGAAATACGAAAGGCTTCTAGATGTGAAATAATTTTAACTGTCCAGATCAATCCGTTTAAACCACTTCATCTGCCTGCAACTGATTAATGTCTATTTGGATAGGTCAGTAACTCTGATCTTCGATCCATCACGCTAAGATGGTTAGGGCCAAAATAAAACAGAACTGTTCTGCAATCAAAATTACAGAGATTACAAAACTAGCGCTATCCGACAAATGGAGGAAGGGCATTGGCAAGGAGCTGAGGCACCATAACAAATGTAATTCACTACCTGGCAGTTTCTGGAAACAATCAATAATAAAGCACCAACAACACAGACAACACGACTAAGGCTTTTGATACTTCTGATGAGACATGGAACCCAGCGCACGCAATACAGCCCAAATAAACATCAAGCAATCCACATAGCAAAAGTGTGCTTTTTCAGTGAGAATGCACAACTCAATCCTCTTCGACAATCAAAGGTTTTCAGCAAGTTATTTAAAATATTCTCTCCTGATAAACTGGACAACAGCATGATTAACAAGCCCACATTATCTACATCTGAAACACCAAAAATATACAACCAAGGCTGTAACCATAAAGAAAATGAAGTATCCGAGGAGAACTCTGCCCCCACCCCCCCGCCCTCTCAATTACCAAAGACTCAAGGATAGAGTAACAGGAGAAAACCAAGATAGACATCACATATCTTCTAGTCCTGATCGAAACCCCAGTAATGCTAATAATTAACCCATGGAGTGAACTAGCGGAGAGGCATACTCCCTGGCCCCTGGTCATGTCCAGGCATGGACACAGAGTGCAGCCAGCTTTATACACGTGCTAGTCTCCGGGCATGTTCTGCGCCAAATTTAAAGTGTCTAAAAGATTATTGCAGCACCCTTCAAAACCCACATGCAGCAGAGCCATGAGAAAGAAAAACCCAGCATCCAAGCCTCATTTCACAAACTCCTTAATGCTTCCTTCGCATAGTGCAAATACAGTCTGATGCAGACTTAAAAATCAGGAAAAAACTGAGTAAAATCATAATCTACTCTAAGGTGCACCGAGTAACTTGCTCACACAATATGGGGTGGACATGCAGTGAACATAGCTGTATACAAGTGCTGGTCTCTGTGCACTTCGGGTGCCAACTCTAGAGTGCCACAAAGACTAGAGAGGTATCCATCAAAATCTTCCCGGTGCGGAGTCACAGAGAAAGAAAACCCCACCCTCCAAGCCTTATTTTGCAATCCTCCTTCAATGTTTTCCCCAAAACCATGAATGCAGTCTGATCTAGACTTTAACAAAGTAAAATAGAGCAAAAACACCAGTTAATCTAAGGCACACTCAGTAACTTGCTCACACAATATTTGCACCATTAAAAATGAAACTGTCACTATTATTTACAACCACATTAAAAATCTATCAGTATTTGTAAAGTATTACTTCACTCTTTACTGTAACATTTAACAGAACATTCCTGACACTTTTGAATAGCTCCACAACAAACATAACCTTCTCAAATGAGCAGGGGAATACTATCTTAACTGCCAAATTCACCACAAAAGAGATCAAGACCACTTTCTCACAAATATCACTTGACAGAGCACCAGGCCAAGACAATATCCCAGCCGATGTCTGTAAAATACTGACAGATGTAATAACTCCATTCTATCTAGAGATTCGCCAAAGAATTAGAAAAAAAAACCCACAACATTCCCTTAGGTCTGAAGCCTGAACATATCAATGTTTCTAAAAAAAAAAAGATAAAGATCATACCAGCCGATTTCCTTATTAAATGCAGTTTCCAAAGGTTTTGTCTAGATACTAGCTGCTAGGATGAACGTTAATATTTCATCAACATGAGGTTCAGCATGGCATAAGTCCTACAAAAGACACTACTCCCATACCAATCTTGCCATAGCACTAATTGATCATGCAGACACCTTACAAGAACCAAATTACTAGATTCCGAATAAGTCTTTATCCGTGTTTCATGGTTTTTCTTTGGAAGGTGCTTCAAGCCATTACAATTCACCTAGATTTTATTAGATAATCAGACTTATCAGACTTTGGATCAATTACCTAAATATTGCATGTGTATCAATAGCAGAATTTCCTCCATTATTTCTAGTTCTCATGGCACACGAAGATGACTTTCTCCTTTATATGCTTTATATCTGGCAACTTCAGACAAGGCTTCCTCCAGTTCCTAATCTGATGACATGGCTGTTTTATTGACACATTAAAATTTGCCCTTGAAATTTTAGAAAGGACTACAGAAGGATACGGTCCAAAGACAAACTCAACACAAGTAAAAAGCAGATTATTTTAATAGATGGAGTTGAAGATGATGACCTTCTGGTCACCTGTCTTGCGCAATACCTAGGCGCCCAAATTAGAACACTGCTTTAAACCCAACTACTCACTCAACTCTACTCTGATGAAACTCAACTGTAAAAATAGAAAAATTATGAATCTCTTTAGTAGTCTGGATCAAATTGATCAAAATGACCATACACCCTAAGGTCCTATGCCTTTGTCAGCACTCTCTCTTCATATAACTGCTACTTACTTCAAGAGATTAGATACTATTCATTCCAGGTTAATTGGACATGGCAAAGCATCTCACAGATCTTTGAAGCTACAACTACCAGGGGCGGATTGGCCATTCCTGACTGGGGACTTTACTACTAGGCTCCTATGGGCAATTGCTTGAGATTCATGTACTCAATCAATACACTTACCGGATACTGAATCAACTTCTTACTACATGACAATTTTAGATATTAAACAAGTAAATATAGCAACCCAAAATACTCTAAGAAAATTAGCTTCATGATCTTGGGCAGCCTGGGGAAGATACAGTACGGAATATTTCTAAAGATTCATGATTTCTATTTATAAACTCCACTAATATACAATCCTGAGCTACCAAAAATCTTTAAAGATCAATATTTCTGTAAATCGAATAATTCGGTGTTGACTTAACTAGGCAGCTTATTTTAAGACCAAACACTGAAACCATTTTCAGTATTATAGTGTAAATTCAATTACCATAAAAATGATTGGTTTAAATACCTACAGAGTGGACATCTTTTTTCTGGAAAAATCCCTAATCCTGCTGCTCCATCAACACAAATTTTTAAAGCTGATTTTCGGTGAGAAAATCCATTCTATCTCCAACCTATGTACTTACCAAACCAAGCCAGACAATGTGCTACATACGGCTGAAAAATGGTAAATATAATTATCTGAAACCATTATTAAGAAAAAATTTAAAACAGACTTTGTAAGAACCTGCAACATTATCACAACTACTAAATTAAAAAGCCAGGCATATTGCAAACTCATTAATTTTTACCTCACTCCAGCCAAACTAGCAAAATGGTGCAATCAAACCAAACTGCAAAGATGCGGGCATCTTTGTACGGGCGGAATTGTGGGGTTTTTGCAAGCTCAACTCATTTGATAGAAGTGAAAATACTTTTATAAATTTTTTATTTAGACTTCCCATCAGTGCCCCACTACTTCCACTAAGGTTTAAATTAAACCTAAAACCAATCTCAGATATAGCTAGTTCAAAACCTATTTTATATTGGATTAGGTTGCGGACATCAGAGGAACTGGCACCCTACAATGATTGTCTCAGGGAGATATTGGCTAACCACTTGTCGCACACAATTCCCTGGCTATCCCATATAAAACCCTGGTTGACTAAGTTAGGACTGTGTGAATACTGGCCGCATCCCACCGCAATACCAGATTGTGCCAGAGAAACTGTAAAAATCTTGTTACTGGAACACCGTTTCAAGTGCTAGAATATCTGCTGTATCTTCAGGCAGTCTGGTCTTTAAAGTGTGCCCTGCAATTTGAATAATTCATGGATTATGTTAATCTCCCATCCACAAGAGCATTATTTATTAAATTCAGGCTAGGGGTTTTGCTCATAGCATCTTTTACCTGTTCATGGAACAAAAGCGACAACCTCACTAATCTATCATCTATGGGATGTCAATGCTGTGGAGAATGAAGAGCACAAATTATTTTCCGGTTACGCCTATGCAAAGCAGCGTGCTCACTGGATTGCTCCCCTTTGCAGGATTCTTGGTCTTGAAGACTGGCACAATGCCCTAAGAATTTGTAAGACAGACAAGAGGAGTAGCATTATCTGTTCGATCTCCAATTCCTTACGTTCAATTTGACATTTCAGATCCAGGCTTGCTGTCAAAAAATTAAAAAACCCAGGGGTGTGTTTTACTGTGCACTTTAATTATTACTAATTCAGACAAGTGTCCTAAGCTATTTTTTATTTACTGTGCCTTAACAGAATTCTTACGAATATCATGGCAGACCCTTTTGGAGTTCATCTCTAGGACTCTTCTATAGGTTTTTGTTTATCTGGTAATTGTCTCAGCCTAATATATTGTATTCCTTTTTTAATTAATGTATTAGAGCTCCAACTTACTTAAATCTGGCTAGTACTGTAATGAACTTTGTATTTTAATGTTGCATTTTCTTATAATATTTTAATATGTTTTTACTGTCTACTTTTATGATTCTGTGAACTGAAATAAAGTTGATTGATATAGGATTGATCAATGGCTGGCACATTTGGATATCCAACATTTGTAGTACATGGTTGGGAATATTGTTGACCTGAGGGCCTAAGGATAACAAGTGTTTACAACTTTCTTCTGTTTGATATAATCCAGTTCGGTACTTCTGAAAGTGGCAATTGGGGGGGGTATGTTATATTTGGTTCACAATTCTTTTTGGTTTCACCATTGCAAACTAAAAGTCCATTTAAATACTCCCTTAAGGTTCCAACCAATGACCACTAACTAATATGCCAAAGAGCTCACGGATTATCGGGTCAGATAAGAATGCAAAAAACCTAGATGATGGGATTAAAAGGGGAGTTGTTCTTGCAGTTTGTTAAATATTACCCGCCTGACATATTGCTAATACTAAAGCACAGAGACCCCATTTGATGGCCACTAACTGCAGTTTCTTTGTGAGTTGAGTCTTCCACTCAAGCTTCACCAGGGTCATCGAGTTTGGGGGGGTGGGGGTTTGAGGGGTAAGGGCATGAGGGCATTCCGGCTCCAGAGGTCCTTCCCAATCATAGAAAGACCGGTATAGCCTGATCGGTTGATGCGCCACATTGTGGTGAATGGCCGTCTAAAAGGATGAGCTTGGACATTTCTCTTTCTATATGCACCACCCACACTCAAAGACTGCACCCCTTGGGTCATCACTGACTTTTTGCTAGACACTCCGCAGGGGAGGATGCTTATGAAGAGTTACTTTAATGTTGTCATGAATCAAGTGTTGGACACATGGGGCTCTAAATCACTTAGCACACACAAAGCCAAACTTATTTCTAAATGGATAACTTCAATGGAGCTTTGTAATGCTTAGTGGGTGTGGCACACAGGGGAAAGGGCACACGCATTTTACTCTGCTTTCCATAAACTCACGTCCTGCTTAGACTAATTATTTCTCCCGCCCACTGACTTGGCAGTTAATTAGTTCATGTATTCTCCCGCAACTTTGAGATCCCTCACCGTAGGAGCTATAGCACTGCCACTTGAAATGGAGACCATGTGGCACCTGAATGCCTGATAGCTGACAAATTTTCAGCCTTCCTGCGTGAAGAGGTGCAATCATACTTCCAATTCTCATTGCGATCAGCCACCATTTTATGGGAGCCTTTGAGACAGGGTTCTTGGAGGAGATCATGGTATACCTTCGAAAGAAGATAATTGAATAGGAATAAGTCGTCAAAACTCTTTAGGAAGAAACCCTTAATCTCAAATGTAATTTCCATCCACTCAGATGACACTGTACACTGCTTGAATCTGCCAAAACACAGCTGAAAAGCTGAGTCTTGATGCTGCAGTGCTCACTTGGATGGCCTCACAGCATCACATATATGAATCCGGTGACAAGGGGCTGTAGAAGATGGCTCAATATAGTGGATCAAAATGATGTACACTGTAGATAGTACAGGCAAACCTTATTGGTATATAGAGGCTTGTTTTAACAACCCTAAAGTGCTCTATTTTGTAGTAGTGTCGACGAGCAGCTTTAGGCTGATCAGAGGGGAGTGTTGAGCACTTGTACACACAGAGTCAATAAATGACACACCCAATGAAGAAATTCAAGACCAATTTAGAAAAATAACATTTTAATATTAATTTAGACACCAAGATCTTCGGGATAGGTAAATACTTTTCGCGTTAGCGATCTTAGAAAACACAGTAAATAGCGCTGTCAGATTTGAGGCACGAGTTTCGAACGCAGTAATGTTGCTCTATCGGAGAACCAAACACTGCATAGGTATATTTGCAATCGAGTTACAGGGTTGATCTCCTGGACTTGAGGTAAGTAGGGGCCAAGGTCCTAAGAACCATCAGCAGTTTCGGTTTACCTGCCCTGGTGTGTCCGAGTGCAGACGTGCTGGTCGCATGGGTAGCCTCGAACGCTACCGATGAAGTCTATGGAGAAACCTGGAACAGAACAAATGCTGCAAGTGGGGACCTGGGGACAAGTCCGTCGGCCCCCACAGGTGGGCTCTGTTCTTGAGGATCTCTGGGGCAATGGTGCCCCATCAGTAGGCTCAAACTCGGGATGTGGGGCTAGGCTGCAGAGGTGTTTTGGCCGGCGGGTCGCTTGAGTTGGAGGCTCTTACCTTTGGAGTCGACCTAATTTGATAATATTTACAGAGCGTAACAAATGCCCGTAGGCATCAAGGCTTTTCTGAAGTTAGAATGCAATTTGATACAGGTCAGATGATGAGAAAGCAAATGCCACAGTCCTGCTGCCACGATCGAGAAAACTCTACCTCCCCATCTCTTCTTCTGGACTCTAGGCACTGCCACTGCCACCAAATTGAGGTGAGCTGAGCGAAGATTTCTCGCAGGGATGTACCAGTGAACATTGCCTTGATTCCATCTGGACTGACCTGATAGAGGGCCTTGTGCACTATGCAAAGGGTCTTGAACATAATGCGCTTTTTATTGGGAGCCAGTGCAGATCATGTAATCCCTTGGACATCAATTGCCATTTTGGTATATCCAAAGTAAGGCTTGGCAGAGCATTCTGCACTAACTGCAGTTTGGCTTAGGTGCTGTTATTGGTATCTAAATAAAGCGCATTACAATAGTCAAATCTTGACATGACCAACGCTAGGGCTTCTTCTTTCCATGTAGAGAGGTGGATGAACGGAAAGATTTTCTTCAGCATTTTGATGATCCAGACACAAGTTGATGAGGTGCGGTTGGCCTGCCGGTCCAATGAGAGCTCGCTGTCTAGGATCACCCTTATATTCTTGGCCTTCTCGGTTGGAACTGGTAAGGTACCTAGTGTATTACGCCATTAGTTTTTGCTCCAGATAGAAGCTTGTGTTCCAAAGAATAACCCCTCAGTCTTCTCTCCCTTAAACTTCAGGCAGTTTGTTTTGCATCCACCCTGCTACTGCTGTCAGAGTGGTTAAAGTTATCTGCAGTAGTTGTCATATCCTCAGAAATCGACACAATGATTTGGGTGTCGTCTGCATATAAGACCGTTTGTAGCCCATAGGAACGTATGATCCTAGCAAGTGGGGAGACGTAAAGGTTAAAAAGCATAGGGCTCAATGATGAGCCCTGCGGCACCCCACATGGCAGGAAAAATAGTCAGACTGAAATTGGTTCACTGTCACCCTTTGGGATTTATCCTTAAGGAAGGAGGACAGTAGATTCAAAGCACAGTCTGTGATACCTAAATCCCATAGGCGTACGATAAGCAGGGATGGGGAATTGGTGTTTAAAGGCCGCAGACAGATCCAACAGGATCAGAGCCACGCCTTGCCCTGCATCTACTAGCAGTCTAAAACAGTCCGTAGCAGCCACCAACGCTGTTTCAGTTCTGTGGTTTTTCTGGTACCCAAACTGTGACATGTCCAACCAACCTTGTTCTTCTACAAACACCATCAGGTGGCTATTGAGATGTGGGGCCAAAAACAGGACAGCTGGGCCACTCTTGATGCTGGCTTCGGTCATGCGGATGGCCCTCATTGGCTGGCTGGTCTTGGCGGTGTTGGAGTCCGGATTCGACAACAAACAAGCCTTGGCTGCTACAAGGGCTCCCGTTCCCAGGGTATTGGTGCTGCTGGGCTCCTGGAGGGTCTAGCATCTCGAAACTCGCTGGAGAGATGGGCCTGACCTCTGGGAGCCTGGAAAACCTCCTCCTGGGGAACTGCTTCTTCGGTGGATCTGGGGTTCAGCAGAACAGGTCGATGCATTCGGTGCCTGCAGGCAAGTGGCTACTCCACTTCAAGGGAGATGCTGGCTGGTTGCCGAAGTGCTGGAAGCCCTCCAAGGCTCTAGGAGGGTGCACAGCTGCTGGAAGAGTCGGATCTTTGCAATTGTCAGGACAGCAGCAGGCAGGGTTTGGCACTAATTCTGGTGCTGTTCCACAGTTCTCGCATTTTCGGCTCTTCTTGGTCCTCTTCAGTTACCAGTAGACGAATCTAAAGTTCTGGTGTCGAGGGGACCCCCCAATGGCTACTTACCTCTGGGGTGACTACACCCCCTATATGACCACTTCCTGTGAGGAGTGGGCATAACCCTGACCCAGATTATCCAATGGCACCAAAAATCAAAATGGTGGAAACCTTCTTTCTGTGTTCACTTCGGGCAGCCAACCTTAGAGGTGTTACTATCCTGAGAGTGAACACACCTCCTGACTAGCTAATTCTCCCACCTGTCCTGATGCCAAATGGGCCTCAGGGAAGGGGGTAGCATTCCCAGGCCTAGGGGGAAGCCGGGGTCGCATATCAAAGGCAGCAGAGGCTTTGAAGCCTCTGGCCTGGATATGCTAAATCACTAGCCATCCTGCTGGAGGAGGTGTGAATACCTTCCTCAGGAGCAGGTATTGTTTCTGACCTCTGTGAGTGCTGACTTTCACCTGTAGGTGCTCAGAAACTTCACTGTAGTGGCAGGCTGGTAGGTACCAGTCAGCCAGCACACTAAGAGACCAATAGGTTTTCAAGGGGCACATCTAAGGTGCCATCTGGGGGCATGTCATAATAAATCCTTACTGATGGCAGTAGTGAATTTATTAAGACTAGGTGTTTGATATCAAACATCATTATTTTCAGTACAGCCATTATGTAGGCGGGTAACTCATAATGACCAGTGCCCAGTACATATCTCTAAGATGGCTGCCTGATCACTCGCAATGCCTTAGCAATGGTGCTAGGCATCATAGGGGCATATCTGCTCATGCAGAAATGCCCTCACATGCATCATAATACACCCTGCCTTAGGGCTATATAAGGCGTGCTGTAGTGGTGACTTACATATAATACACGCAGAGTACTTGGGCATGGCACACAGGGAGTGAGCCATGCTGTGTTTTCACAAGGGTTTGCACCCTTTCATGCATCCTGCAATGGAGGGCTGCATGCAATTTGTGTGTGGGTCCCTTAGGGTGGCATAATACATGCTGCAGCCCTTAAGTACCCTCTTTAGTACCCATGCCCTGGGTACCATTTACTAAGGACTTACAGGGGTACTAAAGTCCTTTCCAACTGGTGAACAATTGAGCAAAGCAGGGATTCAGTGCACATCAGTCGAAAAAAATCAGTATCGGTGGCAAAAAGTGTGGGTGACCAAGACAAAAAGGGGCACTTTTCTACAGGCGTGTAAGCTTCTATATTGGCTGCTAACCATTCCTGTATTGGCTGGCTAACGGTGAGTCTGTCTCCAGAATAGTCCCAAAGAGTACATATGAATAGGAAGATCGAAGGGTGACTGATTTCCCCACAATTACAGCAATGTTTGATGACTATTATAAAATTCTTTATACAGCACATCATTCAGTGGTTAATAAAGCCAGCCATATACTTGGACAACTTTCGATCCAACCCTATCAGGGTCAGATTGTGAAAATTTTGATCTCTGCCTGTCAAGAATAGAAGCGATAAAAGCAATAACTGAGATGCAGTTGGGGGGGAAACCCCAGGTCCAAAAGGGTTCCCCCTTCAAAATATCTGCATCCCTTCTGAAGTCTCACTTTCTGGACATATATTATCGAGGCCTCAGACCAGCCTTATCCTTGAAAACCTGTCAGATGCGTCTACTTCAGTGCTGTTGAAATACAGCGTACCCAAGATTGGTGCTTCTCCTATAGTCTAATCTCCCTTATTAATGCTGAAGCCAATACCTTAGCTACAAATACTTGCTAAAAGGCTAACTTAAGTCATAACCTCTTGAATACATTAAGATCAAAATGGCTCAGGGTACACACACACTGCCTCAGATGGGCACAGTTAGCATTGTCCCGCACCCACAAATTCTCACATTCATTCTAGCAGATTTAAAAAAAACCTTTGTTGCTGCCAGCTAGAGTGGTCTTTTCTAGGTCCTTTCCAAATTAATTTCAGGACTAACATTTGCTCATACCTAGGGGTCTTCTGTAACTCTTTCTAGGACTGATTAAGTGTGAACAGAACATTGCCCATATCCTTTCCATTGAGAGAGGTACCTGGCAGAGCTGCACCTTATTGTCTCTATTATTAGCCCTGGCCATGGAAACCCTGGAGGAGTAGAAGAGACTGGAGAGCTTGGTAAAAAGACTTCTAGTGGGAAGGAGACACTGAAGACAAAGGTTCACTTTTTGCAGACGACATGCTACTCTTCTTCTGGTAACCAAGAAAGACCGGGCAGAAGTTAATGGAAATCTTAGTTCTTTATAGAGAGGCATCAGGCATCACAGTTAATTGGGTCACAATTATTATCCCAGTGTAATAGATGCTGGTCTATTATTGCGGGTCCAAACAGATAATTTTAAATAACTGTGCATACCTGCTAGCAGAAGGTCTGTGGAAAGGGCAACTCCACTGAGTAACCACAATGCCACCCTGCAGAGAATAGTTCAAATTAAATGTGTCAAATGTCTTCTTTATAGGAGTTAGGAGAAAAAAGCCACAAAGGGAAAAGAACCTCTTTGATAATCTTGCAATTCTTGACTGGAGATTAATATTAATGCAGAAGTAAACAACTAGGCACAAATTTCTTCCTGGGATCGGGAAAGAGCTAAGCAAGACATCACTGGGAAAGCCATATGACGATGCCAACCATTAGGAGCACAAAATCTGGGACAAAACCAGTACCAAGTTAGTGATAAATGTGACAAAAAGAAAGCATCCATTGCTCGCAATTACCTCCTTATATAGGATTCATAAGAAAAAAACTCCATATCACCTTAGGTAGGAAACCTCATGCAGAGTTCCCTGAACAAACACCATCACCATCTTGAAAAGAGCAGTTCATAAGGCTTGCCCACGTCTCTTTCCTGTAATTCATGGCTTCAGCCCAACAGGCAAAAACGTTGTCCAAGTTTAACATCCTTAACCAGCACAGAATTTTGCAGTACCGTCACTGCCTTTCCCACCACATGATCTGCACAGATCTCTATGAGACAGTGGCTGAGGAAAAGCCAGCGCAGTCAGGGCCACAAGGACACCATATGCGAAGTACATAGTCCTAAAACAGACTGTTTGACTGAGTGGTATGCACAACGTCTTCTTGATACTCGTGAGTTCTGGAAATCTCTTAGCATATATGTAACCGTAAGCCCCTGTCCTAGGTGTTCCAAACTTAGAGTACAGTTGAAAAGAATTGGTGAACTAGTGAAGGAGCATGACCAGAAGTGTCTTCTTTCCAAAAATGTGTGCTTTGTGGATAATCTTTCTAGTGAATCAGGAACGGAAGATTACCTTTAAACTTTCCTTTGTTACAACCTCATACTCTGGTTGTCCAGAAAGCCAATGACAAGGGTCAGAGACATATGGCTTTAATTGGGGCGCATGAAAAACAGAATAAATCTTCCAACTACGAGGCAACTTCAACTGAAAAGTCACAGGACTGATCTGTTGAGTAATAACAAAGGCACAAAAACATCAAAGTCGAATTTTGACTGGCAATGTATTAACAGGAAGAAAACGAGAAGACAGCCAAACTTTACCTTCAGGAGTAAACAAAGAATTTGATCTTAATTTGTCAGCATGTTCCCTCATCTTGACTTTAGAACCAAGTAAACTTTCAAAACAGGCTGTCAATGTTTCTGCAACTGATTCAAATAATCAGGAGCTGCAGAAACCAAAGGATTAATAAGAGGAGAAAGATCAGATCTACAATGACATTGAAGGTATTGTTCCAAACTTTGATTGATTCATTTCACTTGCCCATTTGAGGGGGGTGATAACCAGAAGAAATAACTTGTTCAACTCCAAATGCTTTAGACAGAGCTCTCAAAAACCGTAAAAGATGTTGAGTATATCTATCCCAAGTGATAGGATGAGGTAATCCATTAAGACGAAAATATCTGGTAAAATCACAGGGTCATTTCTTCTGCTGTTGGTTACATGGATGAAGAAGAAAATGGCCCATCTTTGAAAAGGTGTTGAGTCTAAATATTATTACTCAATGTCTGAAGGAAGAAGATCCATTTAAAAATCTGCAGAAGTCGTATGCCAATGTCTGACCTCCTGAGCCATTTTCAAAGGCAGGAAATATTCAAAGGGCATGGAATGTAACATTTTATGTTGGGCACTAATAGGACAGGCAAGAACAGGTTCCTGAACTTCTGAATGAACAGCAGCCATGAAAAGGATCTTGAAACTAAATCCAAAGTAGTGTCAACTTCTCTATAACCAAAAAAGGCTAGTCATGGCACATCTTCATTACATTAATCTGTAGTACCTTAATCAAAATAGCTTGTTGGATGAAATACCGCTCATTTCGTTGGACTAAAGAAGTAGAAAAGTATTCTATGTCTCCAAATAGACAACCAAAATCATTACTTGCGCAGGCAAATGCTGATCCAGTAAGGCAACCAATCAAGCATAAACCTTTACTATGTTTGGTTAATTTGTGAATGGCGAAAAGGAAGATGCATCATAAAATAATCCAAAAATTACCATAGTTTTGCTGGATCCCAAGAAAAAACTTAATGAAAGAAAATTAATTTCGCCTGTTTCATGATCAATGACTGAAGTGGCAAAAAGGGAAATTCTGCATGCCAGAAAAGTGATAATTGAAGATTATTTATTGTTAATTCTAAATAATTTTCCAGGGTTATCATGTAATGAGCTAACTTTGATCATTGTGTGCCACATTGAGTGTTTTAGTGTTCTTGCCTTAGCGATCTTAGCTTCCGACTGTACGTCACAAATATTGCTTCATGGATTCTGGTATGGTTAAACAATTTAAATGCCAGTTGCACCGTGGCTTGTTACATACAGTCTGAAGCACAACTTACTAACTTGTGTAACGATATATCTGTAAGAGACAGTAGTTAGTGACAGATTCCTTACCTTAGAATATCCCCAGGCGTCAGACTGGATCCGGAAAGTTTTTTGCGTAGCAGTACCCTTGCGCGTCGGTAGGCGGCGTCGTGCGGCTCCGCGTCCGTTGTCAGCGTCGTGATCGCCGGGATGACGTCGCGGGCAGTACTTAGGCGCCGCCCCTGCGCGCTGACGTCAGTTCTGTACACGACTTTCCGCGCCAGGAACGCAGAGCCATGCAAGAAGCTGACATAGGTGTCTGAAAAATACTAGGGCCCTGAAAGGGATGTCCTTAACCCTAGAAATCAGTTCGCAGAACGGGGAGGATGGGTGGGCGGTGAGAATCTGTCACTAACTACTGTCTCTTACAGATATATCGTTACACAAGTTAGTAACTTGTGCATCTGAAAGAGACACGTTAGTGACAGATTCCTTACCTTAGAATAGATACCCCAGCAATACCAACCCCGGTGGTGGGTCTGCGAACAAAGATCAGACAAGGAAGTCCTGGAGGACAGAACGGCCAAAGAAGCCGTCCCTCCGGACCTGACTGTCAAGGCAGTAATGCTTTGTAAACGTGTGCAGCGAGGCCCACGTAGCTGCCTGACAGATAACCGGCAGCGGAACACCGCGGCCCAAGGCCGTGGTAGCAGCCGTTGCCCTGGTGGAATGGGCACGCAGCCCAACAGGAGGCTCCTTCTTAGCCAAAGAATAGCAGGTCTTGATGCACAAGGTAACCCAGCGGGAGATGGTCCTCTTGTGCACCGCCCGACCTTTTTTGGCGCCCACGTAGCCAACAAAGAGCTGGTCATCCACCCGGAAGTGTTTTGTGCGGTCAATATAGAAGGAGAGCGCACGTTTTGGGTCCAGACGGTGGAGCCGCTCTTCCTCTCTGGAAGGAGGCGGAAAGAAGGTGGGCAAAGTGATGGTCTGCCCAATGTGGAAAGCAGTAACCACCTTTGGCAAGAAGGACGGACGCATCCGAAGAACAACCTTGTCTGGATGAACAGACAGAAAGGGAGGTTTGCAAGATAGAGCTTGGAGCTCACTCACCCGCCGAGTGGAGGTGATGGCCACCAGAAAGGCTGTCTTCAGAGTCAGAAGACGAAGAGGACAGTTATGTAGAGGCTCAAAGGGAGCGCACATTAAAAGGTAAGAACCAAGTTCAAGTCCCACTGAGGCATCACAAACGGAACAGGAGGGAAGAGGTGAGTAATGCCTTTTAAGAACCTGTTAACAACAGGGGACTTGAAAAGGGAGGGCTGATCAGGGAGCCTGAGGAAGGCCGAGATAGCACAAAGATAACCCTTGATGGTACCCAGGGCAGAACCCTGTTGGGCCAGAGAGAGAAGGAACAGAAGGACCTCAGAAAGAGGGGCAGAAAGGGGATTCACAGCCTTTGCTGTGCACCATGCCACAAATTTGTTCCACCTGCAGGCGTATACCACCTTAGTGGAGGGACGCCTGGCTGCCAGAATCACATCACAAACTTCGGGAGGCAAGTCGAAAGGAATCAACTGCCGCCGCTCAATCTCCACGCAAGCAGGTGTAGACTGGACAGGTTCGGGTGGAGGACCGTCCCCTGCTGCTGCGACAGAAGATCCTCCCGAAGAGGCAGACGGATCGGGGGATCTACGCTCATATTGAGTAGCTCGGGATACCAAACTCTTCGAGGCCCAGTCCGGAGCCACAAGAATGACTTGGGCCCGGTCGTGCCGAATCTTCTTCAACACTCTGGGTAGAAGTGGTATAGGCGGAAAGGCGTACAACAGACCGCAACTCCACTCGTGACGAAAGCGTCGCCGAGCGAGTGCCGCCTTGGAAATTCCAACGCGCAGAACTGATGACATTGCGCGTTCTCTTCGGTGGCGAATAGATCTAACCAAGGCTCTCCCCACTGTAGAAAGAGTCCTTGCGCCACTTCCGAGTGAAGACGCCATTCGTGATCCATCATGCACCTGCGGCTGAGTTCGTCCGCCCTGGCGTTCAGCGAACCTGCCAGGTGTTGAACCATCAGGAACATGCCCTGATGTTCCAGCCATGTCCAGAGGCGCAGAGCCTCCTGACAAAGGGTCCACGACCCCACCCTGCCTTGTTTGTTGCAGTACCACATGGCGGTGGTGTTGTCTGTGAACACCTGCACTACCTTCCCTTTGACAGAGGGAAGGAATGCCTTGAGTGCAAGTCGGATCGCCCGGAGCTCCAGAATGTTGATATGGAGCCGGGACTCCGCCGGAGACCAGAGGCCTCTGATCTCCGCCTCTCCCATGTGACCGCCCCATCCCAGAAGGGACGCGTCCGTCACAACTGTGTGCTCTGGCTGGGGAAGGGAGAGGGATCTGCCCATGACCCATTGCCGGTTCGAGAGCCACCACTGCAACTGTTTTGCAGTCCCCTCCGAGATCTGGACGTGATCGGACAGGTTGCCCTGGTGCTGCGCCCACTGGAACTTCAGGTCCCACTGCAGAGCCCGCATATGCCATCTGGCATGATTGACCAGCAGGATGCAGGAGGCCATGAGGCCCAGCAGCCTCAGGGTCATCCGTACCGAAACCCAGGATAAAGGCTGAAAGATCGGAATCATAGCCTGAATATCCCGGACTCGCCGTTCGGGAGGATAGGCCCGAAACTGCGTCGTGTCCAGAACTGCTCCGATGAAAAGGAGCTGTGGAGAAGGAATCAGATGCGACTTCGGCACATTGATGGAGAACCCCAGCGAGTGCAGGAGTTCGGCCGTAGTCTGGAGGTGGGAGACGACTGCCTGGGACGAGCCCGCCTTCAGCAGCCAGTCGTCGAGGTAGGGGAAGACTGAAACCCCTGCCCGGCGCAGATGATCTGCGACCACCGCCAACACTTTCGTGAACACCCGAGGGGCACTGGTAAGGCCAAAGGGGAGCACGGTGAACTGAAAATGCTCGGGGCCTACCGTGAACCGAAGGTAACGCCGGTGGGCCGGCAGGACGGGGATGTGGAAATATGCGTCCTGCAAGTCCAACGCTACCAACCAGTCTCCAGGGTCGAGGGCAGTCAAGACCTGAGCTAGGGTGAGCATCTTGAACTTCTCCTTCCGGAGGAAGCGATTGACGTTCCGGAGGTCCAAGATAGGACGCATGTCCTCCTTGTCCTTTTTGGGCACCAGGAAGTAGTGGGAGTAGCAACCACGCCCTACTTCTGGGGTCGGAACATGCTCGATGGCCCTCTTGGCCAAGAGGGCCGTGACTTCCTTCTGCAGAAGTACCAAGTGATCCCCTGACATGCGGTGGAATTGAGGTGGCATGGCTGGGGGGTGGACTCGAAGGGGAGGGAGTAGCCCTTCGGACAATGTCCAAGACCCACCTGTCCGAGGTGATGGTACGCCAGTGGGGAAGGTGATGGCGGACCCTGCCCCCTACTGGCGTGCTGTGCACCTGAAAGGAGGGACTAGGAGGGTTTGGAGGCCGCGGACGGGTTGGAGGTGGTGGCCTGACCCGCACGCTGGTTGCCCGATCCGCCACGGCGGAATCCACGTCCTCGGCCACGCGAAGACGCCTGCTGCGCGGGCCGGTGGCTGGGCTGCTGACGTGAAGGGGCGCCCCTACCGTGGCCACGATAGGGGCGAAAAGCAGAAGTCAGCGGAGGGCGTGTAGCAGAAAGGCCCAGGGACTTTGCAGTAGCCCGCGAGTCCTTAAAGCGCTCCAACGCATGGTCTGCTTTGGACCCAAAAGACAGACTCCATCAAAGGGCATGTCCATGAGAGTATTCTGGACATCCCCTGAAAAACCAGTGGTTCTCAGCCAGGCGTGGCGTCGTAGCGCCACCGTCGTTGCAATAGACCTGCCCAGCGAGTCGGCGGTATCAAGGCCACATCGAATTGTATATTTGGCCGCATCCCTTCCTTCCGCAATGGCGCGGGAAAGCAGTGTCTGGACCTCCTCAGAACACTGGGGCAAAACATCCGCCACCGAATCCCACAAGGAGTGGGTATATCGGCCCAAAAGGCAAGCGGTGTTGACGGACCGCAAGCCAGCACTGGAGGAAGAAAAACCCTTCTTCCCAAATTGATCCAGGCGTTTGGATTCCCTATCCGGAGGGGCGGTAGGGAAGGCGGTTTGGGAAGCGGAGGCTTGGACAACCAAGCTCTCAGGGGTGGGGTGGACAGAGAGAAACAGGGGGTCGCCCGGAGCTGGGCGATGGCGTCGGGACACGTTCCTATCCACAGGAGCCCCTGTGTTGGGCTTGGACCTGGCGCCCAAAGAACGTCAGTGAGGGCGTCGTTAAACGGCAGCACAGTCTCCGAAGAGGAGGCTGCCGGCTGAAGCACCTCTGTCAAGAGATTAACCTTGACCGCCACAGCAGGGAGTTGGAGATGTAAAGCTCCAGCCGCCCTACGCAACACTGTTGCAAAATTTGCTCCCTCCTCCGTAGCCACGGGGGGAGACAGCATGCCAGTGTCAGGGGAAGTATCTAGACCACTAGCATCCCCTAGACCCTCTGTCCAGTCCTCATCGTACTGACACTGCTGTGTCAGAGGGTCATCAGACCCCTCCCAGTCCTCCTGGTCCTCCTCAGGTTCAAAATAAGGGGGAGGAGGGACATTTGGGACCCAAGGTCTCATCGGCGCCGGAACCGGCGTCGAGCGACGTCGGTCCGGGTCCATGTCCGGAGCCGGAAGGAACTGGGGAACGACGCCGCTCGGAGCCCCAGGCGGCGTCGAGAACGGCACCGGAGACATCGGAGCCGGCGGAGGTGTCGTTAGGTCGACCGGCGTCGATGGGGGTTGTGGAGCCGGGATCGAGGCTGGGGCCGAAGCCGGAGCCGGGATCGAGGCTGGAGGCACGGGCGACGCCGGGGCCGGAGCCGTCGGCGACGCCGGAGCAACCCCATCAGGGCCCGCGGGGCCCGAAGGCGCACCGGAGGGGCCTGGAGGCCCGAAGAGGCGGGCCATGGCCGACAGGAATTCCTGCACTTTGGCCGGATCCGCCCCCGAACCCGGGAAGGGCGGGTATGGCGGGGGCGACTCCACAGGCATGTCCGGGGCCGCGGGGACGGTGCCGGGAGGGGCCTCAGCCGAGTCGCGAGACCGGCGAGGCGAAGTCCTAGAGCGATGATGCTTTTTGGACTTTTTGTGTTTCGACTTACCGGACGAAGACTTCGATGCAGACGACCGGTGTGGACTCCGCGATCGACCCCTGGACCTCTCACGCGACCGGGGCTTCCGCGGAGCCGAATGCCGGGCCTCGAGGAGCTTTCGAGACCGCTCTCGCAAAGCTTTCGGGTTGAGGGCCTGGCAGTCGGTACAAGACTCCGTGTCGTGGCCTCGGCCGAGGCAGAAGAGACACTCCCAATGCGGGTCGGTGACGGACATCATCCGAGCACAGGCGCCGCAACGTTTGAAACCGGGCATCCCTACGACACCTTGATAGAAAAACAGTGAAAAAATTCACCCAAAAGTATGGTCAAAAATTGACCAGGGCACTGCTCTTCCCGGATCTGCGCTTGCTGGCGCGGAAAAAGAAGAACTGACGTCAGCGCGCAGGGGCGGCGCCTAAGTACTGCCCGCGACGTCATCCCGGCGATCACGACGCCGACGACGGACGCGGAGCCGCACGACGCCGCCTACCGACGCGCAAGGGTACTGCTACGCAAAAAACTTTCCGGATCCAGTCTGACGCCTGGGGATATTCTAAGGTAAGGAATCTGTCACTAACGTGTCTCTTTCAGATAGTCCAAATAGAGATCAATATGATCTACATCGCATTAGATCCACTAGGTGAGATGACTTACCATAAAAGGCTACAAGTTGGTCATTTAAAGTTGGGATTAGTTTAGAGGACATAATCTGTAATATATGGCTGAATAAAGGGCCCATATATTTTCTGCTTTATTTTGAAAAGGTCAACTTTAAAACTAAAAATGTAATTTCCAATGCAGCGAATTGAAATTTTCTTCTTCCTTATCCCCAACCCAAATGCTGTGATACATATAGTCTGGTACATGCTCTAGTTTAGTGTTTTCTAAGAACTATTGGCCTTTTATAGCTATTCTCCTTTCAAACACCATTATCTTGTTATGTTTTATTATTTCTGGAACACCTGTTTGTTTTACAGTAAACCAGCATGCTTAGGAGACCTATTTATGAGCCATTTGCTGTCTGATACAAAATTACGGTATCATCGGCATCCTGGAGTATGAGGAAGGAAAATGTTACTTACCCTGTAAGCATCTGTTCGTAGTAGGTAGAGCTGTAGAGTAATGTGCTGTGCATACTACTGCCACCTAGCGTTGGGCCCAGATGTGTCCAAGTGGGTTGTCTTCGAAGAAGTATTTAAAGTCACGAGGTACAGGGACTCCTCCCCTTGCTGGTAACGCTCATGGTCATCGACTCCATTGTTAGATTGTTTTCCCGCACGGCAGGTGAGGATGCAATGTGAAGTGAAGTGATTTATAGATTGATGTCTATGCAAACGAGGGACAAGAGATAGTAAAGGATATTGCAACGGCCACAGACGTCCAGGGAGGAGGGTGGGCGCATGTGAATCTACAGCACTACATGCCACGAACAGATGCTTACAGGGTAAGTAAAGTTTTTCGTTCGAGGCATGTGTAGCTGTAGATGCACATGCTGTGCATAGACTGTAAAGCAGTCCTCCCAAAAGTGGTGGCTAGCCCGTGGGTGTTGCACTAGATTGAAAAAGTGTATGGAGTACTGCCTGGCCAATATTTGCTTGTTGGTGAGCTAGGCCATTGCATCTATCAGCTACTGGAATGTTCCCCAGGAAGGACATAGAGGCTCCTTTTTCCAAGTGGAGTGGCCTCTAGGAGGAATGAGCAAAGTCCTCTTAGCTTTAGCACTGCATGTCTGGATGCACCTCATGATCCATCTGGCAAGTCCAGATTTGGACAGAGACTTCCCTTTGTGGCGTTTGGAGAAAGCAACAAAGAGTTGTTGTGAGTTGCAAAATGGTTTAGTTATGTCAATATATTACACAAGGGCTTGTTTTACATCCAAAGTATGGAGAGCCAATTCCGCAACGGAGTCAGGTTGTGGGAAGAAGACAGGGAATTCAGTGGATTGATTAAGGTGGATTTGGGAGACCACCTCGGAGAGGAATTTGGGGTTAGTGTGGAGGGCAACCCTATCCCTATGTACTTAGAAGAAAGGTTCTTCTAAGGTTAGTGCCTGTAGATCACTGACACGTATGAATGAAGTGATGGAGACCAGAAATGCTACCTTCCAAGAGAGGAACTGGAGGGGACAGGAGTGGAGGGGCTCAAATGGAGGACCCATGAGTCTTGTCAGTAAAATGTTCAAATTCCATGCCGGGGCCTATGGGACCCGAGTGGGAATGATTCTCTTATGACCCTCCATGTAAGCCTAAATGACTGGAATTCTGAACAGAGAGATGTGAGGTCTATTATGAAGATAGGCAGCCACAGTGGCTAGGTGTAGCCGTATGGAGGAGAAAGCCAGTTCGCAAGCCTGCAAGTGAAGCAGGTAACAAAAAATATCCTGCACTGTGGCAGTTAAGGGGTCAATGGGTTTTGAGTGACAGTACACAAACCTCTTCCACATGGCCGCGTAGCAGGCACAAGTGGTAGGTCTGCTTGCTTCCTTGAGAATGCTCATGCATTCAGGTGGAAGATTAAGATAGCCAAATTCTAGGATCTCAGGAGCCAGGTCGCAAGGTTGAGAGACCGGTGGACTGGGTGCCTGATTTATCCATGGTTGTGCATGAGAAGATTTGGCCAGTTGGGAAGCTTCTCGTGCGGAACCAGCGAGCTGGATCACAGTGGTGAACCAGGGCTGGCGGGCTCATGTGAGAGCCACCAAGATGAGGGTGAGCGACATCTGCAAAAGCCTCTAAAACACAAATGGAAGTAGTGGAAGAGACGGAAAGACATAGGAAATAACCCTGACAAACTCATCCATAGTGCACTGCCGTTGAACTGTGGGAGTGGAAACCTGGAGGCGAGATTTGGGAATTTGGAGTTTTCTACTGTGAAGAGGTCTATTTCTGGGAAGTCTCATCGCCAAAAGTAGTGAAGGAGGACTCGCAGGTGAAGTTCCCACTCATGGACTTGTTGCCACATCCTGCTGAGGTGGTCAGCAATGTCGTCGTCCATTCCCAGAAGTTAATCAGCCAGAATATGGATTTTGTGGCTGAGAGCCCACCGCCAAATACTCTGGGCTAATCGAAAGATTTGTGGAGACCAGGTGCCGCCCTGTTTCTGTTGGTAATATGTGGCTGTCATATTTTCCATCCAGACGAGAACCACCTTGCCCATCAGGTGAAGTAGGAAAGCCTTCAATGCTAGGTGAACAGCTAGGATTTCCAGGTAGTTGATGTGGAGGCCCTGGTTTCTGAGCTCCCACTGGCTCTGGACAGTCAGGTCCTTTAAGTGTTCATTCCATCCCATAAGGGAAGCGTCCGTTGTAATGGTCCTTTGAGGAACTGGGTTGAGAAAAGGCCGCCTTTGCAACAGGTTGTTGGTGTGCCACCATTGAAGAGAGCAACAAGTGCAGCGGCCGATCAACACTAGATCGTATCAATGACCCTCCGCTTGAGACCACTGTTGTGCAAAGCATTCCTGCAACGGACGCATGAGTAACCTGGCATGAGGCACTATGGCAATGCAGGAGGATATTATGCCAAGGAGGTGCATGACTGTACTGATCTGACGGTGTGGTTGGAAGGTGGGGGGGGACCAGTGCCTGAAAGGACTGGACCCTGGCAAGTTTGGATAGGCCATGCCAACCCCCAAGTTGAGCATTGCCCGCAGGTAGGGTTGGATTTGGAGGGGTTGGAGGTGGGATTTCGTGGCATTTATGGTAATTCCTAACTCGTGCAGGAGGTTTATCGTGATTTGTGTTTGTTTGCGACATTACTGGCAGGTGGCACTCTTTATCAGCCAGTCGTCCAGGTAGGGGAAGACATGGACGCCCTGTCTGTGCAGATGAGCGGCTACCACCACAAGACAATTGGTGAACATCCAGGGTGCAGTGGAAACCCCAAAAGGGAGCACTTTTAATTGGCAATGCTTTTATCTAACCACAAACCTGAGATATCAGTGATGTGCCAAGTGAAAAAAGGCTTCCTTCAGATCAAGAGCGGTCATGAAGTCGACTTGAGTATCTATATGGAAGTGCTCTGAGAGAATGTATTTGTTTAGGGACCCGAGGTCCAGAATGGGTCTGAGGAACTGTCCTTTTAGGGAATTAGGAATTACAGAGAGTAGATTTCCATACCCTGTTGTTGATGGACGGGTTTTATAGCCCCTTTGAGAAGGAGAGGTCGGACCTCTTACCCGAGTAGTCTTTGGTGTTCCGGCGAGAGTTTGTGTTTATGAGGTGGAATGGTGAGAGGCGTGGAAGTGAGCTCCAGGCAATAACAAGGCTGGATAATGTCCAACACCCACTGATCGGAGGTGACGTTCCGCCCTGGGGGAAGAACCCCGAAGGTGCCCCGACAAGTGTTGTGTAATGAGGGAGAGGGGGGCGGGGAGGAGAGGCAAGTCAGAGTTTGGTGGTGGTGGCAGCTCCTTTGGGGGAGCCACCTTTACCTCTGCCTTTTGAATTGCTGCCTCTGTAGGATCCCTTGAAATAGCCTCTGGGAGAGGGCTGCTGGGCCTATGGAGGCTAGTATGTCGTGGAGGCGTAGGGGGAGATGGTCATCCAGCCTCCACGGTAGGGCGTGCGATAAAAGGAGCTGTGAGGAGCAGGAGTTTGAGGGGCACCCATAACCTTTGGCGTTGCCGGATCTTTTTTCATTTTTCCTACAGTCTGGCCTGCCTGCAGACTGAATAGATGTTGACCATCAAATGGCATGTTAAGCAGGTTCTGCTGGACCTCCAGCTTGAAGCCGGAGATAAAGAGCCAGGCGTGCCTGCGCACGAGGATACTGGCAGCAGTGTCGATTGCATCTAATGCGCAGCGGACAGTGGTGTTAGAGATCTGTTTCCCTCAGAGACAATCTCATTACCCCTTTTCAAGGGCTCCCTGGGAGATGTTGTAGGAGCTCCTCCATCTCATCCCCGTGGGCGCGGTCATATCTGGAGTGGGGCCCAATGGAATTAGCAATACGCCAATGGTAGGCCGATTGCACGACCACCCTTTTCCCTGCAACCCTATACGTTTGTTTTCCTTATCTGGTGGAGGGGCAACACCAATAGCCTGGGAGCCTCTTTTGGGCGATAGTGCCAACCAGGGAGTCAGGTGGGAGCTGTCCACGAATGTAAATGGGGTCAGTAGGTGAGGCCTTGTATTTTTTGTCCACACTGGGTGTCATGACCCTAGCGCAGACAGGGTCTTGAAAAATGTCAGGGGTATGACGTAGCATGCCCTTGAGCATGGGAAGGAATTGGGTGGAGTGGTGAGTGGAGGAGAGGGTTTTTTTCTAGAGGTTTAGTATGGAGATATACCTTATGAAAGATGGCATCCCTATCAATAACTTTGTGGTAGGATGTGGAGTCGTCCGGAGGAGAGGGGTATGCAGGGTACAAGTCAAATTCTATGTCCGCCAGGGGGTCTGCATCATAGGAGTCCCAGGGATCTCCCATGAGGTATAAAGAAAAGGGGGTCCCTTGGAGAAGCAGGCAGGGAAGGTGAGCGCTGTGGAGCAGGCTGAGGTGATGGGTGTATTCAAGGCAAAGGGATAAATGCCTTGGCTGCTTTCCTGCGCTGCTTGGGTGGTGTTTGAATGTCTAGGGCTTCCCCAGCTGGCATTTGGATGGCTGAGCAGCAGACCTCGGAGGGCGGGCGAGGATCCGGCCCATGTTGGCATGAATGTCTGTCGAGTGTTGATCTCCTCTTGGAATTTATGAAGGATTGGTTTGACATCGCCCGAGCAGAGGTCGGTCCTGCTAGTCGACGCCGAGGGTTTCGGCTCAGAGGGTGGATTCAGTGCCGAAGTTGTTGGCCCCGAAGGGTGGGCTGGCACCGAGGCAGAAACAGTCTGTGCCGAAGCAGCTAGCCTCGATGGTTTCTTCAGCACCAAGCTTGAGCTGGGAGTAATGTCCGAAGGTGGTGGCGGGGCCTACTATGGTCCAAAGGCAGTGGTGGCCCGACGGCCTGTCTGTGACGCACCAGAGTGGCTGCTTGACCCTTGGAATGGGACCACTTAACTTGCGGTTAGTGTCAAAGGGGAGAGGGTACCATACTCACAGCTTGCTGAGCTGGTGGAAGATCCTCGAGATCAGATCCAGAGCTGTCATCAGGAGAGAAAGATTCCTCATCTCCGGCCGACGTCTGTGGATGGTGCTCCCCCTCGAAGTCTTCGTGCCGAATATGTCCGGGGTGGCGTCTGTGCTCCTACATGACATCTCGAGATGGCGTGCCCTATGGTCACAGAGGGTCTTTTTTGGAGCGGAAGGAACAACTGGCGTCACAGGCAGCCTCGCTGTGAGCAGGTGCGAGGCACAAATGACAGACCTGATAGAGGTCAGTCCAAAGGTACTTTGCGTGGCGTTGAGGTCAATAGTGGAATGGTGTCTGTTCCATCACTGTCAAGGCATGGAGGAGAGACACGATCGGGAGAAGGAAGTAGGCCCGAAAGGGCGAGGCCTCGTGGTGGTAGCCGCTCATCCCTACCTGGACGACTGGCTGATAAAGAGTGCCACCTGCCAGTAATGTCGCAAACACACACAAATCACGATAAACCTCCTGCACGAGTTGGGGTTTACCATAAATGCCACGAAATCCCACCTCCAACCCCTCCAAATCCAACCCTACCTGCGGGCAATGCTCAACTTGGGGGTTGGCATGGCCTATCCAAACCTGCCAGGGTCCAGTCCTTTCAGGCACTGGTCCCCCCCCACCTTCCAACCACACCGCCAGATCAGTACAGTCATGCACCTCCTTGGACGCGACTGGCCCGAACACCACTCGAGCGAAGCCACAAACATCGACCCGAAATGGAAAAGGAAGACGTGATCTATAATACCAACGGAGGGAATGCACCCGTGTAGACCGAAAAGAGCACCACGACGGTGTCGAACCGGAGCACGGAAGTACACATCTGAAACAGACAGCGGAAATAAAACTATCTAACAATGGAGTCGATAACGATGCGCATAACTAGCAAGAGCAGGAGTCATTGTACTTTGTGACTCGAAAGACTCAGTTGAAGAAGAACTTGCACACATCCGGCCCCAACACTACATGGCAAGAGTATGCACAGCATGTGTATCTACAGCCACACATGCTTTGAACATTTATTTCTCTCGAGAAGCTGTACCAATATAGGCTACATATACATTAAAAAGCAACAGCGCTAGTACGCATCCTTGTTTCAGCCCTTTGTTTTTAAACACCTTACCACAGTGACAGATGGGCCCACCTTGGCACTTACTCAGGTATCAGAATATAGAGAAAGTATTGCCGTCAACAACAGTACAAGGATCCCCCTAAAGGACTTTAAGCGACCAGAGATTCCTTAGCATGCCAGCGGTTTTTAAAATCTATAAATGCAGCATAAAGCATGGTGCCCTTATTATGTAAGGTACGGTGGGTCAATGCTGATACAGTTAAAGGGTTGTCTTAAATCCCACAGACCAGCTAAAACCCTAACCAATAGTGAGGAATAATATGCTTTTTGATAACCTTTGCTTCCAATTCATGTAACAGCAAACCTAGCATAGCATTTGCCAAGACCATCAAGTAGCGCAATAAGGCCGTAGTTAGATGGAGTAGAAAGCAAGCCTATTAGCATATTGCAAAAAAGAATGGTTAATATTAGTCTTCAATACAATTTGCACATTTTTCATTCAAACTTTTACTCACTCTTTCACTAGTTATAATAGATAGGTTGTCACTTGACTCGCATTTTGGTAAATGGGCATATCTAGACACTTCAGTTACATAAAACGACTTAACCACTCACTTAATGACACTCCATTAATAATACTAAGAGTACCATTGTAGGAAAGTAGGATCTGCTTCTTATGGTTACCCCCACTTTTTGTACCCACTGTTTTGACTAGTCTGGCTGGGATCCTGCTATCCAGGACCCCAGCCTATCTGCTTTCTTCCTTAAATTGATATGTATGTACTTTGGTACAACTCCAGATTGGATACTGGGGTACCCTTATCTGTCCCTAGTATATGGTACACAGGTACCCAGGGCACAGGTACCCCAGAGGCCTCCCATGGGCTGAAGCATGTATTATGCCACCCATGAGAGGCCATGCAAAATGGAACCTCAGGTCTGCTACTGCAGCCTGTGTAAGCTGGTGATTGCACAGGTTCACTAGATCTATATATGTCACTATATCTATATATATATATATCACTACACTTAAAACCTTATAAGTCACCCCTATAGCAGGCCTTAACAATCCTGAAGGCAGGGTGCTGGGTTTTACGTGAGAGGGTGCTCCTGCATGAGCAGGGCCCCTCTGCAGTCTTCGAAGACCATTCTCCCGAGCTGTACGTGATACTACCAGACGTAGAGGTGCATTATAACCTTGCGGTAAATGCTATCTCGAAAACGACTGCAACGAAGTATGTCGTGTTTGGTGTCAAACACCTTGGAATCATACCTCCACACCAGTAACTGGTGTGGGAGATATGATTCTTCCCCTCAGAACCAAGGTTCTGGGGGTACCCAAGTCTACCGGTACCAACTTTCTCGAGCCTTACAGCACAAAATGGATGCTGCCAGCCACAGACACGGGTCTGCCCTCCTGCTGCTGAGCCAAGCTCGAGCAGGGGAAGGCAGCACAATAGGCATCCTGTCACAGGGAGGTGTGACCACCTCCCAGACAGGATTTAGTGTATTGGGGCTGGGTGGGGCACTGTTACAGTGCCAGAAAGTCTGCACGAGGGGCACACTTGGTATCCCTGTGCATAGTCCAGTTCAAACCAGTTCTAGTAGCCATTTGCTCCTGCTCTGGCGCAAAACTGGACAAAGGACATGGGTGTAGACACCCCTCTGTCCTGTCCCTCCTCTAGGAGGGTCCCTAGAATCTGTCCAACCCTTTCCCATGGGTATAAAATGGGTTACCTGGCTACAGGACATTAGATTTTACGTGGACAAGATTCTGCAAGAAGATACCACTACACTTCCACCGTCTGGACACGCTGGACCTCCCTTGGGCTCGACTTCGTCTTCCCTTGCCGTCCCCAGTCTCGCCACTGTCCATGATAAATACAGGCTCCGTGCTGGACCCTGTGGACCTCCAAGACAACAGAAGAATCTCCCTTGGAGTGAAGGAGTCACTCCCCTGCAAACGCAGGCACCGTAACGCATCTGACCCGTTTGCTGATCCTGAGCTCCTGCGGATTCCGACGGCTCCAGCAACACAGGAGGTGGGTTTCTGAAGGTCTCCGAGGTTGAGCTGCCCTCTCACTGAGTTTGAGGCGGATATCCCTCATGGGGACCGTATACCCGTACTCCTGTGCATCGCGTGAATTTGCAGCTGCACATGCTTGTTGTCGTGCAACAATTCCGTGCATTGGGCCATTTGTAGCCCTGACCCCAGCGCATCTTTTCTGAGAAGGACTCCGGCATCCTCGCACTCTGTACCCTGCTAGCTGGTATCCTGTGAACCCGCCTAAGGTCCCCTCGCGACTCCTGTGTCTTCGGCATGTGGGTCCCCTTGAGGGTCAACTTTGCTTTATTTGGGCTTCCCTGGATGCTCCAGGCCTGCCCTTACTCCCCTTGCTGTGGTGAGTCTCCTGGTCCTTGCTGGGCCAGATCGACACCGAATTTGACCATCTCCGTTGTTGCCGCTGCCAAGACTTGATTGGTGCTCCCGCCGGACACCAACCCCTCAGCACTCGACACCCTTCGTGGGACAGCTCGCCTCCGGCTCCTGTTCGTCCTAGACGTCTCCGGGTCCCCGCAGCTGAAGTCAAGATCACCGTCAACACACCTGAAGCACCCGACATCGGTGGGCATTCGTCTACCGAGCCCCTGGTCACTCCAAAGTGACCCAGACTCTGTCCCCTCTGCTTTCAGGTTTTTCTCATCTAGAATCCACGTTTGGATTCCACCGGACACTTTTCCTTCTTCCAGCAGCAGCAATTCTTTGTCTACATCCATAGAGAACGACGAGCGTTTCCGACGCCACTTCGCACCTATGCACCCGGCTCCTCTGGGATAGGTAACTCTGGTACAAAGGTATCCACGGGTGGGGTGGCCCTCCAAACCCTTAAGTTCCAAGGGTTGTCTTCGTAATCTGCTGGGAAGGGTCATTAAACTCCGATTTTCCAACCGCGACTTTCCCATTGAATTTTACGGAGCACGCGGTCGTGTTCCCACACTGCACCCGTCCTCCGTGGGGTCCCTACTCACTCACCTTGGGTGGTTCCTTGGGGTCCCAGCGATTCTACACCTTCTAGACTAGGTCTAGTCCAGAGTCGTGGTTCTTATACCACTTATTTAGTATATGGTTTGGTCTCCCCCGGGAGCCCACTGTGTATGGTGCTACTTACGTTTGATTCTTTGCAACTGTGTTATTTGATTTGGGTTCAATCCTCTTGTAGAGGATACTAGAGAGTGTTATATTTAATAAATACATATTTTTATAACTGCTGTGTGGTTTCCCTTTCATTTGACCAATACTATAAGGTTACATTCTGGTAAAACAAGGTGCTTAACATTCCTTCAAGACTTAGCCTGAAGGCTGCTCTCCACAGCTACCACTAGGATAGCTTTCAATAAAGGTTATCTTTGACCTAATCACCATAAGGGTTGTTTGGACTGGAACAAGGTGCCCACTTTAATTAGTGGACAGCATATACCAGGCCAACTCCTCACAACCATCATGAATGGGATGAGTAACAGTCACTTTATGTGACTGAAGAGACTCAATATATTCAGTTTATCCCATTGATTTAGATACTAATGTTGAGGAGAACTGCTGGAAATACTGCTGCTTTCAAATTGTTAAAGTATCATTGAACTATAGACAAACTTGTACAATTTATGTTCATACAGCATGGGCACCATTCCAATGCACGGCTCCACAAATTTTACCGTCAATGGCTTTTAGTGTGGTAGGTGAGCACCACCCCTCCATGCAAATTTTGGTTATATGACATTGCATCGCTCTGGTATTCTGAATTACTGAAGAGCGGTTGCAGTCACGGTCTCTAACATTATACAATTTTGCATTGATTGCCCCCACATTACTGATACTACTGGTATATCCGAAGCCACAGGCCAAAAATGTAGGTTGGCTTAGAGGCACAGCCTACTGTAACAATGCAGGGTTATTTTTTAATCAATGCAACAAAAAACGTCAAGGTGATTGCTTGTCAATTCTGAATGCCCATGAAGCATTGTCATGGAATTGTAAGAGGTGGTGCTGTAGGTGCTATGATAAAAATGTTTTTGTTGTTCACACTGTTCAGTTCAGTGTGCTGAAAGGAACAACTAAGATTCTTCTTTGTATGGACGTTTAACTAAGTCCTAACATGAGGGGGAGACATGATTGCACATATCATCAAATGCTATGGTTCTAAGAAATGTCTGAGTCATTAGTCTGTTATGATCCTAATTAGGTCTGTAACATAATGTTACTTATGTTGCTGGTTCTTTGCAAAATAAAATCAAAATACATTGTTAATAATATATAATTAACTGCAATTTACTGATTCATCTTTTTCTAGATTGGAAGAAGCATTTTTCTCGTTTGTGTGTCTTCTTTTCTTCTCTTGTATGATCCCCTACATTTCGGCTGAAAATGTAGGTCTTCATTGATTACTTGCTTCTTCCTGGTCTTAGAAAAATAATTTTGATAATATGAATTTGATAAAAATAAAACACAATTTCTGCAAACCCTGGGGAGGGTTTTCTTGCTCCATACAGCCAAATGGAGCAGTGGCCTACCCCTGGACATAAAGACAAACGACCCTTACACGTTCAGACAAGCCTCGCTTATTACAGGCCTCGTACCAGTGGCAGTGTTTATGTAGGTTTGGTATTTTTTGTCCGTCTTGGCCCCAAAGAGGCACATTGTGGCACATGCTACACCTCAGAAATCACTAACATAAGAACACAACCGCACTCCAACAACTGCTCAATAAAAACGTGTTCCTGGACTGTACCTTCATCTACAGATTTAGTGAAGTTAAACAGCAGCGCCGTCAATCCCTTCAGACATCCTGCGACCAAGGGCAGTTTCGGTTCTCTTGTTCCAGAGGTCATCTGAAAAATATTTAGTGTGATGTCATTTTCTAATCAATTGCACACACTTGAGAATACAAAGGAAAACTGCAATAATCTCTTTTTTCATCCCATTAGCAAATATCCATCCTACAAGGGAGGAGACGTGACCAAGATAAATAAGGTATCCTCGGCACAATTTAATGTATAATTAACTATACTGATTAGCGTCCAATTGCTTTGGGTTGAGGAGAAATGAAAATAAGTCCATAAGAGGTGTTGATTCAGGGATGAGGTCTTGGAGATCATTCATAAAAAAATTGTTGACACGGCAATGAATTAAAATGTTGTTACAAAGCGTTTACCAATATCAATGATTAGTAGACATCTTAAATGCCCAAGAGAAAAGTAGGGTACTAATAAAATGTAAGGAAGCTCACTGTAATTAATCGTGCATACTCCCTCCAGTCACACAAAGACAACTGATTCACTCAACCTTACACCTATTAGCTGAAAATGGAATTGGAGCTTACAATTAATGAGGTAGTTGAATGAACCAGCACTAAAAGTGATCTCATTTAAGCAGTGAGTACTCAAATAACAATACGATTCGGTTGAAATAACCATTAGCCAAAATACAACTATTACACCGCAATTTTAATACAAAGCAATGAAAGATTAACAATTGATGTAACTGGTATCAGCAATTGCACATACCAAAAATAAAACCTCTGTCAACAACTTGTCACTGAATCGGAACAGAAAGTAATTAACTCTCAATCAATCAGGTGACTTGTAAAGTGCGACTACTCACCCGTAAGGGTCTCAAGGCACTCTAGCGGTAAAGTCAGCAGCAAGGTTAGTAAGAGAAAGAACAAATAAGGGAATCTGCGGAGAGTGGATTTAGTGGATAAATGAAGGTAGAAACCAAAGAGCAATAAGGAGCAAGGATTTTCGCAAGACTCATTAAGAAGATTTTTAACTAATTGAAGGACGGAGCCGTAAGAGAAGTTCAGGAATGAAAGATTGTCAAGATCAGCAAGTGAGCAAACGTTTTTCCAAAGCCGTTGTATCCAGAAGACATAATAAACTAATGTGATTTGGTTTATGAGACTATGTGAAGGCCAGACAGCCGTTAGCAGAGTCATGACCAGAAGAGCGAGTAGATGAAAAGTCAAAGAGGCACAATCATTGCAAAGGCGGTCTTATTCCTTTAGCCCTTTTCACTCATTGCATTTCAGCCTCAGCTATATTTACTCTACCTGTCTAATAAGACCCACTACAATCTGGCAGACTAAAGGAATGGTGTGCAGGGGGCTGCCAAGCTCAGACATTTTCTAGTTAAAGTGCTGGTGCACCTGCTCCAGTATCATACAGTGCATATGGACTTCCCATACATATGACTGAAGGGGCTGAAGAATTAAGAGCACCACTGCTATTAGAGTGGGTAGTTTGTACTTATATTTCAAACTGTGAGTAAGGTGTGGGAACCATTTGTGCTGTTGTTAATGCATGCTTTTCTAATCTTCATATTGACATGACATAATGTGACTAATCAGACAACACTCGGAGGCCAAAAGCCTTCGCTAACTGAGCAAGACTCGAGGTTTCATAAAAACAAAACAACCTTATGTGGATCAAGTCTAATGAAGAAGCACAACATCTTGCCTCCTGCTTTTGATCTTTTATTTCCAGAGGTCTACAAAGCTGTAATTTGTTTCTTCAGTCCCACAGCAAATTTCTGTGATAGCTACAATTTTCTCATCTAACATAGCGACCATTTCCATCAGGTGTGCAGAGTAATTTTTTTTTAATGAATTCTGATATGAATCTTCTGTTGGTCACTCTGTTTTCGACTAGGACCTCAGATCACTTGTGCATATCGTCTCATTTCAGTTTACTAAACGTGGGATTTCTGGATATTAAGTTAATAAAAATAAAACAAAGGTATTACTTTCTCCTCTCTCTGATGAAATACTTTAATTTAATATGCACAGTAGAAGCCCCCAGCACCCAGCTACATATTTAAGGGTTTGAGTGTTGCGACTCAAGAATGCCAATTCTAATCTTAGAAGAATCTAGTATTTTTCAGAATATCGGCTCTAATATACACTGGAGCACTTTGAAACATTTACCAATAAATACTCTTATGTATCAGATACTTGGATGCATGTTATGGAATTGTGCTCAACTTGTAAATTTCTGTGAATCACCCTTTGTCTGAAATAAGATATGTAGAATAAATATCCTTCTGAACCCATGCCTAGTCCTGCTGGGCTATCTCTGTGATGCCACCTCATTTGCACAATAATTGGATTTGTAGGACGGTATAATTGTAAATTACGTCTTTTTTTCTTCCATATGCTACTCTGCTAATAAAAAAAAATAAAAAAAGTCTAACGCAGTGGTTCTCAAACTTTTTAAAGCCACGACCCACTTTTTTGGAACAAACTTTCGCTATGCATCTACCGTTCATGTAAATGAGATGGGGGAATTTACGAATGTAAATCAAACATTGTGTGGTAGTACAGACAGCACATTTTCCACTGAAATGGCTACTGACTTTGCACAGACCTACACTTTTACTGATAAAAGCTATCAAATGAGAACGTGTGGAATTCGGGTTTCTGTGAAGATTTATCATTTGTGCATCACCAAGTAGTGTCTTGATACGTTTTGATCTTATTAAAATCAGTTTCCGGCACACTTCAGAATTAGAAAAAATTTGCTCCATTTTTGCTTTCCTTAATGCTGAATGCACAGAGTTCATTTACAGCTATTTACATTGTGTTGTGTGTCGCACAAAAACGACATCCTACAGCTTTTCCTTTTACACTCCCTGTCCTCCAGCAAGATTGTCACATAATTCACTTTTTAAATAAATTACTCTCACTTTGCAGTCCGAGAAAGAAAAGTGTACACCAATCCCATGTTAAAATGATAAACAGCAATTTTAAGACAGCCTGCAATTTGACCTCTATCTGACCAAACTGTAATTCACTAGCAATTCCGACATTATCGGGAGGGGCAATGGGACTACGATTGATTACGCCTTTGCCTCTCGAAGTTTGCAACCTTTTATTAAGGGCGGCAAGGTTATCACTATAGTGACCAGATTCCCTTAGCCTTTCAAATTACCATTCCTTTGAAGCCTCAGTTAAGTAATGTTGGATCGAGCCAGGTGTTATTCACTAAAGATGATGGGCGTACACTGGTCTGGCACTCTGCTGACATGAAGTTAATTATGAATAGGGCTCCCGGTTTTAATGGTATTTATTTTTTTAGCATTTCCGTCTGTATTTATCCATATTTATTTTTTGCCCACTTTTTCTGTATTTATCCATATTTATTTTGTGTTTTGGGACAAATGAAGTTGTAAAACTGTACATTTCTATATTTATATAATTGATAGACTCCCACTCATTCTTTGATGTCTGTCTGTTTTAGCTATTTAAGATGCCAAATATTAAATAACAAAACATCCACTGGTAAATATTAGCATTATACCACAAATGTATATTGACAAATGGCATTATTTAATGAAATTGCATCCTGTTTTTTAAATTTCCCATGCTGTCCATCTGCTCAGCTGATGGCCTATAATTCATGAAAGACTGCATAGAGTCACTTAAAAGAAACCCAATTTTCTGTATTTATCCACTTTAAAAAATAAATGCAGACAGAAAACACTTTGTTTTCTGTCTGTATTTATCTGTAAAAATCCGTAAAAACGGAAAACCGGGAGCCTTAATTATGAATCAGGAAGTTAGCAGGCGCATGGTTTTAGTGACGGCCTGCCTCTCGGCAGCAGGTGGCCCCAATTCTGCTCTACATAGCTTTATTGAATTAATGACCTGTATTAAAGCTATGTTGACAAGACGTGCCAGGATAGAGCCCCCACCCCTTCAGCCACGTCATGGTTCAACAAGGCCTGTAGAGATGCGAATGTTACCTGGCAAGCTCTAAAGCAAACCTCTAGGGCGCAATACTGGCCTGCAGGAAGACATATACCCTTGCCTTTAAAAAAAGAAAGACTGCTCTAAAGGATGAGAAGTGGGAGGCCATTGTAGTTGCCTGTCAAAATAAAGACTCTCAGGCCTTCTGGAAGGCTGTGCGGGCAGGCCTAGCCCCTGGGCGGTCATCAGATAAAAGTTACCGTCCACATTACTCCCGATGCTTGGATTGCCCATTTCTCAGGCATTTAAGACTCCAATGCTTCAATTACAGAAGAGGTGCAGGCAGTTCTTCCCATGAGTGAGAGTTTCTTAATTTCTGAGACAGAAGTATTTAAAGCCATCTGTAATAGTCCTTCTAAAAGGGCCCCGGGCCCTGATGGGATAGCATTAGATTTATTTAAAGAAGACCCTGGTTTCTGGTCCCCGGTTCTAACTAGTGTTTTTAACTCGGTTTGCCAGGTGGAGGTCCCCCCCGTCCTGGCACTCATCTGTAGTGTTTCCCATTTTTAAAAAAGGAAATGCCCTTGACCCAAGGTTTTATCGACCAATATCATTACTTGACTCAACCACTAAAATTATACGGCAAAGACATTTTGGAGCAGTAAATGTCCTGGTTGCAAGACAATAATATTCTTTCTCAGGTGCAGTATGGATTCAGGAAGGGCCTAGGAACAATCAAACAGTGCCTTAACATACATGTACTTGTGGCTAAATACAAATATGCAAAGGGCACCTCTATCCATCTTGCATTTTTGGATTTATCAAGTGCATTCGATTGTGTAAATGGATCCAAGCTCTGGATTATTCTTAAATCCATGGGCCTCGAGGAGGGCTTGGTTTCTCTTTTACGACTCTTGCACCAAAACCTCTCGGCCAAAGTCAGATTTGGGGCAAATGGCGATTGCACTCACTCTTTTAAAGTCAATTGTGGAGTGCATAAAGGCTGCGTACTCACCCCCAATTTATTTTTACTTTATATTAATGATTTGGAGAGAACCTTGGTGTCCGCTGGGGCAGACATACCTTGTGTCAATAAAAAAGCCGTTCCAGCCCTACTCTACGCTGACGATGCGGTACTGCTTGCCAGAACAGAAAATGGCTTGGAGAGGTTGTTATCCAGCCTTGTAGAGTTTTCTGAAGGGGCTTGAGCTGAAGATCAACTTCTCGAAGACATTCATAATGGTGCAAGAAATACCAAAACTCGTACCCTGAGCATTGGAGGGAGAAGATTGGACAGGGTGAGATCTTTTCCACATCTAGGCTTGGACTTTGACAATACTTGTACTTGGTCTCCTCGTCTTAACGGTAGGTTGTCCTGCTTCCTACGAGCAGTGGGAACCACTTTTTCTCTTGCCACTTGCATCGGAAAAAAACCCATTGTACCGATTTTGGAAATATATAGAAGGAAATGATTACCGACTGTCACCTATGGTATGCATGGCTGGCCTGGCCAGCCGGACAAGCCGGCAATCCCCCAGGAGGCTGGAACCTCTGGAGGCTGGTATTGACCTCTGGAGGCCGGTTTCGGCTTCCAGGAGTAGTGGTGCACGTTACGCATCCCGGCAGCAACATGAAAGAGTTGCTCTAGTTCTAGCCCGCATTAGCACGGCAGCACATGGGGGCTGAAGTTATAGTTTTTCCCAAGGCTGTTTTAAGTTCCCAATCCGGCCCCGATGGTATGGGTGTCTGGGGATGCAGAAGTGTTGGAGTTGTACAGGTGGAAGAAAATAGATCCTGCCAGCGTCTTTTAGGGGTCCCCCCCATCGGCACCTAATTTCTCCTTCCATCTGGAATTAGGCCTGGATTACGTTCAAGACCACATAAATGTTGCCCCACTGGTATTGTGGCACTCGATTTGCGAAACAAAGAAGCTGACTTTAATTAGGCAATCATTAGGGACTGGCTTTCTTGTGACCTTGGGATGAATATCCCATGGTTAAATTATATTAGGGAAACAACTTCAGCCCTCGGTTGTGCCTATATGTTTGAAAAACCTGAATCGCTGACAAAAGAAGACACAATTTGAGTTAAGAATGGTTTCATTAAGCACAGGAAGGCTGCTAGGAAGGCCGCAGAGGTCGAGGCCCACTGCAAGAGAATATGGTTTGATCTAGACACCTTCTGTGGTTGCACCATATTTGTTGTTTGTTCAGAATGTCTACGAAGGAATGATACTGACACGGTTCGGTTTAGGATCTATTCGCTGGATGTTGTGCTTACCTCTAGGGCAATTCTCCTCTATCGATATATGTTCCTGCCCTTGCGATGAGCACTCACCTCAAATATTGTTGCACTTTGTCTTTTTTTGTAAATGTCATATTTCTTATACTAGAAGTTATGTATTGCCATTGTTGTGCAACTTACAAGTTCACCAAGTGCAGGGCTGCATTACTCTTTTTACAACAACTTTATGACCGAGACACTTGTTTTGCTGTTGGCTGTTTTTTTAAATGTATTTTAGGTCAGAGGAGAGCAATGTTGTTCAAAATTAATTATTTGCCATATAACAAAGTATTCTATGCCCTGGTTTTAATCGCAATTTTTTTTTTTTTTTACATCTGTTCCTAATCGATTTTAGAATGACTTTTAATGTATGTGTTTTATTTACTTTTTAACCATGTGTATTTTCATTGTTTATCCTTTATGATCTATTTTTTGATAAGATCAAATAAAGATTATTTGATGATGATGAACCTCTAGCTGTAAAGCACCGGCAAATGTGTCAAGATAAACACAGAATTTAAAGGGATCTTTAATTATGGCTTAGACTTTCCCGACCCACCAAAAATCGGGTCACGACCCACAGTTTGGGAAACGCTGCTCTAGGCCTACAATTATCTGGCTAAAATGCTACTACATGATTACTAATTCATACACACTGCAAACATTACAGTTTGATAAGCAGACACCCAGGGTGGGTCAGTCGGTTTTAATGCACGACTGCTGACTGTTTTGAGAGCAAGTTTTCGCTCCCAGATTCTCCAGATGAAAATAATATTTGTTGGAACAAAACTTGTTTTGATCTAGCATTCTCATTAGTCAGGCTTTAACACATCTAGCCCCGGCTTCATTAGAAACTGTTCTCGGTTTCAAAGTAAGATGCAATGATAGCTGCCAAAGGCTTTACCTTTGCTGGGCTGTGGCCTCAAGTGTACCTTCCCTTGGAAGTTGCTTCTTGGGCTTTAGCTGTCTCCTAAAAATCAAGCTTTGGGCATTTTATGATGATAGGTAGCCGAAACAAAATGTGACTTTTGAGAAGGCTGAAAGAGGAGAATCATTGCCACAATTCAGTAGCATTTTCATATCTTGACAATGTACTGTAACGGACTTTCAAAGGTGTGTGCTAACTCTTATCAAGAAAAAGATCTACTGATTGCATATGCACTTTATACACCACAAACCTTTGTAACACTCTGGAGCGAGGTAAACTGCTATCCACCTAGTCTAAGATATGAAAGCTAGAGCTACATAATGTATTCCAATGAAACCTAGATGGGCCCCTATTTAGCACTCCAGTGGATGTTTTCTCCATTTAAGATAAGCCTTACAGTGACCAAAATTGCAAACATAGGAAAAAGTTCATTAGGATGTGCATGTACAGCCAAAACAGTAGACATTCATACATTTAATGCTGGACTACAGAAAGAAGACAGGCCTAGGGAAGGCAGCCCTTTGAGAGGGAATTAGGTGGGATATAGGACTTCCACTCAGGCGAGAGGGCATGGGTTCAATTAGGATTTGTTTTTTATAAACTGAGAAATTTGAGCAAAGGGATATTATGTGAGCTGTTAGCAAAGTACTATTTTTAAGTGGAAAACGAGATGTCATGCGGCTATGGCGTTTCTTTGTAGTCATGGCTCTGCAGGTTATTAATGGGTTTAGTACCACCCAAGCGCTTCTGAAATGGAATATAAAATGGATTTGAAAATGTAGGGTGACGTGCCGTGGAGTGGATATGACCTTGCTCAGTACAAAAAGGACTGTGTGACTTTCTGCTGAGGAGTAGGAGAATGGCGAAACAAAGTACAGAGTTTTGACCCAAGTCCAACGTTGAGTGCACAGAGACTGGCCACGTAAGGCAGAGGTTCCAGAATCAAGCATGGGTTCTTGCTATGTCAGGGATGAATTGAGCATTATAGATGTCAAACTTTTATATGTAAAGCAAACACAAGGAGAAACTTTTCAGACACTCACCCCCAGTCACAGATCTGGGTTGAATCCATCATCATTCTTTAGCTCACTTCGCCACCCCAGTTTGGACCCAGCCATATGCAAATCAGTCTTGACCTTGTGCCGGATGGTAACAGTCCAGCCCGAACTGCCAGGTCAGGTCCTCCCTGGACCGGAAACAAGCATCCTGGGATCGGTTCCGGGGTAACACCCCACATCAGCCAGGCTAGCTTGAATCCAGTGGCAAAGTGAGCAAGGGACACACGTCTGGGCATACCCTGCCAACTTGGGTCAAACAAAGCAGCACAAGGAGAGAACGGACGGAGTGCTGAAACTTTTCAGACACTCACCCCCAGTCACAGATCTGGACTGAATCCATCATCATTCTTTAGCTCACTTCGCCACCCAAGTTTGGACCCAGCCATATGCAAATCAGTCTTGACCCTGTGCCCACTGCTTTCTGGACCTGGACATAATGACTATGGACGGCATTCAAACAAAGGTACATAACAAGAATACAGACAGGTATAGCTTATTGTTGTTTGAAAGCTTCTACCCCAGGACCCTATGACAAAATTTACCAGTGGGCTAATTCCTCAGGGTCCGGAGAAATTGTTCTAATACAGAAATATTTGATGAACAGGCCGAGGCTTTGGAAAAGAAACTCCTTGACCGACATTACCCAAGGAAAATGATCAGGAAAGCCAAAAAGAGAGCCAGAAATAACAACCAGGAAGCCCTATTGGAGGATAGGGTAAAAGGACAGACCGATAGGATAGTGTGTGTTACCACATACACCCCGGTGTCAAACAGGGTGCAAAATATTGTCCAAAAAAACTGGCACATTCTAAATGGTGCAAAAAAGCAGTGGGCCCCTCCTCTGTTTGCTTTTAAACGAAACAAGAGTATACGTGACGAGTTAGTCCACGCGAAAGCACTACCTCCTAAATATGAAGAACAACCCACACTTTGGAACCATCATAGACCAGTGGGGCACTACCCGTGCGGAGGATGCGTGGCATGTCCACTGACCATTACAACAAAGGAGGTGGACATAGGAACCAACAAACCTTGGACACTTAAGAACTTCAGCAACTGCAACAGTGAAAATGTGGTCTATCCATTGACTTGCCCATGTAATCTGATGTACGTGGGCATGACCACACGAAAAATCAAGGTCCGTGTCAATGAACACCGAAGCACCATTCGGTGCAAGAAATCCAACACTAAACTGACAAGACATTTCCTGGAACAAAACCATAAAGACACTGATCTAAAATGGGTAGTGCTGGAGGTCATGAAAAGAACACAAACAGACATCACGAAGTCCCTTCACGTCAGAGAACAACGATGGGTCTATCGCCTGCGCTCATGGGATACAGGATTGAATGAGGAAATTCCGTGGCTCCAGATGGGAAGATAAAAGAAGCCACTAAGACTTTGTTAGATTTAATAACAGTATCAGTCATCAATATAATATATTGCATCCCCTTTAAACTTTTGTCACTTTTTGAAAGGAAATATACTCTCTCTAACATGATCCAATTGAGAGCGTGCAAGCCCTTTTTTCCACCCCGAGCTCTACTCAGGATTGGGTTCTACTCCAAAAATAGAGGTCATTTCTAGGCCTACCAGTTATGAAAATCAGCATATGTATTTATAGTATATACATTTAAACCATGTATACCGGGCTCACATCCGTGTGATCCTGCATACACATAATCGTATTGTGTTTGTTAGTTTAATACTTTTATGCAATGTTTTTCTTTTAATAAAGGACTCATCCTTGTACCTTCCTTTTTTTAAGGATCGGCAACAGAATTTG
The DNA here is from genome assembly GCA_963921515.1 of Calotriton arnoldi. NCBI lineage: Eukaryota > Metazoa > Chordata > Amphibia > Caudata > Salamandridae > Calotriton > Calotriton arnoldi. The sequence goes on from CAWUFW010001232.1 coordinate 1,435,743, forward strand.
CCGCTACTCCCTTCCATGACGATGTTGGCCCTTAGATGTGCTCATCAGCGATAGTGGCACGCCCCACTAGCCTCGTGGCATTTTACGCCATTGATTACGCCAACCACCATTGGCCCACTAGTGGGCAGACGCGAGGGTCAGGCACCTGCCTGTCCTCCGCGTATGTCCACGCTCCGGGTTTCAAACCTAATCTGATCGTAAGCATGACCATCATTGGCTCTCGTTTGGGCCACGTCGTCGGTCAGGCACCCTACCTGTCCCTTTCACATGCTGCCTCTAGGGACACCGGATCCCGTACTGCACAGGTGTTCCGCTCATTCCGACCTGACAACAGTCAGGCACCATGCCTGCCCTTTTTACATGCTGTGTAAACGGACACCGGATCTTGCGCTATACAGGTGTTCCGCTTGTTTCAACTTTGCGTTACAGGTCTGTAGTGTAGCTCCTATTTCCCAAATAGGCTCTGCGCATTGGAATAATATACCCTATAGGCTTGACATAGGACTGAGGTCAGTATGTCCCTATCGAGTATATTAAACTTAATTACTTGTGCCAGCTAGCTCAGAGGCCACTAGAAACTCCTTGACAAACAAGAAGGGAGTAGTTTCTGGCAGCCGCAAAACATGACCACTTTGTTTCCCTTTAGAATCAGAACGTGTCCCAGAGTCGTGGAAACAATAGATAACCGTTTCACTCAGCTCAATCGTGCATGCTTAGTTTTCCTCAAAGTTACACAGAAAGAATAGACGGGCGTTTCAATAAAAGGTTTATTGAACAGTCTTGTTTCTCGTGTAAGTAATATGTGCTGTTACGATCACAAGACAGTATGCAAGATAAATAATGTACAGCGTAAGCAGTAGAAATAAATAATACTGCGCTAGCATGATCTTTAGTAGATATTCATTTACATAAACACAGACTAAAAATGCGAGTACTCATACGATGCGTTTCTAAGCTAGTTCTACCCCAATGTACCTAACCTAGGTGTAGGGAGAGGTATGAAGTAGGTGGAGTATTCCTTACTATGGTATACTAAGAGTATGTTACGCCTAGTATGCCCAGTATGCCTAGTATGCCAAGAGTCCCTCTAGGTTCTAGTCAGCTCCATACCTGAAGAATGAGAGAGGTAGGAATCTCTTGCCAGACTCGAACTCCAACACCCCGCAAGGGAAGTCAAATCACTGGAAGCTGGACTCTCTGCGTGCAGGGATGACAGCGTCTTCTCAGTGCATCAGGCTGGGAAACGGGCTCCTCTGAAGTAGAGGTCTCCTCAGGTTTACAAGGGCTAGGGAAGGTATATTTATACCTGAGAGGTACCTCAGAATGTTAGCATTGACGTGAATCGGACAGCGGAAGACGTCATGAATGAACCCCTAAGGTATAACGGTTCATGCATAATAGAGGAGTCCTTGAAAAAATCAATAGTCCTGTGCTAGGGAAACTCCCGAAGCCGAAGGGTCTGTTCTTCAAGAACTCGTTGTGACGTTAGAGTGGACGGATGTCGGAGACCATGCCTGTATTTGGAGTGCACGGTTTAATGCCTAAATAAGGACTGGGATTTTATGCCTATATAAGGGCAGGGCGAATTGTGCCTATATAAGGACATGATACAGGAAAACCTATATACGGACACCCTAAGAGGAATACAACACCCACTCCACTTTCGTGTGTACGATAATAATATAAATGCTAAACATTTAAAATGCTAAACATAAAATGGAGTACCGCATATTGCTAAAAATAGTGCTTAAAAAGCATTAAAAAGCATTTAAAAAACCTATTAAAATGCAAAAGGTACTGTACATTTTAAGCATCGCTTTTCATTTCAGGCATATATTTCAAAACAAAAAATGCAATTTGAATAAAATAAGCAGTAATATTTACATGTGACAGAAAAAATGATCGATAAGTTGTTCAAAATCAAAGTCTTTTCATGTCATGGAAATTAATGAACTTTTTAGACAACCATGATGATAAAGTGTCCGAGGAAGTACCGCGAAGTCCGTACTATAAGAATAGTTCTACTTCAAGCAGATTGATTTGCCATTTAATTTGAAAAAACGGAAAAAAGTTCAAGATGGGAAGAGTTCCAAGTTTTTGAAATATGAAGGCCAAATTTTTATTGCATCTCTGGAACACTGTGGGCTGAATCAGAGTCAGTGTACGGGTCTGGTGTAAACATGAGATCATCTATTTCTGTACACAAAGCACAAGTTACTAACTAGTGTAACGATATATCTGTAAGAGACAGTAGTTGGTGACAGATTCCTTACCTTAGAATATCCCCAGGCGTCAGGCTGGATCCGGAAAGTTTTTGCGTAGCAGTACCCTTGCGCGTCGGTAGGCGGCGTCGTGCGGCTCCGCGTCCGTCGTCGGCGTCGTGATCGCCGGGATGACGTCGCGGGCAGTACTTAGACGCCGCCCCTGCGCGCTGACGTCAGTTCTGTACACGACTTTCCGCGCCAGGAACGCAGAGCCATGCAAGAAGCTGACATGGGTGTCTGAAAAATACTATGGCCCTGAAAGGGATGTCCTTAACCCTAGAAATCAGTTCGCAGAACGGGGAGGATGGGTGGGCGGTAGGAATCTGTCACCAACTACTGTCTCTTACAGATATATTGTTACACAAGTTAGTAACTTGTGCATCTGAAAGAGACACGTTAGTGACAGATTCCTTACCTTAGAATAGATACCCCAGCAATACCAACCCCGGTGGTGGGTCTGCGAACAAAGATCAGACAAGGAAGTCCCGGAGGACAGAACGGCCAAAGAAGCCGTCCCTCCGGACCTGACTGTCAAGGCAGTAATGCTTTGTAAATGTGTGCAGCGAGGCCCACGTTGCTGCCTGACAGATATCCTGCAGTGGAACACCGCGGCCTAAAGCCATGGTAGCAGCCGTTGCCCTGGTGGAATGGGCACGCAGCCCAACAGGAGGCTCCTTCTTAGCCAAAGAATAGCAGGCTTTGATACACAAGGTCACCCAGCGGGAGATGGTTCTCTTGGGCACCGCCCGACCTTTTTTGGCGCCCACGTAGCCAACAAAGAGCTGGTCATCCACCCGGAAGTGTTGTGAGCGGTTGATATAAAAGGAAAGCGCACGTTTTGGGTCCAGACGGTGGAGCCTCTCTTCCTCTCTGGAAGGATGCGGAGGCGGAAAGAAGGTGGGCAAAGTGATGGTCTGCCCAATGTGGAAGGCAGTAACCACCTTTGGCAAGAAGGACGGACGCGTCCTAAGAACAACCTTGTCTGGATGGACAGACAGAAAGGGAGGTTTGCATGATAGAGCCTGGAGCTCACTCACCCGCCGAGCGGAGGTGATGGCCACCAGAAAGGCTGTCTTCAGAGTCAGAAGACGAAGAGGACAGTTATGTAGAGGCTCAAAGGGAGCGCACATGAGAACGGTAAGAACCAAGTTCAAGTCCCACTGAGGCATCACAAACGGAACAGGAGGGAAGAGGTGTGTAATGCCTTTTAGAAACCTGTTAACAACAGGGGACTTGAAAAGGGAGGGCTGATCAGGAAGCCTGAGGAAGGCCGAAATGGCACAAAGATAGCCCTTCATGGTACCCAGGGTAGAACCCTGTTGGGCCAGGGAAAGAAGGAACAGAAGAACCTCAGAAAGAGGGGCAGAGAGGGTATTCACAGCCTTTGCTGTGCACCATGCCACAAACTTGTTCCACCTGCAGGCGTATACCACCTTAGTGGAGGGACGCCTGGCTGCCAGAATCACATCACAAACTTCGGGAGGCAAGTCGAAAGGAATCAACTGCCGCCGCTCAATCTCCACGCAAGCAGGTGGAGGCTGGACAGGTTCGGGTGGAGGACCGTCCCCTGCTGCTGCGACAGAAGATCCTCCCGAAGAGGCAGACGGATCGGGGATCGACGCTCATACTGAGTAGCTCGGGATACCAAACTCTTCGAGCCCAGTCCGGAGCCACAAGGATGACTTGGGCCCGGTCGCGCAGAATCTTCTTCAACACTCTGGGTAGAAGTGGTATAGGCGAAAAGGCGTACAACAGACCGCAACTCCACTCGCGACGAAAAGCGTCGCCGAGCGAGTGCCGCCTTGGAAATTCCAACGCGCAGAACTGATGACATTGCGCGTTCTCTTCGGTGGCGAATAGATCTAACCAAGGCTCTCCCCACTGTAGAAAGAGTCCTTGCGCCACTTCCGAGTGAAGACGCCATTCGTGATCCATCATGCACCTGCGGCTGAGTTCGTCCGCCCTGGCGTTCAGGGAACCTGCCAGGTGTTGAACCATCAGGAACATGCCCTGATGTTCCAGCCATGTCCAGAGGCGCAGAGCCTCCTGACAGAGGGTCCACGACCCCACCCCGCCTTGTTTGTTGCAGTACCACATGGCGGTGGTGTTGTCTGTGAACACCTGCACTACCTTCCCTTTGACAGAGGGAAGGAATGCCTTGAGTGCAAGTCGGATCGCCCGGAGCTCCAGAAGGTTGATATGGAGCCGGGACTCCGCCAGAGACCAGAGGCCTCTGATCTCCGCCTCTCCCATGTGACCGCCCCATCCCAGAAGGGACACGTCCGTCACAACTGTGTGCTCTGGCTGGGGAAGGGAGAGGGATCTGCCCATGACCCATTGCCGGTTCGAGAGCCACCACTGCAACTGTTTTGCAGTCCCCTCCGCGATCTGGACGTGATCGGACAGGTTGCCCTGGTGCTGCGCCCACTGGAACTTCAGGTCCCACTGCAGAGCCCGCATATGCCATCTGGCATGATTGACCAGCAGGATGCAGGAGGCCATGAGGCCCAGCAGCCTCAGGGTCATCCGTACCGAAACCCAGGATAAAGGCTGAAAGATCGGAATCATAGCCTGAATATCCCGGACTCGCCGTTCGGGAGGATAGGCCCGAAACTGCGTCGTGTCCAGAACCGCTCCGATGAAAAGGAGCTGTGGAGAAGGAATCAGATGCGACTTCGGCTCATTGATGGAGAACCCCAGCGAGTGCAGGAGTTCGGCCGTAGTCTGGAGGTGGGAGACGACTGCCTGGGACGAGCCCGCCTTCAGCAGCCAGTCGTCGAGGTAGGGGAAGACTGGAACCCCTGCCCGGCGCAGATGAGCTGCGACCACCGCCATCACTTTCGTGAACACCCGAGGGGCACTTGTAAGGCCAAAGGGGAGCACGGTGAATTGAAAATGCTCGAGGCCTACCGTGCACCGCAGGTAACGCAGGTGGGCCGGCAGGACGGGGATATGGAAATAAGCGTCCTGCAAGTCCAACGCTACCAACCAGTCTCCAGGGTCGAGGGCAGTCAAGACCTGAGCTAGGGTGAGCATCTTGAACTTCTCCTTCCGGAGGAAGCGATTGACGTTCCGGAGGTCCAAGATAGGACGCATGTCCTCCTTGTCCTTTTTGGGCACCAGAAAGTAGTGGGAGTAGCAACCACGTCCTACTTCTGGGGTCGGAACATGCTCGATGGCCCTCTTGGCCAAGAGGGCCGTGACTTCCTTCTGCAGAAGCATCAAGTGATCCCCTGACATGCGGTGGAATTGAGGTGGCTTGGCTGGGGGGGGTGGTCTCGAAGGGGAGGGAGTAGCCCCTTCGGACAATGTCCAAGACCCACCTGTCCGAGGTGATGGTACGCCAGTGGTGAAGGTGATGGCGGACCCTGCCCCCTACTGGCGTGCTGTGCACCGGAAAGGAGGGACTAGGAGGGCTTGGGGGCCGCGGACGGGTTGGAGGTGGTGGCCTGACCCGCACGCTGGTTGCCCGAACCGCAACGGCGGTATCCACGTCCTCGGCCACGCGAAGATGCTTGCTGCGCGGGCCGGTGGCTGGGCAGCTGACGTGACTGGGCGCCCCTTCCGTGGCCACGAAAGGGGCGAAAAGCAGAGGTTAGCGGAGGGCGCACAACAGAAAGGCCCAGGGACTTGGCAGTAGCCCATGAGTCCTTAAAACGCTCCAGCGCATGGTCTGCTTTGGAACCAAAAAGACCGACTCCATCAAAGGGCATGTCCATGAGTGTATTCTGGACATCACCCGAGAAACCAGTGGTTCTCAGCCAGGCGTGGCGACGCAGCGCCACCGTCGTTGCAAGCGATCTGCCCAGCGAGTCGGCGGTATCAAGGCCACAACGTATGGTGTACTTTGCCGCATCCCTACCTTCCGCAATGGTGCGGGTAAGCAGTGTCTGGACCTCCTCAGAACACTGGGGCAAAACAGTCGCCACCGAATCCCACAGGGAGTGGGTATATCGGCCCAAAAGGCAAGCGGTGTTGACGGACCGCAAGCCAGCACTGGAGGAAGAAAAAGCCTTCTTCCCAAATTGGTCCAGGCGTTTGGATTCCCTATCCGGAGGGGCCGGTAGGGAAGGCGGTTTGGAAGGCAGAGGCTTGGACAACCAAGCTCTCGGGGGTGGGATGTTGAGAGAGAAACAAGGGGTCGCCCGGAGCAGGGCGATGGCGTCGGGCCACGTTCCTATCCACAGGAGCCCCTGTGGGGGGCTTGGACCAGGCGCCCAAAAGAACGTCAGTCAGTGCAATATTTAAACGGCAGCACAGTCTCCGTGGAGGAAGCTGCCGGCTGAAGCACTTCCGTCAGGAGATTAGTCCTGACAGCCACAGTAGGCAATTGGAGGTGCAAGGCTCCAGCTGCTCTACGCAACACCGTTGCAAAATTTGCTCCCTCCTCCGTAGCCACGGGAGGAGACAGCATGCCAGTGTCAGGGGAAGAGTCTAGACCACTGGCATCCCCAAGTTCCTCTGCCCATTCCTGATCATAGTCACACTGTTGTGTGAGAGGGTCTTCCGACCCCTCCCAGCTCTCCTGGTCCTCCTCTGGTTCAAAATATGGAGGAGGAGGGACATTTGGGACCCAAGGTCTTATCGGCGCCGGAGTCGAGCGACGTCAGTCCGGCTCCATGTCCGGAGCCGGAGATAACCGGGGAACAACGCCGCCCGGAGCCCCGGACAGCGTCAGGAACGGCACCGGGGACATCGGCGTCGGCGGAGGCGTGGTTAGGTCAACCGGCGTCGATGGGGGTTGCGGTACCACCGGAGCCGGGATCGGGGCCGGAGCCGAGGCCGGGATCAAGGCTGGCGGGACAGGCGACGCCAGGACCGGAGCCGTTGGCGACGCCGGAGCAACCCCATCAGGGCCCGCGGCACCCGAAGGCACACCGGAGGGACCTTGAGGCCCGAAGAGGCGGGCCATGGCCGACAGGAATTCCTGTATTTCGGCCGGAGTCGCCCCCGAACCCGGAAAGGACGGGTAATGAGGGGCGGCTCCACAGGCACGTCTGGGGCCGCGGGAACGGTGCCGACAGGGGCCTCAGCTGAGTCGCGAGACCGGCGAGGCGAAGTCTTAGAGCGATGATGCTTCTTAGACTTTTTGTGCTTCGACTTACCCGAGGAGCGCGAAGACTTGGACTCCGACGACCGGCGGGGGCGCCGCGACCACCCCCTCGACCTCTCACGGGACCGGGACTTGGTGCGGCGAGGAGCCGACTGCCGGACCTCGAGTAGCTTTCGAGACCGCTCTCGCAAAGCCTTCGGGTGAAGTTTCCGGCAGTCAGGGCACGACTTCGTGTCGTGGTCTCGGCCGAGACAGTAGAGACACTCTAAATGCGGGTCTGTGATCGACATCATTCGACCACAGACGTCGCATGGCTTGAAGCCGGGCATCCCTATCGACACCTAGGAGTCGAGAAGACTCGAAAAGAAACAGTGAAAAATTCACCAAAAATTTTGTCAAAAATTGACTAGGGCACTGCTCTTCCCGGATCTGCACTTACTGGCGCGGAAAAAGAAGATCTGACGTCAGCGCGCAGGGGCGGCGTCTAAGTACTGCCCGCGACGTCATCCCGGCGATCACGACGTCGACGACTGACGTGGAGCCGCACGACGACGCCTACCGACGCGCAAGGGTACTGCTACGCAAAAACTTTCCGGATCCAGCCTGACGCCTGGGGATATTCTAAGGTAAGGAATCTGTCACTAACGTGTCTCTTTCAGATATATCGTCCACTGTAGTTGGTGACAATCGGAACACCTCTTGTAGTAGATTAATTGCACAGAGATGAGAAGCATCACTTCCAGCATAGGATGCCGCAGCAATGTTCGCGACCGTTGTTACCTGTGTGCCTGTAGATCCATCTCGTACCTCAGCAGCAGCCGTAAGCGTCTGTGAGATCTCAATGAATACTGTCATCAGGATGGGTAGCCTCTGGGGACAACACAGAGCATGGGCCGTTATCGGGTCCAGCAGAGTATCGACATCCGTTGGCGTAGCTGATGGAAATGTTAGACAGGTGTCCAACACGCATTCTTCACCGCATAGCAGGCATCGTAGAACAGGTAAGATGCAATCTTGCCAGATTGGTCTGAACGACAGGAACCACGTGGTATTAAGTTCCCGTAGACGAGTCATGCCCAAAAGCTGTACTATTCGCTCACGGCACTTCCGTTCAAGGAAAGCTTTCTCCACTTCGCTCGGAGTGATGTCTGCGAATAGGCTGGCCATAGCGTAATAGCAGGAAGAGAAATAGAATTCCGGCAACAAGTGCTAGAATTAATGGTATGCCACCAAACACCGAATGTGCAAAGTTTGGGATTATTCCGAGTATTGCCTGGAAAGGTGCTAACAGACCGGAACAGATGCTCTTAAATACATGTACAATTCCGCTTGTATCAGACATGTTAAAGATACGTCCTATCATTTCCACGAAATGTATAGGGCAGTTTGTACGCATTAAAGTCTGTATCTCAGCCGAAGTCCTTGCGACTTGTAGATCATAGGTTTCTTTGGCCGAGGTCAAAGGCACTGTTTGTTGTAAAAGCATGGCTTTCATTCTGCTTAAAGTATTAAATCCTATAAAAGAGACGTTCAGCGAAGGCCACAAAGGCGACTCCCTGACTGTGTCTATTGGGGCAAACAATACTTGCATACAGCAAGTGACCCTGGAGTTGACAGTTACTAGATATAGGATGCCTGGCAACATGCCGCAGCAACTCTGATCATTCAACATGAGGTAACTCCCATTAGAAAGTTGTCCAAACGTTGGATTAATCACAGCAGCTGGTGTACCCTGCTGGTGGCAAGACAAATTTGCCACAGAACCATTACAAGCCCCGTGTAAAGAAATGTCCTGACATATTAGTGAACCGCTCAGTGCATTTTTACAATGTGTACCGCTCAGAAACACTTCACGATCCCCACTCCAACATCTATATGTGTATGGTAAATTCCAAGATGTCTTAATGTATTCCTTACCCAACCTTTCATATTTGCCCGCTTGCAGTTGTTTGAGGCAATACTGAAACTGAAAAGTAGTCACAGGTAGTGTGATTTTGCCATGAATAAGCCATTCTGTAGCTGGTTTTTCTGCCACTGTGAATGGTAATTTTTCCAGTTTTTCAATGCTCAGCACTGTATACCTTGCTCCTCTTTGTGCCAGTTCGATCTGTTTATCAGTTAGATTGTATTCTGCAAACAGAATTGACGTGTTGATAAAACGCCAAGGCACATAGCCCGCACGCAAAGATTGCAGCGTCCAGCTTAATAACACAATAGAACGTAATTGAGATTGGCCTTGTTGTAACATCGCCAAATCTTGTTCCAGTATGTCGATAGCAGAGGATACAATGCCGTCCAATGAATATATTATGGAGGACAAAGTTGTTAACCCATTGTCGACCACAGAGAGAGTTCTCTAAATTAATACGATCAAGTTCACGTATTCGTTCTGCGGCCTCCAACTGTGACACTTTCCATGCTTCATTATAGGCAGCATAAATGCCGGCATATATGAAACGTTTTTGACGCGGTTTTCTTGGTCCAAGCAAGAATTCCCTAAGGTCTGCGTCTTCTTTAAGTAATGATAAGTGTTGTGTCACATCCTGTAGTGTAGATTTCTGCAGCCAATCGAGGCATAATTTACCTACACTGTATGTTGTTACTACCCCCGGATTCTGTCTTTGGACGTATCTTGGGTCTGGCCTGTGAATAGTAAAGCCCTGAGTTTTATTCAGGAATCTTTCCTGACAGTTGTTCGTGTCTGTGGGCCAGATCAACCATTTTCTCCAATCAGGATTAGATCTGTTGAGTTGTTGTATTTTGTCAACTGTAACCGCTGCCTGTGTATTGTTATCACTTGCAGGTGTTGGTACAGAAGGTGTTTATCTCTTTGATCTTGGCTAGACCAAGACAAGATGTTTGTTGGACAGTTTCATTCAAAAACATTATTTGTTCAGGGATGATACAGGCTCTAAATAAAGCTTCTATCCCCTGCACTTGCCAATCTTTAGTACCCCAGACAGTTTTTGAGTCTATTGTGTCTTTCCAAAAGACGAAACCCTGTCTAGACAGTTGGGCAATAAATGCTGCAGAATAAATCTGTTTTGTATTTGTTAACATGATTTTCAGTCCTGTTTTGTTTACATTTTTATAGTAAAACGTTTCTGGATCAGATGTATTGTAACCTGAAAAATATGGAAACTTATTAACAAATGTTTTTGAACTACCTTTTGGTGGTGTAGGACAATGCTCCCATTGGTTAAACAAACACATTTCTAGGGTATTCAGATTTATGCAAATAATGATGACCATAGTGGTTATAGCAATACAGCTGTTCATAGTCTGATGAACCCTCTAAATATTCACTTTTAGAAAATGCAGCAGATTTTTCTAGGTCAAACATTATGTCGTTAACAGTCTCAAAGTCCCAATCATCAGAATAGGTACTGGACGAAATGAGATCACTTAGTGAAATTTTAAACAAATGTGGAATGTTCAATTGTTCCGTCGGGCCAAAAATATCAAAATCTGTTTTGTCCCACACTATACCATCCTGTATAGGAACGGCTGTGATGTTCACTGTTGACAAGTCTCTTGCTTCACGATGGGAAGATTTATGAGGTTTCAAAAGTAAGTGCACATCTTTTCTTTCAGTGTTCACATGGATGTATCTGCCATTTATAAGCACGCTCATAGTAATAACCAAAGCTAGCCAAAGCAGGAAAACAAATATTCCAGAAATAATCCAGAGTTCAATCCATGGTGAAACCAGATAAGTTTTTTTCAGAAAGTGAATAAAGTCTTGTATTTGCTGCTTGAATTTTAATGATGCTGGCGTCGTTTCAGGTTCACTCGGATCTTCTGAGAACGTATCAAAGTTAATGAAATAGCCAGAAGCAGTTCTGTCAATTGTTGAAATTGCATCAGGATTTGTAGAAATCGCTGGAACCAGTTGATCACTTGCTACATTGGTGTAGACAGGTGTATTTGGACGAACTGTTACTTGATTTTCAAGAGGGATGAGTTCCATTGCATTGTTGCTTAGTCCTTCATCTGTTACTGCTGAAGTCTCGATGGTTATCAGTCTTTCAGTCTGAACCTCTTGGATAGTAGCGAGAGGAGTGTGTCTGCTACTAGGTCGGAGTCCACGAGGCCTACTATTTAGTATTGGCCACATACTGTGGTTTGATGAGGTCGATGGACACAAATCTTTTCTCCTTTTTTACAGCAAGGGGCGGCAGAAGTACTGTTCTTGTTCCTTGAACTGCTAGGACAGGTACTGGTTGTCTGTAAGAAGGTCCAAATTCCTTCATGTCCGCAATCTTTTCTCTGACTAGATCACCAACTTTTGGAATCCAGACAGGCCTTGCTGGGACCGCCGGTTTTTCCCCAGTGGTGGTTGGCTGCAGGAATACGTTGCTTTGTTTCGATCTTAGTTCATTGAGTTCCTGTAAAACAGCCAAACGATCTTTGATATCAAACGGTTTATTTTCCACCACTGTGCCTACGTGATCGAGGTCTGGTACCCACATTCTTGTCCCAAATAGGACCTCATATGGAGTGACCCCCCTAGAGAACTTCTTGGCAGGTTATTCAATGAGCGTTGGACCCCATAAAGATGTTTGACCCACCCATCACCCGAACCTAATACCCTAGCTGTTATAGACTGCTTTATGTCCCGGTTTTTCCTTTCCACAACCGAATTTCCCTCAGGATGGAATGGAGAGGAGTACCGCAATGCAACGCGCAGACTGGCCATGGCTTCTTTGTAAGCCCGAGAGCTAAACGCAGGGCCCTGGTCAGAATGTAGCATGCCTATTGCGTATGTGCCGATAAAGACTCGCAAATCTTTTATAACAGTTCGAGCGTCAGCCGAGCGCTGAGGCCATATCCATAGGAACCTAGAGCATGAATCCACTGCAACCATGATATATTTATAGTTACCGTCCCTTTGCAAGGGACCGCAGTGGTCCAGGTAAACACAAGCTAATGGTTTGTCTGAAATTAACAGAGGTGTCTGCGCAGGGCGCATCACTGTGGAGACTTTCATCTGTTGGCATATATCACATTCTAAAACATAGTTCTTTGTTTGTTTTCTAATGCCAGGCCACCAATATCTTTGCTTGAGTAAAGATACTGTTGCAGAAACACCTGCATGGGCAGAAGCTATCCCTTCGTGTGCTGCTAGGATTAGTCCTAATCTACGTTCCTTGTTTGGAATTACCCTATCCCCCACTCCAGGGATTCGAGCAAAAGGAACGTTGTTCGCATCAATTACATAAGAGTACTTGAGTGGAAACTTTTTTGGTAACGCTGCACCACTGCCTTTGCTTGTAGCATTCACATCCAACATTATCTCACTGTCTATTTTTGTTTTTGAACGAGTGATCGCAGCTACGGAAGCCGTCTGAACAGCCCCCTTTGCGGCTTCGTCAGCCAATGAATTCCTGCAACGTGAACGCCATCACGTTGATGACTCAGTGTGTGGATCACGTGAGCCTTTGGTAGTTCGTTTTTCAACTGAACTACTTGTTCCCAAAGCGTTTTGTGCTTTATTGTGCCACCTTTCGCATCTTTGAATCCATTTTCAAGCCAGTTTTGTATATATTCATTATACGACTGAACACAGTAAAATGAATCGCACACTATCAGTGTGGGGAATTCTCGATCTGTACTTTCAAGTGCCAGTTTGAATGCTTGTAGTTCAGCTCGCTGAGCTGTACAATCTCCTAGAGATTGAGTTTTTGTGACCATAGGTCTGAAGATACCATCTCGCATGCAACCTTTAACGATTGCACACGCTGCACTGTAAGCTTGCTTACCCCCTATTGCGGGTTGTGCGGATCAGTCAGTGTAAATTATGAATTCGTACTGATCGAGAGGCAGAATTTCAGTGGGCAGAGGACATTCTTGTTCATATTGCAGGAATGCTTGTGTTTTTAAATCAGGATCAAAAACATATTCAACATCTGTTGCAGCAAGAGAATTAACCCACTGTATCCATCTTGGATGTAATGCTTTAGCATTTGGAATGCTTGCTTTTGTGACCGCTTCTAAAGCTGGTACTGGGGTTACGACTATAATGCGTTTCCCTTGGGCTAGGGCTCTTTCTTTTGCTACAGCGGTTTGAACTGCTGTCAGAATTTTTTCAGTTGAAGTGAAGCGCATTTCCGCTTGTGTGTACAAATGAGATTTGTATGCGATTGGTATTTTTTCACCCTCATTAAATGTTAAGTAGGTGAATCCGCATTGACCCGAAATTATTCGGATCACCAGGTTGCGTTGATTTACGCGTGTTTGTAAGTGATTTGTTGCTAACATGTTAGCCTGTAGTGAACGCAAGATTTCTGTGTGTTCTTGTGTCCAATTCTTGATTGAAAAATCAGGTTTGATTAATGCGTAGAGAGGTTTAACCCTTTCTGCGTAATTTAGAATGTATGTTCTTCCAAAATTTTGGAAACCCAGGATGGATTGTAAGTTTTTTTGCGTTTTTGGAGGTTGGAGCAGCGCACACTTTTCTAAAAAGTTAGCTGCCAAGCTCTTGCCTTCACTTCGAAGCCCAGTATAATGGTGCTTACCCTGTTCAAGTGTTTGTCCAGGTCATCGTCCGTCAGATAGATGTCATCGACATAGGACAATGCCTCATTGTCATAAATTTGTAGTAACTGTTACTCTCGCTGAGAATAACCCCGGGCTGTTCTTGAACCCTTGTGGGAGTCGACAAAATTGACGCTGGGTCCCCATTATGGAGAATGCTGTTAAGTACCTGCTTTCATGTGCTATGTTTTGACAAAAGAAACCATTTGAGATGTCCAATGTGGTTTTATATTTTTTACGCACAATGTTATTCATTAATGCTGTGCTATGTGCATTTTGCACTGCAAATGTTTTACAACAAGTGTTTAAGTGTCTGTAATCCAAAACTAGACGATAGGTGTTGTCTGGTTTGGAGACAGGAAACAAAGGATTGTTCATTGAGGAGGTGCATGTTTCAATCACCCCTTGGTATTCAAGTTGATCTAAGATCTCCTGACCTGTTTTTTAGCTTCTTGCTTTATTGGATACTGCCTTTGTGCAGTTGGTTCATGTTTCAGATGTATTTTATGGTGAGGTGAGTCCTCATCCCATCCTACATGATTTTTATATAATGCTGGGGCCTGGGCTACTGCCCATTTCCTGGCATAAGTATATTTTAGATGAATTGGAATATGGTTAGAGAAGGCAGGCATAATAATGTCCTTGCCATGTGGGCACTCCCTGACAAATTGTGGTGGCCAGTCTTTTTCTGCTAGAAGTATGTCATAGCCCCTTGAAAGTTTTTCCCAACATAGTGCTTTCACCTGTCTAGGTATGTCTCCCTCCATTGGGAGTGTTATTTCATATAACCTTTGTGGAGTACTAACCCTGGTGTCTACAGTCTCAACTGTAATGTACTCATTCAAGTCCACTATCTCCAGAAGTTCCTTCAGGTTCTGGCGAACTATTGTGACTTCTGCTGCACTGTCCAGCATTGTCTGAGCCCATTCTCCGTTCTGGAGTTGTGTTCTCAGTATTCTCGGCATGTCTGATCTTCAGACCTGCTACTTTTTTGGAGAATTGAGGTTTTGTTTTATTTTTTGTAGCGTGTTTATCTTCTTTGGATTTCACGCGTTCTTCTCTATTTTCTGATCGTCCTCTTCCTTCCGAAGTCCTTGACGAGATCTGAAAGGTACGAGAGGAACGTGTATCAGTATCTTGATACCTGTCAGGTTTTTTCAAATTATCCCTATTCCTGAGGTTATAACTCCTTCCAGAGGGCTCCTTTTGAGGAGACCTACCTCGGGATTGAGAACGTTTCTCATTTGACTTTTGTTTATTAGTCTCCCACTTCTTTTTAGAAGATGTAGGAGTTTGTTTAATAGAGTCCTTCTCAGGATTTTCGGATAGTTTTGGCTTCACTGGTCTTCCACCCAAAATATCTCTGCCTAATTCTGCATAAGATTGTTCAATTATTCTGGGTAGCTCAGTTTGATGTTCTGTAACATCGAATTCCCTTAATCGTTGGCGGATCGCCACTGCTGCTGCCTCCCCTTTAATATTAGATAATATTATTGTTGAGACCTGGTCGAAATTTTTCAGTAATTTCATACCTAAATTCAGAGCAGGTTCTGCCCCGTATTCATTTTGAATTTGTTTCAGGACATCTGGTATTACCGCAATTGATGGAATACCATGTGTTTTAGTATAGATGGTAGCAAAAGACTGAGCCCCAAGTGGTACAGTCTTCCAGTTGTGGTGTGATCCCCATCGGTAAACTGATTGTTAGGATTCTGTGTTTCTCATACGGGCTAGTATTTGGAAATACTGCTTCGATTTGAGTAATTTTTTGAGCTATCCAGAATGGAATTTGCTCACGTTTTGTGGGCATTTTACCCATGACTGCGTATAGAGTCTGGTGTAATTTTTAGTGCAGTCCCCGGGTGAGGGGTCTGATTTGGAATGGTTAATGGTGGTTGGACTGTGAAAGTCCGCATGACATATTGGACCAATTGTCTGTAGATTTTTATTAACTCTGTGATTTGAGTAAGTAATTCCTCATCTGACATTATATCCAGTTCAGGATGAGGTGTGTAGCCGGCTAGAATCGGCCATGTTGCTCCTGGTCTACCTAGTGGACCGAGCCTGGTAATGTTTCTGTGATGTTTTAGGGCGCCTTTAAACCAGAGCTGATGCTCCTGGTATGTTAGTGGAATTTCAATATCCTCGAAAGGAATATATTCCTCTGGTGGATCATCTTCTTTGTAGAAGTGAAACAGTTATGTAACTGGATTGGATTCAGGAAATATTACCCATGAATAGAATACCTCTGTCTGAAAGGATTAGTTTGCCTCTATCACGAAAACTGCTCTACCGCCTCTTGGTGGTAGGCCGTGTTTTATGAGTTTTAGAGTGATGGCTCTTCTTAAGTTTGGAGGGATGTTTATAACACCCTCCTCGGTTTCAATTAAACCTGTAATGTTAAAAACTGTTGCTAGGGCTGGATCAGCCACAGCTCCACCGTTTCCGGTGGCATCGTCCCCGTGTATGGACATTTGTTTTTTTTTTTTTAAATGTAGAACAAGTTTCAAGGAAACAAAGATAAGGAGCACAATATTTTGGAACACTGTATCCTTCAACGTTGAGCAAACCAAACAGCTAATATATAGGGTGTTTCCTATGTAGCCGTGGTGGATACTTAACCCTGCCCACTCCAGACGTCTTTTGGAGTATATGGGTAGGGGTCTCTGAGAGAAAAGGCACGGCTGAGTTACTCAGTATCTAACGTTAAATTACCGCCTTACCAAACCGTTGGGCGCCATGTAGTGTAGCTCCTATTTCCCTAATAGGCTCTGCGCATTGGAATAATATACCCTATAGGCTTGACATAGGACTGAGGTCGGTATGTCCCTATCGAGTATATTAAACTTAATTACTTGTGCCAGCTAGCTCAGAGGCCACTAGAAACTCCTTGACAAACAAGAAGGGAGTAGTTTCTGGCAGCCGCAAAACATGACCACTTTGTTTCCCTTTAGAATCAGAACGTGTCCCAGAGTCGTGGAAACAATAGATAACCGTTTCACTCAGCTCAATCGTGCATGCTTAGTTTTCCTCAAAGTTACACAGAAAGAATAGACGGGCGTTTCAATAAAAGGTTTATTGAACAGTCTTGTTTCTCGTGTAAGTAATATGTGCTGTTACGATCACAAGACAGTATGCAAGATAAATAATGTACAGCGTAAGCAGTAGAAATAAATAATACTGCACTAGCATGATCTTTAGTAGATATTCATTTACATAAACACAGACTAAAAATGCGAGTACTCATACGATGCGTTTCTAAGCTAGTTCTACCCCAATGTACCTAACCTAACCTAGGTGTAGGGAGCTGTATGAAGTAGGTGGAGTATTCCTTACTATGGTATACTAAGAGTATGTTACGCCTAGTATGCCCAGTATGCCAAGTATGCCAAGAGTCCCTCTAGGTTCTAGTCAGCTCCATACCTTAAGAATGAGAGAGGTAGGAATCTCTTGCCAGACTCGAACTCCAACACCCCGCAAGGGAAGTCAGATCACTAGAAGCTGGACTCTCTGGGTGCAGGGATGACAGCGTCTTCTCAGTGCGACAGGCCGGGAAACGGGCTCCTCTGAAGTCGAGGTCTCCTCTAGTTTACAAGGGCTAGGAAGGTATATTTATACCTGAGAGGTACCTCAGAATGTTAGCATTGACGTGAATCGGACAGCGGAAGACGTCATGAATGAACCCCTAAGGTATAACGGTTCATGCATAATAGATGAGTCCTTGAAGAAATCAATAGTCCTGTGCTAGGGAAACTCCCGAAGCCTAAGGGTCTGTTCTTCAAGAACTCGTTGTGACGTTAGGGTGGACGGATGTCGGAGACCATGCCTGTATTTGGAGTGCACGGTTTAATGCCTAAATAAGGACTGGGATTTTATGCCTATATAAGGGCAGGGCGAATTGTGCCTATATAAGGACATGACACAGGAAAACCTATATACGGACACCCTAAGAGGAATACAACCTTTTTTTAAGGATCGGCAACAGAATTTGCCGCTACTCCCTTCCATGACGATGTTGACCCTTAGATGTGCTCATCAGCGATAGTGGCGCGCCCCACTAGCCTCGTGGCATTTTACGCCATTGATTACGCCAATCACCATTGGCCCACTAGTGGGCAGACGCGAGGGTTCAGGCACCCTGCCTGTCCTCCGCGTATGTCCACGCTCCGGGTTTCAAACCTAACCCGATCGTAAGCATGACCATCATTGGCTCTCGTTTGGGCCACGTCGTCGGTCAGGCACCCTGCCTGTCCCTTTAACATGCTGCCTCTAGGGACACCAGATCCCGTACTGCACAGGTGTTCCGCTCATTCCGACCTGACAACAGTCAGGCACCATGCCTGCCCTTTTTACATGCTGTGTAAACGGACACCGGATTTTGCGCTATACAGGTGTTCCGCTTGTTTCAACTTTGCGTTACAGGTCAGGCATTTTATTTTCGCACAGCGTGGGCACTGTTGAGACACCGGAACCACCGGGCTTACTTACGCATGTGTAGGCGATTTTCCAATTAACCCACTTTCACATTAAGAGCACTATAAAAACTACATTTCCTCCCCACTTCAGTAATCGTCGGGGAGGATGGGATACACCATTAGGTGCACCCACGAGAGACGCACCTTGATGTAGTAAGCGTGTCCTTGAGTGTGTGATTGTGTATACTTTTATTTTTACTTTTAGTAACGGAGCATCAATATGCTCATATTTTTTCTTCATCTCTCCTTTAGAGTTTGACAACAGGGGTCTCTCCTCCACTCTCCTCCCATGGGGCGTGTAGGTTACTACCCAAGGGTAAGAAGTGTGAGAATTTTCTCACATGAGCTGTTTTACTTTTCAGTGTGTTCACAGTTGAGTGACGCGTGTTACACACATATAGCCACCCATGTAAGTATACCTGTGCATGTGGTTACAAATGTATGTTTTTTGACCGAACCTCTTGATTGTATTCTTGTATTTCTCTCTCCATTTCTGTTTTACAGGCTTGTTGAGAGTCCTTCTCTGGTGGAGCATGACAAAGGTCATCGTAATTTCTAAACCAAAACTTTGGTAAGAACGGAGCCCTTTTTAGTCCGGATGAATGCCGCGCACCCTTGTGGGCCAATTGGCAGAAACATGTCGACCATAATAATCACTACGGTGAGGGGACAATAACATCCCCATACTCACCGTCTCCATTACTTTAGCACCATATAGCTACCACCCTTATTAAATGTAATTTGGTAACTGTGCTGGTTTTTAAATTCACTCACTTTATCACGGGCCCCCACTTAGCTTTAGAAGTGCCTCCCCGTCTCCAGGTGAAGGCCCGCCCTCTACCAAACCAAGTTTCTAGAGGGCGAGGACTACCGATGATGAAGCATGACACCTGGTGGTGTGTGAAGGCAGTCCTTCACTTTTTGTGAGATGCCAGCGCTCACAGCGAATACCTAGCGAGCTTTTTTTCTGTCATTTTCTGGGAGCAGCTTCTTTTGTGTAGTCATTTCGTGTTGGAGGCTAGCTCGCTCCTAGTGCCCCGCGCCTCTAGTTCCCTCCCTCTGGATCTTCCCGAGGTTAGTGTGGTTCATGTAAAGGTAGTCAGTCACAGAACTAAACCCTGGTTGGTGCACTGGGGAATAGTGGCATGTGTATTTATACTGCTACAAGCTCCAAAGCCTGTGAGTAAAGGTACTGTGAATATGCAAGTCATTAATTTAGAATTGTATTACACACCGTGTTAGATACACTGCAGAAAAATGTGCACAAAAATAAATGCCCTGCTTAAGAGTGAGCCAGTGTTTTCGGACCCCTGCATAAATCCCTGTTTGCGCAAGGGTCAGACTTAAAGATTTGGGTGGTATTTCACACACACAGTAATTACTGGATGCAGTAAATATCTCACCCTTCCTTAAATTTTGGCAGGTCAAACCTGGGGAAAGGAGAACAGTCAGAGACACCGAAAAAGTACACATTAACCATTTTGGAATGCTGTTTTTTAACAAAAAGTATGGGAACTGTTATTGTAAATAAAAAAAAACTTGGGAATGTCACTCCCAATAGAACTTGCAAACTTCAACCACTGAGGTCATCCAAAAGCCATGTGAAGGTTGAGGAGATTCTGGTTGGTTGTTTTTGTATTGCTTCTCATGCCTCATGGTGTTGCACTCTCTGTCTACTCAGCCCACTTGCATAGGCCCCAATAGTCAACTGTGCAGAGCGTAATTCCATGTGAAATTGGGTTCCACGCAATAATAAGCGCTCCAGTGTTCCTGTACCCAGATTTACTGGGTGCAGGAACAATTAATCTAATTTTACCTAACAAAAAACCCAGCAGGTAAAAATCACTATAGGAAAAGGCTGCATTGTAAGTCAGACCCCTTCCATGACCCCTGCTCATACCTCAGACAAGGAATGTAGGGTGCATTAAATGCTCCCACGTGCCAGCCAACAGTTTCCACTCCTCCCTTCACCTTCCTCAAACACACTCTTCATCCCTTCCTTACCACAGCCCCCACCACGTTTACCACACTTCCCAGCACACTTTTACCACCTGCATGGAGCAGGTGACCGATGTTTGTGTTAAATCCCATGTAATACAGAATGCCCTGCAGAAGATCTAGGTATGTACCGTAATTCCCCATTCCATGGTCTTTAATTGCATGGTACTGGTGGGTTGTTACCGCACAGTACTGGCAATTACTGGCATGGAGATTGCACCCATCTGTATAATGCAATTTGTAGTTGGGGTCATGGTGGACTACTTAAAGTGCCTGGGGAATAGATCAACAGGAATGAAAGGTCCAGTTATCACTTCACACCACATCTACAAATACACCACAGGAATACTTCACCACACTTTAACTTCAATAAAAAACAGAAAATGCAAGATTCCATCAGAATGTCATAGAGAAAGGCAGCAGTCTTACATTGTTTTGTCATTTCCTAACCCTTGAAAGGCTGAAAGCGCATATCTGGCAATAACATTACTCTGTTTTATTCTCTTAATGCTTCGAATCCATTCATATCACCAGCCACTATTTAAACAGTAACTGAAAGAAATAAATATATATAAATTTTGCCCATATTGAGTAATCAGGTTTTAGCAATGATTCTAATTGGGGACCCAAGCCCTTCAAAGCCAGTCCACTTTCCTAAACCCAGGTAATTATTGCCAAAAGAAAAAGGTATTGTGGGTGCTGCAGGCCCAGTTGTACTGTGAAGTTCATATGTTTTTTTTCTTCCACGTAGGCTATTTTGGGATTGATTGGATGTACTTTGAGGACATGTAACAATCTAAATTCCTGAGTTTGCACCACTGAATGGTAGTTCCGGTCATATCTGTGCACTTTCTTGCCCTAGCCCCGCATTCTATGTGGATCAAGTTGTATACACACAGAACACTCCATAGATGGCAGGTATTGGCTTGTGCAGCCGCCTCTATCCGTGCACTTCTCTCCTACACCCACATGTAAGCACAGTTACACACTTGTTTCAGCCATATCCACACACTGCAACGCTTCATACATAGGCAGACTGCACTCACACATTTCTGTCCATCAATTAGAAATGAATGCTTAGGAATCCTCAAATTACTCAAATTCTCTTAAAATTTCATATGGGGGCATAGGAACAAAGCGTATTAAGTGTATAACTCTGGTCCTGACACATGGCATAAAAAGCTCACCCTGTAGGCCGCTCAACGAAAGTGCATTGTTCTATCTATGGCACTCCATGGAAGAGTGTGTTACCCCATAACCCGGAGAGCAATACTAGCAATACAGAGCCAGACAAATCTCTATTGACATAACCTATCCTGGAACTTCTATAAACATACAGACTTTACTTAGACCCAGGTTCAAAGTTGTGCTTTAAATTCCGATCCAAGCACAATTGGATGTTTGCACAAAGATCAGAATTTGGAGTTGTGGATCAATGACCACATTGCGTAATTTCCTCTTGACAGATTTCACCAGAAACAGCCTAAGGAAATCTGTCAGGATAAAGTACAAAGACCTATGCCAAACATGCAACAATTAATGTGGTAAACATTGATTCCACGGGGTAGGCCTCATTCGGCGGTAGGGAACTCAGGAGAAGTTAATTATGTATCCGATCCAATACTCCATACCAGGTTCTAGATAACTGGAATGCCTGACCGTAGTCTCCAAATCAGTCTTTGTGCTTCTATCTTGATGATACCCCTACAGGTACATAGCTTAAAATATAGAAGCCTCAGGTTAGGGGTCAAGCAAGACACCTAGTTTGCCCATTTTTCTACCTGTAACTTCATAGCCTCTAATAGCCTAAATGATGTATGTCCACTGAGGTCTCTAAAATCTGTACTAGTGGTTGTTACACCCGCTACTAACTTCATCCTTAACACTTGTTTTCATCTGGCATGGTCAGTAGTTGGTGAAAAAGCATTTTATATTTAGGAAAACTTTTAAAATGAATCCATTTTAATGATTGTCTTCACATCTTTCTTGATGTTGTTAGTTCAACGCCAAGATGCCTCAGAGCTTTCGTTGCACTTTAAAGTATCATCTCAATTCATAAGTTGCATGTATAGGTATCCAATATATTTAGTGGCTGCCCTCAATCACTAAAAGCAGGGCTGGAAGCAATTTTAGAAGATATCAAGCAAAAATGATGGATTGGGGTTTTTGTCCTTTGATGAGGGAGCATTTTCACCCGAATGATTGCTCAAGTGTAAGATGCCTGACATAAGGGTAGACTGAAAGATAGGCTAACTATGTGAAGTCTGAATAAATCACTGTTGTCTAATCAGTCATACCTCTGCCGCCACGCCTCTATGATGAGTTTATCAAAGTGAATGGCAAAACAGGTGTAAAATTTGGTTTAACCTATGCCTTGTGTGGTTTTTCTCTGGAATGTTATCAATGCAAAGTACCCACACTCCCCTTGTGTATGCATCACTGTGTCACACCTCTTAGAACCAGTGACGTTTGGGACCAAAATGCGGCTGAAACCGTATTCTGCTGTCAAACTAAGCCTGGATCTCTCAAAAGTCTAACTCTGATACTGTGTAAAAAAAACATTATAAATGAAAAAGCATAGCACAATGAAAATACTGCTTTGTGCTCTACTTGTTCCAGTGTTACAATGATAAACTGGTAACCATGTTGTCTGGCTGATGTCTCTCTTGTGCCCCATTCAAAGTTGCCTTTTTTCGACCCAGGCCAGGCTAATTGCTATAGTCATTATAGACATTTAGGAACAGCTAGTTTAGAGGACATGGTCATTCTTATTGAAGGAATTTTTGAGAAATTCCTAACAAATGTTGCATTTTAACAACACTGATATTTTAGTGGATTCGGCACAATGTGCTGGGGGCTTTGTAATAGAATTGAAAGCAGCATGGTTATTATACTATATGTTATTAAGATGCAATATTTCGGTTTCTGTTGGCGTGACCGGTTTGCAGGACATTGCTCATCAGCCACACATTGCATTTGTTCTGGAGCTTGAAGGAATACTTGTATCCTTTACAGCTGGAACACCACTCATTGCATAGTTATTTTAATGCAGGTATATTTTTTACCAGCTCCTTATGCCAGGTTGCTTCTGGAATGGCTATAGCTCAGTCATCGCACATGAGAATACCTCAAAGTGAGGTGATAATAACAACTATTTTATTTTTGTTTATAATAGGACAGATTCCAGGCACAGTAATTAAAAGGCAGCGATATTGCCGACTGATTGCCACTCACTTGTTACATCTCAGGAGGAAAGATGCATTATGAATCAAACCCAAGCCTTGCCAATCACACATCCCGAAATTAGGAGCATTAATCCACTAATGCTCAATATTCTGAGACAGGAACATGTGATCAGCCTCAAAAAGCATATGTTGCAAAGTTCCGATGAGCAGGATAAAAACGTACCTTTGGCCATCAGTCAAACTTAACCGTCTTTTTGAAGATGGAATAAAAAATATTTCATGAGGCCACTGTCATTTCACAGAAGGCATTTTCACAGAATTGGTAAAAAGTGTTATTGCCCTGAATTAACTTTGTGAAAACTGGTTCTCTTTTGTATTAAAATACGTAGAAGCTGTTTTTTAAAGATGTCAGTAGCCTATAAACATTGTCCAATGCACTAAAACATGTTTGTTTTAATGGTGTCGGGTTTGAAAATGCACAATTCTAGCACTCTGTTTTCTTGTACTGGCTCGAAGGATAGCTTCACCCCATTGTTTGAAGTGTTAACTCTGCTTCTTTGGATGACATGTCATTCACCGCCTCCCACCCCTTGCTCATCTTTCCCGAAAGTACAGTTGCACAGCTGCTGAGAGACATGTCCCTACAGCTGAGTGGATAGGCAAGCCTATATGACTTGTCTCCGTTTTCAGAAAAATGTGATTTGTAATTCCGATACATGCTAAGCAGCACCTAAAAGCATTGGTGAACCTCTAAAAAGAACTTTGTGTCTCTGAACTAATGCTCCCACCGCTGATAAATAAACAAATCATCAACCTCCATTCAATAGGGCTACATTTTCTACAGAGGTACTGGCTACAATGATACAAGGAATACTTCTGATTATGTGTGGAAACTGTTTACCAATAAACAGCCTAGACTTTTAATGTATTTTGCCCTCTGTTTAGCCTTAGACTGGAGGAAGGAGCACATGAACAGATTTCAGCAATCCACTTCTTCTCATAACCAACCAGGAAGTTGGAGCTTAAGTGTACAGGCAACTCCTAGGTATCTCAGGGCCATGTGAGGAGAAGCCAATTTAGCAGGGATGGGTTGGCAAGTCCCAAACTTACAAGTTACAGTGGCTTTTGACCCTCTCCGACCCAGGTAAGAACTTGGCTAGGCCTCAAGTGATTGAATAGAAACTTTGTGAAACTATAGAAGAGCACTGCAGCAACTTGTTACTAGAGCAATAAATGCATGTGAGGCAACCTGGACTAATGTTGAAAACCAGAATTCACCCCACCAAATTATTTTTTCCAATCCTGCCTAAGGCCATCATAGCTTCTACTCAAGTCATGTTGTCCCCACTCCGACGATCTCTGTTTAACAAACCTCACTACAGACAAGCGCCCTAAAACCTCAGATTAGAGCATGAATTGTACCTGGGTAGTTGTGCTCCGTGGGGGAATCCTGTTACAATGTTGAATGGGTCACTTAATTTCTTCACACTGGGCATACTTCAAACAGCACCAGCTACTAGACTCCCCCATAACTCCGAAAAATCCACATTTTGTTTTTAATCAGAACTTTCCTTCTGCACCAGAAAGGCTGTAACTGTAATATTAGCAGGTGGTGGTAAAATGTGAGTTACAACAACCCTTGTGACTAAATATTATGGCCATCCTTAAAGAAAACAGACCACCCTGAAATTACATGGAATACAATGGGTACACTAAATTTTAACATGGAAAGGGGTAATCCAGGTTTAAAGACGTGTTGTTCCTGAGAAAATACAAATCCAGGGTAGCACAGTATTTGGAGAAAAACATCTGATAATAAATAATGGCCGTATAATTCGTTTAGCAGGCAGGTACATAACAGCTTTTCTTTACAGGGACTTTGGGTATACCCTTTATGACACAACAAACAGCTGTTTCTGAAGTTTCCATTACAGATGGGTCACATCTGAACCCCTGGTTTGTCTAAGTTAAGGTAGCCCCAGCCAATTTGCAGTTTTATTCTGTCTCGGTCTTCTCATAAAACATAAAGAAGGACCTTTTCGCAGAATCCAGTAATTACCAAGATCATGGCTAAAGAAAGGAGAAAGTGTTTTTAACAATTCTGACCACACTGAAACACAATTCGGGTGCAAAAGTAGTGAGGCGTGAAACAGTCAGATCAAGAGGTAAACCTTTATTAAAACCAGGACAATTATCCCTCACATAATGTAACGTTCCACAAAGCACAAAAGCCTCAAAAATAATTAAGTGACCTGAGAGACTCGGCCTAGAGTGGCATTCCAAGCATGTGAACTGATAGAAATTCTCATTGTATTTCTCATGCTGTAGAAACACAGGATAGGATAAAATGCAAGAATTAAGAAGAAGAAAAAAAGCACAAGCACTGCTATCCCATTACAATCAATAGACCACTTGTGCCTCTCGCTCGCAAAGACCAGATGGTAAGAATTGCATGAATAATACACTCCCAATGACAAAGTTAAAAATAACTAGTTATAGCTTTAGACTTCTTAAAACTTAAAGAGAGACAAAGCGACCTCACCTGTGTTTTCAGCTCTCCCAAATAAGCCCGGAAAAGTTTCTCTGAGTTGTGAAGCATGTCACTTGGTTGAACTTCTCCCAAAACTCCAAGGAGCTCATATATCTTCTCTAGAACTGGAGGCAACAAAATCATAGATTTCAAGATAACATTTGATCACTCATTTTCGTCACAATAACACTAGCGTTACAATTAAGAAATCAACAGCCGTGCAACCGTGTTTGGGTTCACACACCAAAATCTAGCCCAAATAATAAATTTAATCTAAAGTACACTAACATACCAGTGTCGCGACACATATATCTTGCTGCTACGGGGTGTAGCGTTACAATTTCATGCCTTGATTAACTGCTGAAGTCTCCAATTATGAAGTACACTTTCAATCCAACTTCAGCTTTTTTTCCTACCATCCATCCATCACTTTGTAATGGTATGCTTATCTCATGATCTCATCTCCTAACAAAACTAGGTACACTGCCATCAGTTGTACTTTATACCAGTCGTTTCTATGCCATAGAGTCTTAAAATTCTTTCATTCCGTTACAATTCTTTCAAAGCGTTGCCTTCCTTGCATGTAATTAATAAGACATACATATTGCGAACTGGTATCTTCATTTAATTCCCACTCTGTACCATGACAAAATAGCTCCCATTCTTTCTTCACTCACTCAGATTTGCATCAAATAGCCACATTAAGCCTCAGTGGAAATGTTCTTTTGCTGTAACAAAGACCTCACAGCATGTTCACTCATTCAGCACAAAGCTCCCTCAGTTCTACTTTTTCTTTGCATGTTTATATTCCTTGTTGTGCTCCCAGTAAGTTCTATTGATGCCCTCAGTCTCCTGACCCTGCCTTACATATCAGGCCTCCATTTTCATTCTCACACCACATGGCTACCTACTCTCCTCTTCTCACCTGGTTCTCTTCTTAATCCCAATGCCTGTTTGTTGCTTTCAACCAGTCTCTTCTCAAAACAGTGAGCGAGTGAGAAATAATATAGGACACACTGTGGAAACAAAAGCCTTCAAGAACACTGCCTGTGTAGATTTAGACAATAAGATCCTTGAAAATGAAAATAACTCTTCAATAGGGCACCAAATACTAATAATCATTATCTTGTCTGCGGGAGCATTAGGAGTGATCCCTCAATCAACAATATTTTGCCTCATTGATATTTTAAGCCATATCTGGTATTGTGTTTCATTTGTTCACGATTGTACAAGCTGCATTCCAGGCTGGGCCATGCTTGATTACGGTCTTCTCACTACCAGCTGCTTACTGAAATAACCTTCCCAACTTGTGCTTTCCCCACTCCGATGAAAAGGCTTTCATTCCCTCTCTCCCTATATATCACAACATTCACTCACTTGACCTTAGCTAAGCTGCCTCGGACATTCACTTGGTACTGTTTTCTAAAATTCTATGTCAGGACCTGGATGTGAGGATTAGGCCAGCAGCCGTTAACATTAATGAGATTCAGGCAATAACATTCCAAAAGAAAACTACATTTCCCATGAACTATAGGGAAACCGTCCATCCAATCCACAATCACCGTCATCCTTCAAGTTCCTCTGCCGACGCTCCTTCTACCTCTTTCTTCCCTGCTCCAGCAGCCTTTAGTTAAGTGCTGCCATCTTATACTGTACGTGCTTTGTAAACTTGTGCTAAACGTATGGGCATGTGAGATACCAGATATACATTGTAGTGCCTTTTCACGTTGCGTGCAATATTAACCTTGTTTTTCTTTCAGCAATTAGGGTCGACTGGACTTTTTCCATAGTGTGCCCTTACATTGGCCCGCTACATAAAAAGCCAGTTTTACACAAGTTCGAAAGGGCAGAGGGCAAATCATCTCTCACCTGTGTCAGGCACTTTAGTCTTTGCAGCCAGTTCACCATAGAATCTGTTAAATATGTCTCCAACTTTAAATTCTTCAATCACAGCATGATTCTTTAAACAGCGGAGCACCTGGAAGAAGAGTGAGATGCACAGCGTTTCCAAATTTGAACTAGCCATTTTGTGGAATCCAAGCATCTCCAACTTCCTACCAGTGTGATCATCACAATATTGCATAATCAATAAAAATATATTATAATTAAAAAAAATTAAATTGCAAATTAGCCAAACTTTACCTTGATTAGAAGCTCCAGTGCTGGGACTTTACATTTTGCTGCCTTGTCTTTCATATAAATCACAATACACTTGTCCTAAATTCAAGAAACAGCAAAATGATTAGATTAATACCTGCAGACATGGGTTTGGCACAAAAATGTGAATACGGACAAAATGGGCTCTTAGGTGGAATAAAATATTGTAACGCAGGAAGCCACATACTTCTAACATATTGTACCGAAATCCTGCAGCAGTCGGAAAGCAGAACATCAGATTTAAACATATTTATTACTAGTAGTCAAAAGAGGAATGACCTCCTTACCCTCCCCTTTCACGCCAGTGTGGGAGAACACTGAATCCACTACTGGTCTCAACAGGGTCACATATCAAACATGGATAGATAATGGGTGCAAACATTTAGAGCTGGCTTTGATCAGGACAATGGCAAAACATTTTAACTGTGAGAGGAATTCAACCTTCCAAAATCAAAACATTTTTGCTACATGCAATTAAGCTTCTGGCTTCTTAACCCTAGAATTAAACATGAAGCGAGCAGAAGACGGACTACCTTTGAAAAATACATGCTGACTAGTAGGGGAGAGTCACCTCTCGGATCTAAGAAATGCTGACTTCTAGTCAGCAGAGTGAGAAATTCTGATTCCAACAGTCTAGGGAAAAAGAACTACAGGTAAAGTTAGATGAAGGAGGATATCCTTACTTCAACAAATAATTTGTATCCCATGCAGGGGAGAGAGACTATGCTAAAAACACTGTACAGATGGGAATGCACTCCAGCGAGGTTGGCGCGGGTGGAAGGAGTTCGGAATTTTGGAGGGGATGTGAAGAGGATGGGACTTTACCACATATCCTCTGGTCTAACCCACGAATAAAACAGTTTTGGAACTCAGTGCTAGCAACAATATGGAAGGAAAAAAAAAAAATCACAGGCTGGCACAGTGTCCAGAGGTTATATTTCTAGGGCAGAGGTCTTCAAACTGTGAGGCGCGCCCCCCTGGGGGGGCGTGGATGTGTTCCCAGGGGGGCGTAAATGCCTCTGGAAACACATGTAAATGAAGATGGCCTGGAAGTAAGGCATGTATTTGCTGCATTTTCAGGCTGTTTTCATTTACTCAGTGCCCTTGAAATCAAAACTGTGATCGGAGTGCCTTAGGGTCAGAGGTCACGGAGTGTGCTGGCAGGATCAAAGATGTTGCTAAAAACAAAGTCTTCGTTTTGTGTATTCACAGTAATTTAAGTGCATTATTGCTGTATGTGGGTATTAAACTGGTACTTATGAAGGGAAATATGCCAGGACAGTGTTATCAAGTGTAAAAACTGCAAAATAATTCAGTAATGCTATCACAAAATGTTCAGCATTATGCAGCATAATTCGCCTTTGCTTGCTGCAAAATGTTGTTAACCCTGCTGCATAATTTGACCTTCTCCTGCCACATAATTCCAGTGGTCCTGTTTATAGTGCTATGAGGTCCCAGTCTGTGGCAGAAAGCACTGTAAATATGCAAGTCATTATTTTAAAATAGTATTTCACATAGTCTAAGCTAGGCTGCTGCAAATGGATGCAGTGTTTGAGATAAACAAGTTTTTACAAAATAGAGTTGTTAGTAATAAGTAATCAGACTTTATCTAATGCAGACATTTTTATGTCTCCATTATTCCAGAACTCAGCTGATAACACCCCAACATTACACCTCAAACAGAATAAATATTTACCACCATGAAGCTTTAAGCAGAGCTACTGGAATTATTCAGCAGGAGAGGACCACATTATGCGGCAGGGTTGAATAAATTATGCAGCAAGAAAAGATAAATTATACGGCACAATGCAGCACATTTTGTGGTTAGCATTACTTCCTTATTTTGACATTTTAACTCATGGGGCAATATTTCACCTCATTAGTACCAGTTTAACACCCAAATACAGCAATAAGCAGCTACAAGATTACCAGTCAATCTTTGCAAAAGGCCTTCCACTGCTCCTGAACACTTTGTCACGTTTTAAGTAACTTTTGTTCCATTTGAGCTGGAATCAAATTTTTTTGGGCTCAATTCTGCAGATTATGCAGCAGATGGATTATGTAGCAAATGCGGTAAACTCATAATTATGTGGAAAACGCTGCTGCTGGAGAAACTCATAATTCTGGTGACCCTGGCTTTAAGTGACTCAATCAATTAAGGCTGGTAAGAAGGGCGGTTTCTTCTTTAACTTTCTACACTACCACCAACCCCTTCACTTTCAGGCAGAGGCACCTCAAAGTCAGCATTAACTGTTCAGGGACAGTTTTTATTGTGTTAGCCAAGTCCATGGGGAGGCAGGTAGAAGGCCAGCTGGGTTGCATTCAGATGCAGAGCCCTAATCCTCTCGACCCTGGGGCCTCAGAGTAATGGTCCAGGAGAAAGAGGAAAGGAGTGAGATTCATGGATGTTGTCAAATAGATGGCCCAGAATAGGGAGCACTGTATGGGGCCTAATGTTTATGTTTACAAATGGCCAGAGACAGCTTCTTCAGAGCGATACCCCAAAGAAGGGGACAATATAAGTGGCCTTTTCTTTTTTTTTTAAAGGGCCATTCATCAGTGCAGCAGGTACTGCTGCCAGGTGTGTAAGTGGCCACTGTTGGTTATCATTAATGAAGCAGATGCAGCAGGGCTGGGGCTCAGGGGTTTGAGGGGCCCACTGCTTCAGAATTATGACTGAATGCCTTTAAAAAAGGGGCATGGGAGATTATTACCCTTCCTAGCATTACGACCGAGGTCACCCTTGCAGAAAAAAGGGATACAACATGGGAGCTCTTTTTTTCGAACAGGACAGAGAGCCTGTTTCAAGATTGGAGTGATGGTCAGGCATGATGGGGAAGAGGTGAAAGATGCAGAGGAGATAGCCTGCTACTCAGGACTGCAGTTATCATTAGTACAGTAGGTGTAGTTGCATTGGGGTCCAAGGGTGTGAGGGGCTCACAAACCCAATTCTGGGGAGCAGTATTTTTGTTTGATGCATTTGCTGTTTTATAAGTCTCAAGTTTAGTGTGGTTTATGAACTATAGAAAAAGTACTCCTGAAATCATATCATAAGCCCCCCCCTCCTGCACGCAGCCATGTCCGTCCTGCTCTCCCAATCCTTGCCATAAAGTTTTGGAGGGGGGCCTGACCTCAAAACATTTTGCTTAGGGGGGGCTCAGAGCAAAAAAGTTTGAAGACCTCTGTTCTAGGGTGACCAGCTACAGACATCTGTCCCACTGTTTGGTAAGAAGGATCAGCTCACCTCTCACTTGCTGGTGGCAGGAAAACAAATTGATCCTATTGCTCTAAAGGTCAGCAGTTGGCCCTCACAGAGAACAGATGGACTGAGAGGCTTCGGTGGTTATTTGGAAAGGAAAAACTATCGAAACTAGCCCGAGGTGAGGAAAAAAGACTTTACAAAATAGTGAGGACTATTTCTCGACTTCTTTAGTCAAGACTACAAGGAACTGCACGGCCCCAAAAAGATTTAGGCTGCTAAAAGTATTGCATACTCCAAAATAGAAAGCTACTACTCCAAAGTGTCTCGGGGGAGGGGAGGGGGCTGCTTTCTCAAGTAACATGAATAATGAACCCTAGCGGACAGTGTGGATACCACTTCAAGGGGCGAGACAGTGTACGTGGCGGGGCTTACAATTTACAGGGAGGGTGGGGATTGTTTTCTGGTTAATATTGCGTTGTTCCATATGAAATTATTGACTAAAATGCCAATAAAAATGTATTTAAACCTAAGCCATATCTTTTCATTGAATTGTCATCTCTATTCACAGCAGAGGTGGCTGTAATTTCTTCCGTTTGACGACATCAATTAAATAGTCAGGTAACAGACACTTATAGGCATTTCTGCAAACAGTAGTCTGTTCGCCGAGATTTCCTCTCCCACATCTATGGGTACGATTGACCTAACTCGGACATTAAAAAAGTAAAATAAATCTGTGGGTGAGAAGAAAATCTCAATGCACTGAAATCAGAAGTAGTAAAAAAAATCTATTTACAAAAAGCTGTCCCAATTCCTTTCCAAACAGTCAGAATCTGAAAATACACTAGACTCGCTGCAATAACATGGGTTAAAATACATATATCCATAGGAACCCATTATATAACGCTACTATAGATGCAGTAAATCTCATGTTGAATAACGTCTAAATGATGACTTCTTGTTTTCTAACAGTTGTATTATTCTGCCTTCGATTTGTTGCTCTAACTCAGAGACTAAAGTCCACAGCTTATTTACCCAGCTGCCACATTCTGCCATTTTTTTCGTTTTTGTACCAGAACGCCCCAGTATTTTTCAAGTGAAGACACAGTTTATATCGGAATTCTTCATACATAAAACTTACACCTTACATAAATTATAGAAAATACGAACACCATTAAAAACATATTAGATAAAAGTAACATATAAAAAAATGTATCTCAAATATAGGATAATATATACCAATCATAATTTTGCTAAAATGCAGTCATGTTAAGTGCTAGAGAAATTAACAGCTCATATATGTACAGATCCCAGAGATACTACCCTTAACAGATCACTGTAAAGTAAACTCAAAGTACAACTAGTTGAAGTATTATAAGAAAATAACTGTGCTAAAATAATTGCATACACGAAACATAATATAGTAATACATCGTTATAGTAAAATCGTATGTATTGCCTGCTACAAATTACACCTGTAAACAAACTGAGAGCAAGATGCAACACTGTATCTCTTTCTGGTAGAGATCATTTAAAAGCATATATACGGATCAACTATACAACATCAATAAGGCAAATATTCATAAGGCCAATTTAATGTACATGCTCCTGTTGGGATGAAAACGTCCCCTGCATGGTGTACAGTCGGGTCTCCTGCACTGCAAGCCCTTACTGCGAGTATCATTTATCCTGCCTGGTTTTTGGCCCAAACTGCGTGCTATTCCAGTGTGTGTGCGGAGGCCTAGGTCGGCCATTGACTCACGAGAAGTTATGACTTGTCCTGGGCCTAGACTGGTGCGCTAATTGAACCCCCTCATAGTGACAGGTGGACTACTGTACCCGTCACTGGTTTCACCCGTGTAGCACTTTGATGGCAGCATACAGTGTTTTATAGTGATTATCATCTGGCCACGCCTTTTTACCCGTGTTGTGGGATCCTACTGGCCCACTCACCAAAAGCTCGGCTACTCCCAGTCAGCCGGGAATCCTTGCACCAAGATCCAATGCGCTTGTGCATATGCATGTATGCTAGTAGAATAGTGTGGAGTAAATGGGTGTAGAAGTGAACCAGGGTTACACAGGCCTGTGGGTTGCAAGATCTGCTGTCAGGGTGTAAAGGGTCCTTATAAGGGAAGTATTTTGTCTCTCGTCCTGATCACTGTCAGAGGTGGCTGTTGATAGTCAAGCTGCAAACTCTTAAGACCTCTTTGTGCCTTTGTTGTGGGTGCTTCAGTCTAGAGACAACCTTGCTGTATAAAAGTGGGAGTAGATGAACCTCTCCCCCCATTCTTCTTCCAAGTTCTCTTTAATCAAGGAGGAGGTACCCCACAGAGTACTCCGAGGACCACCTAACAACTAAGGGCTGATGTCTCATAGGTGAGGGATGGTCACCCGGAAAACGATCTGAAGGAGGAATTGCTCACTTGTCGTGTGACCCAAGGAGCCCAGCCTTAGCAAGAAGGTAATGAAAGTGCCAATCCTGCAAGAGGAGTGGACTATAGGAAGGGGCTGAAGCAGCCGATCCTGGTGCAAGGGTTCATCCAATACAGGCTCGCAAGCTGAGAAACCAATGCGCTCAAGAGTACTGACTGATTTGAGCAGCTTCATCAGAAGAACTGCAGCACTGCTGATGTGTGCCAGGTTGTCTCTGTGTGCTATCCTCGGGGATGCAAGACATTGGAGCATGTGTGCCTGTTTGGCTGGCCCAACTGAAGAAGGGATAGGTATCTGCCAGTGACACCTGCTGCGTGCCAGTGAACGGAGCAGATGAACATGGTCCTGCTAATTTGTGCTGCAAGGTCCTCACCGCCCCAGGAAGTAAAGACTGCAATCCAGCACTGCCCGCCTAGGGTACGCCTTTGTGAGTAGAGAACTCTGCACTGCCCCCAAATGGTCCCAGGAACAAGCTCTAGTCCAAAGTTCCAAGGCTGTCAC
This sequence comes from Calotriton arnoldi, assembly GCA_963921515.1. Classification (NCBI taxonomy): domain Eukaryota; kingdom Metazoa; phylum Chordata; class Amphibia; order Caudata; family Salamandridae; genus Calotriton; species Calotriton arnoldi. Next base: position 1,470,074 of record CAWUFW010001232.1, read on the forward strand.
CTTGTGGTACTACAAGGCTGTCACCTTGTGGTACTAGGTGCTAAAGAGAGCGCCAGGCAGCAGTGATGCCAAAGACGTCAGCGCCCAATCTTGGTACTACTATTGTAACCCAGGTTGTCGCCTGAACTGTCACCCTTGTCTTGCACATGAAGAAGACTGCCCAACCGCCTCCAACCAGGAAGTACCAAGCACAACTGACCAAAGGCCTACCAGAGTGATGGGAATGGACCTGCTGAATCCTTGAGGTCCACATGTGCCAAGCAATCATAAGAGCCCAAAAGTTGGCTTACACCAGAAGCACCAGGTCCTGTCCAGCCTCTCAGATTTGAAATGCGTCCGGCAGCTGCTCCTGTCCTGCAGGACAGTTGCCTACCATGCAGGAAGTCCCTGCCCACCACGGGTAAACCTGCAGCTGTAGGAAAGTTCAACACAGCCCGAACTGCATCAACACAGGCAGGTGAGACTGCAACAGCCCTTGAGCCCTTCAGACTATATGCTGACAGAAATGCAGGGAGCGCGCTGCATCCATACTAGAAACTATGCCACATTAACCTTGAGAATCCCGAGATGGAGGCAAAGGGAGGAAGGGGGCTGGGTAGGGTATCTAAAGAGGGAAGGCCAACTTTGATACATAACGGACTCGGATTGTAAGTCAGGTATTCCAACATTATTGTCATGTGTAGTAATTTGTTTTCTGTGTAATAAAATACTGGTCTTTTATAAGAAGAAGAATTGGGCTGATCAATTATCTTATTGTGCTCTAATGGGGGGTATTGACTGCAGAGCAGGAGTAACTCCGCACAAACCTGACTGAGAATCCTGTGACTGCTCGCCACCCCACAACTGGGAGTCAAATACTGAAAGGGTAGCACTTGGCCACGTTGGCTGGGCCCTAGTATCCCCTACCTGCCTGTGAACTCCCAAATGGGGTCTGACAGCCCTAAATATGCCATGCAGAATAAAAAAAGAGATGACAAATAGAATGGTTTCCGATGCATCTTATTTACTAATTCTAAATGATTATGGGTATTTGCCAAAATTTGCAGCACATACAGACAGATACATGAGGCAAAAAACAAAGTGCGCCTCTGATTCTTCTGTAATCAAACAAGGATAAAAGAGCTTTGACTGAGAAATAGGAGCTACCCAAGAGTAGATACGAGGCTTGGGGTAGTATGTCAAACCGAAATTTAATATATATATTAGTCATCTGTAGTACTATATAGTCAAAGTATTGTTCAAATTAGGTACACACTTAAATAGGAGAAATGGGTTTGTGATATTTCCCAAACTTGGGCTTCTTAAGGACCATTCCTTTAAGTCATTTTTGTGGCCAGAATGCACCCCAATTAATCAGTTCTGGTGAAGACATGTCCCTACCCAAACTGTTCTGGTCACTCTCATGCCAGGGCTTCGCAAGGGCACACCTGTGTGCAATGAGGTAGAAGAGCCGGTCTTATGGCAGCAGGGTGTCGAGGAGAGCCGATAGGGCGTGGGGGAACCAGCAACAAGTCTTTATTTTCCTGCAGATCGTCCCCAGTATTTTTAAACTTTTGATAGGATGAAAAGACCTGTAATATAAGGGACCTCCTCACCGCCCCCAAAAAAGCAATTATTGTGGTTTGTTGAAATAGTGAAAAACGCTAAAGAGTCTGTACATCTGGCTAGTCCATAGGTGGTAGACCGCGAAACTCTTTTAATCTAGTCTTGATTAGTGGCAAACTTCATACTGTTTGGAGATGCAGTAAAACTGCACAACAACTGAGATGCCCACTAGCTCCCTGAGCAAAACACAGGGAACCCCTCTCCACTATTTGGTACCCATTTTCTCTCAAGAAGTGATTGTGACAGCCAGAACAAAAGTGCACAACAGAGTGCTCACGAGTACCTGAATGATCTCAGGCAAGGGATGCTACCTAACACTACTGGGGATCCCTTTTTACTTTTGCAAGTAGATCACAAATACCTCTTTTGTTGAAACGGTTCCTGAAATAAAGGGTGAATCCTTCCCACAAAACATAGGGTTAATCCATCCCCCAATAGGATTTATCTACTTTCCTTCTTCTTCACAGTACAGCCGTCTGGGTAAGATACACAAACATTCATGCTAAAGCAGTGTCTTCTACAGAGAAACCCGTTCGGTGCACGCCACCACAGTTACCACCAGTTCATGCTGGAAGGAGGACAAATCAACTCTACCCTACAACAGCCTCTTTCCTCAAAGTGGGAGAAGCCCATCATGGTTGGCTGGTACCCAAAATTGAAGGAAGCACTCGTCTAGAATGACAGCGGACCTCTGCCCAACTTCCACAAACTGTAAATTAGAGTTGGAGCTGCCCTCAGATGACTCAAGAGCTCCACCTTGACAAGAGCTGCATGGACCTGCTGGTGTCTTCACGGCTGGTGGGAACTGCGAGCTGGTCATCTCCTGAAGGCTAGTACCAAGCTGGAAACTCAATGCATGGCTTTACTGCCTGCCTGCCTGCCTGTATGGCGTGCGCTCAGCAACTCAAAATACCCAGAATCTCTGATCTGAGAGCACGGAGATCTCACTGTACCCCATTGTGAGATCGTGCTAAGCTGTGAACTGGTCTAGCACCCTGTTAAGAGCTATTGAAATCACAAGGACTTCCAAGTACATTAATGTGACATTGGGCCACTTTTCCCCAAATCACAACTGTTCTAGAGGCCACAGCTCATCGTAACCCACAGAGGTAGAAGGAGTGACTATTCTATTCTATTCTGGGCATTTGTAGAATGCATGGCTACCCATAAAGCATCACAGCCCTTAATGCAACAGAGCAGGTTTATTCCACAAATTCTATACAAGCAACCAGGATTTCAACACTTTTCTGACTTAGGATTCATTTTCTATGCTACTATCCTACAAATCTTAACAGGCATGGAATTCCAAAGTTTTGGGACCTTATAAAGGAAAAGCCTCCACTCCTAATCCTCATGATTCTTAGAATTACCAGGCTACAAGAAGTAGCAGATCTTAATGTGCTTCTAGGACTATAAGGCTGAATTAGATGCTGAATCAGTGGAGGGCATTTCTTATGGTACACTCGATGGACTATGCAAATGGCCCTAAATTGTATCCTTTGTTTTATGGGTAACTAGTGCAATGAGGATATACAAACAAAAACTGGAAACCGGATGATGGTTTCGGATCTTTAGCTGCAATCGGGCTGCAGCATTCAGCACCACCTGCAGTCTCTTTTTCACATAAAGTGAGCAAGCAAGCTAGGGAGTTCCCATAGTCAAGGCAGGATCAAATAAGTGCGTGGATGACAGACCTCAGAGTCAAAAAAGGGAGCAGATCTAATACCTCCCTAAGCATTCTTTTTTTAAAATAAATCTTTTTTTATTGAAAACAAGGCATGACACATGAATAACCAAGTTACACGTAGATTGGCAATATTGTTACACTGCAAGTGATACATTGAGACATAATTATCTCGAAGCAAAAGTGACATTTCCCAATTGAACATAATTAGGTCCCATTGATAATATCTTCTCTCAATCTCGGAGGTTCACATATCTCTCCCCTGTGGACATTCCATTGCCCCCATACTTGCGTCCATTTATTCGGGCACCCCCTGGCTTCGTATATAGACTTTTCTGTGACCATACACCAGTCCATATCTTTATCCCATTCTTCTATACTCGGTGGGCTCCGAGCCCTCCACAATCTCGCAATGTTTCGTTTTGCCACCATCAGTCCTAAGGTAACCCATATTCGCTCCTTGGAGTTCAGGTCGGTAGGGCCCCATACATTCAGGAGGGCCAATTTAATATTGCAATCAATCTTCTGCCCCAACGTTTCCTCCATCAGGTTTACCACCGCCTCCCAGTATCTCTGGATAGCTGTGCACTCCCAAAGTGTGTGGACAAAGGTTCCTTCCTGCCCACATTGTCTTACACAGCCACCATCTGAACTATATCCCATGCTAACCAGCAGGGGCCCAGACAGGTAGGATCTATGGAGAAGCTTTAGCTGCACCAGGCGAAGCCTGGAGGAGATGGCCACCTCCCGAGGGGAGGCCACCGCCGCCAGCCACTCTTCATCGTCCAATCCCGCTACATCGTGGTCCCATTTTACCCTCAAGCGAGTGAGGGAATCGGTCATGTTGTTGATCAGCTTTTTGTAAATAAGTGATATGGCCTTCTCCGGTAGGTCGCCACCCAAAACTATCTTCGAGCGGGGAGGACTCGGGGAGTGCACTACCTTTAGGAAGAACCGCAAGCAAGGCATGTCTAATTTGGAGATATCTGAAATGTTCAGATTTCGCTAGTTCGTATTCCTGCTGCAGCCGAGAAAAAGGGACCACCTCACCCGACTTCCACAAATCACCCACCCTGGATATACCTATGAGGTCCCAACGATCGAAGCCCCTTGAGACAATCAGCCTGCCCAATTGCTCACTGTGCCAGAGTGGTGTGGCCCGTGTGAGTTTCCCCTCCCATCCCAAGCTTTTAATAACCGCTTTCCACACATGCACCACATGCCCAGTCGGACCAGTCAGAGCAGGCTTCAACGACCGCACATAAAGAGCCCCTTCAAAATTACCCCCCGTGAGGAGCCATCTGTCTATCTGGAAGGCCGGGTCGCCCTGCGGTCTATACATACATTGGTTGATTGCTGCGAGGTGTGATGCCCAGTAATACTTCCTTATATCTGGAAGTCCGATGCCCCCATCAAACCACCCTAGCGTGAGTTTGTGTGTTGCAATACGAGGTGGCTTACCCTCCCACAGCAAGTCCCGTATAATACAATCGAGTTCTTTAAAGTACGAGGAGTCAACAGGGTGCGGAGTATTTTGCAGCGCATATAAGAATCTGGGAAGGGACATCATTTTGAACAGGGCCGCACGCCCCAAGAGGGACAACGGGAGCGATTTCCAATGTAGGACATCCGATTTAAGACTCACTAGAGGCGGCAGGAGATTACGATTGTAAAATCTGTACAGATCTTTAGAGACCCAGATCCCCAGGTACTTGAAGCCGTCAGTGGCTTCCGCCAGTTGATAGCCCCGAGGGAGTGAAGGCCTCTTGCCATAGAGGACATATAGCATTGATTTAGTCCAATTTATAGAATAACCAGCATATCTACCAAACACCTGAAATATGTCCAGGACCACATTGAGGGATGCAGCCGGGGAGGCCAGATAAAGCAAAATATCGTCCGCATATAGCGATATACGGTCCTCCGATCCAGACGTCCATTTGAGGCCCCTTATGCGTGGGTCCTTGCGGACCCACATTGCCAGAGGCTCAAGGGCCAAGGCAAAGAGAAGCGGGGACAAGGGGCATCCCTGTCTGGTGCCCCTGCCGAGAATGAAAGCGGAAGATTTCCTATTGTTGACTACTACTTGGGCGAGCGGTTGTTGGTAGAGAAGCCGAACCAAACTGGTAAATTCGGGGCCAAAACCCAATTTATGAAGGACTGCAAACATGTAGGCCCACTCGATGGTGTCGAATGCTGAAGCAGCATCAAGGGAGACCACGACAGCGTCTTCCCGGATTGTGTCGGCACGGCACAGCACCCCATGGAGCCTGCGCAAGTTGAGGGAGGTGCTTCTAGCGGGCATAAACCCCGACTGGTCCGGATGGACCACGCGGGTAAGGACCCTAAGCAGTCGGGAGGCAAGAACCTTTGCCATGATTTTCGCTTCGCAGTTGAGCAACGAGATGGGTCTGTAGGATGAACACTTATTGGCCGGTTTGCCCACTTTATGAATGACAACGATATTGGCGAGCCTCTGATCCTCAGGCAGAATACCCCCCTTCTTACTTTCGCTGAACATTTCGGTGAGATAGGGTGCTGTCTTGCCCGCTGTAAGCTTGAACAGCTCAATGGGCAAGCCATTAGGGCCCGATGCTTTCCCACCTCGTAAGTCGTGGATGGCTTTTTCGACCTCCGTAACTGTGATATCCAGGTCAAGATCAGAACGCTCCTCTTCAGTGAGTGAAGGCAATGAAATATCACGTAAAAGCGAGGAAGCCTCTTCCTCCGTATGCGGTGTGTGGGACGTATAAAGTGTCTGATAATATTGGCCGAATGCATCCGCTATATCCTGGGGGGCAGTGAGGGGGCAGTGAGGCGGGAGTGAGAGTCTGTATCCATCTCAACCACAACGCGATGAGCCTGATCCCTGCGATCTAGCCAAGCCAGCAGTTTGCCTTCCTTATCGCCAACGTCATAAATTCTGCTGAGCGTGGCCCTATGGTGCGTCCTGGCAGCCTCGGTTGCCAAGTCGGTGTATTCCTTGACTTTAATACGCAGTTTCTGACGCACCTCCGCCGAGTCATGTAACCGAAGTGCGTCCTCTAAGTGTAAGATTTCCCCCTCCAAGCGAGTCATATCTGCACCCTTCTCTTTCCGCTGTCCCAAGATCTGGGCCAAAGCCACCCCCGTATAACAACCTTGTAGGCCTCCCAAAGCGTTGTCATCGAGTCTACCGACCCTTCGTTCCCCTGAAAGTAGAGGTCTGACTCACCTAAGACCTTGTCCCTGATTTGGGGAGTCGTAAGATACCAGGAGTTAATCGGGGCAGTACGGCCAACCGTGGGCTCCCCCACTTCCAGGCGACACAGGATAGGTGAATGGTCGGAGATTCCCCTGGCCAGGTGCTGTATTTCCTTTACGCTGTTGAGTTGATGTGCTAGCGTAAGCACATAGTCTATACGGGACATACTACGGTGTGGGCCTGAGTAGAAGGTGTACTTCTGCTCGGTCGGGTGCAGTCCCCTCCAGACATCCACCAGGCCCATCGCTCCCAGAAAGCTGTGGATACGCGTGCGGGAGGGCAGCAAGGCCCTCTGGGGCCATCGGTCGAGGGAATCAGAGACAATGGAATTGAAATTGCCCCCGACCAACACTCTGCCGTCTGGCAAATCTAAAAGGAGATCCCCAAGGTCTGTGAAGGCCTGGGTGTGCAGTCCCGGCGGTACGTAGACAGAAAGGAGATGGAGTATGTGCCCCTCCCAGGTACCGGAGGCGGCAACGAATCTACCAAGGACATCAGTACGGACAGAGTCAATTGTCATGGGGAATGACTTCCGGACCAGTATACCCACTCCCAGGGAGCCAGAACCGAAAGCCGAGTGTGCCACCAGCCGAAAACCCCATCGCGACATGGCCTTGCAAGCATTCCCAAGCAAGTGTGTCTCTTGTAGGAGAACTACATCGGGGGAGTGTCTTTTCAAAAATTGGAGCACTATGCCCCGCTTGATCTGGTCTCCCAGCCCATTGACATTCCACAACAGCAGCTTGAGCCCTTGTCTAGTCGTCATGCCCATCACGCCCTATTTCGTGTTCACTCAGTCGTGGGGGGAGCCACCAGTGAGCGCCCCCAAGAGGAGACACATCAGTAGACCATTTCCCCGTCATAAACAGAAATACCAAAAGCATGTAACCAGTGATTGCCCTTTCACGGAGCCAGTCATATGTGTCATACCTGTGAAACAAAAAACAACAATACAAACCAGAACTACCCCCCCCCCCATCCCTCGCAAGAAAAAGAGCACTGAACAGTACACTGAGTATGATTCATGACGGAGAGATGCTGCGAGCATGGTGCCCAACCACCCAGGATCCACCCCCCCTCCCTGCACCCCTGCGTGACGGATTATGATGCATCAAATCTACTCGCCCAGAGTGTTCAGGAGTATAAGATACAGAGTGTGTCACAGCCATCACAAAGGAACAAAATTCAAAACAATAGAAACATACCCCCCCCCCATCCCCCAACACCCACCCTGCCTCCCTGCACGACGGGCACAGAACCACCCACCACCCCCAACTTGCAGAGTGCCTTTCGCCCACCCTCAACAGAATTGGGAACATGATCCAACCCCACTCCCTGGGGCATTAGTTTGTGTGAGTACTTGCATCCCCGGCCTTCAACCCCATAGTATGGGAATCAGACACAGTGAGAGATATCAAGAAATAAAAACAACGATGTCACCTCCACAGGAGACAAGAAGAATTGTAGAGCCGGGCAGGCAGGATACACATTGCACTGGAGTTCAAATAGAAGACGGTTGACAATAAAACAGCATGCACCTGTCGAGGCTTTACGCAACAAGTCATGTGGACCATTGACCAATCACTCGCACTTCTCAAACCATCGATCTCTATCCGACTGAACCCTGCGTCGCTGATTCGCCGCCTGGCTGAGACCCCAACCTCTGGCTTGATCTGTCGTTACTGTCATTGTCACCAGCGGGTCTGTGAGGACGCTTGCCAACAGTGCGCCAGCTGTCGAGCCAGTCCCATGCATCCTCGGGTCTGGTGAAGAACCATACCTTCCCCTCAGATTCCACCCGCAGCTTAGCGGGGAACAGCATGGCGTATTTGATTTCTTGGGCCCGCATCGCACGCTTCACATCCAGGAAGCTACGACGTTGTTTCTGGACCCGCAGAGTAAAGTCTGGAAAGAAGGTAACTTTGCTATTGTCCATGGCCAGCGGCGGGGCCACTCTCGCCGTCTGGAGTATGGCATCCCTGTCACGAAAGTTAAACACTTTTGTCAGAAGAGGTCGGGGCGGCGCACCAGGCTTGGGCCTACCCCCGGGTACCCGGTGAGCACGTTCAATCGAAAAACATTTGGATAGACCCTTTGGCTGGAGTCGCTGGAGTATTAGCTCCTCGACAAAGATGTCCGCCGCCTGCCCTTCGGCCCGCTCCGGCACTCCTAAGATACGGATGTTATTGCGCCGCATGCGGCCTTCGTAGTCGTCGAGCTGTAGCGCCATTGCATCCTGCGTGGTTTGGAGTTCGGTCACCTGGCGTTTGAGAAGGTCCGTATCGGTAGACAGGTCCTTGGTAGTGATTTCGACAGCACTGATGCGTTCAGACATTTTCCTCATGTCCGCTCTGATCAAAGAGACCTCCGTGGCGACGGTATCGATGCGGTCTTCCAGAGAGGTGCGCACCGTCGTGATGGCAGTTAAGATATCCTGCAACGTAGGGTCCGGTTGATCCCCTCTAGGTTTGGGGTTGGATTGAGTCTCATCCTGACCTTTCTGCCATGCGAATTTATCTAACTTTGCTTGCACCGTGCCTCGACCACTGCGACCGCTCGCCATGATGTAGCCGGTGGGTGGGATATAGCAGAGAAGGGACCGGGCCGCGCCAGCTACTCACCGCCGCCTGCCGTGAGACCCAGCCCACACCGGCCTGTCGGTTTCCGCCAGCTAGGCCCAGACCTGGACATACCACTATACCAGAGGAGTCCCACACCAGTAGGGGAGGGGGGGGGGGGGAGAGAGAACAAAGTACTTGCAAAGTACTGTACAACGTGCAGCACTGCAGAAAGTCTTGACCGTGAGGGAACAATCTGCCTAAGGTGAAATTAGTGTTGGATTTCACCTCCCCCTCCCTTGCAGAGAGTCTATGTGTCCGCTGCCCACACGGCTGATACACTCGTGGTCAGTCAAATCCGGGTGTGGCGCTCGCCACCAGAGATGCTGAGTGTCCTGAGCCCTTTGGGCCTTGTCCCCACACCAAGACCGTCAGATTGCTGCTGACTCCAGTCTACACTTTGTCGTCGCGGCGCTGTCCTCCCGCACCACAGCCCTCCAAAATGGCTTCGAGGCCCGCATTCGGGGCCCGATCTTTCGCAGTGGCGCTCGGCCTACCGTCAGGGGTGCCGTCGGGGGCCCCGCAGCCGCGGTGCACCGCTCCTCGTTGTTGGGGCCCAGGATAGGTTATGAGGCCGAGTATGGAGTGGTAATGCAGGGCCCGCCGGCCCCCGGTGACGCACAGGAGTGGGGGCAGGCCAGGACCAGCACACAGGGCCGGACAGTGCAATATGGGCCTGCGCTGCTGGCTTCGATCGAGCCCGTGTCTTCGCTTTAATAAAATATGCGGACCTCAGCCGGCCCACAGGGCACACTGGGAAGCAGTCCGAGAGTTATGGAGGCCAGCGGTGGGGGCGGCGCACTCACCGGTGGTCCCGCTGGTACAGGGAGCGCAGTGCGGCCCCTCCGACACAGGCGGAGGCCTCGCCGCAGCGTATATTGAGTGCGCGCGGCCGGGGAGCGAAGTGACCTGCTGCAGTCCTCCGGCGCCGCCGCACAGCTCCAGTCGTTCTTCAGCCTTTCAGACACCTCCGATCGGGCCAATCTTCCTCCCAGCTGACGGGCACGATTACGGGGCCAGGTGAGCTCCAGCACAGGCAATTTCGGCCGGGGCAAATTGTTTTATCCGGATTTATCAGGAGTGGCACGACGGAGCTAGGCTACCGTGTGGCCATTTCCCTTGGCTGTTGGCCACGCCCAACTAAGCATTCTTAACATGCCATAACAGCTGGGTGCTACCTTTCTGGCCTCCGTCTCAAATGTAATTTTGTTTTCTATCCATATACCTAGGCTCTTCACTACAGTTTTAAGTGTATGCTAATCGAAGACCGATGGTCAACATCATTGCCAACTACCATTGCTTCGGTTTGATCTCCATGGAGTTATAGGCAAAAACTTGCCATCCAGTTGGCTTCCTCCTTTAGACAAGATCCGGGTAGATGTGTTTGTGATCGATTATTCAGGGCACGAGAGATAATTTGCGAATCATCTGCAAATGATACTAATGACAGGCCATGAGATTGTACGATCTTTGTCAATGTATTAACAAAGATTGAACAGTGCAGGGCTTAATGATGAGCCCTGGGGAACTCCACACTTCAGGGAGCAAGTCCCGGAATAGCATGGTTTGTCATATACTGGAAAGCTCCTGCCCTTAAGAAAGGAGGAGAGAGGGGCGTGGCCAAGATGGCGTCGCCGTAAGACGCAGCTTCGGAGCTCTCTACTCCCACCGGGCCCTTCACGGCGAATTCGGCGGTGGATCGGCTCCAGTCCAAGTGTTTCCAGTCTGCAAACAGCAGCGTATACCTGAGAGGCTGTAGTGACGGCGGCTGGGCCCTGTCGTTGCGGTGGATGCCGCGACTGCCGCGACGCACGGAGCTGCTGGGCGCCCGGGAGGCCATTGCTACCTCCGGCGCGGTGCGCACGACACTGACCCGGCAACACCAGGCGGCCCCTTCAAGAGCTGGGGACCGCTGCACTGAATAATTCAGGCAACCCTCCCCTAGAGCGGCGAACACGAGCCCGCACCCGCGCTGGGTGGGTGGAGCTCCGGAACGCACCTGCTACGCGCGGCCCCGGCTTTGCTGTTGCAGGAAGGCCGCAGTCTGTAGGTGGAGTGGGGGAGGGGCCGCCACGCTCACGGCTCCTGGGACGTCCGGCTAGCAACTCGCTCCTCACAGTGTTCCCTTGCCTGAAGATCTGGAGGACAAGCATACACTGGCCTGCCTGATAGCACTGCAATGCTCTAGTCAGGGCAGTGCGCACGAAACCCGGCCTTCTGGGACCAATGCAACCACGCGTAAATCTGGCTGAACCTGGCGAATACCTCAGCCACGAGCGCCGCCAGGCGGCTGATGGAGATGCGTGACTGGTCTTGCCCTCTTGCTGTTCTGGGTGCAGGGGCCCACCCAGGGTCACTCCTTTTGTCACCACCGTCTATCGCCCAGGCACTGTCCGCAACTCATCGCATTGTGAAGTGGAAAGGCCAGATTGGACAGTGCGCAGCAGCGAAGGAACTGTAATCGGCGTGGGGGTGAGCAGTCGTAGCGTCTTTGAGGCCTGCCTGGACACAGAGACACTTGCAGGCGGGGGCGCCCTGGTGGGGAGTCTTGGGGGCACCCTCCATTTGCCGGCCCCGGTCAGAAGAGCACTCAGGGCCACTGCTCCTTCCGCTCATACTCCCTGCATGCGGAGGGCCTCTGGAGTAAGCCAACAGATCAGCCCCATCATCCTCGGACAGCCCCACCGGGAGGAGGACGATACTGGGCCACCACTGAGGTGACGGAGATACGGCGGCAGGGCCTCCAGCACCAACAACGCCTATACCTCACGGGGTTGGGCCCGAGGTGAGAGTGGGGGTCTCCCGGGAGAAGGAGCGCGTTATAGGGGCCCTCCCAGCTGTTGTACTACTCCCCCGCTCTCCCTTCCGGTCACCTGCGTTAATTGCCCTCGGCGTGTTCGCCCTCACCGAAACAGCGAAACACACGCACCCAGGGTCATGGCCGCCCCTAAGGGCAGGAAGGACAGGTCGGTGAAGGGCCTTTTGCTTAAATCGACGCTGTAGACTGAGAGTCACCCGGGAGCGGGGCGTGTAGACGAGTCGGAAGGGAGTGAGAGCCCGGAAGCCCCCCATCAGCCGATCATACTTGGAGTTGCTCTTTTCCTCTCTCCGGGATGACCTATCCGCTATGAAACATGAACTGCTAGCCGATCTATGAGATGTCCGTCGCGATGTGGATTCCCTGGGCGAGAGAGTCCACACACTGGAGGAGCATGAAACGGGTCGCGACAAGGAAATTGAACACCTCCAACAAGAAGTCCTAAAGCTGCAGGAACAGAACTTGGACCTACAGGCTCACACGGAGGATCTAGAAAACAGATCCCGGCGGAACAACATACGCATCCGAGGCATGGCGCATGCGGAGGGCGACGGTGACATCGAGGCAATGGTGGTAGGGCTCTTCCACGCCATTCTTGGGGAACCCCCGGAGTTCCCCGTAAAGCTTGATCTCTCATATAAGGTGGGCCCACGGAAAGCTGCCTCTGTGCCACCTGCGGACATATTGACTTGTGTCCAGGACTACCAACTGAAAGAAAGGATTATTCGTGAGGCTTGTAGCCGTCCGGACTTTACATATCGGGGGCAGAAACCCACGCTCTTTCAGGATCTGGCTGCCTCCACTTTGCTTAAACGCAAGTCCTTCCGGCCGATCACCCTACACCTTCGGGACTCTGGAATAAAATACTCTTGGGGGCACCCGTTCAGGTTGATCTTTCCCTACAAAGGGGAATGGAGGCAAGTTCGATCACTTCCAGAGGCCTACAAGCTCTTAGGCATTGAAGAACCCGCGACAGACAGACCTGGCACGGACACTCGCCCCCGCCGGAGTGGCCATGGATGAACCACCATTAAGCCTCCAAGTCCAGCAACACGTCCTGACCCGGACACTATGGCCAAGGAACGGCAGGCAGGGCTATCAACCCTCGCCGGGACATCCTCGGAATGAAGCAGAACTTCCGCTAGTCATAGTTTCTGCTTTGGCACTGTAACTCTGATTCACGCCGACAATATTGAGAATGCTCTCATGGGCTGCCTGGTGGGAGCGGGGAGCCGTGGGCCACAGGTATCCCCTTCTTCCTTTTTTTCTCTAAGAGCAGGACACTCTGGACATTGACGCTTATTTTCTTGGTTCATGTTCTTGTTTTTGTTTCTATGGGAGTTTTGTTGTTTTCATTGTGGGGGTCTCCTCCCCCTTGCTGCGTCTGCTCTGACCTGTGCACGGCAACGCAACTCTTTTACACTATGGGCACCATGTCTGGGGTACTGGAGGATTCAATATATAGGGGTTAGACCGGCCCTAATGCACCGACAAAGCGCGACACCCATCACACCTAGGTAGATGAGTGTCACAATCCTGACGTTGAATGTGAAAGGGCTTAACAACCCCATTAAACGCAGAGCTATCCTGTCTTATCTTGAAAATTCTGGCGCCCACATATGTTTATTGCAAGAGACACATTTACTGACCAGCGACACACATCGGATGCGTTCAAAGGCTTTCCCCCAGCAATATTTCTCCTCTCTTTCCACTAAGAAGGCTGGGGTCGCCATTCTTATCGCTCGGACGTTCCCTGGGAAGGTGGGACCCAAGGTATCGGAGATTAAAGGGCGACTTCTGGCATTTTCGGTGACTGTAGGGGGACACACGTTAACGCTGGCCACTATCTATGCTCCTAATGAAGGACAAGAGGAGTTCTTACATAAGGCGGTAGGGGTCTTGACGTCCACACCTGATCGACAAATTTTTATAGGGGGGGAACTGAACATCGTGTTTGATAGTCAATCGGACCGTTCCGCGCAAAGGCAGGGTCAAACAGGGGCTCTCAGCCACCTCTTGCCAGTGTTTGCAGGACCTAGGGCTGGTTGACCTGTGGCGGCATTCCCACCCTCACACTTGATTATACTTTCTATTCGCACGCTCGGGGGACATATGCATGATTAGATTACTTTCTAACGACCGGGACTCTGTCGCACAGAGTTCGAACCCCAGGCACTCTCAGACCACGCATCCCTCACTGCCACACTATTGTTTCCCCCCACTTCTCGCCCATCATACTCATGGAGGCTCCAAGATACGCTCTTCCACCGCCCTGAAGTGGTGACACGCCTTACTAAAACACTGAAAGACTTTTTAGCTAACAATGACACTCAGGACACCTCAATCATCTCTCTTTGGGAAACCCTCAAATTGGTAATTAGGGGAGACCTCATAGCTGTATCTGCTGCAGACAATAGAGCATGCAGGGAGAAAAGGGACGAACTTTCCAAACAAGTGTTAGAACTAGAAGGTATTCATTAAAGGACAGGAGCCCCCCATATCTGGCGGAAACTGAAAGCGTCGCGGGCCCAACTGGCCAGTTTGGACCTGGATAGGGCGGAATACGCCGCTCTTCGCTTGAAACATGCATTCTATACTGGAGGGGACAAATGTGGCCGTTAATTGGCTCATAAATTGCGTGCACAGCAACAGGCGGCAGCGGTCCCGCTCCTCCTGGTTGACGGGGGCGTGGAGATTACACAGGACAAAGCAATAGCTAATGCCTTCAGGGACTTTTACGCGGCTCTTTACACTGCCCAATCTCTGCCTGAACAGAACCCTTCCACGCATTGTCAGGGCATAAAGCAATCTAGGCTGACACCTGATCAGTCGGCTGCCCTGGATAGCCCCATTAGGACTGAAGAGGTCATATCGGCCATAGCCAGTCTTAAACTCCTTAAATCCCCCGGCCCAGACGGCTTCACCGCCATCTTTTATAAAACTTTCTGTTCTATTCTAGCCCCCATCTTGGTCTGACTTTTTAATGCTATTGACGGCACCACTGAACTACCGCCCACGATGCTTCTAGCATCGATAGCAGTACTGCCCAAACCAGGGAAGGACAATAGATATTGTGCCTCTTACAGACCGATATCCCTGTTAAATATCGATTTTAAAATTTTCACCGGGATCTTAGCGTCCAGATTGGGACCCATGATACCGGGATTGATAGAACCGGACCAGGCCAGATTTGTCGCAACCAGGCAATGTAGCGATAACACCAGAAGGCTACTGCATCTTTTGGATAAGTCCAACCGTCAGTCCGAGGAGCGTGTCTTCCTGTCAATAGACGCCGAAAAGGCATTTGACAGGGTCCATTGGCCCTTTTTAGAGACCGTTTTGGGGGAGTTTGGAATTGGGCACAGATTCCGCCAGTAGGTGTTCAGTGGTTATAGCCATCCCTCTGCCACTGTTCGGGTGAATGGCTTCATCTCCGATCCCTTCCATATCATCAGGGGCACGCGACAGGGCTGTCCGCTCTCCCCCCTCTTATTAACTCTTTATATGGAGCCGTTCGCCCAGAGGGTCCGTGAAAATCAGCGGATCAAGGGGATCCTTCTTGGGGGGAGAGCGGCACACCATTAGCCTCTATGCGGAAGATGTCATCGCAACGCTGGAGTCTCCCCAGACTTCGGTCCCAGCCTTCTTGGCCAAGCTAGAGGAATTTTCCTTAGCTTCCGGCTTTAAAGTCAATGTGGCTAAGTCTCAAGCGCTGGGCTTCTCTTTGCAGCAGTCAACTGCCGACACACTATCCCTGGCGTGCCCCATTCGCTGGGACCAGAAGGTTATTCCATACCTAGGTGTATCGTTGTCTGTATCCATAGCCGAGACGCTCTCCCTGAACTACACTAGGTTGCTGCAGCAGACCAGACAAGATCTTAAACGATGGTGGCCATTCAATCTTTCCTGGTTAGGTAGGGTGGCAGCTCTCAAGAGGAGTATACTCCCTAAAGTTCTATATTTGTTTCAAACTCTTCCGGTAGAACCACCACCGGGCGCATTGAAGCAGCTTCAGTCTGAATTTAGTGCTTTTGTCTGGGCAGATAAGAGACTGCGTATAAATAGGGACCTGAGTTTTAGATCGCATGAAGAGGGGGGCCTGGGTATCCCCGATCTCGACCGCTATTATAAAGCAACCCAACTGCTCATTCTATTAGAATGGGCCCAACCGGAGTCCGAGAAGAATTGGCTCTTTATTGAGCGTGCACTGGCGGGGGAGTCTCTTTGGAAGGTTCCCTTCCTTTGCAAGGCCTCTAGGCCCCCTGGGCTATACGGCTCCCCGGTGGCACGAACTACGTTGAAAGCCTGGGATGCCACAGCCAAACGCAACAACTTGACAACCTTTCCATCACCTCTTACCCCTATTACTGAAAACCCAAACTTCTCCCCGGGCCTGGATTGGGAGGCATTCAGTCAATGGGACAAAGCAGGACACAGGTCTATAGGACATTTTTTTTTTTTTTTTTTACACGGAGGGTCTTTGATCCTTCGAGGATTTTAAATCGGATTTTAATATGCCTGAAACTGAGCGTTATCACTACTTGCAAATAAGACACTGGGTTTTGCAGCCCCAGATTCGCCCTGGAGCGGAACGGCTCCTTACCTCGTACGAGCGCTGGCTGCTCTTCAAACAATCCACGAAGAAACTCATCACAGAATTATATCACATTCTGCGGCCCACAGAACAGGCAATCAAATCAGCGGGCCAACGACGGTGGGAGGCGGAGCTTGGACGGACATTGACCCCCAAAGAATAGACCGATATTTATTACAGAACCCGACATTCAGCACGCAACACCTCTAGCATAGAGACAGCCACTAAGATTATGACATATTGGTACCTCACGCCACCCCGACTCCATAAAAGTGATCCTGACCGTTCTCCCACTTGCTGGAAGGGGTGTGAGGCAGACGGCACACTGTTACATCTCTTATGGGAATGCCCCAATCTCACATCCTATTGAGCACAAGTATTAGACGAGATCGATCGTTATTTTGATACCACACTCTTGCGTTTTCTTAAATATGTAGTCCTAGGAGTCTCTGATAAACTTACCTACCCCCTCAAGTCCCGTAAAGGTAAGCAACTGGGCATAGCCCTAGGGTAGGCATTTCAGAACATACTTTCTTTATGGGGCACAGATCAGATACCAACTTTCCAGGGATGGCTTCACCGCCTATGGTATGTGCTAGGCATGGAGCGCATATCTTTCTCGCTCCAGGGGGATGGGGCTGCTTTCGCCGACGTATGGCGACCCTTTGTCACTTTGTTATGCTCTGAATTTCGCGAACTATCCTGCCCTAGAGATTTACGTCTATTACTCCTCCCCGCGTTGAACGCGGACGCAACCCATACACCGCCACAGTGAGCAAGAATGCGCTGAGCCCGATTTCCACTTTCATGTATAGGCAGCTTTAACGGGGGAGGAGACGCGAGGGAGGTGGGGAGGGCGGGCAGTGGGAGGGTTGTGGGGAGGTTGATTTTAGTTTTTATTTGATGCTCTGCGTAGCACTTAGATGTTTGCCAGCCCATACTCTGGGTCTCATTTCTCATTGCATCTTGTTTGTTAAATCAATAAAAAAAGACTTCAACCTAAGAAAGGAGGAGAGCCACTTTAGTGCTATGTCAGTTATGCCTACACTTAAGTCTCTGTATCAAGAGTGAGTAGGTTACAATATTGAAGGCCGTGCTTAGATCTAATAGGATAACTGCTGCTAAACCCGGTTTCTGTATAAGTTTCTCTGTCACTGCAAGAAGCGCAGTTTCAGTACTGTGTCCTGGCCTAAATCCCATTCGCGCTGGATGCAGAATATCATTAATTTCTAGGAATGATGATAGATGTTGATCGACGTGCTTCTCCAGCACTTACCAGCTATCGGATAACCAAGATATCGGTCTATAGTTTTCAGACAATTGTGGGTCCAAGGAAGTTTTTTTTAACAGTGGCTTTACCACGGACGATGGGATTTCTCCATAGCGTAAAGAGAGTTAACAAATCTAATATCACCGGATAGATGGTATTGGCCCTATGCTTCAGAAAATGCAGAGGAACAGGATCAAGCGGTGAAGCTGATTTAACGACATTAAGTAATGACTGCAGATCATTCTCTCTAATCAAAGGGAAGGAAGGAAGTACTTCCTTAAGTGAGCTAGGTTGCCACGAAGAAACAGATATTTGCTTCTGTATCACTGTATCAGAGAGAAATTCATATATATCCAAAACTTTTTTTGAAAGAAATTTGCCAGATTGTTACAGCGTGTCGCGGAAGGAGAGGAACCAACCGTCCTCAAAGAAGGATCCATAAAAGATTTAACAATTTGAAAGATTTCTTTGGTTGAATTCGACACATTCCATTTTGGATGAGTAATAGGATGACTGAGCTCTTCTAATTTCACATTGTGTTTTTTATAGCCTTCCTGTATTTTAATTTACTCTTCGAATCACAGTTCTCCCTCCACTTCCATTCTAATTTTATACACTCCTTCTTAAGCTCCACTAAATGGGAGTCCAACCAAGGAGATCTTTTGGCATGACGTGCCAATTTATGGTTCCTGAATGGAATAGTGTGATCAAGGCAGGTCTTAATCTATTCTGTAAATATTAACATTGCTACAGCAATATAATTTCCTAGGTCTGATCGAGATTTACACAAAATATGCTCCCATTCTATAAGGTCTAGTTTTACCCAACATCGATCAATCCCAGAGATCGGTTGAAGAGGGATATTGTTGGACTGAACTGGCAGAATGATAGGTATCAAATAATGATCAGACCAAGTAACTGAAACTGGTTGCTTTACTAATATGTTAGAAAGGTTGCTAAATGCTGGATCAAGAAGATGTCCTTTTTTATATGTGTAGAGCCCTCAACAAGTTGTGCCAGTGGAAGGCATGCTAAATCATGAATTAGGTTAGTGGCCACTGCACAATTGAGGTCCTCCAGATGGATATTGCAGTCCCCCAAAAGGGTAAAGTTAGCTTTGTCTACTGCCAAACTGATAATCGCCTCGGTAAGGGCCTGAGCAAACTGTGTATACGGACATTGAGGCCGATTAACCAAGGTCCCTGAGATAGTGAAGGTAGGAGAAAATTCAATTAAAAAAATTAGACACTATCACAATCAGGTAAGCATTAATGTGTTCAGGATACATTTCAATGAATCTTTATAAATTATGGCAATACCGCCACATTATTCCCGACAATAAAATAACCAAGCTGTAAAGCCTGTATAACATCCGGCATGGAGTTGTCTCATGTAGCCAGGTTTCTATAAGAAACACATCTACCTGCTTTTCACTAATACGTGAAAACAAGTCCAATTTTTGCTGCGCTAATGACCTGCAGCCAAGCAAGAACAGACGCTACATTTCCTCTTTCTTAGGGGTAGGAATATATAAGAGGAGGAACCATTACCTAATTTGAAGTTGCCGGTAATGCATCGCAAAATGTCTTCATTGGGATTAATAGAATGCAAGCAGCTACCCTTAGTACTTGCCTTCAACGCATACAGCTGTTCAGAGGAGTAGGACAGCACGGTTTTAGTGAAAAGACCAGGGTTCCTGGACCCTCGCCCCGATTGGGCGCAGACGGGTGAAGACTGGCTTGCCTCTGGTGCGACTGCGCCCCTGCATTCATTTATAGTAGTAGTTGGGAGAACTAGAGCGCTTACCAAGATGGCATCCCAAGGCGTCTCTTCTATTAACTAAAGTGCAAATGCAGATTCAATACAAATTTGCCAAAAACAGATCACCCTGGAACCACGCTCCCCTGTTCAAAATCTCCAACCCCTTACAGTTCACAATCAAGTAAAATTGGCCGCATACAAGTTCATCTAAAAAGATCAGACTCAGAATGTTTAAAATATATAAAATACTGAGCTGGTTAGTCTGCACGTCCGCGCCCCTGCCTTCATTTATAGGTCAATCGTTCAAATATAGTACTTGAGCCACTGACCGCCATGTTGCTCTCGTGAACAGGGCCGAAGAGATCAACATTCATGTTTCCGTGAGCTCACTAACCCTAAAAAATGATGAGCCAAGAATATTCTAGCATTTGTATTTTTGGGCTGTGGTTACTTTTTCCAAAGATGTTGCCATTTAAAGTTTTGGGGACTCGACCTTTGGGAGGCCTTCTTGAGCCACCAGAGTAGTGGGTGGAGGGAATTTTCAGTGCAATGCTGTAGACTAGTTGTATTATGCCTCAGGGAGGGAGGTGTAGATGGGTAATTGTAAGTGGATAACAGCGGCAATGAATGTTAAGTATGAAGGAGTTGTGGTATTAGTAGCATTGTGCTGCTACTGGTACAAATACATATGGAAGTGTGATTGTGACAGTGTCATGGCATCTTGACTATGAGGGTAATGACCTACTTCCAAAGATGAAGCTGAATATGGAGAAGAATGAGATGCCAAAAGCACATAACCTGCATGCACAAACCACTCTTGTTTACCTTATGGTCATCAAATTCAAGTTGGTCATAATGGCTTAAAAAGCTTTACAAGGTGCTGAGTTCCTCAAACAAGCACTCTCATTCTGAACGCTAGTGGGTGGGTGGCTACAGTCAAAAGCTTCCAACGGTGTGTACCTTACTAAACTTAAGGCCAGATTTACTCATTTTTCAGGCAACACAGTGCAGCACTCAGAAAGGTCCTGTAAGGGGCTGTCTTAGTATACGATGCGCACACTTATTGAAGTGAAGCACCTTGCACTAATCCAGACAACCCTTATGCTGATTTTAGTGGTCTTAGATAATCATTGAAAGCTCTAAGTCGTAGCTGTGGAGAGCAGCCTTCAGGCTTAGTCCAGAAGGAGTGTTAAGCAGCTTGTTTTACAAGAATTAATCGTATAGTGTAGGTTCAACGAAAAAGAACCACACAGTGTAGTTATAAAAATAGGTATATTTATTATACACACTCACTAACACATTGGTATATCTTCTACCTGGAGATATCAACACAATATACACAATACTTCAATTGTAAACAGGTAAGTAAGCACAAATACACAGTGGTCTCCAGGAGGAGACCAAACCATATACTAAAGAAGTGGAATGCGAACTGCGACCAAAGTCGGGACTTGGACCAGGAGACGCAAAAGAGCTGGGGACACAAGGAACCACCAAGGTAAGTACCCAGGGATCCCACGGAGGCTGTGTGCAGAGTGGAAACAAAGCTGGGCACTCAATGCAAGTCAATGGGAAAGTTGCAGTTTTTAAGAAGAAGGACCCTTCCCAGTGGACCCTGAAGAAACCCTGTGGAAGAAAGACGGTTTGAGAGTCACCCCACCCATATATACCCCAGGAACTAGGATACCTACACCAGGGAAGCCGGGTGCATAGGTGCGAAGTGATGTCGGGGAGTAGGCAAGGAAGGCACCAAATGTGCCCTTCAAAGCAGTCTGGTGGTGCTGGCAAGCACCCCCACCCCAGCCCAATACACCAAGTCCTGTCTGGGAGGTGGTGTGACAGGAAACCTATTGTCCTACCTTCCCCTGCTCGAGCTCAGCTCAGCAGCAGGAGGACAGAATAGTGTCCTGGGTCAGCAGCAGCACTAGCTTGCTGGTAGACCCTGGAAGGCTGTTGCCGGGAGCCTCCCAGAGGACCCCCCAGTGCATGGAATCATACCTCCAACACCGGTAACTGCATTGCGGTAGGATTCCAACATGTTTGATACCAAACATGCCTAGGTTCGGCACAGCCAATATATAGTTAGCCATCGTATAATGAGGCATGGCCAGTATATGTATCAAAATGGCCGACCGCACTAACAAAACCTGGAGAATCGACTCTGGAGTTTGTAGGGGGGTTGTCCCGCTCATGCAGGGCACCCTCACACTTATAATATAGCACCCTGCCTTCAGGACTGAAAGGTCTGCCTTAGTTGTGACTTATAGGTTTTACGGGCAGTGACCTTAGATATAAGGAAACATATCTGTCGTAAGTGGTGCTAGAACCAGCTTACAGAGGCTGCAATGGCAGACCTCTAGTCACAGTTTGAGTGGTCTCTCATGGGTGGCATAATACATGCAGCAGCCCATGGGAGACCCCATGTATACCTATGCCCTGGGTACCTTAGTACCATATACTACGGACTTACATGGGTACACCCGTATCCAATTGGGAAGGTACCAAAGTACTTACCACTGTCAAATTTTGGGAGGAAGCACAGTGACTGGGTCGTGATTAGCAGGATCCCAGTCAGACTAGTCAGAAAACAGAATAACACCAGCAAAAAGTGGGGGTAACCATAAAAAGCAGATCCTACTTTCCTACAGGTCCGATCTGGTTGTATGTGATTTCGCAGAAAAAATATTTAATGGAATACCATTACTGAGAAACCATTTAATTTAAACGGTTTAATGGAAATTTTCAAGATGAACGGCATTTACCATTTCATAGAAACCAATTTATAGAATGTCTTTTTTTCTAAAGTGGTTTCTGCATACTTATTATTTAAGGTGTAAATGAAACGGCTGCAGGTCTTACTTTCAGAAACATTTTTGACGAAGGCATCTATTTCAATCCTTTGTGCCAGGAGACATTTCAGATTTATCTCTTTTATATTGTCAAACAATTACTTTGAATGCTTTATATTTGTTGTACCCTCACCAACCCTAAACATGATCCATCTCTGCCCCCTAAAAATACCTCCCCACACATAAACAACACCCCATCCCGGACCCCTATACTCCACCCACCTCTGAACCTTATAAGCCTTTTCCAACCCTAAAAACCCCTCCCACACCTAAACTCCACCCATCTCTGCCCCTAAACTCCAACCATCCCTGAACCCTAAAAGCCCTTTCTACTCCTAAACTCTACCTATCTCTTAACCTAACATTCCCTCACTACACTTAAATTCCACCCGTTCTTGAACCCTAAAAACCCCTTTCTATACCCCAGGGATGGTTAGGGATCCCAGATCCCTTAAAACCCCTCACAAAACCTGAACTCCACTCATCCCTGAACCCTAAGAAAACCCTCACCACATCTGAAAAACACCCATTCATGACCCTTTAAACCCCTCACTATCCCTAAACATTGCATCCCTGAACCCTAAAAACCCTTTCTACATATAAATTCCAACTATCACTGGACCCTGTAAACCCCATACCACCCTAAACTCCACCATCCAAAAAACCTCAACACCCCTACACACCACCCATTCCTTGAAGCCTAAAAAATCCTCCTCACCCTAAACTTCACCATCCCTGATCCCTAGAAAACCCTCACCACCCATAAACGCCACCTTTTTCTGAACCCTTAAAACCCGAAAAATACCTCATCACCTCTAACCATCACCCATCCTTGAACCCAAAAATCCCTTACTACCCCCTAATCTTCACCCAAGTTAGTGATTTTAGAGGTTTCCTTAAAATTATATTTTCTTTAAAATGTTTCCTTTAATTTTCAATTTATTTGTATTTCCTTAAAATTGGATTGCCGTGATTTGGTTTCCTCCATGGTTTGTTTTCAGTTTTCATTTTTCCATTAATTCACACACATCAGTCCGATCCTGTGGATGTGTGCTGTGCACTGCAGCACACATGCAATGCATGCCAGGGTTTTTTATTTGAGAAGTAAATACATTTTCGCCTTTTAACGTCTGCTTCCAGGATGTGTTAACTACTGATGCAAAGCCAGTGAGGCTATCTTAGTAGCTGGGGCTTGGTGTCAAAATCCATGTTTATTTGCACTGATCTACCCCAATGTTCTCTTGGCACAAAGGGACACAGGGTTTTTTACGCTGAGAAAGATGCATTTTTCAGCGCAAAAAACCTTCTGAACTGGACAGGAAATGCCCTTGTGAGACTTTGACCACTTTGCAACGGCACAGCTTTAGCAAACCTGGGTCCAAGAGTTTTACACTTCATAAAACATAGTTCAAGGGAGACATATTGGTGTTCTCTAAAACAAATAAATAAAATAAAAAATATTCTGGGAAGG
Source organism: Calotriton arnoldi (assembly GCA_963921515.1). Classification (NCBI taxonomy): domain Eukaryota; kingdom Metazoa; phylum Chordata; class Amphibia; order Caudata; family Salamandridae; genus Calotriton; species Calotriton arnoldi. The sequence continues at coordinate 1,493,988 of CAWUFW010001232.1, forward strand.
TTGTTCATTCACTAATGCAGTTTGAGGTTTACAATTATCAGACCAGCAGGTAAGTTCAGAGTTTACAACTCTTATGGTCATTCTGCAAGAACTCTTTTTTCCACTTTAACTTTGAATCTATATTCTACCAATTGTTAAAGATATTTTGTCATACTGTAAAGCATGACGATTCCCTTAGCAAGCATGCATATTTAAATTTACAAATGACAAGCTTGTAACAAGCTTTCGTTATGCCTTCATTCTGAGCATAAAGCAAACATTATGCAAAAACAGACTGCTAACGAATACCACGTAATTGCTATATTAATTTAACTGAACTTATATAGCGCACAAATCACCCCATGAGGGTATCTCGGCGCACAGAAAGATGGCAGGCAAAGGAAGAGCCAATCAAAACAATTCTGGCTTGAGCAGTTTCCTGAATTTCAGTTGGTCAGAGCAAGGTAACATGTTCCAGTACAGCGGAGCTAAATAGGGAAAAGACCAACCTCCCGTTCGGGATTTTTTGATATCAGGGGAGCGAGCAAAGCTTTGTCACTTGATCTGAGGTGCCTAGCTGGACAGTAAAGTTTTAGCTTTTAAATTAGGTAGCTGGGGTCTTTGCTCACTATACGAGTACCGTCCCACGCAACATACATTTTTTTTTTTTTTTAAACACACAAACACCATGGACTCCTTAGAATGTGTTGAGGGATAATGGAAAAAGGAAGTTGTCATTTGGTGCAGTTCCTCACTTTTTGCATGGATCTGAACAAGTAATTTCTTTCCTCTTAGCTTCCTGCTCATTTGAAGACTGTCTGTTATCTATCATGACCACTTTATTTCTCATTCCCTAGAACCTCTGACCTAAAAATACTGTCATTCCTTCTGATCCATTCCATACAACAACCACAAGCAGGGTCTTGCAGTTACAAGATCACTTAGTGCACAGCCCTAATTCTCCACCTGCTCCCACCCCCACTACCGTGTAATCCCATAACAGTGTTTACAGCTTGCACCCACTTCAGAAGAAATAAAAGCACAATGGTGCACCAACAATACCCCTTTCTTGCATACAGATCAGATGAGGGGGCATTCTTTAGGCCTTTAAAAGGCTCCTTCATCAGAATGTTCCCTGTAAATTGAGCAGGTTCCAGACAAATCTGATGAAGCATGGGCCAAAACAGTCGGAATGTCAATCTCCATAAATCAAAATATTATTTCTGTGTCACCTATGTAACAAGAACTGGCAAAGCCTAAAGGTCTGATCTGCATTTTCAGTTATAAGCCAGATGTACTGGCTTTGCCAAAGTCACTGGTAGACTGATTTTTTTTTACTTCAAGAGCAGCCATGCCCCCAACAGTGGTCACTATGAATGCCAGAAAGATTAACCAAATAATCCTAAAGATAAAAATAAAAAGGATAACAAAAAGGATTGCTTTTTGGGCCTGCTGCTAGAAAATACCTTTTTATTTTAATGAAGTTATATGTATAATATACTTACTTATAGAGGCTTTCCGCCAACCATTTTCACCCACTGGTCTGTTGTTGTGGCATTCAAATTTCTGTTCTACCCACTACAGCATACTGCATGGGGCAGTGAGACAGACCAATTCAGCCACTGGCTAACTTCACTGTGAGTCACTAAGAAAGCAAATCTTCACTGTGACAGCACTCTGCTCTTTCACAAAAGGCAAATCTGCACACAAAGTAGTACCATTCAGCGCCAGGGCAAAATTGTGCTTATAGAGACCAAAAATACATTTTGTTTTTAGTCATCTTTTTTTAATATGTGTAAGGGCATGGCAGCTCACCCAAAAATAGTTTTACAAAATCCATGACAAGACAAAACAAACACTAACAACGCCAAAAGGCTGGCAGCCAATGCCAGACCAAATGGACTTGACAATGCTTGTTATATACCATGCAGGTATGAGATAATTTAATCTGACACAATATGTGCTGACTGAGTTTACTCTTCAGATGTACACATATTCTTACATCCATTCCAATTTAGGCACTTCTTAGGGGGCGGAAGGATACATCGAAAGGACAAATAGCATGATGGTGGGACTAAAATGAGCTGATACCAGATGCAATTGTCAATGTCTTAAGACAATGGCTGAAGAGATCTCTCCAAAGCAAGACAATGGACTGAAGGGCTGCTGGACAAAATAAAATAAAAGGTTGGTTTTGCCAGACTTAAAAGGTGCTGCACCAAAAGCTACTGCCATGCATCAGCCCTCAAATGAAGTTCAGAAGGCAGGATTGCAGATAAGCGAAGCAGTCATTTATCCGTCTAAGCCTGTATTTGGACCTGTAACTGCACTGCACTTTACATAGTAAAGTGTGGAGTAGGAATACAATTGACTGACAGACTAATAAATTTATGGATTTGACAGCTAAAGAACTGGTTAAATTGTTACGATGAACTATACTTGGCAGACTGTTCTGAAAAGCAATTATTTATACATCTTAGCTGGTTTTTAGACCATTTGGGTAATAATTCAATATGTATTAATAAGTGTCGCAAATCATCACTCCGAGTCGAGTATGTTGTGATCCACATTTATTGTAGACTTAAATTCAGAAAACAGCGTAGAGGAGAAACGGAAGATCCTCCTCACATCTCCTTGCTCTCTCCACTAGTGACCACATAGCATTCCATGTCGCGAGGGAACTCGGGCATTGGAATCCTACGAGCTCACAAACATAACACTTCCCCTCCCCTTATAAACCAACACAAAGAAATACAATAACTTCGAAAATAAGTGTGTAAGACCCCACTCTACTTCCAGTACAAAAGTAAAGAACAGAAAAACGAAAAGTAGCAGTTACAGGCACAAAAGAAGGCATGAAAGGTGTAATTGAACACAACTACTAAACTTGACATATGCGAGTAATATAATCATCCAATCGCTTTGGTTTGACACAAGTTCTACCAACTCTGGTGACCTCTCCACCCTTTGTACTACCCTTCTGTCCATTGCCAACACAACTCTCCCCTTCTGTAACATTAGAATCAGCCGTTGGTGGCACAGGAATGGGACATGTCCTTGAACCTTGACGTGAACATACAGGTACAGATGGGATATGATTAATAGAATTTTCTGAAGAGACAACATCCTCAATCCAATCATACCTTAACGGACGAACATTAGTCTCTGGGTTACAACCAATATTACTGTCATAAACAAGTACTTCTGAAACAGTATTGCTCTTACCTTTAAACAAAGCTATTCTATTGGCATGCCATACTTTCCCCATCGCTGAGCAGAGCAGAGTTGCATAAAACTTTAATTACTTTAAGAGGAGTTGAAAATGTACTTTTCCCTTTGCGTGTCAACCTCCCTTTTTTTACCTTAACCACATCACCAACACGTAAACACACATTTTTAGACCCATGTGATTGGTCATATTTGTTTTTATACTTAGTCTGACTCACAACAAGAGAATCTCTCACCTTCTTAACAGACAATGACACAGTAGTGCTATTCAACCACCCCATGTTGTCCTTAGTGTGAGGAGATCTCCCTCTCATCAACTCAAAAGGTGAATGACCACAGGATTCACATCTTGTCACCCGGTATGCAGTTACAGTCTTCCTCAATTCATCCTCCCAATCCATGTGATTGCTAAAAGAGAGTTCAATAATTCCCTTTATAGCTCTATTAAAGCGCTCAACGCTTCCATTTCCTTCTGGATGATATAGAGAAGTAGTTCTATGAACTATCCCTGCTTCCATAATGAATTTTTTGAAGTTGTCACTGACATGTCCACCATTGTCAGAAACTAGGTCTTTGGGTAAACCTTCACATCCAAAAACCTCAGCCAAGAAATGCAACACATTCTCCGTATCAGCCCTTTGACTTCTGGCCACTTTGAGAAGTGATCAATTAATACCAGAATGAATTTCTGCGAACCATTGGTGTCTCTTACAGGTCCAAAAACATCAATACATACCCTCTCCTACGGCATGCCAGGAATGACAATAGAGTGCAAAGGTGATCTGTACGTGACAAGACTTTTATCGGAATTAGCACACTGCACGCAATCCCTAACAACTCTTTTGAGGTCTCTATCCACACCAGGCCACCAATAAGACTGCTTGATCCTACTTTTACTCTTTACAATTCCTAGATGGCCTGCATGACAAAGATTGATGAGCTGGTCCCGAAAGTCTATGGGTGGAACCAACCTGCCACTCCTAAGTAGAAGACCACCTTCCACGGATAATTCGTTACTGACCTCCCAAAAAGGAAGCAAGGTACTACTCAAATGTGCTTTCTCTGGCCAACCAACATGGATGTAATCAATGACAGAAACTAAATTTTTGTCCTGAGACAAGCACTTGATCCATTCCTCATCAGAAATGCTGTGTAATTCTTCTCCGAAAATAGTTGCTACCAGCCAATCATCCCATTCATTCTTAACCTCACCATCGACTGGCAATGGACACCTACTTAAGAAATCAGCTATTCTGTTAGGAACACCAGGTACGTAAATGATCTCATGTACAAAGTCCAACAATTGCACTGGCATGCGAGAGATCCTAGGAGACACATTGCTAAGTCCTTTTGAAGTGAGAACCTTTGTGAGAGGCTTGTGGTCCGTTCTTACAGTAACACAGGTGCCCCACACGTACTGTCTAAAATGTTTGAGTCCCCAAACACATCCTAGAGCTTCCCTTTCTATAACAGAGTATTTTTCTTCCGTAGGAGTGAGGGCCCTGGAAGCAAATGCAATCACACACTGTGCCATCCTCCTGCACCTGGGATAGGACTGCACCCAGACCCTTTCCACTTATGTCTGTGGTGATGAAGCTTTTTAGACTAGGTTCAAAGCCTTTGAGTGCCGGAGCTGAGCAAATATCTCTCTTGATACCATCAAAACAGATTTGACACTCATCATTCCAAACAAATTTGCACCCCTTTTTTAACAGTTGTCTAATACAAAACATTTTTTCAGAGAAATTTCGAACAAATTTGGAATAGAATTCGACCAGGCCTAAGGAGGATCTGACCTCTTCCTTGTTCTGTGGAACAGGTGCTCCCTTGATGGCATCTACTAATTCTGATTTAGGACAAATTCCTGATGCATTGATTTCATGTCCCAAGTACATTACACTCTTTCTTGCAAATTTACATTTTGACTCCTCAGCAGTCAAACCACTCAACTCCAGAATTTGAAGTACCTCACTCAGCACCTTATCATGGTCTGCTCTACTTGATCCCATGACAAGAATGTCGTCCTGGAAGAAGACGACATTTTTCATATTTTAAAAAATGTGGTGCATGAGCCGTTGGAACGTGGCAGCAGCAGAAGCCAACCCAAAGGGAATCCTATGAGCTCACCAGTAGGCTCGAGCTCACAAACATAACAATAAGCACACGCTGTGTATTGATCTGTATGTTGTAGTATGGTGGTATGTGTAGTTAAAATGTCGAAGATAGTGGCAAGCACTTTCAATTTCTTCCTGTAGACTGGTTAGTACAAGTAAGGAAGTATTTTTAGAGACTTCTTAGCTTGTCCTAAGATTGGAATTAACACTGCACTTCAGCTAGCAATGATTGCAGGAATGTTGTTGCTACACTGAAGTGCAATGTTTTAAGTGCGTAAATAACTATTTTCTGAGAACTTTAACATTGGTAGTATTGCCTTGTAGGAACACTAATATATTATGCATTGTATGTTGAGTATGAAGGTGTAACTTTTTGACTGTTGTACAGAAATCTAGAACTTTGTAACGATTTGTATTAAATCGAACAAATAATTTTTTTATTTTTTTAACAGCAAGAAAAAAGCATTCAGCTTTTGTTGAATTGATTACCATATTTATGTTATTGTACCACTCGTCTAATGATTCAAAGATGTATATGTAATGACACGCAATACGCCCACCTGCGTACTGGGCAGCACATTATATGATCTCGGCAGCATCGATATATGCTCCTTATCTAATAAAGAGAATTGAAGAAAAAAAAACATTCAGGAGAATACAAATAATTACAAGCATTAATTGAAATCAAATAAGTGTGAGTTCCATGAGATTACAATCGAGTAATAAAAATTGAACCAGGCTTGAATATGCATTTGTCACATAGCTCTACTGTTTTCATTGGAAATCAGGACCTCAAGGTCGAGGCACTCCAACTGAGCGAGACTGATTTTCCTATTGGGTACCGCACAATAACGCACCTTTATATCACAGGCATACGGGTGCACATCCTGACCAATCTTCTCATGAAAGGCACACAGGAATTTTAAGGCTTCTTCTCTGCAATCTCGAAACTAAAATCAAAGCAAAAAAGAAAGAAATAATAGAAGAATCAATCTGTTGTCTAAAATAAATAGCCTTACATGCCAAGAAAATACACATTATTCCCCTAATGGAAAAAAAAAAATAGGGCAAATCTTACATCTTCAATACGGAGTGACTTGTAGACAAACTCCAGTAGCCCATACTCCTTAGAGAACACTAACGAAGTCTGTAAGCCTGCAAGAAAAGAAAAACATGTCTTAAAAGGCACAATGCGGATTAAAAAGTCATGGATATTGCGAAGAAAACCACATCCAATATATATGGTAAGGTGCCCATCATGGGTTCTATGCCTTGGTTGCAGTGTTTCTCCGGTTACGTTAGACCGCTTTAGACCCTTGTGATGGATCCAACTTAGCCGCTGGGAGAAAAAAGCCTAAAGCCACACATCAGCCGAAGGCTTAACTATACGCTGAACTTTGAAAGGCTAAAAATCAACTGATCTCTTCAATGCCAGCTATTATATGAACATGCCAGACTCATAAATGAGATTTCATTCCCATTATCACATTTATGCCAACATTCAATCAGATCGAAGAGCGAACCATGAATGAAATCATTCCCACCGGTGAGTGAGAGTTAGCATTCGCTGAGAGAATTACACTAATAGAAAAAAAATGCACAAATCACTAGAAAATACATAGGTTTATGAAGTGTCATGAAAAACGCAAGGGGCTGTTCTTAGCAACCAAAGATTTCTAGTGCCTCCATTCTCGTTAATTGGTGCTAAAGTAGCCGATTCTAGTTCATTCTAGTCTCACGTGAGGGGATTTGATTCTTTGATGCACTTTCCAAACTCATTGTGCAAACCAAAAAATCAAAACAAGGCAATCAATGTAAGAGCTCTGTGACTGATGTGAGGGAATGTCTATGTAGCAGTATCTGAACAGAGGAAACTTAACTGAGAAACAACTGAACACTGGTTGAGATATGACAAGATAGGAATTAAATCTAAAGCAATAAAAAAGTGGTTTACAAAAACCATAAGAAAATAATGTGATGCAACATAAGGACAGCCAGGTCTTTCCATCTCCTTGTCTTTTCCTAAGAAGTTTTTTATTTATTTCCTGCATGCTAATGTCAGTGTATATTTAGGTTATTAAGCCACTGGCATGCCCTATAACTTGCAGTGTAAGCCAGATTCCACATTGGCATCACGTCTTGCGCAAGCCCGTGTCTCTATCTGTGAGTTGCAAAACTAGACTTAAAAAAAAAAAAACAATGAGATCTCAAGCACAATGTGTGGTGTTCACACAGTGGCATTTCCTCCGCTATGGCGGAGGAGTGTCGCCCCACTGTTTTTAAGCAGTGCAAAGTACGAAACATAAAATGATAATAACGGAGTTATCATTTTATGCTTCGTGCTGCTTTGCGGGCGGGGCTGCTCTGCTCTCAGAGCAGGGGAGGGGAGGAGTGGAGTGGTTTGCCCACTCCTAAGTGCGCAAAGACTGCTTGGTCGGCCCTCTCGGGCCACCCAAACTAGTCATGTGCACTTTTCCTTACAGCCTGCGTGGAGAACATGCCCAGGTCCCCATTCCCTGGCTGAAGGTCGAACCAGGAGGCTCAGACTAATTACAACGCTGCATTACAGCGTTGTGATTGGTCAGTGGGGCCTGGCTGGGCTTCCTGTTCCTCGAGACAAGACGAGGAGAGCAGGAGCAAAGACACGGGACCCGGCGGCAAGTTAAGTTTATTTTTATATTGTGCACCCCAATCCCCCCCCCAGTGCCCGGGCCAATCCCATTTACCATGCCGGACACCACTGTTCACATAAGCTCCGTTCGTATGCTCGGATTACCTCTCTGTACAACAAGAGATCCCAAGTAACCCAGTCCTTTTCCCTTCCTGCATTATCCCAGCTTAGACACTGTAAATTCATTAAAGATAATCAACTCGAAGATACAACTACTGCTTTGGCATTTAAAACCATATTGCTTATACGCAATTCCCTAAGACTTATGTACAATAATTTGATTGCATTCAATTCTCTGTACTGAAATTAAGATAGCAACTTCTATCCAATGATCTAACCTATCTAAATCATGGCTCATCATTTACTGCCAATCACTCTGATGTATCAGTTGTTTGCAAAATCTTTGCATTATCTGCAAAGAAGCATACCTTTATTTGCAGGTCTCTGTAGGCCCTAAACTTCGGAGGCCTAGGACAAACAGCTTTGAAGTTACGTTTTATTACAAAAAAAATTCAAGACAAATAGCAACTCAAAACTAATAGCATTGTAAAATGTTTAAGCTGTCCTGTTTTCAGTGTTTATTTTTTGTGGATTTCAGTGGGATTTTCTCAGTGTTTTCCAAACCTTTGGAAATCAGTGCTGATCAGTGTTTATTCGGCTACCAAACCCCCAAAATACAGAAAAACTGATTTTCCAGTCTTTACAAAACACGTTTTTAAAAAAAAATTCTTATAAAGCACATTCAATTTAAAGGAGAGTAATATATAGTGCCTTCCAATTTACAGTGGGACCAATGGACTAATTTTACACTGTTTTGAGAATAGAAAGTACGTGTATTGCACTCTCACTCACACTTGCATCTCATTACCCTCTCACATCTCACTAACTCTCACACTTTCTCTTTCAGGACTCTGTCTGGTTTAAAGGATTATAAATGGATTAAAAAAGCAAGAGGGACACCTTGCAGCTATGTATTTTGTTGGTACGTGGGGAGCCTTGTGTCATTTTTCACCATTTTCCCATGGGCATGGTGATAGCACTCTTTTCACAGATACCCATCACTACACCTTGCATTGAATGTTTAAAGCCTAGGGTTTTGGAAAGTTGTTCTGCTGTGCATACTGAATTGGTAGAAAAAGGGCATATGTATCAAAGCGTTTTACCCATTCTGTGACTGTAGGAAAATGTGATAATGCATATTAGCCAAGATTCTTATGAACCAGCCATTTCACTAATCAGTGAAAGAATTCAACACTGCAGAAATATCAAATATAACATTAATATTCTCAGATCCTCTACAGTGTATAAAATAATTAGATCAGGCCTAAACTTGCTGCTAGGCCCTGCACCTTTAATCCATGCACATAAAACTGGAGGAAACAAAAGTAAGAAGAAACAATGTTTTAGTGACATCCCTAAACAACAAATGTCAAGCAGAATAATCTTAGCCCAGTCTTTGTTGCTGCTACCTTGCATAACAAAGTTACAATGTGTTAGCCACTTCAGGAAGAAATACACAGAAGTCATTCGCTCTCACTTTCCTGTCTTTGAATATCATTTTAGTTTGTGTCGGTGCAGGTGTTCATCAGTGTTTACACGAATGAGGGCTGTTTACCCCTTCATTGGGGTTTTATCAGTTATTATAGGTTTAAACCTAAAACAGGATAGGCGAAAACATTTATATTTTCCTGATTCAAAACAGTTTTGAAAAATATATCAAAAATGCAACTTTACAGACCCAAGGTAAGTTGCACAGAACCATTGACATCCCTGTACAGCAGAAATGACATGATAAAGCAACACCACCGACATAAATGTGCACCCCCACTGAAACAAAAAGAAGTAGCACCCAATACATATGTTGGTGGGGTTCTAGAGTATTTTTAATACAGTTCTAACAACAAGGTGTCGTCTGCCACAGGCATTCTGATGGGTTGTTTCCTTGGGACATGAACGGAGATTCAACCAGTATTTTACCTTCTGGAATAATGTTTAAATCTGATGTTATTTTCAAAGTATAGAATAGATAGGTCACATTTATAAGCATGGATACAACGTATGAGGCATAATTTCTGCTGTGGCTTAAGTGTGTCTAATGTGCATCAAGTGTACCTACCTGGCAAGTAAATACCTTTGCTGCTGAACATGAATATTTCCCCTTACCAAACCACACCTAGAAGCAATGAAATATTATAAGACCTTCCCTTCAGAAATGAGTGGTAAACCGGTGGCTTCTTAATTCTTATTTGCGGAAATTCTGTAATAAAATGCACTGTTTTGCTTCATTTGTCAAATAACTTCTTTGAGTGGCAGAACGTCCCTACATATCAATGGGGAGATTTAAAGTTACTCAGTGTATTGAGCGCTCTCTTAAAAACAGACCGACGTTGCTATGGTTCCCAGTGAAGGCTGTAGAGGTACAAGGATAGTAGGCCACTGAAGGAGACTGAGCTAGGTTGTTTAAAAGGTAAAGAGTGAGGCCTGAATACAGGTCTCTATATTTAATTTGGTGGAATGATGTACTGTAGAACAATGGAGAGGTGACTATACTATGTACATTTTTAATATGTACCTACTGGCAAAGAGTATGGAGAGCCAGATGACAAAACTTCAGTAGTTAGCTGTTGCAACTAAGGTTTTTCATCATTCCCAAAACCAAGGTAGGAATTGATTTTGGCTTACTTGCATGCATAGGTCCACTTCACTTGCGAGAACAGCATGGTGAACAGATAGGTCACTTTATTTAGTCACCACTGAATTGGGCAGCTGCATTCAAATAATAAGTATTGTGCACAGAGAGGATGGGTGGTAACACTAGATGGTGAGTACTGCCCCAGGGGCACTGAAACGGGCTCATCCCTCATTTTTTTTTTTTTAATAGGACAAGTAGTTATTTCGAAGTTTTCAACTGCTCATCATAGTGATTTACAAGGGTACATGAGGTAATTATAGATAATAAATATGATCGATATCGTACACCTAGGTAAACACAACACACCCTATAAAGAGGGGTAATATAGGTCTCCAACAAAGTAGAGATACATGGAGTAAAGGTCTGACATTGCGACAGTGCTTAATCAGTAAAATAATAAGTGGCAGGAGCTATCGAATGTCAGGGCTGCTGAATAGCAAGATTGTATACTCCTGATTCCACAACATGCCTTATCTATTCACCACCAGACACGTCCTGTCCTTTAATCTTCCTCTTGCAGGTTCTTTTTCATCGCTACTTTCTAGTTTGGTCACTGTTTTTCGTCTTTCTTTTCCGCTTTTTGTTTTCTCTCTCTCTTGCAATGGGGTCAAAGTCTGATGACGAAAAATAAGAGCTTTTCCTCAAGCATGAGTGCCGATAAGCCCCACCTGCTCAAATTAAGTGCAGCATTGTAGAGAACCACTAATACTCAATAAAGAGGAACCAAGAAAGAAACCCAACGTGCTAAAACACTAAAAATGCATTGAGAAAAGTAGCACAGCAAGGTGGCAGGGAGTCTAAGGGCCCGATTAAAAGTGAGCCAAGTGGGATGCACTATCACAACGCAAAAAAAATGTTACTGAGGTGTTTAGATTGGATCAAATGTGATGATTACCCCCCATAAACAATTTTTGGGGAATAACATGTAGATTTTGGTGCTTGCTGCACCACAATCTTCATATCCCTGTGAATACCAGGCCTCCTACCTGTCAATTTTCAGCAGGTTTGACCAGTCAAAATTTAAGAAAGGGTGTGAACTTTACCACACCCAGGAATTACCAGGTGCAATAAAACCTGCACCACTTGTAACTGGGAGCTCACAATTTTACGGTTCAGGTGTACGCATGCCCTTAGGGCACCATGCTGCAGTAAAGCTATAGTTCCTGCGTGCATAATAGAGTTGGTATCACAACCAGAGTTGCGAGACAAGCGTGGTACATAACACCGGTGACAGTGAATTCCAAATTCTAATGGCACTGCCAATAAAGGATAGACTACATGTATCTTACTTTTTGAATGTAGGAGTCTGAAGGAGAAGGGATTCTGCATTAAGCAATCTTTGTTGACTTGCTGAGATTTTCGATGCCTAACCTGCATAGCAGGGAGTAGAACTCTGTAAAGCTTTGTCAACGACGCGTTCACTCTTAGTGTGCTCTTTCTTCAACAAGGAACCAGTGCAGCGTTATAGGAACAGAACTAATATCCAAAACTAGTCTAGATGTACTGCCACAGAAATCCGGTGTGCCGTTAAAGCCCACTCATAAAATACCCCAAATGCCGTCATGCACAAAATCCTGTACCAACCCAGCAGACTCTCCCCGGTTGAACTCAGACACTCCTGGCCCATACTGCGGATGAGGCTTTGCGCAGAGGGAGCGGCCGGTCCAGCCTCCCCGGAGCTCAGCAAGGCATGCAGCTGGTGCAGAGCACCTAGGATACCGCCTGCGCCTGCCGCGGGTTCCGCGGACACCGACATGATGGCAGTGGCGCAGCAGCTCACGAGAGTCGCACAACTAGTAAGCCGCTTCCGGGCTCAGCACACAGTGACAGCAGCATGGAACACGAGCCAGAGGACCGTACCACACGCCACTCACTAAAGGAGACAAACGGGGGGGGGGAAAGGGCAACACACAAATAAAGAGCAATGCTTCCTTCCAACATACACATACTCGAAACACTGTAGGAGTGTATAACCTTCGCCAACAAGCACAGAACACTAAAACTGGACTTTAATAACGAATTAGCGCACCCCTTTTGAGTTTAGTGGAAGATGCCTTATTTTGCCGCGAATCCGTGATCAAACTTGGTCCAAACCATTGAGGAAGAGGGTGGGCTCTTTTCAGTCGTCACCTTCTCGCTAAGGTGAACGCATACCCCCCAAACAGGTCTTCCATGTATGGGTCACTATACACATAAAGTAGAAATAAGGAAATCTAAGGGAGAGAAGTTCGTCCTTAAACTTCGTCATAGTTGAAGCTACTGAACTGTAGATTCCCCCTCCACTCTTACTGTGCTCTTCCTAGTCCTGCAACCTATTCTCAGTCTGCACCTCTATTGGTTGAAAGTAGTGAAACCCCGGGAGTGTGTATCACGTGTCTCAGTTTTCGCGCGAAAAGACGTTTGCTGTTCAGCAGGAGAAAGAAGAGTTCATCTATCTCTGTGCAAGTTCTGCGCACCCCAGAGACAAAGGGAACGACAAGAGTCACAAAGACGGTAAGTGAGTGGGGTTGCGAGGAATACAGACTAAATTCTTGGTGCCATGCGCTATTTCCGTACGAAATAACTCGTTTGGCAGTAAAGGAAAGAAACCCATTAAGGAATCGTTTGTGCATTTTCAGTGGCCGTCGACCAGAAAGCGAGTCTCTGCTGCGCGCGCTCGCGTATTTCATTCTCGTGCATTTGAAAGCCTCTTGATTTTTGCAGATCTTAATGTTAAACTCGGGAAAATTACTTTATTTCCGGAAGTAATGGAGACGGTCGTTATGTGACAGTTGGAATCCATCGGCATTAAGTCAGAAAGCAAAACGGGATGAAATTAGAGTCCTAAATCCAAACGGAGGGCGTGAAGATAGGAACTTGGGGCTGCTTCAAATGCAAATATAGCTGGACGTAAATACTTGAGAACGTTTAAGATGGCTCTAAGTTGAGACACAATTACCCAGGCCCCAACCTTCGAAGAGACCTTCCTGAAAGTGAACGTTTTCGCTATCTCATTTCTGTCTGTTTCTCCATCGTAACCTTTACCCCCTTGTAAGTTAATATTTTCAGTATTACGGCGGTGCTTGCATTAGTAGATGAGGCTGTTTACCACGCTGTCTTGTTCTTGGTAACTTGTGCGACACCCCGTGTCCTTGTAAAGAAGTGCAGTGTGATAGTACTAACTTTGGGGCATATTAGCAAGGGCACCATCGCCGCTTTAGCGGCACTTTTTGCCGCTAAAGCGGCGATATTTATATCGCCCTATCAGCAAACTGTCTCTAACAAAAGTTAGCGACAGTTTGCGGGCATTAGCGCCCTTTTAACCGCTTTGCATGTCAGCGATATTTATCGCTAATGACATGCTAAGTGGGCGTTCTCGACGAACAAACCTGGGAAACACTCGCTAACAGGCCTATCGCCTATTAGCAAGGTGGCCATGGCCCCAGTTAGCGACGTGAAAGTCGCGCTAACCGGGTCATCGCCATTTATTTAACACCTGCAATTAGCAGGTGTTAGCCATACCTAACATGGGGGGTGGATTATGCTGATACGACCCCAGGGTCGTATCAGCAAGGTGTTCTCCCTTCTCCATGCAACATCGCTGGTTTTTCAGCGATGTTGGCCCATTTCCCCGCTATCGCTGGAATATTCATCGCCATAGCGCTAATCGTTGCTAATACAGCGTTAGCGTGGCGATATATTCCAGCGATAGCCGGCGATAAAAAAAATCACGCTAAGCAGGGTTAGCGATGATTATTGCCTCTTCTTGCTAATATGCCCCTTTATCTTTAAGAACCCAGTGCTATTGTGGCATAAAGTAAACCAGCAGGCAGCACTGCAAACCCTCTTACAATAAGGCATGTCTATTTTATATGCATAGTGACGCTACGTTTTTTTTTTATTATTGTAAATCAATTTATATGGAATTAACTAGTCCTGAGGAGGCATTGAAGCACTTTTATGGCGATGAGCACGCTACTACCATTGCTGGTGGTTAATGGAGAGATGTTTTTGTTAGTGTGTTTAGTCTTGTTGCTCAAGAGACCCTTCAATGCAATACCCCGTTATGATTGAGGTGGGATTAGACGGAGTTTAACGTGATTGCCAAAAAATGTTGAAGTGATTCTGAAACATAGTTGGGGTGAATACATAGTTTATGATAATTTGTATCCCATAAGAAAAGAAGTAACGAGGTGAACAGCGTTCACCAGTTTTCACTGCTCCATAAGTTTGCCAATTAGATTACAGTACTGAAGTGATATTTACACGACCATACTGCACAACTAATTTCTTTTTAAAAAAACACACAAGCAAAAGACACAAGCACTGGCAAAACCTATAGGTCTTGCCTGTTCAAGAGCTATTGACTTTGCCAATGTGTTTTTTTTAGCCGTGTTATACACCAGCGTAGCTGCTGTTTACCATGGCTAAAAGTTAGTGGAGTAAAGAATAGTGGGTTGGAGTGTCGTGGAATGGAGAAGAGTGTTGGGGAGTGGCATAGTGTGAAGTTGCATGGAGTAGAATGGACTGGTGTAGAGTGCATTGAATTCAGTGGCATACAATGCAGCGTCGTAGAATGCAGTGGCGTAGTTGAGTGGTGCATCGTAGAGTGCAGTAAATGTAAAGTTGAGTGGTATAGAGTACAGTGGCGTACAGAGTAGTCTCAAGTGGTGCAGATTATAGTTCAGTGGAGTAGTGCAGAATTCAGCATTGGAGAGTGCGGTGTTGCAGAGTAGAGTGCAGTGGTGTATAGTAGATTGTTCCAGAGTGGAGTGGTGCAAGGTAGAGTGTAATGGCGTACAGTGCAGTGGTGCAGAGTGGCATACAGTTGATTGGCGTACAGTGCAGGGGCATAGAGTTAATTGTTACAGCATAAAGTGCATTATCATAGTGTATTGGCATAGAGTGCAGTGGAGTGAGGTGTTGCAGAGTGGAATTGTGCAGAGTAGATTGGAGTGGCGAAGAGTGCATTGGCATAGTGGTACAGGGTAGAGTAGATGTGTAGAGTGCAGTGGTGTAGAGTATTTATGGTCCGGTAGCACACTGCCATTACATTTGCACAGGGATACAGTTTTACTAATAAAACTATACAGTGCACAGACAAAAATGTGTCGAAATAGCATCAACTAGTGTAATTTGTTTTGATCATATTAAAGTATTTGTTTTCAACACACTTAAGAAATAACAAAAAATGTGCTTTATTTGTGTTCCTAATTCTGATATATTATAAAATGCTTATACAGTTTAATAAAACGAGTAGACACCATAGTAGGATGAAGCAAAGTGTGAGGCTTTATTGACACCCACCGCAGCCATCCCATTACAGTAACTGCTTCAAGTGCTCCCTGGTGTTCTAGTGATGCACCTAACATTCTTACAGGTGCATCACACTTAAAGGGCAAGATACAACACATCTTGCCTTCACAAAGAATGATAAAAATATCATAACAAAAGGGGAAGAAAAGAAGAGAAAAGATAGGAAGGGTATAGAACAAGGTACAATAGCAAACAGAAAAGAAACCAAAACAGCAGAAGAATGATAATGCAGCATGGGAAAGAGTATGGGTACATGGTTTGTGAACACTGCAATGCAACATGGGAAAAGTGTAGATACATTGTTGGTGAACACTACTTTGGAACGTAATCACTAAGATACAAAGGAGGCTTCCTCACCCTCTTTCCTGCAGACAAAAAATCAGGTTGAACTCCACCATGTTGAACCACCTGCTTGTTGCTTCCTGCGGCCCCCTCGCATTTGGCAAGGCGAGACATGCTCCAAACATCCCCACCATACAGCATCACCACATTTTCCATGACTTTAACAATGCGCCTAGGGCCCATAAATTTGCTTTCCCCTTTGTGGGACAATACTGCTTTTTTGATAAACACTGTCGCCTACATTCCAAAAACATTTCTTAGCTCCTTCTCATCCTATCTCTTTTTTGTACATAACCTGGTATCTTCTCACCTTATGCTTGGACTCATTATTTTCTACATTCTTTTTATTATGCAGCCACAGGGGAGTAAGTTTAGATCCAGCTGGCCTACCTCTCAGTTTCTTAAAGGGAGTTACACCAGTGATACTGTTGGGCGCATTCCGGTGGGCCCACAGTTTTTCACGTAAAACTTTCTTCAAAGGCATGTTTGTTTCAACAGCAGTTTGAGCACTAGCCCTAATAAGCCTGTTCATGCTCTCAACAAGTCCATTGGCCTGTGGTGCATAAAGGGCTGTGCGATGATGGGTAATGGCGAGATCTTTAAAAAAAATTCTTCCATATCTAAGGAAGTGAATTGTACACCGTTGTCGGTGACGATTACATCAGGTATGCCTTCAGAGACAAAAATATCTCTAAGGAATTCAATAATGTTTTTTTGGACAACAGATCCCATGCAACACGCCGAAACCCATTTTGAAGTATAGTCTACCAAGACAACCACAAATCTCTCATTGGGTGCTAAGATGTCAAAAGGCCCTACAATATCTAAGGCTAGTTTAGTCCAAGGTTGGTCTGGTAACTCCACTGGTGAAAGTGGGGTTGTTCTTACTTTTTTGGACTTGTCATTGCTCGCACACTGAACAGTCTCTGACCACTTCCTCAACCTGCCGGTCAACTTCAGGCCACCAGTATGATTCTCTGACTCTGGACTTGGTCAGGCAACGCCCAAGGTGTCCCTCATGGGCGAGATTGATAATTTTCTCATGCAAACAGATGGGGGAGAATTAATCTCTCGCTCCTATAGAGGTTCCCTTCTACAATGCATAGCTCATCACGCACATTCCAAAACCCTTTCACAGATGGGGGAACATCGGCAATTAACGGCCATCCTTTGACCACGTAGTAAACCAAAATTCTCCTAGACTCATCTGCAATACCGGAATTCCATTCAGACTTGTTACGGGCCGGCTCCTTGACCCATGATATGGTAGTTTCAAAACAGGTGTAGCTAGGTTTTTCTAAATGCATCCTAGACCAGAAATCTGCAGGCACATTTCTCAAACTAGGCAGTCAACAATAAAATTATACTCCCTCAAACCTTCAATCCATCTCTTGATCCTTGGTGTGGTATTTTCAACATTCCTGCATGCGAACATGTGGACCAAAGGCTTGTGATCTGTCCTTACAAGAAAAGGGAGACCCCAAAGATAAAACCTGAAATGGTTGATTCCCCAACTACACGCTAGGGCCTCACGTTCTATAACAGAGTAGCGCTCCTCCGCACCTCCAAGGGCACGCGAAGCGAAACCCACCACTCTTTCACAGCCGTCAACAATTTGCGAAAGGACAGCACCAAGACCACACACACTTGCATCAGTGGTTAGGATGTTTTTTTTTGTCACATCAAAGTGTTCTAGCGTGGGCATGGAAGAAATCATTTCCTTAACCTTGCTAAAGGCAGATACACATTCTTCAGTCCATACAAAGTCTGCTTTCTTTTTAAGTAAAAGTCTTAACGGATGTATAACACATGCAAAGTTCTGAATGAACTTTGAGTAATACTCAGCAAGCCCAAGGAACAATTTAACTTGTTCCTTGTGGACAGGAGTGGGGGCTTGTGAGATCGCTTCCGCTAAATCAACCTTGGGGCTGATACATTCACCGGAAATGGTGTGGCCCAGATATGATACAGAGCTGACCCTCAATTTACATTTTTCTTTTTTTAGGGTTAAACCACGCTCTTGTAGTCTCAAAAGAAATTGGTTCAAAACAACATCATGGTTAGTTGTCTTTCCCAAAGACAAGTATGTCGTCCTGGAAGAACAGGACTGAGTCTATTCCTGCTAAAACCTCCTTCATTAACCTCTGGAAACAGGCAGCTGCTGAAGCCAACCCAAAAGGCATTCTGATAAACCTGAAGGCTCCCAGAGGTGTGACAAAGGAGGTTAGTGCCCTTGATTCTTCATGCAGGAAGACCTGATGATAGGTCCATCACGCTAAAAACAGTGGCACCACACAATTTGGCAAGAGCCTCATTGATATTGGGCAGGGGTTGTCTGTCCACCCAGATACAGTTGTTGGGGCTCCTCAAGTCAACACACATCCTGATCTTCGTACCATTGTCCTTTGGTGCCAAAACAATTGGGGCCAACCATTCAGATGATTCTATCTCCTTGATTACATCCAGATCTAGTCTGTTGAGCTCCACTTGTAGTTTTTCTAACATGAGGTTGGGTACCTTCCTTACTTTGTGGACAACAGGCTGGGCTCCCGCTTTCAAAATTATTTTATGTTTAAAACGTTTGAGCAACCCCAGTTTGTCACTAAAAACTGCAGGGTAATTCTTGATAATATTGCCACTCTCATTCTGTTGCGTGACTAGCATTAGGGTTTAAAATGATGCCCAGATCTCTCTGGTGGCGCCATCCCAGAAGATTGTCAACTCTTTTGGCAATGTAAACCTTTCCAACGGTTTCTCTTCCTTTGAAGGCGATGGTTTGAATGGAATAACCGACCAGATCAATGCTCTGTCCACCATACCCAACAGGGTTAATGTCAGGAGGTAGCACAGTGATATCATCTTTTCCAAAGGTGTGGTCCCAAATCTTGTCACTTATTAGTGTATAGGGAGAACCGGAGTCGGCAAGGACAGTAACAAACTTGCGTACAAGCTGGACGTCACATTTGGGCATAATCACAACGTCGGAATCGACACCCTTCACATCATGAACCACCTCACAAGACATGTCAGTAATATGGTGGATAATTTGTTGAGGGTAATTTGTATCCTCATCTATGAAATTGACTTTAGCATTCCTACACATCCGTGCATAATGTCCTTTCTTTCCGCAATTCCTGCAGTTGACGCTCTTTGCAAAACAATTTGGATAGTTAGGGCCATGGCCTTGACTGCCACATTTAGGACATTTCATTTTTGTGTCTCTACCTGCCTAAGTATTCCACCTTGGCTTCTCATTTTTTCTAGGCATATTCTCTTGTTTCCCTGTGACTTTTTGAATAAATGTAGATTGTAAACCAGAATCTGTATCCTCATTGGGATTAATTGCAACAGCTGGTTCACAAGGCGTAATGGCAACCCGCATTTCTTTCACCCAGGTTGAGGTATTCTCAATGCTCTCCACAATACTGATGGCCTCCTTTAAGTTGGGATTTCTGGCTAATAGTTTCTCCTGGATTCTAGTGTCATTGGTGCAACTGACTAATTGATCACGTATGAGTGAATCGGTTAGTTGTTCAAATTCAAAAGTGTGAGCTAAGGATTTAAGTGCCGCTACGTAATTTCCTACTCTCTCTCCTTTAGCTTTCACTCGCATAAAAAATTTGTCTCTCCATTGCAACATTAATGCGAGCGCCAAAGTGTGTCTGAAGGAGCAACACTGTCATCTCGTAAACATCTCCAGGTTCTCCAACTCCTCCCATAGGCACAGGATCTAAGCTATCATAAATGTTCCTCCCTTCAATTCCTAGGTTGTGCAAAAGGACTGCCTGTTTCCTAGCTGCTGAAAATTTTTCGCCTCCAATTGCAATCAAGTACGAATCAAATAAGGGCTTCCACTTCTTCCAGGGAAGGGTAGGCTCCCCACGTTCACACAAAAATTGCGGAGGTTGACTCATACCACTCGCAGCCATCCTGAAAATGAGAAGTAACTTAACAAGCTAACACAACAAATCAATACAAAAGATTAACATAAAAAATGAAAAATAACAATCTAACATAATGAAATAAAATAATTAAAATAAATACCGTCTTCTCTCCTCTAGATGAAACTCTTCAGAAATGAGTTTCCAAACATGGAGAAGTGTGGTTGTTCGTGTGCTTGTTAAGGGAAATATCCAGCTTTATGCTCCTTCAAAAATGCTGCAGTACTCCTGTCATGACCGCTTTGTTGCTCCGCCTTTTTGGATTAAAAATACGCTTTTTTATGAGGCTTTTCCTCTAGACAAAACATGCGGCAACTCTGTTGCAATGCTTTTCCCAAAGCGAGTTATGCTCACTGCACGATGAGCATTCTAGTTTATTGCGGTGGCTCTTCCTGGATGTGTCGGGTATTGTGATGTCAGGACGCTCCTTGCATGTGTCCTGACTTCTTCACGCTTCTTCCAACACTCCGACAGTGACGAGGGATTCCTGAGGCTCTGTTACGCGCTCCGGATTCCTTGCAGCATGACAGCACGACAGTCACGAGGTGAGTTTGAATAATGCTCCCTCTTTTCTTCAACTGCCGTGACGCGGACCATGAAAGTTCCTTTACTCAAATAAGAATTCTGCCCAAAATATCCAAACGAGTTAAACACAAACTGAGACAACACGCAGTCTCACAGCATCAACGCTTTCTTAGGGGTTACAAACTGACCTTTGTAGAGCGCAGTTTCCGTCACATAAGACTTGCCAAAGATTAGGGTTGCAGCCTTAACTCCGCACGCTGGGTGTCCTCGTAGGTCGTCGCCAGTAATGAAATGAGTAGACACCATAGTAGGATGAAGCAAAGTGTGAGTCTTTATTGACACCCACCGGAGAGCCACCGCAAGTAGGATGAAGCAAAGTGTGAGTCTTTATTGACACCCAACGGAGAGCCACCGCACCGCAGCCATCCCATTACAGTAACTGCTTCAAGTGCTCCCCGGTGTTCTAGTGATGCACCTAACATTCTTACAGGGGCATCACACTTAAAGGGCAAGATACAACACAGTTCATTTAAATGTTGTCATGTGCTGGAAAATACCTTTCCTACCCCCAGTAGCCGGCAAGATTTTCACATAAATCCTCTTACTTTGAAGTTGGAGAAAGATAAGTAGACAAGCGTCCTTTGAAGACACTGCCTGACATTTGATTGACCTCAGTCTTTGAATGCACAGAAAATGTGACGAGATAAGAACAAGATTTACAGTCCTGTTTACAGAAAGGGATCTTTCGGAAAGATACCATCAATAAGGTTTGGGTAACAAAAGGTACAAACTCAAGCTTAGACAGCCTAAAACAAATCAAGCCAGCAAATGGAGAGCAAGAAGATGTGATTTACAAAGCTAATGGCAAGCAACGGACCGAAGGCATTCCTAGGCCCCAAGATGTCTATAGCAAACCAGACACCTCCCCTGTCTGGTAGGCTGCGATCTTAAAATCAATGCCATGGTTGGAATCATGGAGCACTCTCGAGTCATAAGACACCTGTGACTTTCTACTGCATTGTACAGCTGAGGTGTATGTTCTGTATATAAATCTCTGCTGTGGGCCAACTGAAATACATACTCGCTAGGCAGCATGTTTGCTTGCCTAATGTTTGCCTTGCCTATGCCTTAGTTCCTTACTGCGCTATTATTACATTGCACCTGGGGGCGTGGCCAAGCCAGCCATGATAGCGGACGTGCTTGCCTAGCGCTCCGCGTGGCCGCCCGCTTAATCGGCGAACATCGATGCCGGTGTCCCCCTGCGACCCGCCGACACCAACACCAGAGGCAGTGACAACCCCTGATAACACTTTAAGCACGAGATCGCGGTGCGGGAAGCGGTCCCCGTACTGCGGGAGACTCAGACAGCCGCCCAGCAGCGAGGCCAACATGGCAGCGCCTACCTGGCACTAACGGCTTCCAGCGGCGCGGAGGGCCCAGGAGACCGGCTGCGGGGAATTCTGCACACAGCTGTGACGATGCGGCCCCTCCAGCGCCCCCGATCGCCTCATCAACGTGACAGGTGAGAGCGTAGCCCGCTGGGAGTGGAGCCCGGGAGGAGCGCCCGTGGTTACTGGCAGACCTTCCATGAGATCACTCACCGAGTAGCAGGCTCGACTCCGGGGGGCCTCCCTGCCTGCCCTTGGCGCTGTGGGTGATCGGGACCGGTGCTGCTCCTCCTCGCGCTCCGACATGCTGCAACCTCCCCTTGCACGGCGCTAGGCCTCGAGGCGCGTGGCAGGAGGACATGGGGAGCTGATGGAGCCCTGATTACAGTCGACCCCCCCCCGACTCGCCCTCATTGCCACCGGGAGGGCAGCTGTCACTAACATTCTTGGTGGGCCGGCGTGGATCGGTGGAAATCCCTCCTGGTGGTGCAGATGGCCGCCCAGCAGTGAGGCCAACATGGCGGCGCCTGCCTGGCACCAGCGGCTCTCGGCGGCGCGGAGGGCCCAGGGGACTGACCGCGAGAAATTCTGCATACAGCGATCACGACACGACCCTTCCGGTACCCCCGCTCGCCTCATCAACATGACAGGTGAGAGCGTGGCCTGCTGAGAGCGGGGCCCGGAGGGGCGCCCATGGTTACTCGCGGACCCTCCACTGGACCACTCGCTGCGTAGCGGACTCAACCCCGGGGGGGGGGGCTTCCTGCCTGCCCTTGGCGCTGTGGGTGATCCGGACCGGAGCCGCTTCTCCTCGCACCCCGCCGCACCGACACACTGCAACCTCCCCCCGCGCGGCGCCGGGCCTCAAGGCGCGTGGCGGGAGGGCGTGAAGAGCTAGTGGAGCCCTGATTATAGTCGACCCCTCCAGACGCCGGTTCCGACCTCATCGCCACCAGGAAGGCGGCTGCCACTACCCTTCCTGGTGGGCCAACGTGGATTGGTGGGAATCCTTCCGGGAAACGCAGTCCATTGCGTCGGCCGCACCGGTTCTCCCTCGCTCCTGCGCGCTGCCGGGGCCCGCTGTCTCCCTCGAGGGGGGAGGACCCCCAACCGTTTGTCTCCTGGGCCGGAGTGCGGTCCCTGCCGGCCTCCTGAGAACAGACTCTCTTCGCCAGGGTGGTGGCGGCCCGTCTGTTGCACCGGCTGCTCCTCTCCCCCTTACCGGCGGACTCCACCTGCACGGCGCCAGGCCACGAGGCGTGTAGGGGAGAAGACCAGCAAGCGGGGGACGGGGAATGAAAGGGGACTAACTGTCTGAAGCATCATTGGTAACCCCCGAAGTGGCCAATAGCGAATTATTGCCGGGGCCCACAGCCTGACGCATTTTATCAGGGGACGGTAGTAACAGGACTCGGCGGAAGTGCAAGATTGCGAAGGTCCTTCAAACGGCCCTGAGTCCCCATCGGACGTCCTCCACAACCAGGGTGGCCGGCGACAGACGGCCTCCCTCCTCTTTCCTTCGCGCTTTGTAGAGACCACCTGAGCCAAGACGCCCACGCGCACCTAACCCCATACGGTGCTATTCTCATTCCAACTGCACTCCAGGTCAGGCCGGTGTGACCAGAGGCTTGCGTACATCGGCCGCACATCGCCCCGGACCGGCCCCCGGGACTCTTCCGCGAGCGACACCGGGACAACAGGATGTCATGGGACGACAACGCAACGCGGGAACATCGCAGACGCCGGCCCCTGCAAGGCGGACCTCCCCAGACCCTAAGTCCACACAGTCGGATGGGGAACCTTCCCACGCAGTGTCCATGTCCGAAAAACTAGACAAGGTGCTGGCAGCGATCGAGCATTTGAGGGTAACCATGGAGGATAGATTCGGGGCGCTGGCCACGGACCTTAACCTGCTCCGGGATGACCACAGGAAGCTGGCGGATAAAGTCAAGCAAGGGGAAAAATCGCTCCACACCATGGAACCCCAACTGCAGTCGCAGCAAGAGACCCTGAGGGACCTACAGTCTAGAGTAAAGACCCTGGAGAGTAAAGCCAACGATTTGGAGGGGCGCTCCCGTCGTAGCAATATCCGAATCTTGAATCTGCCGGAAGGAGTAGAGGGGACCGACCCTATCCAATACATGGAACTGTGGTTCAAAACGTTCACCCAGGCAAAGGACTTGACCTCTTTCTTTTCCGTGGAACGAGCGCACCGGGTCCCGGCCCGCAAGCCACCACCAGGATCACCACCCAGGCCGTTCCTATTGAAACTCTTACATTATCAAGACAGAGACACTGTCCTTCGAGCTGCTAGGCGGCGGGGGCCTCTCCGCGTTGAAAACAAGCAAATCATGTTATTCCCAGATTACTCCGGAGCTGTACAGCGCCAGCGAGCGACCTTCATGGAGGTGAAACGTCACCTGCGCCAAAAGAACATACAATATGCACTTCTGTTCCCTGCCCGCCTAAAAATCATCCATGAAGACACTACACACTTCTTTACCGACCCCAAGGAGGCAGGTGATTGGGAGGAACAAAGACTACCAGGGCTCCACAGTCTCGGAACGCAACACAACAATTGACGACAGTACAAAAGGGTCACCCTGAGGCAGCTGAGCCCCCGACCTGGACCCTCTGCAAAAGCCTCCCCAGACTTAGAACAAATTTATAGGGGAGCGCAAAAAAAGCACTACAGGCGGCAGCAGAACTGGGTCCGCCGTTGGAGAGCTCGGACGAAGAAAAGTGCCCGCATATCTTCACCTCAGAGGACGAAGCCAGTGACACGAACGCTTCTCGAGAGGGCTCGGTCACCCCACCGTCGGTGACCCCTCAAACGGCGGACACGCTGATCTGAAGATTGTCCTGGGGTGAGGTGGCAGGGTAGTGCTGTGTATATATTAAGGCTCGAGTACATGGCAAGAGGACACTGTTATCGACACTGGTGCCAGCGTGGCAGGGTACTCTGACTGCTGTTGGACTAGACGCCAGATAAGGGTAACACGGGTGGGCAAGGTTGTGGGGACCCCCACAGGCATCTCATACACATGGTTCAAATGCGGGCAGCCATGAGGGTAATGGCTGGCAGAGCAGAAAAGCACCCCTTGGCAAGGTTAGCCAAGCAAGACACAGACATGAAGCCGGTTACGGAAATCGATAAGGCTGGGATTCCCTGCTATTCGCAAATGGATATCCTGCATACATTCCACGACTATTGCTCGGGTATTTACCAAGCCCCAGCACAAACGGCGGGCCTTGCTATAGCCCGTTTTCTCCGCCCACTGCCCATGCACTGCATCCCAGCAACAGACAGGAAGACCTTGGAGGCGAAGATCGCGTCCCCCAGACGTCACCCACGCCATTAGGGCACTGGCGTGCAATAAAGCCTCGGGAATTGACGGCTTCCCGCTAGAATATTACACTACCTTTTCAGCCTCGCTGACCCCCCCACATAGTGACATGTATAACGCTGCACTAGAAAGAGGGGAGCTCCCAGGGTCACTTCGTGAATCGCTGATAGTAACCTTCCCTAAGCCACACAGAGATCCAACGATCGTAGCCTCGTATAGACCCATAACACTACTCAACGCAGACTGTAAAATACTGGGTAAGATACTGGCAGACCGCTATGCCCAAATTCTTCCACCGCTCATTCATCCGGACCAAAATGGGTTTGCCCCGGGGCGTAATACCTCACAGAATCTGCGTAGGCTGTTTCACATACAAGATAGGGCAAGTACTCAATTCCCCAACGCAGCATGTCTCATCCTGGATCTCGAAAAGGCCTTAGACACTCTTCTGTGGCCATATTTATTCGCGGTTCTCCGCAAAATTAAGCTGGAGCCTACCCTGACGTCGTATATACGACTTTTATACAAGGGCCTTACCTCACGGGTGCAAATGGGTAAATACATCTCTGATCCCTTCCCAGTGGAACGGTGCACGAGACAAGGGTGCCCCCTGTCCCCCCCTACTATTCGCCCTAGCGGTGGAGCCACTGGCGATTCGTCTGCGCCGGGAGGGGGTGGCATGGGGTATTCCGGTGGCTGACACGGTACACTGCGTGTCCTTGTACGCAGACGACCTCCTTCTCTTCGTCCGGGATGTCACTGGTGACCTCACCCCAATCTGGTCGGCGTTGAGAGACTTTGCGGAGGCATCTGGTCTCAGAGTAAACTGGGACAAATCCATGCTTTACCCGCTGAGTCCGCACTTAGCCCCCCTCTTAACATAACTGTTGGAGATCAAATAATTACCTGCAGCGCCGCTGCGCCCGATACTTAGGGGTGAGACTTTACCACTCTCCTACGGACCTATATGAAGGGAACCACCGCAGAGCGCTCGCGGGAATCAAGACTGCGGTGGGCTTCTGGAGGACGTTGCCTCTAGCCCCTATAGGCAGAGTAGCCATCGCTAAAATGATTATAGTTCCCAGATTACTTTATCGCTTCGCTAACCTCCCAGTGATACCACTGCGTCCTTTTTTTCGGGAACTGGACACGCTGCTTGCTTCCTTAATTTGGGGAACGGGTCGCCACAGGGTGGCACTGACCCCTCTCTATTTGCCTGTGGACCGGGTGGGTCTGGGGGCACAGTCATTTGAAGCGTACTTCCTGGCAGCGCAGCTACAGTGGTTATCACGTTGGACAGCTGAACGACATATAGGAGAGACAATTACCGATGAGGGCCGGATACCTCTCCCAGCTATTCGGAGACTGCTCATGCCCGGCACTAGACCGCAGCGCACTTACCACCTACAGGTGTCCATAGCCCGCTCGTGCATGCTGAGAATACATCGCATGTCTCGAGACAAACCCTTATACTCTCCCTTACTCCCACTAGTGGGGCTACCCCGAAAGGACAAATGCTACACCACTCGAACCCTTAAAGTATGGACTGAACATTCCATCACCGAAGTGGAATCCCTATTTGACGATGGACGGGTCCGGACCTTTGATCAAATAGTGACAGAACACGGCCTCCCTCCGGGCCAATTCCTGCTATATAGGCAACTTTTAGACAGTAGTCGTCAATGCTGGAATTTGGATGAGGGGGAACCACTGACGCATCCGGTTCTGCACACGCTTCTGCACATGGGGACGGGTCGACACCTAGTTACCTGGCTCTATAAAGACATCGGGGAACTGCTCCTTAAACCACTCCACACGCTACGACAGACATGGGAAAACGAGGTGGGACGCGCATTCCACGATAAAGAGTGGGAAAAGGCATTGGAATACCTCAAAAAGGTTTCCAGAAACGCGCGATTCAAAAACATACAATTTAACATTCTTCACAGAGCGTACCTCACGCCTCAGCGTCTACATCGATTTTTACCCGGACACCCACTTCGCATGTCCCCGATGTCAGACCCTCGAAGCTGACTTTAAACATATGTTCTGGGATTGTCCCACTATTCAACAGTATTGGAATAAAATTCACCAGACACTCCAAGAGACGACACGCATCGCAGGTATCTCTACATGGGAAGCATGCGCCCTTGGGATATTCTGCAGGCGGAAATCGGAAAAGGTGCAGGGTCGCTTTGCATCCCTAGCTATCCTTCTGGCGAAAAAGGGGCTGGCCATGTTTTGGCGGGCTTCGGAGGGGCCCCCGGAAGCAGCCTGGGTGGGAGCGGTGCGAAAATGGCGTGCATCTGAGGAAGAGGTGAAGGGACGAGGAGGTGAAGGGAAAACGCAAACACCCCATATCTTTGGAATGGGCACAGATACTACACCAGTTTAAATACGAAACCACACCAGCGGTAACACCTGAGCCCCCTCCACCCCAGACACCACACGTATCTCCGGTCGGATTGACAGCAGCACACAATAGCCGAAGCCCAAGGACCTAAGATAGACGCCCTACCCGAGCCAACCCAGTAGGCCCCACACACTGAACCAAGACTACCCGTAACTGCTTGAGATGGTCCCCCCCAATGTATACATGATCGCACGGTGATGTCACACTATGACCAGCCACATATCGGACACCAGCAATACATATCCCCGCCGTGCCCCCTCCCCCTCACAGCTTTCCCAGTTCATCCCCCCCAAGGTTGAAGTTAACATTATTCATCGGCAGTTCCATGGCCGGTGATCATCAATAGGGAATGCACTCCTTACCTATCACACTACATAGCGCCCACATGTCATCATGGGGATAGGCATACCTTCGGACTCCCGGGAAACGCGCCCAACCAAACTCTTACACGTGTCTATCAAAGTAATCGGACCTACTAAACGGGTAGCACCCAGTCTGTACCACCGAAAAATGTTACTCGTACACTGTATGAACAGTTATTGCAAACTTGATTTCCTGTAGATGTTTCCCCTTTTGTCCGTATTACAAATACGAATCGCTCAATTATGCCTGTACTATGCCAATCAGCTATGTATGATGTTAAAAACCAATAAACAAATTTAAACAAAAAAAATTTACATTGCACCTTTCACAGGAATCCAGCTGTTATGGTAGCAGATTGATTAGTTCCTACATGGTTAAACATTGTTGGCAATGCTATATATATTCATACAGTTTGGGTGCCCAATAATTGACTTAAGCGATACCAAAGAGGATGATGGACGGAGCGCTTGAGCAAATCAAACACTCACCCCCAGTCAACTGATCTGGGTTTAATCCATCATCATTCTTTAGCTCACTCCACCACCCCAGTTCAGACATGGCCATATGCAAATCAGTCTGACCCTGTGCCTCATGGGAACAGTCCAGCCCGAACTGCCAAGCCATGTCTTCCCTGGACCGGAAACAAGCATCCTGGGACCGGTTTCGGGTTCATAACTAAGTTGGCAGGGTATGCCCAGACGTGGGTCCCTTGCTCACTTTGCCACTGGATTCAAGATAGCCTGGCTGATGAGGGTTTTGAACCCGAAACCGGTCCCAGGATGCTTGTTTCCGGTCCAGGGAAGACATGGCTTGGCAGTTCGGGCTGGACTGTTCCCATGAGGCACAGGGTCAGACTGATTTGCATATGGCCATGTCTGAACTGGAGTGGTGGAGTGAGCTAAAGAATGATGATGGATTAAACCCAGATCATTTGACTGAGGGTGAGTGTTTGATTTGCTCTAACCCTCCGTCCATCATCCCCTTTGGTATCGCTTTGTTCGCCCTAAGTTGGCAGGGTATGCCCAGACGTGGGTCCCTTGCTCACTTTGCCACTGGATTCAAGATAGCCTGGCTGATGAGGGTTTTGAACCCGAAACCGGTCCCAGGATGCTTGTTTCCGGTCCAGGGAAGACATGGCTTGGCAGTTCGGGCTGGACTGTTCCCATGAGGCACAGGGTCAGACTGATTTGCATATGGCCATGTCTGAACTAGGGTGGTGGAGTGAGCTAAAGAATGATGATGGATTAAACCCAGATCATTTGACTGGGGGTGAGTGTTTGATTTGCTCTAACGCTCCGTCCATCATCCCCTTTGGTATCGCAATAATTGACTTAGGCAAGGTGAGACCAACTATTGGTGGTCCACGGCTGTGCTTGCCAGCATGAGAGAGGGCACTTTTTAAAATGATCTTCCTTTCGCCATAGGATGCTACCCAGATGTAGTCTACTTGGATGGGCCGCGGGCCACAAATGTCCTGAAAACCTAATACGTTTAGCGACTTGGCTTGAGATGAATGCCACACAATATCGGAGCTGGCCTTGGAACACCAGATCGGTTCCTCAAGCATGTGTGGCAGACATCGCATGTTGTTGTAAATACTTGGTGGTGGTCTTAAGAATGGTGGTGGGTGTGGAGTTGATTGTGGCTTCAGAGCTCACATTTGAAGATTTCTTCTGTTTTGTACACTGGATCACTAAATTAACGTCCACTTTGTGGGGACGTTGACATAAAGCTGAAGAACCTTTAAGTTTTGTGTCATTGAGTCTAAATGGTAATTCCTGTGCTTGAATGTGATGGAGAACCCAGGACTTGTGCGTCATGGTGTTTATTGCTTAACAGCAATGATGTTGGGTGTGCCAAGATTCTTTGGCAGCATTTTGGCATATTTTACTATCTCCTGGCCACTGATGCCCTCTACTCTAGTTCCAAGCCATTGCTTTGTCAAGATAGGTGTGTTCCTTTAGGAGCAGGCAATGATGGTACAAAGTCAATTAGGAACCTTGAATATAAAGACATCCTAGGAGGGAATCCAGTGATAACTCAAGCAAGAGGTTAGTGACATGGTGCTATGTGGTGAAGCCAAAAAACAAAGAAGGGAGTGAAGAGGTATAATAAGTCGTGGACTCGGCCTCCTCTACAAGTAATGAAAAAACAAAGGGAGTCCACTCTCAATTCCAAAGAACCGTGCTATCCTTACAAACAGTGACTAAACCCAAGAGAACCATTCGGTTTCTAGCATGGGAGAAACGATATGTGTTCTAAAATAACCCTCACCCACCAAAAGGTTCCTTGGTGGCATGCTTCATCATCGCGTTCTTCCCGCTGCTATGTGGTGAAGCCAGTGGGAGTAATATGCAAATAAGTGATATAACTTAATGCATACTGTCATCAACACTACCGGCTTTCAAAGATTTAGCTTTAGTATTCTGTTTCACATATATTTACCACTGTTTTAATGTTGTTTTTTTAATTTTGTTTTCCACAGCAAAATGTCATCTCCAGCTTCCACCCCTGGCCGTAAAAGCGGTAAGCGCGGAAGAGGCAGCAATCCGCCAACTCGTGAGTAAACAGTAGATACTAGCCCTGTAGTGATTGTGCATCTCTTCCATTCACAGTATCTTTATTTTTTTATTTTTAGCGCGTTGCAAATAAACCACATACATTGTGCCACAGATGTGGAGTCATAATTAAAGCACATACATCATACAAACGGTATAATCGGTTTCCTCAGGAAAGGAGAATAGCATCAATGAACATACTAGTCTGCGTCTTTTAGCCACATCACTACTGAGGTCAGGCGTCTTAGTCTCTAACATCTTGAAATTGGAGCCCCAGCTAGACTTGTTGAAGTCTCTAGATCCAGTGTCAGATAGGGCAAACGCCATACATCTTGAGGTGCCTTTTGTTGGGTCCATACCCTCACGTAGCCCCACCGACCTGTTGGGGCCAGAGAAGCTCCCAGAATTACTCATTCTCTTTGGGAGTCTGTTGAGAGTATCTCATCCCTCTTCAAGGGTCTAGCCCAAAAAAGTCTTAAAAGGTCCTCCGATATCCTTGGGCTGAGACATGTGGGATGGAGTTTAGCGAAAGTCTCATTCCTGTCTTTGTATAATGCTAAATCTGTGAGACCGTCATGCACCAGTGCATAGCTATCATTCTCTTAGTTCACAAAAACGCTTATGCGCTAGTCTGCTTACTCTCTACAGGAATCTTTTTAACACAACCCAGTAAGACTGTCAATGGCTGTGGGCCTATCCTACAGTTGAGCATTGTGGCAATTGTTTCTATTGCTTCCTGCCAAAACAGCTTTATGGGAGGGTACATCCAGGCTAAATGATAGAATCCGCGTTACACCTGGTGCTTTGACGTAATCTAGTGGCAGGTCTGTCTCGGGTGTGGGGTATGCATGATGAAGAAATTTGAATTGTAACCATTTATGTTGAGGATTAATACATACTAGCTTGATCTGTGTACAGCAGTATCTCCACAGTTCGTCTGTGAATGCACAATTGAAAACTGCCCCCACCCAAAAAAAAAAAGACTTCACCGGTTATCCCAGGATTATTCCGGTCCCTCTGAGCTAAGGGCTCCATACACAGAGTGAACAGCAGGGGCGACAGTGGGCACCCCTGGCGCATGCCTGTGCTAACTGGGCAAGGAGGAGAGTTGTGGCCATTAATACGGACTATCGCTGTAGGCGAATGATAGCAATTCAGAACCTGTGTCCTGAATTTCTCCCCCAGTCCGAAGTGTTAGAACCTGCTCCAGGAAAGGCCAGTGTACTCCGTCAAAGGCCTTTTCGGCGTCTATCGCTAGAGCATGGATTCACCCGGCACGCGCGAAGCCTTCTTTACGATACACAGAATGCGCTTGGTATTGTTGCTCATTTGTCTCTGGGGAATGAAGCCCACTTGATCTGGATCGATAATGGAGGGCATGTATAGGCTGATTTTGACAGCCAAAATGCCCGTGAACCGTTTCAGGTCCACATTTAAAAGGAAAATGGGCCTGTATGAGCTACACTGCGACCTATCTTTGCCTGGATTGAGGATGACTGCAGCAGAGGCAGTCTGCATCAAAGCCGGTATCGCCCAGGAGCGGCAAAGGAGTTAAATAACTGCGTTAAAACAGGTGCAATTATTGGGCAGAAAGTCTTGTAGAAGACAGGGTAACCATCTGGGCCCGGGGACTTCGCAAGCTGCAGGCAGGCAATAGCTGAAATCACTTCCTCGAGGCTTATTCCTCTTTCTAGCAACTCTGCTTGGTCCACAAAGAGAGTGGTCGTGCGCACAGACTGAAGATGCTGAATGCTGTCTGCGGGGTCAAGGTGTTGGCTAGAATAGAGGCGTGGGTAGAAGTCTCTAAAGGCGTCTGCTATGGTTTTGTCCTCTGTAGCGCGCGTGTGTGTGTGTGTGTGTGTGTGTGTGTGTGTGTGTGTGTGTGTGTGTGTGTGTGTGTGTGTGTGTGTGTGTGTGTGTGTGTGTGTGTGTGTGTGTGTGTGTGTGTGTGTGTGTGTGTGTGTGTGTGTGTGTGTGTGTGTGTGTGTGTGTGTGTGTGTGTGTGTGTGTGTGTGTGTGTGTGTGTGTGTGTGTGTGTGTGTGTGTGTGTGTGTGTGTGTGTGTGTGTGTGTGTTCCCCCCCCCCCCCACGAGGGAGTTGTTATGCACAATGTACTCAGTTATACCTCGGTGAACCTGTGGCACTACCTCAGGACGTTGTAATATGGTTTCTCGCAGTCTCCACTGACGCGTGGGATGCTCCAGCGGGTGAAGGGACAGTAAGTGTCACCACAGCATGGTCTGAAAGCCCCGCCGTAAATATCTCCGTGGTGAGCGCGTGTGTCAGTCGTCCCCAGTATGTAGTCTAACCTAGCGTACGTTTTATGTGCATTAGAGAAAGGAGTATTCACGCGCGCTTGGGTGGACGGTCCTCCATAGATCCCAGGTCCCTCAGCCACCCATGTCCTCCCTGTGATAGGGCCTGCCCGTGACTGTGTTGACCTATCTAGGACATTGTCGAATACCAGGTTGAGGTCTGTCCTCCAGCAGTACCCTCCTCTCACTAGTAGCCTCCGCTAGCGCAGTGTGTAGGGGGGCCTCCTTCCCTTCATTCAGAGTGTAAATGGAGCCCACTACTGACTGGCCTCCTAGGGTGAGATGGTGAGTGAGAAGTTTGCCTCTCACTTCGCCTCCTTTTTGTCCCACCCATCCCCTAAAGGAGCACGCCACCATAATAGCCACCCTACAGTCTTTGTAGAGGCAGAGGATAAAAACTGGTGGGGGAAGGCACATGACCTGAGGCAGTGGCAGTCCTTTGAGAGAAGGTGGGCCTCCCGAAGGAGGCATATGTCAGCTCCTGGGTTTTCCAAATAGGACAACACTGCCATGCGTTTTACCAGGTTGCTAAGCCCACGCACATTGAGAGTGAGAACCGTAAGTGGTGTGGCCTGCATGAGGTCTATCTAGAGTGGTCGAGGCTATGGGATACGGCAATCCGTCGGTCCTAGGGAGACCGCTAGCTATTATTATAGTCCCTGTGAATGTCGTGTGTTCATCTTGTTGTGTCTGCCGTGAAGGTGAGTGTAAGCCCAACAATGAAAAGAACAGGAAGAAAAGAGTACTTAACAACTGGAGCGTCAACTTACTTTCAGTCCCACAGTCTTGCCAAGTCAGCGAGTTTGACCATAAGGGGTCCAGAATGTGCCCAACAGACCCCACCACCCGCCCAGCCAGCTAAAAGTGAGACTATGTGACCAGCCATTCTATGCATCGTCCTTCTTGGCCAGCACTGTAGGAATTGCCGCCTGCTGCCCCATAGCTATATCCGTGGGATCCGGGCGGGCCATCCCCCTTCTCGTTCCGAGTCTGCACCAGCGTGATCGTTGTTCCCACGGCTGGGGAGAGGAGGGGTCCGGCATTCACCCCTCGGCGGGCAGATCATAAACAGGACCTGGCAGGCCTCCGCCAAGGATCTCAACAGCTAAATTTGCCCTTCCAGGTGTAATATGCAGAATGGATGTCCCCTGGAGTAGGGTACCCCTTTGCTACATAAGTGCATGGTGACAGGTCAGAACTCTCTACTTTCCTGCAATGTGATTGCTGCCAAGTCTTAAAAGTGTTGGAGTCTGGTCTCTGAAGCTGATGGGGTGCTTCTCCCGGGCTTTACGCAATGTGTGTTCCTTGACTTTGGATGTCGTGTACTCATACTGAAATGTCTGCTGGAGGAGCAGTGTTCGAGCGTGGCAGTCCAACACGATGTGCTTGGTCCATCTTTAGTTCAGTTTCTGATGACGCCCCTAGAATGTGGCGGAAGAGGTCCCGAACATAGCCAAAGATATCCTCCCCCTCCTCTTTAGTAGCTATGCCTCGTATGCGGGCATTATTCGATGGGATCTATTCTCTAGATCCTCCATTTGAGCCTGCAAGTCTTATATGCTGCTTGCGAAGGCGGATGACCTCCTGCTAAAGGACTCGGGCTCTTCCTCCTGGCTATCTGCCTGCTCCTCCAGAGCTGCGACGCTAACCCCCAGAGAGTTTACGTCCCTTCTGATTTTTTTTTTTTTGATGTCCTGGGAGAGGTCTCTTTTAACCGCCTGTAGGTCATCTCTAAATGACATGAATAGGAATTCCAAGAAAGAGCGCGTCACTGGCTCCTCCACTGTGCCTTCCTCCTGGCACTGCAGGGAGTCTGGGGGGAGGTGGTCGCTAGAGGAACCTCTGGATGGGCAGGTGAGCATCTACTTGAGTGTGATCTTTCTTGGTGCGGCTGCTCGCCATTGTCAGCAGCAGGCGTCACAGGCCCTCTCCAACTCCATCCCTCCGTCGGTCTGTACCAATCCGCTGTCACTCAGGAAGCTCCAGGTAAGGGTATTCAAGGGTCAATGGGGCAGTGGCTCTAAGCAAGCTCCTTCTCTATGTGCCCTCTAGAAAGCGTCCGCTGGATATGCCGGTGTCCACACCCGGCAGGGGGAGGCTCCAAACGCTCTCTCCAGCACCCAGGTTCCCGCAGATCGGTACCGCAATGTAGGCCCCAGGCACAATTCTAACTCCCCACGTTGTTCAGGTGACTTTTGGGTCCCGCAGGCTCACAATGAGGGGCGAAGATGCATAGGCTGCCATGGGAGGCAGTATCAGACGCGCCTCTGCGCACCACCCCACAAGCGAGACCACGTTAGCTTAGTGCTGCAAACGGATCCCTCCCTCAGCCCCTTTGCAGGCCGTGCACACAGTTTTCCTGCTGCGGTCACTGACACAGCTCCAATTAGTCAGGGTAGGCCTCAAGCACGTGTGAAGTTCAGGTCCACTACTCAATTTTTCTTGGCCTCTCCTGCCCCACTCCACACTGACCACCAGGGTTAGCCGGCCATCCACTCCAGGGTCCGCACTGCACACAAAGGACGGCTTGCTTCAGGTTGCTACCCAGACAGGCCTGGGCGAGTGATCAAGCATGAACCCAGGCCCCGCGGGCTCAGGACGAAGTCACCAGCCCCCGTCGGAGCTCCTCTGCTTCACCACTCTATGCTGCTGTCAGTTGAGTCCTGGGAGGCCTCTCCGTGCTTCTGCTCCCAGCCGGGCCGCCGGTTGTTTGCTCAGACGTGCAGTCCTGTGGTACTTACGGGGGGGCAGCTACACAGGCCAACAAGGGTTGGCTCTCTCTCCCCCCTCCCCCAAACCCCTCTGTGTTCCGGAAGGGTTCTCGGGGTCTGGATTCCCGGCTGGACCAGCCGCTGTAGACCTCACCACATGCCCAGCCGGGGTCACCAGACGCGTTCTTAGGCCTGCCGGTCGTCCTGGGTGCTGTTGTCTGCTGCCAGGGCTGAGCCGGTTTCTAGGTGGGGGTCAGCTGCAGGCGCCGCTCCCTCGAGTAGGTCAGGTCAGTGCTGATGTGCTGGACTGGTGGCGGGCGCAGAGAGACGAGAAAAGACTTCCTACCCTGCCGCCATCTTGGTCCCGCCGCTCCCCCCCACATTCCAATTATTTTAAAGTGAGTATATTTTGCCTTGAAATGCTCGAAACACAACTAGGCTTGAGCAAAACGTCTCAGCAGGAGCACTTGAAGAAATTTGAACTTGTGGTCCTGGAGAGAGAGATTGTGCTATTCTACCATGTGGACTTAATGTTTAAGACTGTTAGGTTTCTACAGTCAATTTTCAGTTGTCTCAGAGCCGTGGATCAATGGATGACGTGGAGCCATCTCAAATTGAATGCTTCCAAAACGGAAATACTCACGTGTGGCGATTGGAAACATTATGACCCGCTTGCCGCCTGGCCTGATGAACTGGGATCACCGCCTAAAGTATTGAAGTAAGTAAGAAACCTCAGAATGACCATGAACTCCAAGCTTTTGATGAATGCCCAAGTGGACATACTTGCAAGATCAAGCTGTTACTATAAAAACTCTGCGACGAATCTTCCCCCATTTGGGATTTCCACACAAGGTCCAAGCTACCATCTCCCTTGTTCTGTTTAAACTCGATTACGCCAATAGCCTCTACCACGGATCACCTTTAACAACTATGAAAAGACTACAACGGATTCAGAACTCGGCTGCCAGACTACTCTTACATATTAAACTGCGAGACCACATCTCCCCTGCCTTGAAAGCCCTGCATTGGTTCCCGGTTTCCAGAAGATCCACGTTCAAGCTGCTTTGTATCACCCACAAAGCGATACATGGAATGGGACCGCTCTTCATCAGGAATAAAATCACCAAACGCATTCATCATAGGAACCTCCGCTCTAGAGTGGCACCTCGCCTCAAAATCACAAGATACAAGAAAAAAACCATGGGGGGGGCACATCGTTCTCTGTTCAAGCAGCCAAAATATGGAACTCTTTACCCCCCAACATAAGATCCAACGACAACCACCTTATCTTCAGAAAACTACTCAAGAATTGGCTTTTCCCCACATAAGCACCATACGCAAACAGAAATATACAGCATATACCTCTGTATATAAGCATTTATTTGTGCTATAGATATGTACCTATACATGTGTATTGCTTTGTATAAACAAACGAATAATTTGTTTTAAAAAAAAAAGGAATAAATACATTTTTAAGTACAACACTTGAAAACCAGAGTTTATTGAATGCATCTTTAATCTATTTATACTTACTTCCTTTATGCATCTATATACCTTACATGTACTTGGATCAATGTATTTACTTTCCTCAAAAAAAAATGCACTACCCTATTTCTCACCCTATACCTCTATCAATATCTTTAATCTACATATACTTACTTCCTTTATGCATCTATAAACTTTCCATTTACTTATGGATCTATATATTTCTTTCTTTCTTCTAACTCCGCATATCCAATGCACTGCTTTATTTCTCACCTACACCTCTCTCAATATATCTTCTACCTCAACTCTGACTCATCTCCAACCTCTTTCTATTACTCTTTCCAATGCACTGCCCTATTCCTCACCCTATACCTCTATCAATATATCCTCTACATCCACTCTCATTCATCTCAAACACCATACCACTTATGACCCCCCAAAATAGCCCTTTCTAGTCTCTCCCCTACTCTACCCCTCCTTGCACCATCTGACACCTTTTTTACTATACTGATCGCCCAAAGCAAGCCTTTCTAAACTCTTCCCTTTGACTTTCCCCTCCACGTCCCTTTTTACTCATCCCAAGCCTCCCACTACTGCTGATGTCCCCCAAAAAAATCTCTAAATCCTTCACTCTTCTATCCCTCCACTATCCTTTTCAATCAAAATAAGACTAACATGTCCACTTATCAAATTTCATATTTCACTATACTAATTCACCACTAATCCTTTAAGGGTTCCGAGTAGCGTGCTACTCATCAAAAAAATCGCTTCAACACCTCAGTAGGGGTAGCAAACACTATATAAATGCAACCCTTTTTTTCCCTCTTCTATCCCTCCGCTATCCTTCTCAATCCAAATAACTGACTAATATCCACCACTCAAATTACTTTCATATTTCACTATACTAATTCACCACTAATCCTTATGGGTTCCGGAGTAGCGTGCTACTCGTCAAAAAAAAGCGCTTCAACACCCCATCAGGGGTAACAAGCGCTATATACATTCAAACCTTTTTCCCTCTTCTATCTCTCTGCTATCCTTCTGAATCCTAATAACTCACTAACCTATCCACCACTCAAATTACTTTCATATTTCACTATACTAATTCAACACTAATCCTTCTTGGGTTCCGGAGTAGCGTGCTACTCGCCGAAAAAGCGCTTCGACGCCTCATCAGGGGTAGTAAGCGCTATATGAATGCAATTGCAATACAATATGATGAATTATATCCTGGATTTGGGCAGTCAGTCCGACTTGTAATCTGATTGCCATCACTGAGGAAATACATGAGCAGTACTGGTGAAAATAATGGACACTTAGACTTTCCAGCAAGGCGTTTCAGGCTCCCCCATGCGGGAATGGCACGTTATTCCCTATAAAGCATCCCTATCCACTAAGCCTCAAATAGACAGGACTACCTCAAAATAACACCACTGCCTCTCTCCTGTGTCCCTCTTAATACTCCAACCCTGCTGGGAGGTATATTTTGCCATGCATCCCTTTCCTGGTACATCAAAACTTCAGTGCATGGCACTGGCACAACTTCCTTCCTGTGCCATGATTTTTATTTTGTTCTTCTTTGGACGCAGACGTTTTAAGTCATGGGCAAAGTGGGCTCTGTCCAGGGCCCCAGCCTTTCAGGGGGCTCCTTGATAGAGCCATCTTTGTTCTGCATAGAGTCTTGCCCTGATGACCTTGAATAATTCTTAAACAGATTGTTTTAAATACAGTTTTCGTTTAATTTATTTTAATGTGGGTGATGTGTGAGACTTAGACATTTTTCAGCGAAATGTTGTTTGTGTTTCATGCAACATCCGTAAGAAAAGTTTTTTTTAGATCAAAATAGGACATGATGTATGAGAATTGGGAGGATTAATGCAAATAATCTGTGAGCCGCTGCTGTTACAATATTGAAAACACACATCACTATCTATCCCTGTATATTAGATGTAAACCCATTTAGAATCTGGACTAGTGGGTCAGTGCACTGTCAGTGACCTGACCAGAGAGGGCATGAAAGCTGAAATGGGATCATAAATTCAAAGTTGTTCCAAAAAGGGGCCCCCAAAATACGTTTGGCCCAGGGCCCCCAAAATCCTTAAGCTGTCCCTGCTTGGACATAACAAGACAGAGGTCCCTCGCTTTGCCTACCGTGAGTCTCTCAGCAGAAACTAGGTTGCTCAGGGGTAGGTTAGTCTAGTTTCAGTTATCAGCCCAACAGGTTTTTAGGTCTCGGCCTGCACCAGCGCTTGCGCTGGTCTGGCCGAGAGTTTTAGTAAGTGGGTTTTGGAAGTGCAATCAATGGCTTTCGGCTGGCGACCAGCTTGAGTTCACGATGGCGTGCGCGCGCAGCTGGCATCTGGGTTTCCTATCTCTTCCTCATTTCCTCGTCATGGCTCATTAACTCTCTGGACTCTGATGTTTCAATCGCAGCAGCAGCTCACATTACCAACTGAGGGCCCTGGACTACAGTCACATGAAAAACAACAGCGATTAGCATTGAAATGCAAGCTTTTTTTGTCTAGTTAGAAATATTGCTTCGGTGGGTTGATTTCACCTTATATCGCTATTTGTTTTATATTGGGAGTCACAGCCTAATTACCAGTATTTTTGTCTCACTGTTTTTTTTTTAATATTTATTCGCACAAAGCTATATTTAAGGTTACTTTTTCCGCGTCACTTCACTCTATTTAAACTCCACACCCCCCACTCTTATTGTCTCTCTCCTTCTCTCTCCCCTCTTTACTTAATTAACTCTCCCCTCTCTATCTTTTTTAGCCTTTCATTCTCTCTCACCCCTTTATCTGTTTCTCTTTCAAACTCCTTCATTCACTCTCTCTCCCCTTCTTTCTCTCTCTATCCCGCTCCACTCTTTATTCTATGTACACCCTTTCTCTCTCTTTCTCTCACCACCCTCTCTAATTGGGCATTATATCTTCACTCTATCTCTCACTCGGCAACACCACAGCATCAATCAGAGCCAGCACAGCATCACTCAGCACCAACACAACATCTCTCAACGCCATCGCAGCATCACTCAGTGCAACCGCAGCATCACTCGGTGCAACCGCAGCATCAGCATCACTCGGTGCAACCGCAGCATCAGCATCACTCGGTGCAACCGCAGCATCAGCATCACTCGGTGCAACCGCAGCATCAGCATCACTCGGTGCAACCGCAGCATCAGCATCACTCGGTGCAACCGCAGCATCAGCATCACCGGTGCAACGCAGCATCAGCATCACTCGGTGCAACCGCAGCATCAGCATCACTCGGTGCAACCGCAGCATCAGCATCACTCGGTGCAACCGCAGCATCAGCATCACTCGGTGCAACCGCAGCATCACTCGGTGCAACCGCAGCATCACTCTGTGCCACCGCAGCATCACTCGGTGCCACCGCAGCATCACTCGGTGCCACCACAGCATCACTCGGTGCCACCGCAGCATCACTCGGTGCCACCGCAGCATCACTCGGTGCCACCGCAGCATCACTCGGTGCCACCGCAGCATCACTCGGTGCCACCGCAGCATCACTCGGTGCCACCGCAGCATCACTCGGTGCCACCGCAGCATCACTCGGTGCCACCGCAGCATCACTCGGTGCCACCGCAGCATCACTCGGTGCCACCGCAGCATCACTCGGTGCCACCGCAGCATCACTCGGTGCCACCGCAGCATCACTCGGTGCCACCGCAGCATCCCTCGGCGCCACCACCTGAGTATCATTTAGCATCACCTCAGCATCGTCTCCGCAACAGTCACCACCACTACCACCTCAGCATCACTCAGCACCACCTCAGCCTGCTCTCGGAATCTGGCATCTGTTGATTCTCCCCTAGCGTCTGGCCGCTGCTAGTGTTATAATACAGGTACTAGTTCCCAACCTTCACCCTCCGATTGTTTATGCCCCCTCAAAAAAAAAGCTTTAACAAACAACCATTGCAATAGGCAGAAACAAGTTGCCAGCATTGCAAGAACAAAAGAAAACGTGAGAATTTTTTATTGTAAATACTTTTTTTAATATGGTCGTTCAGTTTTACAGAATGCCTTCTTGGTCATATATAAAGTAACAAAAATGCTTCTGACACTTTTTTATTATAACTTTTCAGCATGCCGCACAGCAGCCACACTTCTCTACAGCACAGCTTGAAGACATTGGCAAAGTCAATAGCTCTGGCTAAACACTTATAAGGCCCCAAAGGCGAGACCTATTGGAAATGCCAATGCTTGTTTTTTCTTGTGTGTTGGGCTGTGTTAAAACAGTATCACTATACTCTTCTGCCCACCCTCCAAAAACAAGAGTACACCTTAAACAGGGAAAAAATGATCCGACAATCTCCAGTCATTCTTCGCCCATGCCCCCCTTTCATTTTTATCAGGTATTTAAAGGTTTACGGGTTGGACCGGAAATTAACAGCCTATTGTAAAGACAATTGTATTTGTGGGTTGTGGTTATGACGTTCGCCAGCTCAACTTTATCTGTAACCTGTGGTTTTTTTTTTTTTTTTTTTGTGGTTTTTTTTGTTTCCATCATTTTTATTGCCATTTTGTAATTGTTCAGCGTAGGCAGACATTCCCAGCTTACAGCCCCCCCCCCCGCCCCCCCCATTCATTGCAATTGCAGCCCCATAACTTTATTCACTCCAGACCCTAAAGCACCCGCCAAAACCCCCCACCACCACCAGGTCATTCCAACGACCAACACGCACAGCAGGGTAGAAAAATCAATCTGTCCAACAGGCACAACATCCTTAGCCTCTGGCTATGCAAGACCCCTAAAGTTGATATTTAAGTAATAAATAACTTGGTTCCACGACCTATTAAATGCATGTACCCCATCTTTCACATAGGCTAGCGTTTTGTGGCTTAAGAGTGTTCACACCCTTTGAATCCAGAGGTCGTAGGTAGGGCTAGTGGTTTTCCCCCTAGTGATAAAATGCCTGTTTCTCAGATAGAAAGGGATGGAAGATTATTTTCCCTTTGCTTGAATGTAATGGCTAAAGCGCATCAGCCGGGGTCTCCAAGATGATTATCTGTTTATTTGTCTACATCCCATCTGTAATTTAGGAAATGCCAGCAACTAGTACTCCATGAGTTTGGGGAATGCCCTTAATTTGTAGAATTGTGCCTGCTCCGCCTCACTCTCCAACACAAACTAGGCTTGGTCTTATCTAATGTAATCAATCAGGGTTATGATGCCACCTGTACAGGATCTTTGTACAGTACCTTGCTCCTTTGAGTGTTTTGCAAAATTATTCACCTGTGTTCACCTCCTCCAGTTTAGTGTCTTCTATGGCAATATTGAGAATTTTCTCATTGTCTGTGTATACTCCCATCGGGTGGTCGGATAGTTTCTGGTCGATGAAACCCCACAATTTATTAGTTTTCCTCTGAGCCATTCTACCATTTAGCACAGCTGGGGTGCTTAGTATTGGAGTGGCACCCCTACTCCTCCCGTCTTGCGGAGCTTCATACATGCTGTAGGCTCAGACCTGGGAGGAGTTTTCAAGGAACTGAGGCCGGGGTAGGCTGCTGCCTCGGGTGTGCATGTCTTCTCCAAAGACTGAAAATATTAAATGCTGCAACTTCTAGCCCCGACGTTTGGTGGCAGCCTTCCATTTAAGCTGGAATAAGGGCTTTGGAGACCCGCAGTTACTATGGCATGTGTTTTCATTTTACCAGCTCAGCTTGCTCTATATTTTGGGTGATTTTGTAAAGTTCATTGGTTTGTGAGACTGGTTCAAGGCTTTGGACTTAAGAATGCCCATATACTGGCATTGTCGAGCCAGATATGACTCCGTCTAACAGTAAGAAGACTCCAAAATAGATACAAATAAAAACCTAGCACTTGTTTTTCTTCAGCCCGCAGTGAAGATGTGCAGTCCCCTCCATCGCAAAGACGTCGTACTGATGATCCATCCACTGGAGAGTTGCTCCCCATGCCAACATCGCCTGCTGCTGATATGAGCATCCCTAGTGTCCAGGACTCATTGTTCTCAAGTCCGGCTCCCTTCCGTCATTCTGGTAAATGGTCTCTCACTTCTGGGGTTCAGCTGTGGCTGCAGTTGTTAAAGGTGCCTTAGCCTCTCGGGTATATGATTCTATTACTAATGTTCATGCGTTGGGGAATCCTAACTAAAATTAGATGATTTGACCAAGGAGAAGTTTTGAAGCTTACTTCAAATTTTTGTCTCCTCAGTCCAAGCTGCTAGTGAGTTGGATCTGAGTTCCCCTCTGACATACGGGACTCCTAGTTCTAGAGTGGATGGCACCCCACGGAGTGGAGTGCGGGGAACTCCTGCAAGACAGAGACCCGATCTTGGGTCTGTCCAAAAGGCCAGACAGGTGGACCTACACTCTGATCAGGTATGCTCAACCGAAATGCAGGGGGGAAATGGGGGCGGAGTGATGCCAGTCTGCAAATGAGTATTTTGATGTTTTTTTGTTTATTCCTTTTATCATGCAGCCTGCTGCTGAAGATCTGGTAACCAGTGAGCAATCGTTTGGCCAGAAGTTGGTCATCTGGGGAACTGATGTCAACGTTGCCTCATGCAAAGAAAAGTTCCAGGTTAGTTTTTTGTATGCACAA
This sequence comes from Calotriton arnoldi, assembly GCA_963921515.1. Lineage (NCBI taxonomy): Eukaryota > Metazoa > Chordata > Amphibia > Caudata > Salamandridae > Calotriton > Calotriton arnoldi. The sequence goes on from CAWUFW010001232.1 coordinate 1,537,946, forward strand.
TTCTTTTTCCAACATGGCTTGTTCTTGACTTGAAAATAGTGTGCTTCTGGTCTGGCCTGTGGGACTGAAAAGGGGATGGTGTCTTCTACTCGCACCCAGAGGAGAACCCTGCTCGAATTTGTGTCCCAGAGTATTGTCTTCCTTTGTTGCAACATTGCGTCTTTAGGTCTCTCCAACTAGACAGTTCATGTGCGGTCTGTTGCTAGACCTATTATGGGCTTTCCAAGAATGTACAGGGGCTTGGGGCCCACCCATTGCTTACCATCGGTTGGCTTTCCTGTCACTCGTTTGCCTGCTTCTTATTCTTTTCCCAGCTTGTCAGTGTTTTTTGTTCCTCCCATGGAGCATAGTCTCTTTACCATCTCTTGTGATTTGGCTGGCTTTTTTGCTTCCGCTGCTTACAAGAGTATGTTTTCCAGCTGCCTACCTCATATACTTTTATCCCCTTGCACTCCGTGTTGCTGTTGGTTGCCCATGTGCTTCTCCCCGCCCCTCCATGTTGCACTCGCTCGCTTGTTTTTCCCCCTTGCTTTCTCGTAGGTGCTTCTCCCACAGTGACTTCACGTTGCTTTCTCACCTGTTTCACTCCACCCTCGATGTTGCTTTTCCCCCCACCCATACCACCCTCGTGCTAGTTGATTCTACCCCCATGCACCAAGTGGCTTTCATGTTTAGGCTGTGGCATGTATCCCTTTTCTAAGCTTGACTCCACTGACAGAGTAATATTTGACAAGTGATGGAACAAAGAAGCATGCAGGGGAGAGCTCAGCAGAAACTTAGGAGAGTGGAGGGAGGTCAGGTCTTGGTTATATAAGGATGGGAGACGGGCATGGAAACTGGCACCTTGCTTTCTGGTAGCAATAGGCATGTAACTAGAAATGTTGATGCTGTACAACTTTATTCCTTCTAGTCACCCATATGCCTTGCACCAAAATTCCTTTTCTACTTTAAAAGCTAGATCTTACTCCACCTCCTGGTTCTAGAAAAGATGGATTTTAGTTTTTCATCTTTGCATTACTTTTACCAAGACCATTCTACATTTCAGCCTTTTAAAGGCTGGTTGCCTCTTGTGCTAGTGGAATTACTAGCGTTGGTCTGCAGTATCCAACTGCTTTTGCCAGCATACATACGTTTTGTCTAAATGCCGTCAAATGGACGGTCCATTTGGATTCTGCTAAAAATGCAGGTAATCTATTCAAAAGACTTGCCATATTGACTATTTCTCTCTTTCAGAGATTCCTTCAGCGCTTCATTGACCTTCTGTCCAAAGAGGATGAAAATGCTGGCCTGGACCTGAACGAGCCTCTCTACATGCAGCGCCTCGAGGAGGTGCGTGTCTGTGCAGTCTTACACCACCTGTATGATTTACAGTAACTCAAGCAGGGCTAGAACTAATTTCTGTTTTCTCCTTCTGCAGATCAACATGGTTGGGGAACCCTTCCTGAATGTGGACTGTAACCACCTGCGAACGTTTGACCAAGATCTGTACAGGCAGCTGGTGTGCTACCCTCAAGTAAGAGTGCTGGTTTGCTGTTAGAGAGGTTGGTGCCTGCGAGACCAGAGCAGTTTCTAAGCAGATAACATTTTGTTCTCCAATTGTGAATCACTGTCTAAATTTGAGAGAATCTTTTCTCTGATTATTCATTACGCAAGCTCTGGAATTCTGTTTCAGCTCCAGGTCTTTCACGCTTGGGAAAGTGTAAATCACAGATTATACATTAGTGAACATGTGATGAAGAAAGGCTAAGTGTCTGTGCCTCATGAGGATAGTGTGCTTCTGCCTTACTAGCCTGGTTTGACATTAAGCAAATTCTCTTATGTAGGTAATGCATGTAGAAGAGCTGGATAATATTCCAGTGCAATGATTCTAAATTACAGAAGGATGATTATCCATAACCGCCAACCCCAGACCTCTCCTCCCTCCCCTGCACCTTCTCACTGGACAACCACATACTTTTGAAGTTCGGTGGACTCTAATGTGTTTTAAAAAAAAATAATTTACTAATGTTTTGGGTTGGTACTACTTACCTAAAAGTTAATTTAGAACTTAACAAGGCCATACTAAAGCTTGAACCTGTGCTATACAAACGACTCCAACTAGCATCGTTGTTGAATTAGTCTTAGGAGAATCCTTATGTATTTTAAACATGAATACTGTTAAATAATTGCAATTGGCCTGCGTAAACTTGAGGATGTCTGGTGTATGAGGAATTGTAATGTTGAAGAGCTAGAAGTACTGCCATTATGTTTCTCTAGCTGCTAGAAGCTCAGTAATCAGCAGAGGAATTTTTTTTTTTTTTTTTGCAAGAAGGAAGCTACAGTTAAGCTAAGGGTATTCAATAGTTTGGCATTGTTCCAGTTGGAGGGCTGCAGCCAACTCTGGAAGCTGGCTATTTCAATAGAAGGCCTGCTAGAAAGGGTCTGCTACAGTATGGGTGTAGCTTATCGTTTAAAATGGTTGATGACGGTCCAGTCAGCCTGTTGTATGTGATTTCATAGGTTTTTGCATGCTTATATATTTTTTTAAAGTTTAAATGCAATGGTTGATGGTATTACTTTCAGAAACATTCGTGGCTGAGGTATTTATTTCAGTACTTTACTTAAGAGGAACATTACAGATTTATATATTTTACACCATCAAACTATTACTTAGGATACTTTTAATTCACGGACTCCGCATCTTCCCAGACCTTCTCACATCCCCTAAACACCATCCATCCCTGCCCCTTAAAGCCCTGTCCAACACCGGAACAACACCCATTCCTGTCCCCTAAAAATCTCATCACCCATAAACTCTACCCATCAGTGAACCTTAAAAATGCTCACCAGCCCTAAATTCCACCCATCTGTGAACTCTAAAAACTCCTTAACATCCCTACAAAACACCCATCCCTGAACCCTAAAAACCCCTCTGCTCCACTCATCCATGAACCCTAAAAGCCCCTTGCCACCCCTATACTCTACCCGTTCCTGATCCCTAAAAAAAAAAAAGAAGCCCCCACCCCTTAAAGTTTGCCCATCTCCGAAACGTAAACTTTTTTTTTTTTTTTAACCGCCCATTCCTGAATCCAAATCTCCCTCCCCGCCCCTGAACTACACACCTGTTTTAATGTCATTTTGGATTTTTCCTTCCAATCATTTCCTTTGAAATGTTTCCTTTTAATTTTCGGTTTATTTGTATTTCCTTAAAATGGTCCTTCCATAAAATCGGTTTTCCAGAAACCTCACCAGTCCACTCCTTTTGCATGTTAATGTAGTGGGTTCTTAGGAGGCCCATTTTTTAATATACTTTTTCTGTAAGTTCTGTTATTCTAACTTGGGTGTGACTTCTTAAAGAATATCCAGGAATCCGTCCAAAAATGACTGGTGGGCTTCTGAAGCTGTTGATGGGGCATTTCTTATTCTCTCCAATGATGTCCCCCGGGGAAAGCATGACGCAGCCTAGTCTTTCCACTGGGGATTTCGTGCTGGGAAAACGGGGCATGGGTGGGGATAGGTAGGTGGGGGGTGTGGGGGCATGGAGATGTTTTGCGGGTTAGGATATAAGGGAGGGTCCGGAGAGGCGTACTCCGCCTCTGCCGGACTTTGTGCATCACTGGGGGGGAGGGGGTTGTGGCAGGGGGGGGGAGAGGGGGGGGCTAAGGAAGCTGTCCGCCCACCCTAGAGAATGATACGGTTCTGGGAACAAGGGCTTGTTTTCTGTGCTGCAGCGTATCAGACAAGGTTAGGACAGGTTACAGGGGTCGTAGGTGGGAGTCTTAGGGGTGGGGGGAGGGCGGTGGAGAGTCGCATGCAGGCTTATACACACCCTCTGGGGGGGGGGGGAGAAGAATGGAGCACAGGTCAAAGCTCAGTGTGCGTACCTTGTCGAGTGAGGAGAGAGTTCAGGGGATGGTGTTTGGGAGATAAAAGAAAGAACCTGGGGAGACGGCAAGAACGAAAGTTTTGGATCACAGAAGGATGGAACAAGGTATGACTTTTGGTGGAATGGAAGTTTGGTGTGAGATGAGTGGTCGCGGGATGTATGGGGGACGTGCCTTATTTGTAAAGTTGATGTTTATTGTTGAATAAAGTTGAATACGTTTGCAACCATGTCCTAATAAATGGCCTTTTACGCTAATCATGGTCATGAGTGTTTTGTTGTTGCACGACAAGCCATCTTGTTTGTTCTGAACTGGACATAGCTGGCCTGTTTGGGGATTTGGCACGTGTGAAGTTGATTTTGTTGTGCTGAACAATGTATAGTTTTAATCTCGTCACTTCATTTCTCACAGGAAGTTATCCCGACATTTGATATGGCTGTTAATGAGATCTTCTTTGAGCGTTACCCAGATTCTATTTTGGAGCACCAGATTCAGGTCCGGCCGTACAACGCATTAAAGACCCGCAACATGAGGAGCTTGAACCCAGAAGGTAACCCTTCTGCTGCTTTATTCCTCCTTTTCATTTAACAATAACATTTATCACAGTCAACGGGAAAGCATATAGATTTAAAGCGAGCAGGATAATGATGAGGGCAGGAGCTGTGTATCAGTTCTTTGGTGTCATAGGCTTTTTTCAATGCTTGGGGTTTTTTGTGTATTAATTTCCCAATGATGAGCAAAGTGGGGGAAATGCCAAATCCTTGGTACCATGCCCAAGAGGAACACAAAAAGCGTAAATTTTTTCTAAATTCCATTGCAGATGTCTAGTTGCAGGTACATGGGAATACCGCGTCCACATAAAGGCTATGAAATGTTATAAAGTATCTACTTGTTGAAGGGATGGGATTTTTCAGAAATGCAATTAAGTAAAAAAAAAAATGAAAATTAGCCATTATGTTGCCATGCAGGGAGGTGGTAAATTATGGCATTGTTCTTCTATCTGAGCTCTGATAATAGCCTCGTCGCTAATGCAAGGTCTTATATCAGGGTTTGGACTCAGGCAAGGCTCTAGTTTTTCACCTTTCACTAATCTACATACAGGGGGTGGAAGTAGTTGAGAACCGGTAGTTTCCTGATAGAATGCCATGCGAGTCTGCACATCTACAAACATCCATGTTGTAGGGGGTATTCGCCAACTCCACTCCAATCACTTCTTGCACTAGAAAGGATTGGAAATTAAGTCCTAACAAGTGCAGAAGTGAAATATTTTCCGGGGTGGGGAAGAACAACATATAGAGAAAATGAATTTGCGATTGCTCTGGTTTTGACTAAGCCTCGGCGGAGTTCAGCGGAACTCGGTGAAGTGACAAAACTATGCTACGTGGAGTTCCGCGAGTGGCAGAGTGCGTTAGGGTCATGCCGTTCGCAGTGATTTTGAGCGCCAGGTGTTTGTACCGCGCTGTAAAATCATTGCGAACGGCACCATGCGCAGCACAAGAGGGTGCGGCTTCCTTTCTGCTGCTCAAGTAGATTTTCTACTCGAGCGGCAGCTTTCTCAACACAAACGGAAAGTTTCTCAACGCAAGTGGTCACGGCCACTCGCATTGAGAAATCAGACCACCCGCCTTGAGAAATCTCGCCAGGAGGTTGATTTTTCGTGCTCGCCAACTGGACCTTGGTGAGCGTGAGCAAGGAAAAAAAACTGCTTCGCGGAGCTGAGTTTTTGGGAACTCTGTGTGCTCCGCAGAGTGCGGAAAATCTCCGCAGACAAAGATGAGTTCACCGCCCAGGGTTAATTTTGGCATCAGCAAATATACATTTGCATTGCTGTGAAAAACTTTAATTCAAACATTTGCTAGGTAAATGGTTTCCAAGCCTGTTTGTAAACTCTTGGGAGCTCCTGAAGTTGTAAATCTGCGCCAATGCAAGGACGTATGTATACCTTGGGGGTGCTTTTTGTAGCTTTAAGAATTGGGCCTATAATTTATTGATGTGGATAGTGTTGTCCATGAGGGTTTTACAGATTCACCACTATAAATCTTTTTTAAGCACTGGCATGCGTGAAACACGTTTTATTGAATGATGCCTCAGCGGAATGGTATTTCAAACTCCACAATAGTTTTGCAAATTTTCCTTGTTTCCCCAAGTTGCAAAATCATTTTTGTTCACATTTTTATTTTGAAAGCAAACACCAGTCTTGCTTTTGAGATTCTGGATGTATTTGCATATCGCCAGGGACCCTTCCAAGTAGCATCACATTGTTATATTTTACAAACATATACTTGTTTTTATGGTGAGACCCGGCAGTAATGTAAGCTGAAATCACTGCTTTTCCTTAGTGCATGCAACTAATAATAAAAGCGTTCCATTAGTGATTCCTTTCCAAAAGTTTGAACAACTTCTACAAATGGGTAAAGATCTTTCCTTAGTGGCAGACAGTCCTCTTTCATGCATTCTTTAATGTGGTACTGTTTGTACATTGGCAGCCAATGGGTTTGCACTGTAGTGAGTTGGCCTACTTGACAAGTGGACAAAATAAATATTAAAACTCGTCATTAAACCCAAACTATGTCCTGGGCGGCAGACGGTAGAATTACACACCCCTACACTTACTGTGACACCAGTATTGCGTCAGTTGTGCCCTTGTTGCTGTTTAAGTTTTTTTTTTAGTTTGCATATCAACTTCTCCAAGAACTTCTCTCCTTTGGAACTGGTACTAGTCATGTAAGGCTCAATTCCTCTTTACCAGCTGTTCAACAGGTATTCATTAGGTCATCTTTTCAATTTGTCTATTTATCGGTTTCTTTTCAGTTACTAAGATGTGGTATCTTAGTCATGGTGTGCATTTGATTTTCCTGCCACTGTTTTCCACATTTAATACCATCAACCACATTAAGAGTTTTACTTGGATTTCACTTGAGTCTTTTTATTGCAGTTGTCTTCCTTCGTGAAGGCAGATCAGATTAGTTGCCATTGTCTTTTTATTTATTTTATTTTATTTTAAATATCTAGCTATTACTGCCTTTGCTGTGACTAGGAGCAAAAATTTCCGTTTCCATTAAAAACTTCAAACGTGTACCCATGAGTCAGGGCTTAGGCCAAGTATGGCCATCCTATTTCCTCTGGTAAAAGGAAACTCATTAGCTCTCCACAACAGCTGCAAGATCTATTTCATGAATATCCTGAGTTTGGGACAATCCCACTAAATATAAAGTCGGCCTCTCCACATTCTCTCCAACAGCAGTTCAATATGTTACTGTACATAAGTTTAACTGGAATGAGGTACCCAAATGGCATAGTCCTGGCAGATGATTTTATATGCAATGCAGATCCATTGTGAGGTGTAATATCCCGTCACAGATTTTCTCACTTTTCCACAGCTGTCCTACCTTAAATTGTTTCCAATTTTTCCATATATCTGCATGTTTCAGAATGTGTCTGAATCTTGTAAAGGTTTTACGCTACTTAACCCTCTCCTGGATTCTTGGTATCTTCATGGAGATCACAATTTTTTCAAAGCATGTTACATCGTGTTTCCCTGTAGCCCAGTGACTAAGTTGTTGGCCTCTGAATCGCTCTATCTCCAGGACCTCAAAAGAGCATTTGCAGTCCTCTGAAGATTTTACATGTCCTCCCTCAAAGGTCTCCGAGTATTTGCCAATTGCCCTCCTGTTTCTGAAGTCCTGTGCTACATAGTTTGCTGGCTTGAAGGGTTTCTTAAAGTGTATTGGCGTGAACGGGCATGGGAATGGAATCTCTACTTATCAGGCTGTAAATAGTTGCGGTCTTGCTGCTTTGGGAAGCCAGAGACCATCCTACAATGTTTTCCCAGCTGTCACTTGGTCAATATATGCCCAGAGGTTGCTTGGTTGGTCTACATGGGTGTAATATTCGCATTGTAAAGGTCAGAGGTGTGGTGTTATGCGGTCTTTCCGGGATTAATTGTTAATATCCAAGTGAGCTTTTCTCCTTGGAACCTCTCATCATGATAATTGTATTGGTAGGAGTTCTCTTTAGCCATAGCTATTAAGATTGAGTAATTTATAACCTGAGTAGCCACCTTGGGCTCATGGTTGCACTCTCCTCCTGAAAGCAACATGTATCATTTGCCATTCTGGATCATCTAACTTGGTACTTAAACCTGCACTGTGCCACGAGAGGACTAACCAATGATTAGAAGTTTGTTCCATCTTCCTCTCTGCTGCTTGGCAGCGATCGTGCTGTTGCTTATTGGGAGGTTGTAATTGCATTTATATAGTGCTTACTACCCCTGACGAGGCATCAAAGTGCTTTTCAGCAAGTAGCACGCTACTCCGGAACCCCAAAAGGATTAATGGTGAATTAGTATAGGCAAATATGAAATTAATTTGAGCGATGGACGTGAGTCTGTTAGTTGGATTGAAAAGGATAGTGGAGGGATAGAAGCAGGAAGGGTCTAGAAAGTGTTTTTTGGAGGTCATAACAGTAGGAGGAGTTTTGGGGTGAGTAAAGGAAAGATGGAGGTGGGGGAAGAGTCTCAAAGTGGATTAGGGAGAAAGATGAGGTATCGGATGAGTCTAGGAGGGATACATGAGGGAAGGGTTTAGAAAGGCTTGTTTGGGAGATCTGAATAGTAAGAGGTTTGAGATGATGCAAAGAGGGGTAGAGGAGGGAAGAGTCTAGAAAGTTATTTTGGGGTTCATGGTAGTAGAATGAGGTTTGGGGTGAGTCCGAGAGTGGAGGTTGAGGATCTGTTGTGAGGCATAGGGTGAGATATAGGGTAGTGCAATGGAGATGCTGAATTAGGAGCAAAGTAATAAATATAAAGATACAGAAGTACATGGAAGGTATATACGTATAAGGAAGGCAATATATCTAGATTTAAGTTGTATTTAATAAACTCAGACTTAAGTGTTGCTGTACTTTAAGCTAATGTATTTGTTATAATTTTTTCCTTTTAGTAATTCAATAGTGAAGCAATTGTAGATGTTATGATAACAATGTTTTTATGCAGCTACCTATATACAAGTTAAACATAGAATAAGATAACCATAGGTAATATGGACATTTAAGCAGACCTAATGAATACCTATATATTTATAAACATGATTATACATTTTATTCAAAGGAATACATATCTAGATACATATAATCCAAATAAATGCTTATATACACAGGGATATGCTGTACATTTATGTTTGAGTATGGTGGTTAGGTGGGCAAGAGCCAACTCTTGTAGTCTTCTGAAGATAAGATAGTTATCAGTGGATCTTATGTTTGGGGGTAACAGTTTGGCTGCTTGAACAGAGAAGGATGTGCCACCTCTGTTTTTTTCGTATGTGGTGAGATTTTGAGGCGAGGTGCCAATCTAGAGTGGAGGTTCCTTTGAACGTATTTGGTAATTTTATTCCTGATGAAGAGCAGCCCTGTTCCATGCATCACTTTGTGGGTGATACAAAGTGGTGTTAAACTGACTTACTTTCATTTCTTTGTTTTTCCCAATAACTTCCAGTGCTACTGGGAGCCAGGGGCGAGGATTCATTTGATGTACCACTAACGTTTTGTTGAAGCCATATTTCAACCATTCTTATGTTCTCCTCTTGGTTACAGCCATTTTTCTAGCTCCACCCCCCCCTCCCTAATGACTGGGAGCATATAAGCACCAGCTGATCTAAGGACTGTGGTTTTCACTTTAATATTTGCTTTATCCAAGTAATCATATTGATTTATTTATTTGCTTAGTGCAGTTCTTTATGGAATAAAAACAAGGGATCATATCCATCTGGCACTCCAGTTATCGAAGGGTTGATTGCCTCTCTATTAGATGGTGTTCGGTTGACTTGTTAACCGTAGAGGAGGAACTGTGTAAAATAGATTAAATAGGCCTGACCCGTTCAGGTGTTCGGTTGACTTGTTAACCGTAGAGGAGGAACTGTGTAAAATAGATTAAATAGGCCTGACCCGTTCAAAGAATTCGCTGGGTAAATGTCAGGAAATAGGTCTATCAAATTAACGAATTGCTTGTTTAGTCAAATAGATGACTTTCACAGGTTTGAATGTGGCTGGAGAGCCCCTTTTGGGTAAATTCTTGCGTTCTCCATAAAGGAGGCTGGGGGGTGGGGGGGTCTATAATTGCCACACTAGTCAGTGCTGTTTCTTCATGGGAAGATGGTACAACAAAGGGTGGATATGCAGAGTACATATCACTATTTGGTGCGTTATTAATACCTTTAACAGCAGTCTGGGAGCTTTTGCAGCAGACCGATTTTTCTGCTTATTTACCTTGCTACCTTAACCCTCTCTAACCCCTCTTTTTTGGGGGATGGGGGAGCTACATTCGATGGTCTTTGTTTGCACGTCATTATTGGATATTCCTTTATACTTCTTTAAATGTGGGATGTATATCAATCTCTGACATATTTCCTTAACATGCGGGTCCTGATCCATAAGCAGAGGTACCCTCTGAGTTTGCCATTTTGACCTTTGGCTCAACAAGTGTTTTTGTTTGAGGAAACATATTTTTTTGGGAGGGGCTGGGGTGTCTTATGCGTGATATTAGCTACCCCAAATAGGACTCTTTGGCAGCTAATGCTTCAACTTGCTGGACAGGGTAACCCAACCTTGCCTGCTGTTTGTTGAATTTACTATAGCTTTTGGTTTCTTTTTCACAGGAGTGTTTAGGATGGGTCTAATTCAAGGCCTTGGGATGTGGCCACTGTTATATCTACCTTTTTAGAGGTTAAAGCGCCGACGTGGCCCACAGTATTGTTCAGCGCCTTGCGTTTGATCAGTGTTTGTAATGATGTGGTCAACAGTGTAGACATATGGTCTGGAAGTGATTTCTCGAACAGATAGTATAGATCCCAGTATTTTCTGTGAGGCCTGTATTGTTTCTGACACAACAAATGTCTTGGTCTGTTAAGTTGTGCGAGGTATGCGGTGAGGGTTTATTTTTTTTAAAGGAACATTCAAATCTGGGTTTTTTAATAGCAGACTGTCCTCACCCTCGGTATTCGACTTTCAGGTGCCCAGGAACCATGATTTCTGGGAGCATATCACTACATGGCACAGTACTTTACAAAAACAAGGTGTCTGGGAGAGTAGTTACTTAAAGGAGGAACTTGTTAATGGCGAAGAAACCGTGGAAATGCATTTAGGCACTTTAAGTAGTATTCTACTTGCTGATATACCTTCCAACACACCCTTGTACTCCCCTGGCGGTTCCTGATTATTTCTGGGAGGCGGGCCAGGGTCACAAGCAAGTCTTGGCCACTTCTGCGCAGTCTCAATGAATAGCAAATGAGGATGAGCGATCTGAACCTTCCCCAATCTTCAGATGATTGTAAAAAGCATTATCTCTGCTTTACATTCTGTTTTGAAATATACTCTTGTTCGTTTATCGAGGAAGTTTAGTCCCCTTGTATTACATTGCTCTAGCCACGGTACAGACATTGATGAATACAATAGCCTGCTAATTACTTTTATGTCTAATTGACCCGCCTGGTCCACCCTCCCATTGGACTAAATCCAGTAAACCAAAATGTAGGACTTGTTCAGTATACAATATTTGAACACACAATTACCTGAGTGAGTGTGCATCTCTCAGGCATTTCCTGTAGTTTTCTCTTGCTCCTCTTATCCACTGGCCCCATCATTCTATAAGCTTGTTTACCTTTATAGTTCAGTCTCATGGGTGTTATCAATCGCAATTTGTTTCGTTACCCAACTGTTGTCTTGCCATTGTCGCTTTATTTCCAAAGATTGTTAGCAGATTTTCAGCTAATCCAGAGTTTCTCTGTATTCCCAGGATCACCATTAGTTTATTCGCAATCCTGGATCCAAACAGTGTCCCTTTAATTAGTTTGTGTTTTCCTCCTGTTTAGTCGTCGCTGAGATGCCCCCTTTTCCTTGCACAGACATTGTGGCTTCCTCCTAATCGGATGGGTCAGCTGGTAGACCCATTGCTCTTGCCCTCACTGTTGTAACAGTGTGGGCAAGAGCAATGTTGGTGTTCTTGTAGCTGAAATGGCATCTGACAGAAAAAATCCTGTCTGCTGAACATTCTCCTGTTTGCCAGCTCGTGCACTATTGGTATGAAGAATTTCCACATGAGGGCTCAAAGTCCTTTATTAGTAGTACTACTTCCACAGTGAGGCTTACTGAGCTTTTCCATCTAGCCTCGGATTATTCGCTGGTATCATACCAGTTTTGCTATGTCTCTTAGGTGGTCATCTCCTTTCTGTTATCATGTGCCAAACTTCTCGATGCCCACTTCATTTATCTCTATTTAGTGTAGGATTTGTGAAGGAATTTTATATAGTCCATAGTAGTTACCGTCTATTTGCCCTGATACCTTACAAATTCACATCTGACCCTAGTCTCGAACTCTTCATGCTTAAGGTGCATTACTTCTGTTAGGTCATTTTTTTTCCCTTTACAGCTATTTGTATGTTTCTCTTATAGATCTAGAACTCTCTGGCCCACTTGATCTATCTCTGGTTTCAGGGAGTTGAGAAGCTTTTCTCTTTTCTGCCACATCAGTGTCCCATTCTTTATGCAAGTGTTGGTGCAAACAGCGGAGGTCTTCGTTAAAGCATCTGTGTGAGATCATCCTAGGTTATTTACCTTCACTGTTTTCAGTCAACTCGTTCACAGACTTCATGTTTGTGTTGGGCTGCTCTGCTCATATTAGCTTTATGCCCCATCTTTACTTTATTTTCTAGCCTCAACTTAAATATCTGCTGAGTTCGGTTTACCAAGCTTTCACTCCCTCTGTGTTGGTGGTTTCTCGCCAAGGTGACTTGTGCTTTTTTTTTTTTTTTTTTTTTACGACTAATTGTTTCTTTTATTGCTTTTTGTCCAGCTTTTCTCGAATTGTATGTGTGCACCAACCAAGGTCTCTTCCTTGTCAAGGTATGTTTTTGTTTTTTCAGTATTTATTTTTTATATAGCATTCTCTATTGCTCCAACTGCTGCTGTTTTTTTTTTTTTTTTTTCCTCTTTTCCCACAGCTTTGTATGCATAATTGATTTTGTCACACCCAATGGAGGGAAACTGATAAATAATGGAGTACAAAATCCATGACTACAATTTAGCAGCCATATTTTCGTGAATGGTCCGTGGTGGTGCCCATTTAACTGTGTAATCGTTGTTTTGACTTGAAGGTTATTCCTTGGTTATGAAATGAATTTCTGTTGGTAGAGCACAGTGCTAAAATCATACAGCTGAGGCTGCTGTTTAAATTGCTTCCATTGTAAGTTTAGTTTAGTGCATGAACCTGATCTGTGGTTACGGTTTCAAAAACTGGTGGATGGTTTATGGATAAATGTGTGAGCTTGATTTTTTTTCTTTTTTTTGAAACTGTTCGAGGCATGTGAGCTGTAGATCACATGCTGTGCATAGCTCGCCATCTAGTGTTGGGTCCGGATGTTTGCACTTTGTTTTTGTTCGAAGAAGTCTTTCCAGTCACGAGTTAGGTGACTCCTCCTTTTGGTGATGGTGTGCATGGGCATCGGCTCCATTGTTGTTTTTTTCCGCCATCGGGTTCGGATGTGTATGGCTGCGCTCCGGTTCGTCACCGTTTCTCGGATCCCTTTGCGCAATCCACTACCCTCGACGGTATGGTTATTGATCGCGGTTCCCCATTCTTCGCGTATCATCTCATCTCGACTAACTTCGATCTGAAAACTCGTGGTGGGCCGTCAGGCCTACCCGTGCCGACAGCGCCAGCAGTCGATGGAACGGACTCCATTCAAGTTCTGCCCCGGGTGTCGTGCTAAGTTTCCACGCACCGACTTGCACGAAGTGTGCAACCGCTGTCTGTCCCCGGAACACGCAGAGAAAGACTGTGACGCGTGCCGGTCGTTTCGATCGAAGAAGACGCTTCGGGACCGACTGGCTCGACGTCACGAGATGCAACACCAAAGCGGCTCTGCAACGGACATCTTCGGCGAAGATTCCGACACAGAACATCACGCTCAAGGAGCCGAGGAAGAACATATCTCCGTGTCTGAAGCCAACTCCAACATGGAAGAGGAGGAGCAAGTCACTCCGGGTCAGCGTACCGTGAGTAAACAAATCCCCTTGCCCCCTCCAAGAAGCAAAGAAAAAGGCTCTGGTCCTTCCTCTGACTTCGGGCCAAGGTCGGCATCGACAAAGTTTTCGACGCCCCGCCTTCGGGCCCGGCTCTGAAACAAAGACAAGCCTTCCGGCTCGGGCTCGAGCCGGCCCCATATCAGTGCCGAACCGACACCTTCTGCACCGAAACCAAAATCCAAACATCTCCTGGTAACAATTCCACCGTTACCGAAGAATCCACCTTCCGCACCGAAAGGCTCGGAGCCAGAACCTTCGACGCCGAAACCAGCAAGTAAGGAGAAAGACACTCCCTCGTCCCGATGCTCCGCCTTCCGGTCCAAAGCAGAAAAAATTGGTTGTAAACCCTGATACAGGACATATCCATGCCACCCTTCAAAAGAAACGTAAAATAGACCAGCCAGAGGATTACTACATTCCTCTTAAAAGGAAAGGTATTGGTACTAACCCTTCTCCCCCTTACATTCCACCTCCTTCTCCCACTGATCCCAACTTATCACACCCTCAAATTCACCATCACCTGACCCACAGGATGACGGGGATGAGGATCAGGATAGGCCCCAGGACATTGACCCTTGGGAGGATTATCACACTGACCCAAATACAGATAATGACCCTGATCTGTATCCCTCCAGACCCTCCCCACCTGATAACTTTGGATATATTGAGCTTCTTAACAGGGCTGCTCAGTATCACGGGTGGAACTCCATAAAGAGACGTTAGAGGATTTCCTCTTTGAGACCCTTAGTTCCTCTCAAAGAACCACTCATACACTGCCAATGCTTAAAGGCATGTTAAAACACACAGATGAGATATTTAAAGATCCTGTGAGGGCAAGAATTATTACACCTAGGGTGGACAAAAAATATAAGCCTGACCCTGCTTATATCAAAGGTCAGTTGCCCTTAGACTCTTGTGGTTTCCAACACTCGCAAGAGCGCTAACTCACAGACCACAGGTGAGGCTCCTCCCTATAAAGAGTCTAAGCTCATTGATGCCTCTGGCAAGAGAGTGGCTTCACAAGCAGCCAATCATTGGCGCATTGCCAATGCTCAAGCTTTGCTGGCTCGCTACGATAGGGCTCATTACGACGAATTGGAAAAACTCATGCAATTTCTGCCTGATGAACACCAGACTAAGGCTAATAACCTTATCCAAGAAGGTAAACTCATCACCAATACCTCTATCAGGTGTGCCCTAGACGCAGCAGACACCGTAGCCCGCGCAGTAGATACTAGCGCACTCCTACGCAGGCATGCTTGGTTAAGAATCTCAGGATTCAAGCCTGAGGTGCAAACCTCCATTCTCAACCAACCATTTGATAAGGAACACCTCTTTGGCCCAGCGGTTGATACCTCGCTGGTGAAAATGAACAAAGACAGGACGCAAAGTCCATGGGCGCTTTGCAGTTACCTGCCAATAGGGGTTCCTTTCGCCGCTCCTTTTACAGGGGTGGTTCCAAAAATGTATCCACCGAAAATCTCCCCCCCCCCCCCCCCCCCTCTTATAAGGGCAGCAACCAATTCCCCTCATCAAGAGGTTATTTCAGAGGAGGTTTTAGAGGAAACGACAGTAAGGGAAGAGGCAGAGGCAACTCCACACACACTTCCCACGCAAACAAACAGTGACTTACTTCCGTTACCCCCCCCGATCATTCCACTCCTGTCTGGGGACGTCTCTCTCAATTCCTACCTGTCTGGAATTCAATCACCTCAGACAAGTGGGTACTACA
This sequence comes from Calotriton arnoldi, assembly GCA_963921515.1. Taxonomy (NCBI): domain Eukaryota; kingdom Metazoa; phylum Chordata; class Amphibia; order Caudata; family Salamandridae; genus Calotriton; species Calotriton arnoldi. Next base: position 1,553,615 of record CAWUFW010001232.1, read on the forward strand.
AATTATCCAATATGGTTACTGCCTGGAGCTTACAGGCACTCCCCTAAATATTCTTCCAAGATCACATGCAATGTCACAAGATCATCTTGCACTTCTAAGGCAAGAGATTCTCTCTCTGTTGGAAAAACACGCTATAGAGCCAGTCCCATTACAATACCAGGGGACCGGGGTATACTCCCTGTACTACTTAATTTCCAAAAAGGAAGGCTCTCTCAGGCCTATACTAGACCTCTGAGAACTAAATGTATACATTCAGTTGGACCACTTTCACATGGTCACACTCAACTGCTTCACTACCATGGGTTCACGGTAAACCTCACCAATTCTCATCTCCAACCGTCCAACATACAAGTGTATCTAGGAGCCACAATAGACACTCAAAGCTCTAGCGTGTCCCAACCCAGTCAGAATCCGCAACATGCAGACTCTAATCTGTTTCCGCCCCAACACTCATTACCAGCTCGAGTGTTCGTGCAATTGTTAGGAATGATGGCGTCTTGCATTTTAATCTGTCCTTACACAAGACTCCAAATGCGCCCCCTCCAGGAGTGCTTAGCACGTCAGTGGAACCAGGCTCAGGGTCTGTTATCAGATCTGGTGTTGGTGGACAGCTGCACCTATCGCTCTCTGCAGTGGTGGAATATACGAAACCTTTCAAACGGGCGGCCCTTCACCGACCCAGTTCCACAGATAGTGCTAACAGCAGACGTATCGCTCACTGGTTGGGGAGCTCATCTCCAAAAGCATACCATTCAGGGCACGTGGACTCTGCAACAAAAGCAACTCCACATAAACCATCTCGAGCTGCTAGCAATTTTTTCTAGCGCTCAAAGCGTTTCAACGTAATCTAGTAGGCAAATCTGTCCTAATTCGCACAGACAACATGACAGCAATGTTCTAAAAAACAAGGGGGGGATACACTCTCTCCAGCTGTCACAATTAGCTCAGAGCATCTGGAAATGGGCCATAACTCACAAAATATATCTCCTTGCAGAACACCTTCCAGGAGTAAACAACCAGATTGCAGATCTGCTCATTCGTCAACGACCACAGATCCACGAATGGGAACTCCACCCTCCAGTCCTGAAATGTGGGGCTCCCCACAGATCTGTTCGCCACACATCTAATCGCAAAATGCCCAAACTTTGCATCCAGGTATCCACACCCATTGTCCAAGGGCAGTGCACTATGGATGAACTGGTCAGGGATATTTGCTTACGCTTTTCCACCTCTCCCACTCATTCCATTAGTGGTTCGCAAGCTCAGACAGCAGTCCCTGACACTCGTCCTAGTTGCTCCAACATGGGCCCGTCAACCCTGGTTCACAACCCTGTTGGAGTTATCAGTAGTTCCTCACCAAAAACTACACCTTACTCCCAATCTCCTCACTCAGAACCATGGAGGGATAAGGCATCCATATCCCAGTTCGAACCTTGCGATCTGGCACCTGAAATCTTAGAGTTTGGCTATCTCAATCTTCCCCCAGGCTGCATGAATATCATCAAAGAGGCTAGACGCCTTTCTACAAGAGCATGCTATGCAGCACAATTGAAGCGGTTTGTGATGTACTGTAATAACAATCAAATCAATCTGCTGGACGCTTCAACCAAAACATAATTTGCCATCTGTTACATCAACAGGGTTCCAATTTAGCGTACACATCCATACGTTTACATCTTGCTGCATATCTGCAGAACAGACATCTGTCTCTTTTTAGAGTGCCTCCTATTAAAGCATTTATGGAGGGACTTAAGAGTCATTCCCCCAAGACTTCCACCTGCTCCAGTGTGGAACCTCAACATCGTCCTTACCAGACTCATGGGTCCACCTTTTGAGCCATTGCACAGATGTGAACTACAATTTCTTACTTGGAAGGTAGCTTTCCTCATAGCCATCACATCTCTGAGGAGAGTGGGTGAGCTTCAGGCACTAACCATGCAAGAACCATTTTTACAAATACACCAAAACAAAGTGGTTCTTAGGACTAACCCCAAATTCCTACCTAAAGTCATTTCTGCCTTTCATATCAACCAATCTGTTGAGTTGTCTGTGTTCTTCCCTCAACCAGATTCCATGGCAGAACGTGCTCTTCATACCCTAGATGTGAAAAGAGCGTTACTATACTACATTGAAAGGAAAAAACCTTTGCGTAAGACCAAGCAACTCTTTGTTGCTTTTGCTCCATCACATAAAGGCAATCCTATATCAAAATCGGGTATTGCACGGTGGATAGTCAATTGCATTCAAACATGTTACATTAAAGCTAAACGCACATTGACAATTCCCCCTAGAGCGCACTCCACTCGCAAACTAGGGGTCTCTATGGCATTTTTAGAAAATAAACCCATAGATGACATCTGCAAAGCTGCAACATGGTCTACACCAAACACATTTACAAAACACTATTGTGTAGATGTGTTAGCTAGACAGCAAGCTAGTGTGGGCCAAGCAGTTTTACGTACACTATTTCAGACAGCTGCAACAGCTACAGGTTAGCCACCGCTTTGGGAGTAACTGCTATATAGTCTATGCACAGCATGTGATCTACAGCTCACATGCCTCGAACGGAAAATACTACTTACCACAGTATGCATCTGTTCTTGGCATGTAGAGCTGTAGATTCACATGCGCCCACCCGCCTCCACAGGTACCTGTACCTGTTGCAGTGCTATCTTACTTGGATACAATCTACATGGACATCTCTCTTTACTACTCTTACTAACTCCATCACCCTCTGCGGCAAAACAATCTAACAATGGAGCCGATGCCCATGCGCACTATCACCGAAAGGAGGAGTCACCTACCTCGTGACTGGAAAGACTTCTTCGAACAAAAACAAAGTGCAAACATCCGGACCCAACACTAGATGGCGAGCTATGCACAGCATGTGAATCTACAGCTCTACTTGCCAAGAACAGATGCATACTGTGGTAAGTAGCATTTTCCTTATTATATTTCCAAGATAATAGAGGTCATATACGATTTGACAAAGACAGAAATTTGACACACAGAAACAGAATCCCTTCGAAGGGGCAGTCTGTCACATCAGCCCATGACGGTAAAAGCAAATGAAGAGAGAAAAAATAAAAGTACAAACAGTACAACTTCATTGTGTTCCCCCAGGTTGCGAGGGTGAAATTAACCATCATAACCATTGCATTTCCTATATGTGAGGTAGGAGGCAGAGGATGGTAGGAAAGCCAGAGGACAACAGTACAATCCCAGAAAAGAGAATCGTCACACCAAACCATTCGAATATATGATGTACAATCCTTACACAGGGTCGCAACTCCTCGGCCACTGACTACCAATAAGTCCTACCTGGACCTCCCAGTCATGTATGGCTGATGAGCAATGGTGTGTCAGTGGTCTCCGTGAGCCTCCCAGGGGGCGACCAGGCAGCAGCCAGCATAGGGTAGGTCAGTAGAGCACTCCTCTGACGATCTATCATCAGTCACCCTCTCCCTCAGTCTCACGACTGTATAATTCTGTAATCCTACTGCGCCAGATCCCAAGGTCTCCCTCTGCTTTATCGGTACAGACTTTTCGTAGCCTGCACTCCTCAGCTACTGTCCGTTCTAGAAGATCAGACACCCATTGAGTCTGTCGGGTGTCGGGCTCACCCAGCGTATTACTATACGCCTGCGGGCAACTACAAACCCCAGCTGGGCAAATTTGTACTGCAGTGCTTTTATATTTTCAGCATAAAATGTTAGTTGTGGTAGCAGTTTAAGTTGTTTTCTCCCCCAAGAACAGTCTGTTCTTATTTCCAGTGTGTAATACATTAGAAACTCACTCCCCGTACATTTTTTTTTTTTTTTTTTACAGTAGATTAGCGCTTGCTACAGCTTTTTTTTTTTTTTCCTCAATGATTATACGGAAATTTTGTTACTTCCAACTTGGAGTTTGTACATAATGCCTTCTAGCTATATTGGCTACTCAATTTCATGTTTCCAGATGTCTTGCTTCTGTAAAGATGTTACATTTTTGTATTACCATTTGTTCTGTGTGAATGACCCCCTCAAGCAATGTTGGATTCTTTCCAGTCTGCGTTGGTGCCATGTCTTACTCTTATAGGGCGGTTTGGGTTGGCAAATTACCAGGTCCATGCTCACAGGCTCATGCCTTTTTTTTCCCTTCTGTAGACATTGACCAGCTCATCACAATCAGCGGCATGATCATCCGCACATCCCAGATTATTCCCGAGATGCAGGAGGCCTTCTTCAAGTGCCAAGTGTGCGCCTACAGTACCAGAGTGGAAATCGACCGTGGCCGCATTGCTGAGCCCTCCGTGTGTAAGCACTGCAACACCACACACAGCATGGCCCTGATCCACAACCGCTCCATGTTCTCTGACAAGCAGATGGTGAGTGGCGCGCTTGATCTTCTATGCACTGAGGAGAGCAAGAAGAGTTGGTTACTTAGGAGGGGAGGGGGGGGGGCGGCGGCACACTGGAAGACCTTTGACTGCAGATAATCTGGCTTGGATGCCTGCAAATGGGGTTGACCAGGAAGCGTTCTATGTAGTGCATTAGTCACCACTTCTTTGCAGAAGATGGTGTTGGCTGAATGTCTGGGCTGGGACATATTGCCTGGCTGATTTGCCAATCCCAGTCTGAAATGCATGCATTTTGAGCTGTAGGCAGTGTGGGAAGCCCATGACCTACATTGCTCTTGGCTACTTTTGATGGACAAAGAAAATTGTAGAATTTGTTTTCTTGTAGATAAATTTGCAGATTCTTATTCGCTGGCGGAACACCTGTAATGAAGCACTTGTTTATGTTCTCAGATTAAACTTCAAGAATCCCCCGAAGACATGCCAGCTGGGCAGACTCCTCATACGGTTGTACTCTACGCTCACAATGACCTTGTGGACAAAGTGCAGCCCGGCGACCGGGTTAATGTTACAGGTAAGTTGTGTTGCTCTCACAGTGGCAAAGTATTTTAGGATTTCGGTTTTAACATCCTGAATCTTCTTGTAGGCCTTGTTTGGTTAGCTATTCAAAAGGCTCTCGCAGTAGTCAAATGAACTTCGGGTCCTTCTCGAAAGCTAAAATCTGCTTTTCCCTTAAATATAATCAGTTTGAAGTTGGAGGCTAAGATTATTTTTTTTTTGTACCATTTCATTTGTTCAGAATTAGTTTTAGTCCTGCAGATGCCAATAAAATATAGCGTTTGTTCTAAAATTGGATGCTAACCATTGGAATTTCTTTTTAACTTGGTACACGTTGTAAAGATGGGGTGCCCTTTATAATACATGCCCTTCTAGTAGATAAAGTTATAAGAAGGGGTAATTGTATCTAAAATTACTTGTTTGAAATGCTGAGAGTGGATCACGGTGTAAAAGCAAGACTAAGCAGACACTTTGAGAAGACATAAGTGGGCCTACTGGGTGGTGCAGATATCACTTGTCTGCCTTCAATGTTCACATTAGTTTTTAGTTTGATTTAAATCTTTGCTACTGCACTTAATGTTGGTTCTAAGGCATGATTGTGTTTCGATCTACATCTATGAAACACTTGTTTTGAAAGGCGTACGTAAGCTGCTGTTGGTGGGTGCATGCATCATGCAGTTGGAGCCCCATATATGGCAACGTACACACCATACATTGTTCCCTGTAGGCATCTACCGCGCTGTTCCTATGCGAGTAAACCCAAGAGTGAGCAATGTCAAGTCAGTCTACAAGACCCATATTGATGTCATCCATTACCGCAAGAGTGATGCGAAACGATTGCATGGCGTAGATGAAGATTCTGAGCAGAAGATGTTCACAGAGGAGCGTGTGGAGGTGCTGAAAGAACTTGCCAGGAAGCCTGATATCTACGAGAGGCTGGCCTCTGCTCTTGCTCCAAGCATTTATGAACATGAAGATATCAAGAAGGTACGTTTAGGGAGCAGGCCATGGCACCTGTGCATTTGGCATTGAACATAGCATTTTGCACTACTTGCACATAAAAAAATAGGATCTGCATATGTTGCAGTTCTTGCTGTAAACCGTATAATGCTTTGTCTGGGTTCCACGCAAAAGTTTTGAGTAGCAGTGTTGGCAGTATCAAAGTTGGGATTAAGGTTAAGTAATTTGACACCTGCACATGCAGGCTAGGAAATGTGTATGTTGGTATGCTAAGTAATTCGGTGTGTGCATGGAGTTCTGACCACTTTGAAGGTGAGATGTTAGTGGGGAGTGTGGTGGAGAATTAGCTTGACAGTGTCAATTTTGTTTATTTGGTAGTTTCAGGGAGCTCAAGTCCCTTGATAAGTGCCCAATGGTTTACTGAATTTCTGTGGTCCTTTTTGTTCCCTATCTGCATTTTGCCCTATTTGATCCTCTCAAACCTCTCCTCCAGGGCATTCTTCTGCAGCTGTTTGGTGGCACACGAAAGGACTTCAGCCACACAGGACGGGGTAATTTCAGAGCCGAAGTTAATATATTGTTGTGTGGGGACCCAGGCACCAGTAAGTCTCAGCTTCTGCAGTACGTCTACAACCTGGTGCCAAGGGGTCAGTACACATCTGGAAAGGGCTCAAGTGCTGTGGGTCTTACGGCCTATGTCATGAAGGATCCCGAAACACGACAGCTGGTCCTGCAGACAGGGGCACTGGTTCTCAGTGACAACGGCATCTGTTGCATTGATGAGTTCGACAAGATGAGTGAGAGCACAAGGTCTGTGCTGCACGAAGTGATGGAACAGCAGACACTTTCCATAGCTAAGGTAAGACTTTTCATTGGCGTTTGGTCCACTTTAACGAGTGGTTATGCTGTTGGCAAATCCTGAAACATTTTGGACAGTTCCGAACCTACTGACGTAGTTGCAACAGGTCACATCTCTAAACAAAAACATTTTGAAAGACATTTAAACCTGTGGTGGTCTTGATTTCTTGAATCAGTTACCTTTCTAGAAAGTTATTGTTGTGGATTCTGGTTTCCAAGCATATGGTAGGTTAAATATGATGTGACTTGGAGCAGAGCCATGTTTGGTAAATGTTTAAAGTAAACCACGTTTTGTTAAACATGAGGAAAATTTGCCTCCAAAAGCTATGGTGGCTGTTGAAACAGGTCAGGTGCTAAGTGAAAATGCTAGAAATCCAGGCCTAGTTTGGTTGTATCTTTTAAAACCTCAGAGTCTTAATCTACAAGAGAAACTTTCCAGTGTGCACTAGTGTTAGTCTAGGCTGAGCTGTGTGGCTCCTGCTAAACTTGTGTTTACTTGCTCAATTGCTGCGCATGCGTCTTAAAATTTAAGGTCAGTTGAGGCTCATACACTCTGATCACCACCTTTTTCCACTTACCAGACCCTGGAGGCTTTGGCATGTTATTCCTGCACTACACACAGGCGTTTGTTTAGTTGGCTGCCTCTCTTGGAAGAAAAAAAATCCCTGAAGATAATTTTAGGATGTCAGATGCATTATTTTATATATTTTTACATATCTCTTGTGGCATTATGATTTTTACTTATCCATTGTCTGTGTCTATAGTTATGAACTTGTTTGTTTTTCAGGCTGGAATTATTTGTCAGTTGAATGCACGTACCTCTGTGCTGGCTGCAGCGAACCCTGTAGAGTCTCAGTGGAATCCAAAGAAGACCACCATTGAGAACATAGAACTTCCACACACGCTGCTTTCTAGGTACTCCCATCACAAAAGGGGTTTTGTTTTATGTAACTTATTCCATGGGGGTTACTACTGGACATTTCTTTTTAGTAGGGTGTGTGCCTAGTAGGATAATAAACATTTTCTTCTGTTGATTCACTCCTTTGGTTGAGCGTACTCATGGAACACACTGTAGGAAGCTGGCTTTTTATGTGATGGTACCAATGTAAGGGCACACCATGCAAAAAGTCAAGATGACCCTTATTGGTTTACAGGGCTTACTTTAATAATCCAAAATGCTTTATTTGTGGTAGTGTGGTCGAGCAGCTTAGACTTATCAGAAGGGAGTGTTCAGCATTAGTTGCACACACAGGGTCAATAAATAAGACATGCACTAGAAAATAAATCCGAGGCCAATTTAGAAAAAGAACGCAGATTTTTATATTTTAGACACCAAGATCTCTGGAATCAGGTAAGTACTTTCGGAGTTATAGATTTCACAAGAAACATAAAAAATGCTCAAATAACATTTTTTGCGGCATGAGACTCGAACACTGTAATGTTATCCTATGGGAGGAATACATGAGCTGCATATAGATACTTCCAAGTGATTGTTGAAGGTGCCCTTAAGGTGCTTGGGGGCCAAGGTCCAACGAACCACCAGCAGTTTGGATTTACCTGCCCTAGTGTGTCCGGGTGCAGAGGTGCTGGTCACAATGGTAGCCTCGAGCACTACACGGTTTAGTCCAAAGTACCTGTAGCAAACCGGCTGCAAGTGGGGACTTGGGGACAAGTCTGGCAGAACCCAAAGGGGGACTCTGCTTGTGACGGTTTCTGTATCAAGGGAACGCAGTCGGTTTCTGTGAACTTGGGCTGGGGGACTCGAGTGCAGAGATGTTTGGCCGGCTGGCCACTTGAGTTGGAGGCTCTCACGGTTCTTGGGTTGACCTGGAGAGAATGAGAAAACAAGACAGCAGGGCCACTCTGTGTGTGCCTCGTCGGTCCTGAAGTCCCTCATCGGTAGGTTGGTTTTTGCGGCAGTGGTGTCTGGGCTGGACACTCAACAAGCCTTTGCTGCAGCAAATGCTCCAGTACCCAGGGTATTGGTGCAGGGGTGCCCATGGAGGGTCTAGCGTCTCAACTCAGTGGAGAGATGGGGCTGTTTACAAGAACGGCAACAGATGCAGATCCTATTTTTGCTATGCAAGTACTGCAAAATGGTCTGTTCAATGACAAATGCACAGCACCCATGGCTCCTATGACTACAAAAACCTCCTCCTGGCGTAATGCTCCCTCGGTTGACCCGATGGCCAGCAAAACAACGTACTGGACAAGTGCTTTTGGTGCCTGCAGGGGGGTGGCTCCTGCACCCCAAGGGAGATGCTAAGTGGTTGTTGAAGCTCTGAACAGTCCTCCAAGGGTTTGGGGAGGAGATGCAGCTTTTGGACGAGTGTCTTTGTGATGGTCGAGGTGCAAGCATCCAGGCAGGGTTTGGCGCAAATTTCAGTGCAGGTCCTCTGTTCTCACGATGTTGGGTTTTCTTTGTCCTTCTGTTCCCAGGTAGACTACTCTGTTGGTCTGGTGTCGAAAGGGCCCCTAAATACTGAATTTAGGGGTGTTAAGGAGAGTGTAGGGTAGTAGCCAAAGGGCTTCCTACTCCTGGGGTGACTACGCCCCCCTATATGAACACTTTCTGTGAGGAGTGGGTACATTCTAGACCCAGAGTTCCTAGTTTAACCAAATCCAAGATGGTGAAATCCTACCCGGGCGTCCACTTCAGGTGGCCTACCTTAGGGGTGTGCCCAGCCTGAAAGTGCAACACGCCTACTGACTATCTAATTTCCCCGCTGCCTCTGGTGCCAAATGGGCCTCAGGGCTGGGGGTGACCTTCCGCAGGACTGGGGTGGGGGGGAAAGGGGGCAGGCAGGTTCACATATCAAAGGTGGTAGAGGCTTTGAAGCCTCTGGCCTTGATATGCTAAATTCACTAGTCATCCTGCTAGAGGAGGTGTGATCACCTTCTGCCAGGTAGGCAATGTTCATGGCCATTGAGAGCGCGGACTCCCACCTGCAGTGGGTCAGAAACTTGTCTGTCGTGGCAGGCTGCTCGATACTAGTCAGGCAACACACTAAGTGACAAGTGTGGTTCGGGGGAACCTCTAAGGTGCTCTCCGGGTGCATGTCTTCATAAATCCGATACTGGCATCAGTACGGATTTATCAAAACAAGATGTTTGATACCAAACATCAGTATTTTCAGTGAATCGATTATGTAGCTGGGTAACTCTTAATGACCTGTGCCTCGTACATAACTTTAACATGGCTTCCTGATCACTTGCAATGACTAGCAATGGAACTTGGACATTACAGGAACACATCTGCTCATGCAGATGTGCCCTCACATGTAATATACTGCACCCTGCCTTAGAGCTGTAAGGCCTGCTGTAGGGCTTCCTTACATATAGTACATGCAGTGTGCATGGGACATTTAGTGTGCCATGTCATGTTTTCAAAATGGTTTGCACCATTTCACGCATCTTTAAAGGGCAGTTTGTATGCAGTTTGGGTGTGGGTCCCTTAGGGTGGCATAATGCATGCTGCAGCCCTAAGGGACCCTCTTCACTACCCATGCCCTGGGTGCCAGAGGTACCATAACCAGGGACTTGGAGGTACTAAAGTCCTTGCCAATTGGGTTACCATTAAGCAGTTGTCTTGGTTTTAGGCAAGGAGCACTGGCTCTGAGGTCTGGTTAGCAGGGATCCAGTGCACTATCTATCAACATCAGTACTGGTGAGCAAAAAGTAGGGGTGACCATGTCAGAAAGGGGCACTTTCCTACACACACTCATTCTGTAATCTCTTCTGTTCGCTCCCGCTCTAAGGTACCTCCAAGTTGTGTTTGTTTATTTACAGGTAGATGTCTTTTAGTTGGGTTCTTAAGGGTCTCAACGCTGGAGTAAGTGGGGTGTATTATCTCTCTTGTACTCTACTGGAAATGAGGAGCCACACTTGTGATGCTGGAACAGGGATGCTAGGAAGGGACACCTGGTTAAAGACCTTAAAGTTTTGACCACACTGCTAACCATCACCTGTGCTGGGAAGCCAGAGCATCGAAGAGGTGTGATGAGGATCCTGTGGCAGTGCGAGGTATTATCCTTCCTCGTCATTATGTTGCTGCTTTTGCCATACACGTGGGTGTGAAACATGGACACGGTACATGATGTTCACAGAACCAGAGTTAGAGGACATTGTATTTAGGTTCTTCTGAATAAAGTACATTCCTGAACACTTGAAATTCTGAACAGTTTGTCGGGTTGACCCTTTGCCTGTAGTTCTCCTTACATGTTACTGTTCTGGCCCAAACAGAATTGTGCAGTTTGGGAGACTTGCTGTAAAATTATTTGGGAGGAATGTTTAGTAACTAGTCACTTGGATATTGTTTGCCACAGGTTTGATTTGATTTTCTTGATGCTGGACCCACAAGATGAAGCCTATGACCGGCGTCTCGCCCACCACTTGGTTGCTCTTTACTACCAGACCGAGGAGCAGATGGAAGAAGAGCACATGGACATGGCGCTGCTGAAGGACTATATTGCATATGCACGGACGTACGTCACACCCAGGCTAACCGAGGAGGCTGGCCAAGCCCTGATTGAGGTAAACTTCCAAAACCATTTTTTCTTTTTTGACAAGCCAACCTACAAGTGTATATAATCTGGTGCTGTTTGCACACAAACTTCAAATAAAAGATATAAATGTGCCCCTTCCATTTTGATTTTTCAAAAGCTTGTTCATTGCAATGTGCTCGTTGCAGTCGGTGTACAATCATTGTGCATGCATTAATTTGGAGGAAGTATTGACACTACTTTTTATTGCTTCATGGGAACTTTTGGATTGAATCAGTTTAGCAGTTTTGGACTGGATTTTACTCCCTCAATTCTTAAACTCGTGAATGTGCACAGGGTATTGCTAGAGTTTGGTTGGGTGCGGTGCTCTGCGCTTAAGGTAGTGTACAACTCTGTTCCTGATTTAGATGTGTCCCTGGAGAAGGCATACTATGGGCGAAGTCAGTCATTCTTTGAACCCTGTATCCACAGTCTTTACCGCAAATACTGCTGAGAGTCGCAGCACAAGGGTGATTGACCTTATTGAGAGCCCTAAGCGCCATGCCTTCCTTGCCATTTAAGACCTATAAAATGTGGTTGTAGAATAATGAGATACAGGGGTTTAGAGGGGGGGTGAGGAAGGCCCAGAACCATGTGACTTCATGTGACTTCATGTGACTTCATGTGACTTCATGTGACTTCATGTGACTTCATGTGACTTCATGTGACTTCATGTGACTTCATGTGACTTCATAGTTGCATTATATATTAATACCTGCTTTAGTCTGCTGGGAGGTCTGCCTCGCTGGGCACTTTCACAGCCATTTTGTATTCTTTAGCATTCTGATAGTTTTTAGTTAAAGGGTATTTGGATAAACAGAAACGACCTAGCATTTCTACAGGTAGGAGAATGACAGGTGTAAGTGGAACATTCATTGCTGTGCTTGTGCTCTTTAGGCGTATGTAGACATGCGTAAGGTTGGCAGTGGACGAGGCATGGTCTCTGCCTACCCCCGTCAGCTGGAATCACTGATCCGCCTGGCAGAAGCTCACGCAAAAGTGCGCTTTTCGAACAAAGTGGAAACAATAGATGTGGAGGAGGCAAAGCGCCTGCATCGAGAGGCTCTGAAGCAATCTGCGACTGACCCCAGGACTGGCATCGTGGACATCTCCATCCTCACCACAGGTCAGTCTGAAGGGCTGTTAAATGTCCTGAAAATCTGGAGCTGCACTGCTGCTTTCAGACATAAGTTTGTGCACCAAGATCTATCACTTGTCGTTTAGGATATAAATGGGTTTTCATTCAGTTTTTTAGGTTTGGTTTCTGACTGCACAGCCCTATTGGTAACTATATTCATAAAATCGGCTTTGGGGGCACCCTTTAAGCCATTGGCTTGAGACTGTCTGCTATGTCTTGGCTGTGACCAGTGGAGCATTCATCTCCACTCATGGCCCTGCTTTGGACTGCATGAAGGACTACTTTATAACTACAGCCCTCTGGCCCCTCCTGTTGGCACCCTCCGAACCTATGTGCATCGCTCTAAACCCAGTTCCTTTTGGCTTTTCCAATGCTTATTTATCAATGCACTAAAGTATACAAAATGATGGATGGAATACTTGAATTAATCTCAGCCACTGTTAATCACTCGGGCCGGACCATAGTCCATCGTTATCGTGCACACCATGCCACCTCAGTTTGGACCCAAACTTATGCAAATCAGGCTTGACCTTGCTCCAATCGGAACACTCCTGCACGAACTGCCGGGCCAGGTCCTCCCTGAACCAGAACACATGACCATCCCGGCAGGGAAAAGAATACTACCCAGGAACAGCTAACGAGGCTTTTCCGAAACTTTTTCTGCTTTGATGGTTTATCTTACTCAAATACATAATATACAATGATGAGGACAACGCGGCTAGGCGTGTATAGATGCCAGACCCATAAACGGACTTTAAATGCTGTCCTAAATTCTAGTTACAAGTTTCGTTCCCTATTAAATTTATAGCAGATTTCTGAAGGGTTTGTGGGGGAATGTTGGGTTGACTTTGGGCTACTGTTATGAACGGGGATGCAATGAATTAAAAAATGGCATGAGTGATTTAGTGATTGGAGATTTAGAGTTTTTAGAAGGAAAATGAGTTGCACTTGTTTGACAGGTGTAATGGCCAACTGGCAAAGAAAAGTTTAAATAACTTGCCTGGTCACCCTTGCTTAGCATCATGTCCTGTAGAGTACCCTGTCCTGTAGATGGCACCTTAAATCATTGCAACTTGGTGTTTGTAACTTTGTTTTTCTCGTAGGAATGAGTGCAACCGCCCGCAAGCGCAAAGAGGAACTAGCCCAAGCCCTGAAGAAGCTCATCCAGTCAAAGGGCAAAACGCCGGCCCTGAAATACCAGATGCTCTTTGAGGATCTCCGAGCCCAGTCTGACATGGTAAGTGGTGTTGCGCATATAGTGTTGTATGTATTGGGTGCTTGGTCATAAAGCATTGGTCTTTGGGGAGGTTGGTGTCTTCAAGGCACTCCTGTAGTCGCTACTTTCTATTAGTACCACTGAACTAGTAGAAATGGACTATGCAGTCTGCAACATGCATTTAACGAGTGCAGCGCGTTGGAGCGCCGCCCCACTGCTTTCTCGCAGTGCAAGAAGCAGAAAATAAAATGGTATTTTAAATAACATTTTATTTTTAGTTTCTCGCGCTGCGAGAAAGCAGACTGCAGGGGTATGCCTGGTTGGGGGCGGGCGGGAGCGTATGCCTGGTTGGGGCTGTCGGGTGGGTGGGTCGGGGAGGAGTGGCTTGCACCACTCTGAGTGCCCTGACTGCTTGGTCGGCCCTGGGGCCGACCAAAGCAGTCATGCGCACTCTACATTTTCTCTATGTAGGCTGCATGCAGTATTGCGAGCCGCGACTGCTGGTGGTTATATGTCTGCGGCTTAATGAGCAGATTTTCTTTTTGAATAACAGTCTTGGTGGGTCCTGTGACGTGTCAACTTTAAAGTATATAGAATCCGGCACTAAAAGAAGGCGTCCGGAAGCACGGCGTGGGATGTAGTGGCCTGACAGAGGAGGCTGCTCGGAAGCCTTCAGCCTCGGGAGGAAACGGCACTGAGGAAGTCACCGGGGGCTCCTGCAGTGCCTCTGCTCGGATGTCAGCGCGCTCTAGGGTGGGGCTTCTCAGTGCTTCCTCCAGACCAAACACCAGAGCTGCTGGTTATGACAGCAGGGGGCAAGGGTTTGGCACCAAGACCCCTCCCAGGACACTCTGGGTGCGAGCAGAACACAGGGGAGATACTTGGCAGTGCCCGTGGGCAGACAGCCCCCAGGGGCTCAGCATTACTGCTACGCACAAAGCCTGGCACCGCCCTGAAACAACCGCCCTTCATCCCATCCCCAGCCCTGACGGCCACAAGAGCCCTAAATGCAGTCTGTGAGAACCCACGAAGGGTTGTGCGCACTGTCAAGAGTGATGTACCAGAACCGCTATCCCACAGCCTACCCCCCACCCCAGGGGATGGAAAGGAGCCCCCCCCACACACCCAGGACGATGCCCGGCGAAGCTGCCCTGCCTGTATCCCACCCCATACCCCACCCCGCAGCTTCCCAGCATGGGACTCCCCAGGATGACCGAAGTCCGCACCTCCTCCGAGATGCTCTACCGCAGCTCGGCCGCTGTGCCCGGCTTGCTGAGGCGCTTGGTGAACTTCCGGACTTCGCACATGGTGCTGGCCGGCTGGGCGAGTCTGGGGCTGCGGGGAGCTGGGGGCTGAACAACCTGTAAGCACACAAATACGAGCTCGGAGCTCCGGCAAAGCTCTGATTGCTAAGCTTACCCAGGGAATGGAGTTGCGACCACAGGGAAGTATCGGGTTAGTGCGGGAGAGTTTGTGGTGGGCGCGCACTGACCTGCAGCAATGTCTCTGTGAACTCTGTCACAGACAGGGTGGATCGGGCCTGCTCAAGTGAGAGGCAGTGTCACTGTGTGCGTTGGTTCTTGGAGCAGGGTCCTGGTGGGAAACCCACAGCAATGGTATTGTTGTTGTTGGCAGCATTGTAGCAGGGCGCTCGCTCAGCCACTCAGGTTGTGTATGGAGGCAGTCATGTTGTGTGATGCCCTTGTGGCGTCCAGACAGCAACGAGTTCTAATCTAGGCTAGCATGTCATATCAGCAACTAATAATTATACCGGCCTGCTCTCTGAGCGACTCTTTTCAGGATGGTTGCATAGAGTTTGGGTTAATGCAATAGGGGTGCTCAAATCCCTAAAGTGTTCATGTGCCGCAATGGAGCTGTGAGCTCAGGTGGCCATCCTACTGAGGCGCTGGCCATGCCCTGCTTTTTTTTCACCTATTTGGTGATATGATATTGTTTAACTGGGAAAGGATAGGGGCATAGCTTGAGTTTTTATATTTGCTGCCAGAAGTGACTGTACGCTTGGTATATATGTGAATCACTGTATTCACAGTGTATGCCCTGCGTGTGGGATATGACAACTTCCTGGTAGCCTTCTATAACTCTCTAGTAGGTTTTGCAGGAGGAGACATGTTAACTGGCGACTTCCATTTGATATGGGATGCTGGTGTTTCATGCGGCTGCAAAGAGGAGCAGAAAGTTCCACCAAGTTTGCTTGAAAATGCACCATTTGTCCTCTTTTTCAAAATGTTGTCGAAGGGGAGGGGGGGGGAGAGAACCCCCCTTAAGTTGTTCGGGCACGCTCGCTCGCCATAGTGCAGTACGGCCAGTGCTTAATTTGTGCCGGTGCTTTCCGGTGCTAAGCACCGGCACTTAATTTTCAGGGCCGGGTCTACACGCAATATTGGCTGCTCACTAACTTCACATGCGTCTCCCCGGTGAACAGCCGATTTCACACGTGATTGTGTATGTAAACATTTCAAATTAGGTGCTGCACCTGCGTTATTAAGCACACACGCAGTGCCAGAAACTGATTGGGTCCCTGCCTCATTATAAGTTACAGGTCACTCGCTCAGTCGCTCCAATCAATCAAGCACTGCACTACCAATATAGACTGCTTACAAAATATATTATAAACCCGCTCCGTCCCTACTTGGGAATCGTCAGGTGTGTATCCTTTGTCAGACCAATGGGATCAGTGTTTTCACTACGGCCCGCCCTGGCATACTGCGCAGCCGCAATGCTTTTGAGCCGACGACACAAGAAGCAAGCAGCGTGGTGCGCAGCAGGCCTCAGACTAAATAAAATTGAAAGTCAGCAGTCCGAGTAAGTACTGATTTTATAATATGATGCTAGTAATGTGTGATCTGTGATGCAAGTCTGGAATAAATGTCACATTTTCGCTACGTTGCAGGTTGCATCATTCCGCAGTAGGTGGGGACTCACCATACATTCACTTGGAATTTCCCAGGAGAGAGAGCCCCAAGTTCTTTTGCACATTGTCTGTATCATTTATTTGGCCCTCCCTCTGTTTTACATTTTCCCGCGCACATCACCTCTGCCCTGGAAGGATGGCATGACATCATTGACATGTTCCTCTCGCGACGATCGGGCACTAGATGCTCGCCCCCTCTCTTGAGGTTGAAGAGACGTCGCTCATTTTGTTGCTAATGTGCTCAGAACTCCCTCCTTTCTGTCTGCACACAGATGGTGAAAGCGCTGCCCCTACTCAAGGCATGAAAACACCCGGAGCCTGAATCCTAGAATGTAGACGTTACACACGGTACATTATATGAGCAGATGTAGAGAGTGCACCGGGAGCCACGGAGTAATGGTGAACTCCTAGTAATGGTGAACTCCTTGCTCTGTGAATAAAAGGTCGTTTTACACCTGAAAGCCAGGCCCTTGACACCTCCGCTGACCTTGGGCGCATGGATGTCTTCAAGGATTGAGGCCTCAAGAGTGTCGGCTGTCCTGGGATCAGTTAATCTGCAAACTTTCACCACTTTCATTTTTATTTAACAGTGCACTTTAAAAAGTTATTGTCTTGAATACGTGATCCCTGAGGTGGACTGGCCTGCATGGAAATCGAAAGATTTAGTGATAGATCAAAACGAATAAGACAGAAAAACTGTGACAAAGGGAAAAAAGCAGGGCCGAAAGGAACCTGCAAGAGTGAGATAAAGTGGCAGGGAGAGTTTTGGGGCAGGGAGAGTTTTGGGGGTGGATTAAAAAGGCATGAGGTGGATTCAAGAGTATGCAGCCTTCAACTTCAGCCTTTGAGCTTGTAAAAAGTTATATAAGTACTTTTCAAGCTAGGTAAGTTGGCATGGATTTGAGCTTGCTGCAGATAATGTTTGTTTCAATACCAGGAAATCAACAGGGAAAAACCCAGCCCAGTAGATCATAAACACTCCCAGAAACAGCCAAAATTAAAGGCCCGCACACTGACTTGTCTGACCAGCCCATCAATCACTACCTACTTGCACTGTAGGCCAGTCCGACCGTGGTAGCCTCGGCATTCTGCACGCTGACATTCAGTAGCACTGGCCATTCTATTCTAAGTAAAACTTTGAGACCTGGCACTTACTGTTTTAAAAATTGTAAGTAAACAATATCTGAATAACAGGGTCTCTGGGACTGCATTGTCAGGGAGTGGGGGTGTAGGTTATTAGAGAAGTCTGGGTCAGTGGATAGCGAGGGTCCAAGGACCTTATGGTTACAGAGGGCGATGGCGTGTGAGACACCTTGGGACAGTGAGGGTTATAAAAGGAGCTCTAGGAAAAAGGTATGTGCTACCTGCTCTTAACACAGAGGCCACGCACCTTTCTAAAATGCAGAGACGGTGTCAGCTGTCCTTACTGCACACATTGTGCTTCTTTTCCAGAACACCAAATGGTGGCAGACTACTCTTTGCTACACATAGTGAGCTAATTGTCCTTAATGTAAGGATCTGCCACCGCCCTTTAGCACAGACTTCCATCTGTCCTTAATACATGATCTACCTCAAGGCCGGTCAAGCCGTACCGGAAACCTGGAAGAGTGGGGTGCCACTTTTGTAGCTGCACAGAAGTTTTAAAAGCACTGCAGAGTTCTTTGTATATCCAACAGTTTTCAGGCAACAATAAATGTGCCAAGACAACTCTGGTGATTAATGTACCTGACGGAGAGAGAACAGAGTTTTGTCTAGTGACAGTTTTGACTCATCTAAGGTAGTGCAGAGGTTAATATGCCTGCTGCAAAGAACCTGTACCATGCAGATTACAGAACAGTATTTTATGTGCCCAGCTCAGTGGGATGCTGCTTTTGCCACAGAGATTCTTTTGTTACTGTGCAATTCATACGTTACAGTCATGATCTAGTACAGTGAGTTATGAACTGCCATCAAAGCGCTAGATGCAAACAGCATGGTGCAGGTTAGAAAGTTATGGTTTTTCCCAGTCTTTGACTATCCTAATTTTGCTAAAAGGGTTTGTGTGGGTAGAAATAAATTGTTATTAGTTAAGTCAACCCTAACCACAGTGTTCTGCTGCAGAAGTTGCATTAGTTTTTTTAGCTAATCTATTTCAAAATTGTGCTTTAAATGCCCTTTTGCTTTACTTTTTTCAACATTTTCTTGGGGGTGCCGGAACCGCCTATCAGAAACTTACTTGAGGAGGTCTCCTTGCTGGAATTCAAATGGGGTATCACACCTGGCTTTCAGCAGTGTCAGTTGAGGATGTGGGTGGGGCCAATATAGTAAGTGGGTGAAGCCAGTGCAGGCAGTGGGTGGAGCTGGGGGAAATGGGTGTGGCCTCCTAAAAAAATTTGAGCACCTGCACTTAATATTTTACAAATTAAGCACTGAGTACGGCAATAATTTTACACTCACCACTTTCAAATGTCACCAGCCGCCACTGAACCAGTGGGGTACGTGTGGATACCTGCTCTTTATAAGAGTACCTGTTTGCGCCAGAGAAGTACAAGTACTCTCCCATTAAATGGATTGCAGCAGTGCTGAGAAGTGCAGGGATTTAAGAAGTGCTGGTACGCCGTACTGGAAAGTCCCTACCCATTTTAAGCACTGCGTACAGCAGGACTCGTCCCTTAGTACAGCATATTATTCCCTGGGCAGTCACCGTTTACCCGCGCAGAAGCCTGGGTTTGTAGTGGTATTTTGGTGCGGCTGCTCATGTACTTAAGCTTTATGAGGTGCAAAAAAACAATTAAATTTGACGTGTTCTTGTATCCTTTTTAACAACATTGTTCCTTTTCTTTCAGGCCGTCACAAAGGATATGTTCGAGGAAGCCCTGCATGCCCTGGCTGACGAGGACTACTTGACTGTAACAGGAAAGACTGTTCGATTGCTCTAAGGACAGACTTTTCAAGGTTCCCTCCCTCAGTGGGGTCTCTGTATTATAGATGCTGATCTGTTTATCTAAAACCTTGTCTCCAAAGTTGTGATGGTGACCAATCGGCTTGCATCACTGCCAGTTTTGTAAATAGCCACGTTCCTCGTGCTCTGAAAATGAATGACGGAGATAAATGCTGTTTTTGAGTATGTAGGTTTCCTGAATGGCTGCACAACAGCAATAAAACGTATTTGTTTTGCAAAAAGTGACGTTCGTGTGATTTCAAGAGCAGCTGCTTCGGAGGACATGAACACCTCCTCTACAAAGAAGACGTGCTCTGTGTTCCGGGCGGACTCGAACGTTCTAGAGAGTACACCAGAGGGGTCTAAACCTACTGGACACCGCTGGTACTGAACGGAGCATCCGAGGGAATCCCGTGGGTGCTGGAAGAATATTCTGGGGTGACCCATCTGGGATATCAGATGGGGTGGCTGGCATATAGCTTGCTGAAAATCTCGGTTTACGTTTCCTGCGTTTCTGCTGCTCTGACGCTTTTTATAGAACAGTTTTATTAGCATTTATGTAATTAGGTTGAAAATCCGGTGCTATGGCTGCAGTGCAACTTCAGTACTGCAACACACTTCTACAGCCCTGGAGGGGACGGCAACTCATTTGAATTCTCCAAATCGGGTTTTGAGCCACTAAACAGGAAGGAGATATACAGGCAGTCGCAGATAAACGGATCATAAACCTACATCCGAGCTCTCTTCTGTCTCTTCCCCCCCCCCCTCACGCTGCGAACAGTTCTCACATGGTTGCATCTTGTGTATTGTAAATCGCTTGAACAGCAGAGCTGCAGTGAGTATGACAAAGCCACTCCGGGTGACAGATGTTGTATAGGAAAATAAATCTTTAATTGAAATTAGTATTCTTGGCACCGACCCAATCTGTTAGATCATTTATTTAATTTCAGAGCTGGTGTGCCATCACAATATAATATTGTAGTTTATCGGACTTTTTCGAAATCTTGTTTCGCCTAATACACATGGTGCAGCAACCTTTCTGTGAAAATTCTGTTGTACATGGAGGGTGGAGACCCTCCATGCATAGACTCGCTATCAATTATTAACTCTTGATATTCTACTACTTCCATGCCGTCACTTTCATTGCACGGTTAGGCGTTGTGGTGTTTCCTTCTGCCTTTCATCTGTCTTTTAGTCTTTCTTGTCTCTTGGTGTGTTGGACCAGTCTGACATGAACCCCTTCCTGAACCAGCAAACAATTGTCAAGATGAGCTGTAGAGTAAAACCGCTACAGATTTATTATAGCAACTAAATAAAAGCAACCGTTCTCATGTGTTAATCCTTCATCAACTTCTTTCATATATATTTCACATTGTCATGATGCAAAACAAAAGCTTTACATTGGTTATCGGGCGTTTAGTTGCCTGTTGTGAAGCTTGCCCTCCCTAGGGCCATTTTGTAAGATTGGGTCTGTGCTATAGCGTTTTTTTTTTTTGTTGTTGCAGCAATTTATTTAACAGTAAACAGTGCAATTAAGGAAACTGGTGACGGCACTATACAGAACATCCAAGAAAATATCAACAAACGGACATCTGGGTCTAGCGGATAGGCAAATGCTGGTATATAAACACTCCATGCCAGCTCTAAAACAACGGGGAAATCCGCACACCTCAATGGGAAAAACATAAGAAAGCACTGTGTGTGTTGGGGGGGCAGTGTCACACTGGAAGCACTAAAGGTCGTTCGATGGGGCTAGATGGCAATGCCTCAGTAGCAGAACTAAACAGCACGTTGTGCCTCGGCCACAGGGGTAGTCCTTGGCCAGCAACTCTGTAGTGTCTTATATTTTTCTGCCATGACTAAGGATTATCGCCTTTCGGGCTTCTCCCCACCCCTCAACATTTTCAGCTTAGTGGCATCATCCTCTTTCCAGGAGGCTAACCATAATATTTCTGAATATAGGCATGTCCATCCCCTTGAAAGTGGACCAAAATGCCAATATAGAACCTCCAGCATTTAAAGTTAGTTTAGGCCATGCCTGATAAATTAGTACCCCATGCCTCTTCAGACCTTGAACATGGAGATGTTTAGCTCACTGGAATGGATTTTTCCTTGATGCTGTGTGATCATGTACCACTACATTCGAAACTTGGAAAAGATCACTTTTCTTGGAACCAAGAGTTTTGCTACCTCCATCAATCTGTGTCCAAAAATAGCTGTCCTCTTCCCATTGACACAGCCCACCCCAGGCGTATGACTGAAATCCATTCTCTATGAGGCTGAGCTTTCTCCACTTCATGCTTGGTGAATGGAGCCAATTCAGCTTTGTGTTTACTACTTCTGTGTCCTACTCATAAGCGACAAACCAGCCAGGTTCTGCCATCCCGGTCACCAGTCAATGGAGAATGTAAAGGTCTAAGATAGTAATGGCTGTCAAAAAAATTGGTTTCCTCGCATATGTTTTGTATGCTTTGGGCGTGCACCTGCCCACTTCAGTTATCCTTTCTCTTGACATGCCATGTTTTACTTCTGTTGTAAAACGTATTCTAAAGAAGCAGGTGCCGAAATGGGCAGCTGAGAGCCAGGCCTGTGCAAGGCCTTGTGCATAACCTCTGACGTGGCACTAACTGAGGTGTGTGCTATCAAAAGCATGGATAGCTTTAAAGGACCACCTGGACAGCTTTCATGCATGGCAAAGCAGCTAAAGCAAACTAGCCTGCCTCTCCTGATCAATTTCTTTTTCTTCTGCTATATAGTATTGTTGATCACCCAGTATTATTGGTCACACTCCGATCTCCCTTACCCTCAAAGGAAATGTAAAGGAAATGTGCCCTTTTTAGAGGAGAGTAACTGGCAGGTATCTTGCCTCTCTAGTAAGTTATACTCTGCTAGATGCGGAGTGTTGAGTCAAACCTGGCACACTCACTGAAAAGTATTTTACTATTATGATCTATTATCTACATTTGCCTACAAACCGTGTATCAGATTGATGATTATAAACCACCCAGCAGATAATATGCAAATTTGAGTGAATGTTAAGTGAACCTTGATCATATTTCATCACATACCCCTATCCTACTTGTGTAGTCCCTACCTATGTGTATGGTAACATAGGTAAGTACCCAACAGGTTAGGAGAGGTTAAGAACACCGTAAGTGAAAGCAGTCTTAGTGAAAGCAATGTTAGTATCAACTTAACCACACATGCGAAATGTAAAATATTTCATTGCTGAACTGTTTGCACGTTATGAAGTTTCTCAACAAAATATATCCCACAAGCAATAGTAGCACTACCATAAAAAACATTTGTGCGCTTTTTTTAAGCCTGTGCCTATTGCATCAATCTCTTGTAAAGAGGAGTCATGTTTATATGCAACCAGGCCTGTCTTGCATGTCACATGAATTATCCTATAAAATTCCTGCCACACCGCAGGATCACAAGTTTTGACAAGCTTAACGCTTGCTACACTCTAACAGGAATCCCCTTCTTTTGTTAAGCCTGGTGTTAGCCAAGACCTTTTTGATTTAAAAAAAATACAATATACTCATTTATAAGGGCTTTCAGTTGGCTTTCTTCATTCATTGATCTGTTAGTGTGTCATTAACATTTTGCTTCTGCCCACTGAAGTGGGCTGGCCCCCTGCCCCATGCTGTAGACACTGGATAACTTCACTTTGGTTGACTGCATTTTTCTCTTTCACAAGGAGCACATCAGCACACAAACTAGTTCCCTTTTCTGGGCCAGTGTTTTTGTTTTTAATTTATTCCTATAACATTGAAGTCTGATGTGACAGCAGGACTCTTTATACCAGATGTGAGCACAGGCCATTTCCATGCCTTATCAGTTCCTGTCTCCTATCAATGCTGTAGTAACTTCCTTTGGGGGAAAGTCCCTTGTTTATCTAATTTCCTCAGATAAATAAAGGACACTCCAAAAGCAGTTTCACAGCATAACAGATTTTGTCCATTTGAAACTGTTCTATATAGTTATTGAAAGCTTCAATGTGATACATCTGAATTCACAAGCAGACAGTTCTAAAGAACACGTTTATTCTGGATTAATTTCACCATTGGTTCTTTAATAACATTTGCCCAAGAAGAAAGCCTTTATCATGTTTAGTTTGCAACACTTGTAACACTTTTTATTCCTTTTTCTTTCATTCCTCCTTTCCTTTTTTCCAGTATTTGATTCCTTCCTGCCTTTTTCCTACATCTTTTCATTTCTTTTTCTCTTTTCCTTTCTTGCTTTCCTTTTTTCATTCCTTTCTATTTTCCTTCTTTCTTACCCTTCTTGCTTTCTCTATTGTTTACCATTTTTCATTCCTCTTTTCCTTCTGTTCATTCCCTCTTTCCTTTTGCTCATTTCTCCTTTCCTTTGCTCATTCCTCCTTTCCTTTTTTCCTTTTTCTTTCATTCCTTTTTTCTTTCATTCCTTCTGTCTTGCTTTCCTTTTTTTGTTTTCCATTCATTGTTTCCCATTTGTTTTCTTTCCTGCTTCGAGCTTGCTTTCATTTCTTCTTGCCTTTCTCTTTCAAAGGCAAGTTGCTTGCAACTAAAGGCATAACGATTGGCTTTTTAGGTCTGTGTTAGCCAAGACATTTTGATTTTACTAAAATGATGTGTAACTACTTAAAGGGACTTTCAGCCACCCTTCAGCCATTTGTCTGTGCTTGTGTCATTGAAATTTTTCTTCAGCCCACTCAAGTGTGCAACAAGGGGCAACTTGTCACCATATTCAGCCATTGGCTGAATTTCCCCATGAGTTACGGCATGCTGCTCTTACACAATGCGCACCGCCACACGCAAAGTTCCCTTCAGTGGCAGCAAGTACTATGGTAATGTGCAGGGGCGGCCAGCGCGGCTGGTGGGGGCACGAGGTGGGGCCCGCGGGATGCTCTTAAAAATAAATTAATAAAACTTACCTTGCCGCTTCTGCCGGGTCACGCATCTTCTCTCCTGCTGCCTGTGTCCGCCTCCAGGTCGGAACAGGAAGCAGCCAGCCAGGCTCCCACCCCGAAGCCAATCACAATGCTCCAATGGAGCGTTGTGATTGGTCTGAGCGCCGTGACGGCATGTTCTCCATGCAGGCTGCATGGAGAACAGGAGAGTGTGCATGACTGTTTTGGGCGGCCCGAGAGGGCCGACCAAACAGTCATTGCGCACAGGAGTGTCAACCATTCCTCCCCTGCAGCTCCGCCCCACCCCCTCACACACTGTTGCAGCAGGAGGAAAAATAAAATAATAACATTCAGTTATTTTATTTTTTCCTTTCTTTGCTGCTCCTGGCAGTGAGACGACGCTCCTCTGCCTTAGCGGAGGAGCCGCCACTGGTAATGTGTGCTTTCATGAGGCAAAAACATTTTTGCCTTTGGTCAATGTTTTTATTTTATTGCCAAACGCCCAGCAGCTTTCCAAACAACGTTTTGCCAAAGCCATGATAAAACAAGAATTGCCAAAAGGCTGGCAGATGACACCAGACCTGTTGTCTTTGCCAATGCTTGTTTTTAAAGGGGCCTCTAGCTCTCTGACCCGAAGTGCTGCATAAAATGCTATTATGAAGGACACTGTTCGCTTGTCTCAAAAGCTGTGTGGTAATAACTTTGTAGAGTCAGATGCTAAGCGCCTGGCTCTCTGAAAGTGTGGAATAGCTGATAAATACGCCTGCACCTGCTACTAGCCCAATTGAATCCACAGGAGATAAATTGTTGCCTGCAATTAAGTGTGCTCTTCAAGTTCTGGAAGCACCATTACCCTTCTGAACCTGGCCAGGTAATTAAGATATTTGTGGCCTGTCTTTTACATCAGCTTGAGGTTGCAGAGTTCTCTGGGGAAAAGGAGTCATCTGTTGGTCCGCCCCAGGAGTGTGAAGTTCCTTCAATTAAAGTGAGCGAGTCCACATCAGCAGTAGTTGCAGCCGCCCACAAACTAGTGCCTGCTATTTTAAGAGGCCTGTAGTCACCCCTTCTTAGGGGACTGGCTGGCCTGTTTGAAAATTGCTGCTTAGTCCAGCGAATCCCCTTGTGCTACCCTTAGGCGCTTCACTCGTTGCGGGGTAGAGCACCCTAGCCAGCATTAAATGTTTGTCACAAATTTTCCAATGCTTTGCCTCCTTTTACTCTTTCGTCCGGGTGGGTGTTCAGGAGACATTTTGTACTCTGCCCGTGCTCCTGGGCTCTGGCCCCTAATGCATGCTTTGCAAACTGGATCGCCACATTTTAAAAACAATGTCCCTGCATGACTGGCGTGTCTCGTGAGAGGACACCATTAGCTTGTGATTGTGGGGGGCTGCAAGGC
Source organism: Calotriton arnoldi (assembly GCA_963921515.1). Classification (NCBI taxonomy): domain Eukaryota; kingdom Metazoa; phylum Chordata; class Amphibia; order Caudata; family Salamandridae; genus Calotriton; species Calotriton arnoldi. Next base: position 1,579,367 of record CAWUFW010001232.1, read on the forward strand.
TGGGGCATAATACTGCCCGCTGTGGTTCACCACCACCACCCTCAGCCAACATTTTCTTTGAGATAACCGCCTTCACCTTCTGTTTAATTTGTTTGCTGTTTGGATGGATCTACAATATTATGAGAGTCTTGAGTGCAATGTGTTGCGGTTAGATTAGCCTTGTATGTTTAGTAACACATAATTTAAGTAAGAAAAGTGCTTGGAGCTGAATCAGTTTGTTGTGTGGGTTTATACAATGGCCCTGTCGAATGTGGAAAAGGCTATCATCTTAGGTGCATATGGTATTGTATTTCAAATAGATTATTCTTCCAGTGTGTTATCTTCCATTGCTTTCTGTGCCAGTTGGCACATTATATGTAAGCCGGACTGAACTAGGAAGACTTGGAAAGTTAACAGACGAAGGACTGGGGAGAGGGGCCCTGAATGCAGCCACTCTTATGGTCTGGAACAGTTTCTTTAATAAACGCTATTTCAAGGGTTGGAGGCTCCTAAACTTTTCATGCAGCAGTGTGAACTATGGTAACTCAGCCACCCGACAACCCCCCCCCCCCTCCCTCCCTCCTCCTCCTCCAGTTCCACTTGAAATCGGATTTAAGTTTTATAGAGCGGTTGTTTTAGTTTTTTTGAGCGTGGACAGCTTGCTGATGTATCATAGAGGAAGATTGTTCCATGCCTTTGACATGGTAACTGAAAAGCCTTTCCACCCAAGCCGCTTGCTGCAAAACCCGGGAGCAGGAATTAGATGTACTCCACAACAGCGAAGCAGTCAAGATGTAAGAAGGAGTGAAAATGGACTGAAAAGTGCCTGTAAGTACAGAGGGGCAGAATGAAAACCTGCCTGATTCCAACAACAGCGTGTCTTAAATCGGCAGGGATTACAGAAGGATAGTTAGTCAAATGAGAGTATATATGTTGTAAGAAATGGGCTCACGTGAAGAGTTCAACATAATTAATTTATTTGAGATCATTGACCCTAATACTTTATAATTCCAGGTGTCATCAGTGTCGCCACATCCATTATCACATTCTCCCCCCGGCCCCCTTTTTGAAGAAGAAAAAAAACATCTCAGCAATGTCCAATTAGTCGTTCAGGTCTTTTCAAAACTCTCATTTTCTAAGCATCCGTTCATTTTGTTGACCATTCAATTGTACATTTCCGTGTTCAATACTTGGTTTAATTTTTTTTCAAAAGTCTTATTTCTTGTTATTACTTTGCTGTCATTCTCTGCTGTTCCTTGAACTATTCTTACCTCCAAGGGTACAGGATGAAATCTACTTTGTGATTTCCTTAGTTGCTGTTGGTGAACTAGTGTTTCCACCAAAACATGAACAGGCCCTTAAGTCATCGGGTCCACACTTTGTGGTCCCATGCCACCTTACTAGATGGGTGTACTCCCGCTGAGGGAATGCCCTGGCTATTATTGGACTCCAAAATTATTATTGGAACAGCACCGTGATTTGCTAAAAAAGGTTCAGGATGGCCTTGCACACCTCCCAGGTGTCATGCTTCATCATCAGCCATCCCACGTTCGCTAAAGAATCCTCTAATGTTGAACGAGCCTGTATTATGGGCTGTGATATCACTATTAGTAGGAAACTAAGGTGAAAAAGGAAAGGGGGGGGGGGGTCGATGAAAATCCATACCAACTGCCGGTCACTTCTGTAAACTTTATTCATTGGTAATGGAGGGATGATTAAAAGCACGAAATCTAGTACAATAATAGCCCTGCTATGGTGCTCACTGACCAGCTCACTTAAGTGTCAGGATCAAACTGGCTGCATGTCTTAAATCATCTCAAATGTTTTGTTCAAACATAAGCATCCTATCCATGGTTTTTCTATGGCATATATTTGCCATATTTTGGTCCACCATGAACCCATTGGGGGCTGTTTGCTTTCACTGATGGGCTACAGTGACCCTACCTGCTAGTATGAAATTCGTTAGTAGGTGGCCCGTTGAGGACATAGCGTAAAGTCTGTCCTCCCCAGGCAGCCCAATATTAAAATCACCAGATTTAGGGGGAGTAACCCCTATAATTTCCTTTATAACATTTACTGAAGTCACTCAAAATGACTGAGCAAGTGGGCAAGACCACCAAATATGTGGCATTGTCCCCAGTTGACAATTTCTCCAGCACCGTTCTGAGGTACCACACATTGCGTGAAGTACCATCTGGTAAGCACTTTGAACACATTCTCCCTGCTCTTCCTACATATGGTGGCCGTTGCCATCTAGTCCAAATTGCCCCCCCCCCCCCGACTCGTCTGTCTACGCTGCCAGATCCCACTCTATTTATTCATATAGGCGTGGCATATTGGGTTGACATTCAAATCTAGGGCTTGATAAATGTGGGATACTGCTCTCCTACTTGTGGGCTGATCAAACAATGTTTCGAGTGGTGTTAGCTCTTGACTCCCCACAACACTTAGCTATCCCAAGTCTGCCGACTGCATTGTTTGTATTAGTTTGAACCTGTCTCTTTTGTAGCGAGAAGGAAGCTTCTCACTCAGGATCAACAGCTTGCAATTAGTGAAGAAATCGTTGAGTCTACAGTGTTCCCAGACCCTCTATGATCAAAAATGATTGTTCTATTTGTCCTGGTAAGAAGTCTCGATGTTAAGACGGAAGTGAGGGGGGATGGATAAGATGTGATTCCCTTGCCCTTACCAAACTATTCCAGTGAGTCAATAGCACCAGTGTGGAAAAGGACAGCGTGTTGCTAGGTGATCTATGCTGCAGTGGGAGCCAGAGTAAGTTTTGTAAGGGTGCAGGTGAGAGTGTTCTCTCAATGAGTATTCAGGGAGTCTGATTCAGGGGTCGCGCCCATTCAATGGCCGGGCTAATTTGGGCTGCTCGAACATAGTGAGATATGGCGGGTAGAACCATACCACCCTCCTTTGGACTCTTATGCAGAGTTGCCTTTTCCACTCTAGGGGATTTTGATACCCAGATAAAGTATAATCTTAGTTTGTAGTTCCTTGAAAAAATATCTGGGGATACATATTGGGAGTGTCCACTCTATATTTAGAAGACGGGGAAGGAAATTCATTTTATACAATTAATCCTGGCACTCAAAGACCAATCCAATTTCCTCCACCAATATTGGTCTTTCTAAAATGTGTTGTGGAAAAGATGTCAAGCTCCTGTTTTAGTGCTGTAATAGACTCATCTGGTTCAGTTAAAAAGCATACAATATCATTGGCAAAAAGCATGACCTGGTAATTCCTGTCTCCCACCTTAATTTTATGAATAAGAGGGCTGTGATTAATTTTTGGATTAAAGGCTCCATCGCGAGGGTAAAAACTAAGGGAGAAGGGGGACAACCCTGTCTCGTCCCTCTTTTCGGCCTAAGGGGCTGTGTAAGTTCTCAATTGACTTTTATTGGAGCCTGTGGACTAAGATAGTTCGCCATAATGAAGGAAGTCATAACAGAGCCCAGTGAGGTCGTAGATGGGACCTTCTATAGGTAGCCCCATTCTACCTTATCAAAGGCCTCCATATCCGGAGTGAAGGATCATTAGTGGTGTTGATTGTGGACTAAGTCAATGAGGGCTACTGTCAGCCATGTATTATTGTGAGAATGACTATTTCTGCGTAGGATTAACTCCCGAGTGTAAGGTGAAATCAAATCTGGCCAAACCCTATTCAATCTTGAGACCAGGACCTTTGTATACATTTTTATGCCATTCTGTAATGGGGCTATAGGACAATAAGATACGTGGCTAAGGGGGTCTTTGTCTGGCTTCAAAAAGACCGTGATGATAGCCTCTAGCATGGTGTCTGTGACCCATCCTGTATCCCCTATGTAGTTAAACAGCTTGGCTAGCAGTTCGATCAGTTGGGTCTGTAATGCCTTGTAAAATGACACTGTAAAACAATCTGAGTCAGGGGCCTTATGATGTGGCATTCTACTGATTGGTAGGGCTACTTCTTGGGACGTGATCAGAGCCTCTAATTCTTCTATACATTCAGGGTCTAATGCTGGGATTGGTAAAGGCTAAGGTGGAAATCTTGTTCGTTGGGTTTGAGGTCCTGTCTGATGTAAAGCAGTGTGTAGAAATCTGTGAATTGCTGGAAAATTTCTGGAGTCTTAGTGACAATTGTGCCTCTTGATAGTTTGCTGTTTTTGAATATAATTATGGGACGGCTGTGCCCGTAATCTAAAGGCCACAATGTGGTCCAACTTGTCTCCCTTTTCACAATAAAAAATAACATTTATTTAGGCGTTTCACATATGATCAGTTGCTTTAGTTCTCTAGCTTTAGTGAGGGAATGAAAAGTTTGAATGGAGCAACCAGCTCTGTGTTGAGGTTCAAAGGTTAAGTGGATTCAATGTTAGCTTTGTTCGCACTGGCCAGCCTCTGGAAAGTGGCAGTGTGGGAGATAATTTCCCCTCTCATGATTGCCTTACACACGCACCCCAAAATGTTGGGAGGGGGACATGCTGCATGTCTTTCTCTTGAAAGTAAATAACCTTTTAACTATTGTGGATCAAAGGCCATTTCATTGAGACTCCAAAATTGGGGCTCGGGGAATCTTGTGCTATTAGACCTACTGGTATTAAAACTGGTGCATGCTCGGTTAGTGGGCATGTAGCTATCTCCGTATTTAGTATTTGTACATAGGCTATCCTATTAGTTAGGAAGAAGGCGACACGCGAATATATCCTATGTACCCTTAAATAAAACGTATAGTTCCTTTTACCGGAATGTTGCAAACGCCATGCCTCTAAGAGGCCCAGAGATTGACACCATCCAACAGTGTAGGGGGGGTTTGAGAGGTGTGCCTGCGAGTTACCTAAATGTCTCATCAAAGACTGCATTTAAATCACCACCAATGATCAACCACTCTCTAGTGAAAGCTTCAACATGTGGGAATTATCTTCATTAAGAACATAAACTGAGAAGAGGGGGAAATCCTGGTCTGTAGTCACCCCCCTAATGTCCACACTTCTCCCTTCTTAATCTCTTGTAATAGCCTTGAGTTGAGAATCTAGATCCTTTCTAAACAAGATTGACACCCTCTTGGTTTTAGTGAAGGCACTTGAGTGATATTGTTGGGGAAACCAGTAGGAATTCAGTCTCTGCTCATCTTGCGTAAAAAGATGAGTCTCTTGTAGAAATATCATATCAATGCCTTTGTCGTGTAACCTTTTTAGTATTGCTCATCGCTTGATGGGGTAGTTCACTCTGGACATTCAGGGCCAGTAGCTGAACATTAGTCATTGGAGCGCTTCAGCTTTTCCAACATTTTGCGCACTCTTTCCTAGGCTGCCCACTCGCCACACAGCCTGCCCAATATCCTGCCAGTATGCCTGCTCCCCATCCAACCTGCTTTTTCTCCCTGCTCTTCCTAAGCTTGCCTGCTTTCCCCTCAGCTTTTCCACTCTCCCATCAGCTTACCCGCTCACACCCCAAGCTTACCCACTCAAACCCCACCATGACCACTCTCCTGATCCTCTAACTGTCTACTCTTCTCCCGACTGCCACTTCTCCCCTTAGCCTGCCCACTCTGCTCCCAGGATGCCCAGTCTCCTCCTAATAGACCTGCTCTTCCCCCTGTGCGATTGTTCTCCCTGCTCTTGCCTTCTACTCTCTCCACAGATTGCCTTCTCTCCCAGCCAAATGGCTCTCCCCTTTGCTTGCCTGCTCCCCTTCTCTGCCTGCCCGCTTTCTTCTTCAGCCCAGCCACTTTCCCAGATGTTCTAACACTCTGCCCACTTCTCCCAATAGCCTGCCTGCTCTCCTCCAAGTATGCCTTTCCTCCACCGTCTGCTTGTTGTCCCTGTCTTCCCTCAGTCTTCCCGCTTTCCAACTCAGCCTAACCATTCTCCCACTCCGCCAACCTGCTGTCCCCTCTGTTTACCCCAGGCATACCTACTCTCTATCCTGTCTGCTTGTTTTCTCGGCCCTCTGCTCAGATTATCTCTCTTGTAAGGCTACCCACTCTTCCCTCAGCCCACAAGCTCTCACATCAGAGTGCCTGCTCACCCACCTAGAGGCCAACTCGCCACCCTCAGCCTGCCCTTTCAGCCTTCCCCACTGTCCAGCCAATCTACTTGATCTCCCAGCCCTCCCTGAGATAGACTGCACACCTTCTCAGCAGACCACTCTCCTATCTCTATCACTTCTCCCCTCAGACTGCCTGCAGTCCCGTCAGATTAGCTGCTCTCCCCTCAGACTACACTCACCCCTCTGCCTACCAGCTCACTCCCTCAACTCATCATCCTCTCAGCCTACTCGCTCTTCCAGATCGTCTAATACTCTGCCAACTTTCACCCAGTCCGTTACTTGTCGCCTCAGTCTTCAATAGGTGTTCAAGATCATGATCTCCTGGTATCCTGGACAGGCTGACAGCTGAGCAGGTTCAGGCTATGACTGATAAGCCATTAGCAAAGACTTTGCTAAACCAAATAAGGCCAAGAAAATTGGAAAACGTAAAGATTAGGATGTGGATACAGATTTTGCAAGTGATTCGACACCATCCAAGCCTAGTACTTCTGGGGCAAGTACATTTCCAGACAGGAACTGGTGTGCATTTTAATTAATCAGTGGTTTCATTCCACCCCTGGAGGAAGAGGATGCTGAGGGATTGTCCTCAGTATGCCAAGCCAGCAGCATTAGCTCTTCCATTGCACCCAAAGATCAAGGACTTGATTTTCAGAAGTTGGACGGAGCCTGGTCAGTTTCAGGTTCCAAGATTTTTTCAAAAGTCCGGAGGAAGAGGTTAAAATACTCCCATAGTCCATCAAAGTTGAGTCTGGCCTGATTATTTGGGAGATCAACTTTTAATTTGGATGACTCCTCCATCTGGCTCCATCAATTGAAAGGTGGGCAGTGGCCTTAAAAAATGTTTCGGAACTTCCAATCTGATGTTGAGGGCAGCTTCTTACGTTGCGTTGACTTCAGTCTTTGGTTAAAGCCTCACCCAGGCTATGCAGGAGAGTGCAGAAGTATCGGACATTTTAGTAAAGCTGGAACAACAGTGGAAGTCTCTGATGGATACTTCTTCCTGCTTCATTAAGGCTGCATCGGTAGGGTCTAACTCGGTGATTTTTGCCAGAAGGAATTGATGGCTCCGGATTGGAAGGCTGACTTCTCTGAAAAGGCCTTGTTCCTAAAGATTCCATTCAAGGGCAAGAAGCTGTTCAGAGACCATCTGGATGAAATGATGAGGCAATCTTTCAAAGGCAAAAGGCATTCCTGGTATTATAAATCTTTTTCTGTTAAGGGTATCAAACTGTGGAACACAGATTCTCTGGAATACTCTAGTAAAAATTCCAAATCCTGTTCTGCTAGAAGCAGGAAATTTCAGCCGAGAAAGTAATGCAAATCCCATGAGCTGTTTGGAAAGGCAGGCTCATCTAATCATTGCTCCTGACTATGCTTCTCCTACGTTGGAGCTAGTCTGAGGAAGTGTTACTATGGATATCGATGCGTTTATCTATAAAAATGAACTATCGTCCTTATTAATAGAATCGCCCGTCTGAACTCCACATCTACCTCAACACACAAGTATGTAGTCAGGCAGGCCCTGTGACCTAGGCCCGTGATTACTGGTTGATGGGTCACAGGTGGGAGGGTTCCTAGTTGGCAGGAAAACACTCCGGCAGGAAACTCTTGCTCAATCCCACAGATGGATGCAGCGACAATTCAAGGGTCAGGGGAGATTGCCCCAATAAAGCACTCATGGCCAGAGGGGGTATGGGCACTTCTGAAAACACCATAAAGTCAGATGCCACATGAATTAGGAACGCATAGCCAATCAGGACCTAGCACATGTAGAGATCACACACTCCCCATGGCGAACATCTGGACACGTTCACCACTGGCCACACTGTGTCCTCGCAAGGTCGAGACCCACCTGTAGTAACCATTTGATCATTAATTTATAACTCTAAGGCAGCAACCAACATTCCTCACCATATATGGTACGCCAGATACGTTTATTGCTTGTTCTAATTTTGTATATGAGTACAAACCCAATGTAAATTGAGACAGTCCTCCGATCTTGTGCCTGTAACTGTTCTCCCGGTCAAACTGTTTCATTAAAAAAACTGTTCCTGTTTTGCCAAACATCTCTTGTTTTCTGTTTTTTTTCTAAGGAATTCAAACCCGATTGCATTACTCCATCATTAATCCATCAGCAAAGAATCTACCTTTTGCCTTATCTGGACAATTGTCTGGTCTTGTCTCCTTCTGTACAACAGATGACTGCTCATGTGGACAAGGTTTTGCAAATGTTGACAAGTCACAGATTCCTGATACATGTCAAACAGTCTCATTTGCTGCCAGATCAGAACAGTACTTTCCTAGGTGCCAGATTTCGTGCAGATCAGGGCATTGTGACTTTGCCTGAGAAAAGAGCGTTGAAAATTCAATCTCATGTCTCGAATCTAAGGACAACGATTCATCCCAGTGTATAAGCATGGATGAAAGTTCTGGGGGATTTGGCAGTGACAGGTTTTTGGTCCCCTCGGTGACGCTTCATTTGAACAAGCTGATACATTTCATTCTTAAAGCCAGTACAAAGATAGACAAACCCCGAGGGAGATAATAGCTAAAAGGGTAGGCAAAACCTTTGTGTACCCATTTTGCGACCTACTACCAGTTTGGACTGAGGAGAGGGACCAATATGACGGGTCTTGGCCGAGGGAAGGATCGTTTGAGCCAGGGGACATGGCAGTAGTGGAGGACTGCATCAGGCATGAAGGAGGAAACCCTAAGTGGGACTTCCTTTACATGCAGTGATGCCTCGCAAGATGGGAATGCTATGTTGAGTGGAAACCTGTAGAGTCACCAAGCGTGATAGTGTGCTCGGCGCAGTGTATAATAATTTGACCCAATGGCAGAACCGAGGGCCGAAGTCCACCACCCTCAGGACCTCCAGCAGATACCCCCAATCAACAGTATCAAAAGCTTTCTCTAAATCTATGGATACCAGGGCTAGCTCCTCATCTCTGTGGCACACCTCATGAATGATGTGTGTCAGCCCTCTTATGTTCATACCTGTGCTGCGAGCGGATATCAACCCACACTGGTCTTCGTGGATCATGTGGGACATATAGGGAGCCAGCCGGACGGACAAAATCTTGCACAGTATATTAACATCCTAATTAATCATGGTGAAGGGTCGGTAAGCTGCTGGATCCCGGCCGTTCCCCCTGAGCTTCAAAAGCATGACTATCTCCTCTTCCTGCATGGTTGGGGGCAGCAGCCCCCGCTCCTACGCCTCCTCGTACATCTGCAATAGAGGCTGTGCCGAGTACGCCTGTAGAAATTCCATCCGGAAACTGACCGCTCCCAGGGCCTTGGCCCCGGGCATGGACCACAGTGCCTCTCAGATCTCCTCAACGGTTATCCTGGCATCGAGGTCCTTCACCTCCGAGGGCGGGAGCAGCCTTAACATCAACTGTCGGAGAAACGGGACATAGCGGTCCTCGTGCACCGCGGGGTCTGCCGTATGACTGTCTGCAGATGACATTTAAATACATATAGTATTCCCCCACTGGTGTGCACTGGGTTCCCACCCGCATCCATCAAACAAGTCGTCAAGGGTGCTGCCTGCTCCTTCAGCAGAATCCAGGCCAATAGACGCCCGGATTTATCCCCTTCGGCGTGTAGCCTCTGGCGATACCGGCACAACGTGTATTTATCCAGCCTGTCCCATAGATCCCCGGTTCGCATGCTCGACCGCCTCTCCCCAGCCTGGACCTCCGCCAGGATGCTCTCCTCCTCATCAAGTTCCTGCTGTAACTGTCTGCGCACCCCACATGTCAATCTCATGCTTGCTCCCAGAGACACCGCTTTAATTGCTTCCCATTCATTAGCTCTGTTGGCCGTCCCCCCCCCCCCCCCATTGGAGGCCACGTATTCTGTCACTACCTTTGACAAGAGTTCCCTCCCCACCTGAACCTGACCTATGGTTATGACATTCTTTTGGCCAAAAAGGACTGGCCACCTGAGTTCGTAATGGAGTATGAAAATCTCCTTTAAAATTTTGCATCACTAATGGAAAACCTGCCTTGAGCTTCAGAAATGAAACTGCATTTAAAAAGTGACACGCAGACATTTAATGCTCCAGCTTCTGTTGGCCTTCGAGATAAGCAAGGAATTTTTCTCTCCGTGTGAAGAGAGAACAGTGGCATAATTTGCAGCTTATAACCTTATCTATTTAGTTGGTGGAAATGTTTACACAAAGCCTCATTTCATTCTTTGCTTTAGAGAGAATAGAAACACATTTTAAAAGTGTATTACCATGTTATGTTTAATGTTTCTTGCTTAATTAAAACGATCTTTTGCAGCTCATGTTATGTGTTTAGTTAGAAATAAAATGTTTCTTTAAAGGAAGGTTGGGAGATGAAGTTATATTAAATAAGATGCAGAATATGCTGTGGGAAGAATCTTCGCCTGTCTGATAAGATGACGTATGCAATCTGCCGAGGGGTGGAGGTGTCCTTTTGGAAAATGCTGGATTCCAGTTGGATGAAGACAGTCGCGCTACATGCTTTGTAACATTCTTTGATAAACGTGTTCCTGGTTGGAGTTTCAGAACACTTGCAGAATCCTTGCAGACAGATTTAGAGACGGTAGGCTGCAGAGGAGTTTCAGACTTCGATGCAGAAATGAAGGGAGGAGAGCAGATGTGATTTGCAGATGCAGGGAAGGAGGGGGTCCGGCTTTGATGAGCAGAACGGAGGCAGACGTAGATTAGATGCAGGTTTTGTCCTTTCTGACTTTTATTAAAATCCCCAAGCTTTATGCTTTGACTAACTGGCTTTGCCAAGGCTCATTTGCCCTATGCTTTATTTCTCTTCGTGGGAGATTCTGTAATTATCAATTATTGATTTAGCTTCATGCTAAGCTCACTCTTGCTTCTATTCTTGAACTCTTCATGAGTTCTGACTGACATCATTCGTGTCTCATTGTCTTAGAATAGGGATTCTTTCCTTTATGGAACGTGCGGTATGCAATTTATGATATGCTCTGTACTAACTTAATTTTTCTATTATCAATTCTGCAACCTGATTGATACCTGACTAATGAATAAAGAGTCAGAGATTCTTAAATATTTAATAGAAAATAAATCCCTTTAAAACTACTCACAACTCTCACTATTGACTAAAATGTTTATCTGAATTTGATTAATTGCCCATGTTTATGAGGGAGCTCCTCTGGTTAAAACACGGTGGCCAAGATCTAGCGCCTTGAGCGGAAACAAGGGTAATGGTAATCAAAGGTAATGGTGCCACATTTCCTAAATTTTCCAAAGGGGGATTACCTTGAGATTTCCGCTCCAACAGGATGGTAGCAGAGGTAAGGTTATACATCTTGACCAAAAGGAGCAGAGTTTAGGTTAACGTCCTGAAAGGAGCTACAAAAAATTGCCCAAGTTAAAATAAGGCCCAAGCCCCAAATAGTCCTGATTCCAATGCCCAGAACTTGAAGACTGGCAAAGCGGTATTAGAAGGCGGTTGCTGAAGAAGGTGTGAGTATTAATAGGGAGCAATGCGTTGCAGTAATTTCTGATTGCGGTAATTTTGACTGGTAATTGCATTTGCGATAAATACATTGGATTAGATTGTGGTATGCGGTAATTCAGGTTGCAGTATTTGCATGGAATGTGTTAGGTTGCAGTGATTTTGATTGTGTGATGTCTTGCGGAGTTGGGATGAGAGTCGAGTAAATGTGGTTTCGGACCGGATGCGCGCGGTCCAAGAGTTTCGTTTTGCTTTGGTTATCGGGCTCAAGAGTAGCCTAAAATCCCAGGATATATTTGTGGTGTAGAAAACGCTGTTTTTTTTTTTTTTTGTAATTGTCTGACCATTGGTTTGTTGGGAAGTCATGAAGAGCTATCGACAACCTGCCTGGGGCAGGGAACTTTGTGTGAGTGGACTTGTTTGGATTGTGTCGGAAGCTTTGTGTACAGGGGTGGACTAGATCGATTCAGGTGACCAGCGTAGGCCGAGGGTCGTTGTGTGTGGATGTTCTTGAGCGATTGAATTCTATCGATCTTTTAGAAAGGCAGACAATTACTTGTTTTGATGATTGCGAGAGTGAATGTGTACGGAGAAATTGTGAAGGAGGCTGAGCTGCTGTGAGGAGTGAGTGTGATGTCCGAGTGTGCCGCGCTTTGATAGGTCCGTTGTGTGATTACCGTATTGAGATTGGTTGAAAGTCTTCAAGAATTTAAACTGTAACCGGATTGGAGGAAAAAATTGGATGTTTATGGAATAGAATCAAAACATTGGATTGAATTATTGCTGAAATAAAATTGTTTAAAGGCTTTAAGACACTTCTGAGAGGTAAATCGACAAATTCGATTTGGGTCGGTGACGAGAACCCACCTGATGGAACGTCTGCCCATTTTATGTTAAATTTGGGATTATTTTCATGTTTGTGGATTCGCCAATGGTGCAAGGTTACTGAGATAGAGGGTCCTTTGAGTTTTCCAAAATATGGTACTTTTGAACTGCAAATTATTGACGGATTAAGAGAAATGTTATCTGAAATAGTCACCATCTAGAGCCGCACAATTTGAAGCCTTAAGCATGTGGGAAAAGACCGCAAGAGACGAGGAAAGAGAGGATGAAAGGGTAAAGGAGCAGATACAGGAGAAGGAAATTATAGATGACAAGCCTCAAACTAATAGTGATTTAAGGGATGACATATTGGTTGCATTGTTAACTGAGTGTCCACCACCTTATGTGGTACCCACTACAAATACTGCTAATAGTGTACCAGCAAGTACCTCAGTGGCTACTGCTTCTGTTGAACAAAGAGAAATCCAGATTGAGAGAACTTTAGACATTTCAGATTGACCCACCACTTGTTGACTCGATATCGACAGTGATACCTCCAGGTGTTAATGCTCCAATTGTGACTGATTCGGGACAAATACTACAAACTGTAGCAGCACAAACAATGCATAGACAAACTTTGACTGGCCAAATTAATATGCTCCCAACTCAAGAAGTTCAAAGAACTGCAGAAGGAGTAATTACATCAGGGTTTATTGTGACATCTCAGAATTCACAGATTATAGAACAGAAACTGCCCTTGACAGTTCAAGCATTGAAAGACAGGGGAAACATTGTTTTTACAACACCAATAGCCAAGGGAGAAACCAATTTATTTGAAGATGGGATTTTTCGACCATGGTTTGAGGAAGCAGCAGGGATTAAAAGGACCGAGAGCATGGTAGAACAAATTGACCCAGAACCTGAAAAAGAGAGACCACTTAATGTTTCAAATTTAAAAATTGAACTTGGAGAAATTATTAGGGAAGGTTTAGATCTTGGGAATTTGAACCAGTATCAGGAAAAAGACTTAATTTGTCTGAGTAAGGAAATTACAAAATGTGAAGAAACTGCATGTGATGGAATGAATGATTTGGCCTGAGAATATGAAATTGATGTTCCAGGAAGTTTCCATTTCAGAAAAGTTTCAGGGTACAGATGGATGATGAAGCAATTGAGACAACGCGTTGTTCACGAATGCGATTACACATTACAGAATTGGTGAAATACATTTGTAAATGGAAGGGTTTTGAGAAATTAGGAAACAAGTGGGCAAGGAAACATGAGGAGAAAAAGAAACCACCAGACCTAGCTGAGGACAACAATAAACCGGATGAGCGAGAAGCTTCAGCTTATCTATTGAGAGAAATAGTGGGAGTAGTACATGTACCATGGGACGAAGGAGAACTTGCAGCATTTGTGAACAAATGTTCAAAATTGAGAGACATGCCTGTACTGTGGAACCCACAAGTTGATGACTTTATTGAAATCTCAAATGTGTTGTGGATTAATTTCAAAATATTCTTTGACACTGAAAACCAATTGAATTGTGGTCTGAATGTAAAGTTGTTGTGCATGGTCCAAGTGAGGAGACAATGAGAGAGTCTTGCACAAATGCACCATCTTCTGTTGTTATGGAGAAACATGAAGCTGTGATTACTTTTCTGAAGGGCTGAGTCCCACCAAAAGATCTTAATTGGAGAAAGATCAAAAGAATCTCACGAGAACTAAATTAATCGGTTCGTGAATTTTGTGAAAGAGTGTGTCAGGAGCCTCAACAAAACAGCAGAAGAGAGTGTACTGATGTCAGTGACGTGTGATTCTTTGTGCCTCAATTTTCTATTGAATTAATGATTTTTGGTCAGATCGGTGTGCACATTCAGCAAAATGTGATTGGTTGGCAAAGAGATTTGATAGATGGGATTGCGAACAATGAAGGTGAGATACAAGGCGTGGTTCCACAAGCAGGAGTACAAGGTGCTCAAGGAGAATTTGGCTTTTTACAGGACAGAGATAGAAGAGTTTTGGTTGGTCCATAGTCTGGTATTGATGTTGCAATGCTGAACAAAGTGACCTTTTGCCATCTTTGTAACAGATTTGGGCATTGGAGGAAGAAGTGTAGACTTAATACTGCTACAGTAAATGGAAATGTGCAAATACAGGGAGAAATGCAGATGCAAAATGTGCCAGTTCAGCTAATGCAAATGTCAATTCAGAAATGGGTACCAATGATACAAGTTCTCCAAGCCCAGATGGTCCCGCCAAATATGGGAAACCCTAAAATGAACTTAAATCAATTGTCCAAAGCAAATTTGAATTCTTTTCAGAACCAAAATCAGAACACATTTCAACAGTCTGCTGTATTTGAAAGTGACAGTTTTAGCCCCAGCATTCTGATATCACCAGATCCATTGTGGGAACAGCGGAAGTTCTAGACCTACCTTACTTAGGGAAAAAGACCCAAGTTGTAGGAGTTCTAAACAGACAGATTGCAAATTCAGTTTTAGAGAAGATTGTAGCAAAATTAGGTTCATTTGAGGAAAGTTATCAATTTGTTCTTTGTGACTCAAGCAATGTAGGCCTGCTAGGAAAACATTTGTGGTGCAAGTTGAACTGCAAAATTTACTGTACACCGGATGATATTGAATATCAGACTCCTGATGAGGATGTAAAGTTTAAAATGGCCCAACAAGCGAGAGGTGTAGGATTGGTTTCAGAAATGACAGTTGAAAAATTACCCTCTGATTTGGAAGAAACGGTGAACCAAGCAGTAAGGGAGCTCACAGAGAAAGATGTTGGATTCATAAAAAGTGCAGAACCAGTCTTAGTCCAATTAAAATCGGATGCCATGTATTCAGCAACACTATCATACAATTCGACAGAAGAGACAGTTGCAGGAATTTCACTCGTAATTGGAGATAAACTGAGTGAGGGACTTTTGGAGGAATTGATTGGAAGTTCATGTAACTCTGATCACAAGTTTACAGAAACCCAATGAGAAGTACAGAATAGTGCAGGAGATTAGCAGCATAGTTGCTCTGTGTTGTCCTATGGTACCGAATCCAGCCAACATACCTTTTCAAATTGCATGTACTGAAGAATGGCTTACCGTTTTTGATTTTTGTCAGGTTTATATCATAGTGCCATTACGTGAGGATAGTCCGGAATACTGCCAAAAAGATCAGTGTTCGAGGCATAAGAGCTGCAGATTGTACACTGTGCATAGATCGCCATCTGGTGTTGGGCTCGGATGCTTGCACTTTGTTGTCTTGGAAGAGTCTTTTGTAGTCACGAGGTAGGTGACTCCTCCTTTGGACGATAGTGCGAATGGGCATCGACTCCATCTTCAGATTGTTTTTTCCCGCCATCGGGTTCGGATGTAACTTCAGCGCTCCGGTTCCGGACTTTATTTTCCAAACCTTTTTCGACGCGCAAATTATTTCTAACTCGACGGTATTGTTTTCGATCGCGTAATCTTCGCGCATCTCTCCTACTCCATTCCGGTCGTCGACGCGGGCCGTTGGGCCTACCGACGCCGCTCGGGCCTACAGCTCATGGAAAGAACTCCATTAAAAAAAATGCCCCCAGTGTGGAGCCAAATTCCCACACAGTGTCCATCACAAGGTCTGTAACCTGTGTCTCTCGCCCGAACACGACGAGAACGACTGCCAGGCCTGCGCCTCTTTTAGATCCAAGAAATCCATCTGTGATCGCCGGGCCCGACGACACATCATGGCGCAGACACCAACTCCGGCACCAGTGGACATCTTCGATGAAGGCCCCGATGTTCTGGAGGACGATTCCGAAGACCTACAAATCCGAAGCAGACGACTCAGACGACCACATCACTCCTGGTCAACGAGTCAGTACCACTGCCCCTATCCCAACTCCACCCCAAAAAACCAAGGCCCTGGTCAAGACTCCGCCTGCTGTCCCCAGTCGCGACCTAAAACAAGCTTCAGAAGCCCCGCCCTCGGCTCCGAAGATAAAGGCCAAGACTTCCGGTAGCTCGGGACCGAGCAAACCTCATCTCACAGTCCCACCGGCGCCTTCGGCACCGAACACAGGAGACCAACCTACTCCCAAACACAAGTCGGCACCGACCACTTCGACGCTGAAAGACAAACCATCCACTCCGAAGCCAAAACCTTCGGAACCCAAGAACATCTCCGGCTCCATAACAAAGCCAAAGGACTCTAAACAAACTCCTAAAGCTAAGGAGCACAAATCAAAACCTCGCTCGGACCCTAAGACGTCGGCACTGAAAGCGGTTATCGACCAAGAAACACTTTTTCACCCTGATCCTCTCGATCCCAAGCAGAAAAAGCTACACATGGATCCCAAAACAGGACATGTGGCTACTATTCCACACAAGAAGAGGAAGATGGACACAAAAGACACTCCTGTAGTGCCTTCAAAGAAGAAAGACTGTGCCACTTCACCTATCAGACCCTCTTCTCCTGTTCTTCTTCCCCCTAACCCTATCCTTTCTCCTGAGCCAGGTCCTCCTTCTAAACCTGTCTCTCCTCCACACACTCCAACACCTCCTCCACATTCACCACAGGATGATGTTGATGATGATTTCAACAATGGGGGCACACCAATGACCCTTATACTGATCCTGACGATCATACAGATATGCCACAAGATCATTGGGACGATTACAATGACCCAATAGACCTCCCTTCTCCACAGCCATATCCAACAAAACCATCTCCCCCAGAAGACAATATTGGTTTTGGACAACTCGTAAACAGGGCTGCTCTCTACCATGGCGTCCCCATACACTCAGACCCTACGGAGGACGACTTCCTCCTAGAAACCTTTGAACAGTCCCAGAAAACTGTCCAAACCCTGCCAATGTTAAAAGGGGTCATTAAACACGCCCCTGACATATTCAAAGACCCAGTCAGGACCAGAATTCTCAATCCTAGGATTGATAAAAAATATAAACCTGCCCCTGCCGATCCCACCTACATCAAAGGGCAACTACCCTTAGACTCACTAGTAGTCTCTAATGCTAGGAAGCGCGCCAATTCTCAAACCTCCGGTGACGCACCACCTCCGGATAAAGAATCCAAATTGCTAGATGTCTCTGGCAAAAGAGTTGCTGCTCAAGCAACTAATCACTGGCGCATAGCCAACACCCAAGCATTACTTGCTAGGTACGACAGGGCCCACTACGACCGCCTAGAGACCCTGTTACAACATTTGCCTGACCAATACAAAACAGAGGCAAATGACTTAATTCAAGAGGGCAAACTAATAAGCAATGCATCCATCAAATGTGCCCTACACGCAGCCGACACAGCCTCCAGGTCTGTCAACACTAGTGTGCTACTCAGACGACATGCCTGGTTACGCATTTCAGGCTTTAAACAAGAGGTTCAGACGGCTATCCTTAATCAACCCTTCAATCAGGAACAGCTTTTTGGGCCGGCGGTAGACACCATTTTAGAAAAAATGAAAAAGGACACTGACACCGCTAAATCCATGGGAGCATTACAGTCTCCATCCCCACGTGGTTCCTTTCGTCGCTCCTTTTATAGGGGAGCATCTAAACATATTGGAACAGACACCGCCTCCTCTTCATATAAAACCACCACTCACGCATCCCCCAACAGAGGATATTTTAGAGGTGGATACAGGGGAAATAACAACAAGGGCAGAGGCCGAGGTAATACCAACACTCGTGCCTCCTCTGCTACTAAACAGTGACTTCCCTCCAGACCATTCCACTCTGGTCGGAGGGACACTCTCACAGTTCCTGCCTGTCTGGGATTCCATCACAACAGACAAGTGGGTAAGACAGATTATCCAGTATGGTTACTGCCTCGAACTCACAGCAACCCCACCCAACATTCCACCCAAACAGCGTCCAATGTCCACAGAACACATTATGCTCTTAAAACAAGAGGTTCTCTCACTGCTTCAAAAGCACGCAATAGAACCAGTTCCCTTACAGCACCAAGGGACAGGGGTTTACTCGCTGTATTTCCTAATCCCCAAAAAGGACGGCACCCTCAGACCAATACTGGACCTCAGACCCCTCAATCTCTACATACAGTCCGATCATTTTCATATCATCACTCTGCAACAGGTTCTTCCACTTCTACAACAAGGCGACTTTCTCACCACACTAGATCTCAAAGACGCCTACTTCCACATTCCCATACACCCTGCCCACAGGAAGTATCTAAGGTTCATAGTGGACGGACAACACTATCAGTTCAAAGTCCTACCATTCGGGGTAACCACCGCACCCAGAGTATTCACAAAGTGCCTTGCGGTAGTAGCAGCACACTTAAGAAGACAACAAATCCATGTCTTTCCATATCGCGACGACTGGCTAATAAAAGCCAAGTCGTTCAACCAGTGTGTTCATCACACTCATCAAACTATCCAACTACTACACAACTTAGGATTCACACTAAATTACCCCAAGTCAAACCTCCAGCCTTCCCACATACATCAGTATCTAGGAGCCACAGTAGACACTTCCAAAGCCCTAGCATTTCCAAGTCCAGCTCGCATAGCCAGTATACAAGCCCTAACCAGCAAATTTCAACCGCAGCAGTCACTCCCAGCAAGGGTGTTCATGCAACTCATAGGAATGATGGCCTCTTGCATATTTCTCGTACCTCATGCAAGACTTCAGATGCGCCCCCTACAGGAATGCCTAGCACGTCAGTGGAACCAGGCTCAAGGACAACTTACAGATCTAGTGTTGGTAGACAGCCGCACCCATCACTCTCTACAGTGGTGGAACACACAAAACCTGTCCAAAGGGCGGCCGTTCCTCGAGTCAGTTCCACAGATAACACTAACAGCGGACGCATCACTCACTGGTTGGGGAGCCCATCTCCTAAACCATACAATTCAAGGCAAATGGACCACTCAACAAAAAGTGCTCCATATCAACCACCTAGAATTACTGGCAGTATTTCTTGCATTAAAATCATTCCAAGTACATCTACAACACAAGACTGTCCTAATCCGCACCGACAACATGACAGCCATGTACTACATACAAAAACAAGGAGGCACACATTCTCTGCAGCTGTCCCAGCTCGCACAAACCATATGGAGATGGGCCATCCCACAAAAGATATACCTGCTAGCACAACATCTTCCAGGAATTCACAATCAGATTGCGGATCTGCTAAGTCGACAGACACACGAATGGGAACTTCATCCCCAAGTTCTCCAACCTTTTTTCCAAAGGTGGGGTCAACCAGACATAGATCTGTTCGCCACACACGTGAACGCAAAATGCCCAACCTTCGCCGCAAGGTTTCCACACCCGTCGTCCAAAGGCAATGCGATATGGATGAACTGGTCAGGCAGATTTGCGTACGCTTTTCCGCCACTCCCACTGATTCCCCTAGTAGTACGCAAGCTCTGACAGTCTCTCAAAATGAGCCTGGTGGCTCCCAGATGGGCACGCCAACCATGGTTTACAACTCTACTAGAACTGTCGGTGGTTCCACACCAAAAACTACGCCTCTCCCCAACATTGCTAACGCAGAACCATGGAGAGATACAACACCCCGATCCAGGACAACTGAATCTAGCGATCTGGCTCCTGAAGTCCTAGAGTTCGGTTATCTTAACCTTCCGCCAGACTGTATGCACATTATTAAAGAAGCCAGACACCCTACTACTAGAGCTTGCTATGCAGCTAAATGGAAAAGATTGGTCATCTACTGCACAAATAATAAAATTGATCCACTGGATGCTTCCATCCAAGACATTATTTGCTACACTTACAAAGATGTAATCTAGCATATTCATCCATACGATTACATCTAACAGCACTCGCCGCTTATTTACAAAACAGACAACATTTGTCATTATTCAGAATGCCTGCAATTAAAGCCTTTATGGAGGGACTTAAAAGAATAATTCCTCCCAGACTGCCACCCTCTCCAGTGTGGAATTTAAACATTGTCCTTACCAGGCTCATGGGTCCCCCATTCGAACCTCTACATAAATGTGAACTGCAGTTCCTCACATGGAAAGTTGCTTTCCTTGTCGCAATCACCTCTCTCAGAAGGGTAAGCGAGATCCAGGCTTTAACCATACAAGAACCATTCTTACAAATACATCATAATAAAGTGGTTCTCAGAACAAATCCACAATTCCTTCCCAAAGTAATCTCAGCTTTTCACCTTAACCAATCTGTTGAGTTACCAGTGTTTTTCCAAACCCAGACTCTGTAGCAGAAAGAGCTCTTCACACACTGGACGTCAAAAGAGCCCTACTTTACTACATAGACAGGACTAAGTCTTTTAGGAACACAAAACAACTGTTTGTAGCCTTTGCACCACCTCATAAAGGTAACCCCATCTCTAAAGATGGGATCGCTAGGTGGATAGTAAAATGCATTCAAATATGCTACCAAAAAGCTAAACGCACATTAACAATTCCCCCTAGAGCACATTCAACACGTAAACTAGGGGCTTCCATGGCATTCTTAGGGAACATTCCCTTAGATGATATATGTAAGGCAGCAACATGGTCTACACCACACACTTTCACCAAACACTATTGTGTTGACGTGCAGGCGAAGCAACAAGCTTCTGTAGGCCAAGCTGTTCTTAGAACATTATTTCAAACTACTGCAACTGATACAGGTGACCACCGCTAAGGGAGACACTGCTGTACAGTCTATGCACAGTGTACAATCTGCAGCTCATATGCCTTGAACGGAAAATGCTACTTGCCAGTATGCATCTGTTCTTGGCATGTAGAGCTGCAGAGTTGTACACGCCCACCCGCCTCCCCGGAACCTGTATCTGTTCCAGTATTATCTTAATTAGATACATTCACATGGACATCTCTTACTTCTTACTAACTCCATCATTTTCCCATCATGGCGACAAAACAATCTGAAGATGGAGTCGATGCCCATGCGCACTATCGTCCAAAGGAGGAGTCACCTACCTCGTGACTACAAAAGACTCTTCCAAGACAACAAAGTGCAACATCCGAGCCCAACACCAGATGGCGATCAATGCACAGTGTACAACTCTGCAGCTCTACATGCCAAGAACAGATGCATACTGGTAAGTAGCATTTTCCATCTGGGACACATGATAAAAAAGGAGGTAGAAAGGTGTCACCAGAGAGAGTGGAAGCAATTTACCAGATTAATCCTCCTCGAACTTAGAGAGAAGTCAGGATGCTTTTGGGAATGGTTGGCTACTGTAGACAGTTGACACCAAACCTTTCCCTAGCGACCAAGCCTTTACTGAGGCTGACACACAAGGATGTGTCTGATCTGCTTCCATGGGACAACGATTGCACAAAAGCATACCTAGAGTTGAAAGAGAAAGTGTGTTGTGCCCCGGCACTAAGGATGCAAGTTTATTTATAAGAATATACACTAATTTGCAGTGAAAGGGAGGGCTGCGCTCTCTCAGTGCCTGTTCAAAAACATGACGAGGTTCAAAGGTCTGTGACGTGTTTCCCAACAACCCTTGACCCTATCATCACAGAAATGCCCTGCTGCCTTAAATTACTAGCTGCGGTTGATGTCAGTCACAAAAAGAGTGAGAATATAATGATAGAATGTCCAGTAACTGAAATGGTCTCTTATTTTGTGGAGTTGTTACTGAAAAATCTTGTGATCAAAACATGTTTAAATTCAATTGTATTGAGTCTACTGCCAGTAAAGGAAAATGTTTGTGATGAAACTGAACCTGAATGTCTAGGTGTCATGGATCTATGCATGAAGCCAAGGTTAGGCACTAACGATGAACCCCTGATTGAGCCCGATCATGTCCATTTTGTAGGTGGCCCATGTTTAAGAGGTTACAATGGCACATTAGGAGACACATATGCCGTGTGAACCATGAATTATGTTGTTGAAGCTTCCATGGCTTCAAGAAGTTACCTCAGCACAAGGTACAAAATTGAAAGCCCTTACCATAGCATGCTGTCTAACTGCTTAAATGGGATTCACTATTGTCCTGGGAAAGAGAGATGGTAATTCGGTTGTACAATATTGTGTCCTCCTAGCCTACACATTTAAGGGAAATTTCACATGTGAATCTGAGAAAGACAGTCTATCCAATGTTGATCTCAATAGCGTTCACTTGGAAAGAGTTGAAATGGGTACAAGAAAATGTTTCGGAGGCAGAACAACAAGGGTGGATCAGAACAGATTTTGAGAAAAACGCAAATTATTCCAAGTGTCAGCTGATGGGAGACCAGTGTTGCCAGACAGTTTGTCGTTTCCAATGACACAATACATGTATGGACACACACACTTAGAGAGGGATTCAATAAAACGTCTCTTTAGAAAGAATAGATACCACCAAAAGTTTAGGAAGCTTGCAGAAGAAGAGTGTCATCGAGATGAAACATTTCAACAAATGAATGCAGGTAAAAGAACACACGCTACATTGAGTCACATAGGGAGATCAGAAGGTTCCTTCAGTAGAATGCAAAGGAACATCATCAAAGTGCCTGATTCCTACACAACCAAAAGAAATGAAAACCACATGGTAGCATATGTGTTATTGCAAAACTCGATCTCCAGGTATAGATTGCCAGTTTCTCTGAAATCAGATCAAAAGACCTACTCTATCAATGAGGTCCTGAAAATGATGTGTGCAGAACTACAGACTGAACAAGGATTGCACTGTAGTAATCAACCTGACGTTTCAAGCATAATCGAGCAACACAAAGACTGTAGAGTCTTGCTTTGCAAAAGTCTGTGTCTCAACATCACTGAAGTGGCTTGATGATGTACCTGTAAAAGCACTTGTGACAATTGCAGATGAGAAGATAAGCCATTGCTGCGAAGGATTGGCTGATGTGGTGCATACAGTTTCTCACCAAGTTGCTGCTGCTACACGAGATCTGCATAGTGAACTGTGCAACAACCTCGATCTGAGAGATGATGATGTGATTGAGAACCACGTTCTGCAGACTTGGTTGAAACCAAGATGGAAAGGACCATTCCAAGTGATCCTGGTCTTATCGACTGCTGTGAAGTGTGGTGGCCTTCCGAACTGGGTGCATGTCTTCTATGCTTGTAGGGGCCCGTGTCACCTTGATGAAACAGCTCCTCTTCCAAAAGAGATGCCAGCACTTGTCGAAAGGCCACGGGAGAGGGTCAGTCAAGCTGTATGGGAACACACTGAGTCTGAAGCAGCACTAAAGCACACCGAGGTGGGACTAGAAAAGCAAGAAGTGGAAACTGGCTCAGATGAAACTGGTATCTAAGTGGTGAATGAGCCAGGTCCAGCCTCAGATGAAAGAACTAGTGCTGTGGGCCCACGAGTGGAGATCGAAGAAAGCTGGCTACAGGGGTATACGAAAAGTCTGCAGTTGGCCCCTGAAAAAACATTTGCACCCATAGCTGAAAAGTCTGAATCAGAACAAAGTGAAGGCGAAGGTAGAAGGCTTGGATTGAGAAAGTCCAAAAGATCGATTGTGCTCTGTTGGAGTTATTCAGCAGCTGAGTGGTCATATTGCATGGACAAGGCACCGAACGTCATAATGGATGAACTGTGTGATGCAGTATTTGAACTGTATAAGCCACCCTGATTTCAAGCTTCACACAAAAAGAACTGAGAAAAGCTGAAACAATGACTGAAAACTATCAAAAGCTGAAAAGAAAACAATTATTGATCAATGGAAAAAAAAAAAAACTGTTCTGTTAGACTTTATTATTTTAGTTCATTATTTTACAGAAGACTAATCTAGGTCCGAGAAAAAGCTACAAGAAGAGTGAGGGAAAACATTTTTAGAAGAACACGGAGTAGGTTTAAGGATTGTCTATTTAAACATTTGAAATGCTGAAAACTAACCGTTCTAAGAAGCTACTTACAGAACTCTGCACTGAACTTTTGAGCTTGGCTATATATGATCTGATTGCAAACAAAACTTGTGTTGCCTTAGAAATTGATGTAAAATTGTTGTGCTCAATTTTTGTAATAGCAAGTGATACTGATCATACTAGTTTTAGTAGGGTTCTTTTACATACCAGATAGAAATTAGGTCTAGTAATGAAATTACCACATCTGCACACACCACAGACGAGTAGCAATATTTTAGGTAGAGAAAAAAAATATTGATCCAGCTAGTGATGAGGGTGCTCTTTAATGATCTCACATGTGGAATGAACTTGGTGTGACAATTCACAAATCCTCAGAGGTGTGATGATTTGAATCATCAGAGGGAGGACTGAAGGAGCATGAATATCTTCTTTAAAAATTAAGCATTACTAATGGAAGACCTGCCTTGAGCTTCAGAAATTAAACTGCATTTAAAACGTGACACGCAGACATTTGGTTCTCCAAAGTGAGAATGTGAGGCTTTGATATTCACAGGCTTTAGTCAGATGCTTTCCACTTAGCAATTCATGTGAAACATGGCACAATTAATTCATAGCTTGACTCAAATGTGTTTAGTTTAGATTCTGTCCTCTCTATGGAAATATGATTTTAACTTGTAAAAATGTTAAATGTGCATTAGTAGAATATAACTTGTATTCGAATTAACACAACATTTTATAATCTAGAAAAACAGAAACAGCTCGAGATTCAGCTCTTGCTCAGAAAGCTTCTGTTGGCCTTCGAGATAAGCAAAGGAATTTTTCTCTCCGTGTGAAGAGAGAACAGTGGCAAAATGTACAGCTTGTAACCTCGGAGCCTTATCTATTTAGTTGGTGACAATGTTAAAACAAAACCTCATTTTATTCTTTGCTTTAGAGAGAATAGAAAACACACGTATTTTAAAAGTGCATTACCATGTTATGTTTAATGTTTCTTGCTTAATTAAAACGTTATTTTGCAGCTCATGTTATGTGTTTAGTTAGAAATAAAATGTTTCTTTAAAGGAAGGTTAGAAGATGAAGTTATATTAAATAAGATGCAGAATATGGGTTGGGAAGGATCTTCGCCTGTCTGATAAGATGATGTATGCAATTTGCAGAGGGGTAGAGGTGTCCTTTTGGAAAATGCTGTATTCCAGTTGGATGAAGACGAAGTCACGCTACATGCTTTGTAACATTATTCTTTGATGAACACGTTTCTAGTTAGGAGTTTCAGAACACTTGCAGAATCCTTGCAGACAGATTTAGAGACGGAAGGCTGCAGAGGAGTTTCAGACTTCGATGCAGAAATGAAGGGAGGAGAGCAGATGTGATTTGCAGATGCAGGGAAGGATAGGTCAGGCCTTGATGGAGAGCAGAACGGAGGCAGACGTAGGCAGATTAGATGCATGTTTTGTCCATTTTGACTTTTATTAATATCCCCAAGCTTTGTGCTTTGACAAGGCTTATGTGCCCTATGCTTTATTTCTCTTCATGAGAGATTCTGCAACTATTAATTATTGATTTAGCTTCATGCTAAGCTCACTTTTGCTTCTATTCTTGAACTCTTCATGAGTTCTGACTGACATCATTTGTGCCTCATTGCCTTAGAATAGGGATTCTTTCCTTTATGGAACGCGCGGTATGCAATTCATTAAATGTTCTGTACTACCTTAATTTTTCTATTATCAATTCTGTACCCTGATTGATACCTGACTAATGAATGAAGAGTCAGAGATTCTTAAGTATTAATTAGTAATAAATACCTTTAAAACTATTCACAACCCTCATTATAGACTAAAATGTTTATTTGCATTTGATTAATTGCCCATGTTTATAAGGGAGCTTCTCTGGTCAAAACACGGTGGCCAAGATCTATCGCCTTGAGCGGAAGCCAGGGTAATGGTAATCAAAGGTAATGGTGCCACTTTTCCTAAATTTTCCAAAGAGAGATTACCATGAGATTTACGCTCCAACACTAATGGATTGCCCAATGGGAGAAGAAGTTATTTTACCTGCTTTCTCCGACCTCGTACCAGAATCAGTTAAAAATTCATATGCCCAGGAGTGGGCGTTAGCTTCTCCACTTTACAGCAGTCATGTTGGGTGGGATGATGAGTCACCTTGTCACGAAATTCCATTAAAATCAATTCCTCAACCACAGAGACAATACCTGATTAAACATGAGGCAAAGAAACAAGTCAGGGAGATCCTAGATCAACTTGAATACCATTGGGTGATAGAGAATTGCACTTCATCTATGAATAATCCCTTGTTTCCCGCAATGAAAACCGATAATTCATATTGTCTGGTCTTAGATTATAGACATTTAAATGCATCCACACACACATTTGCCGTACAGGATGCACACAGTGAATAACATCGGGTGGAAAAAATACAAAACAACACTAGACATCTCAAATGGATTTTTCTGCCAAAATATAGCGTCTGGAAGCAGATACTTGACAGCAATCTTGGCGCTAGGCTCTCAACACTAATTTTGTTGATTACCGCAAGGGTATAAGAACAGCCCTGGACTGTTTTCAGCCAGGGTAACAGAGTTACTTAAAATTTTTGATGGGGAGGCATTGTCCTACGTAGATGACATCTATCTGATGGACGATGAATTAATGGAACACTTGTCTAGGGTGACCCACATAATTCTTGGGTTCGCCCACCTGGGATACAAATGAAATTTCAAAAAATCAAAATTGCCCACTTCAGTATCCTATTTTTAGGGTACGGATTTTCAAGTGAAGGCAAAAGCCTGGCAGCACAATTTTTTAGAAAAATGTGCACTGCTCTAACCTCCAACGACTCTGAAAAAACTACAATCCATTTTAGGATTCTTGAATTTTGGCAGGACATACATTTTGGATTACGCAGAAAGGGTGAAACTTTTCAGCGACTTAATTAGACCTGATTTTTCAGTGCACCATTGGACATAGGAACATACTGATATCCTACCTTCTAGGCTGACATGTTTGCTTCCAAACATTTACACACATGTGTCAACACAACTAACCTGGTGATCCGCATGGTCGCTGGACCAACCGGGTACACCTACATCACTTTCAATGAAGGTGATACAGTGCCTATTGCATACAAATCACATTTGTACACAAACACTGAAATGCGTTTTGCACCAACAGAAAAAATACTCAAAGCAGTACAGACTGCTGTAGTGAGAGAGGGCGCACTGGCGCAGGGGAAATGCATAATTGTCGTGACCCCGGTACCGACCCTAGAGGCCGTTACGAAGGCAAGAATCCCGAATGCTAAAGCATTGCATCTATGATGGATTCAATGGGCTAACTCCCTCACTGCAACAGACGTACATTACAGATTTGATTCTACATTACAAACACAAGCATTCCTGCAGTACAAACAAGAATATCTCCTGCCGAATGTAATAATGCCTCTAGATTGAAATGAATGTATCATTTATACCAATGGATCTGCCCACCCGGCCGGAGGTACGAAACAACAATATTCTGCGGCATGCGCAATTGTAAAAGGGTGCATGCAGGACCGAAAGTTTCTTCCTGGAAAAACTAACACACAGTCACTAGGAATCTGTACGGCACAGCTGGCGGAACTAAAAGCCCTGATACTGGCACTACAAAATCCGGATTGTGGATTTCCCACACTCATAGTTTGCGATTCATTTTTTTTTGTTTAAATTAATTTTATCATTATTATTATTATACTTCAACAGCTTGCATTACATCTGGTACATCTGCAATCCAATACAAGTTACATATCAACTTTGTATAGTTAGTGCAAATACTTTACACATCACAGTCGATATCTGTTGGTAAAGATCCAGTGTGCTATTAGCTGGAATAACATATTGTGTGTTGAATATCTACTATAACCAATTGAACTTACATAAAAAGAAACATAACATTTGTACCCTTCTCTTCAAGTCATTTTACAGCATATTTGCACATTTCCATAAGCATCACATTTATTGTTACTTCACTTCGTTGTATGAACCCAGCCACCCACCCTGCTTTTATATGATAAGGACTTAGTCCCATGTGCCTGTCAGTGCTCATAATTTATATTTCACATGCCCATTCCTGGTATTATGGGGGTATAGTTTGCGATTAATTTTTACTGTGCCCAGTCCTATAACGAATATTTACATTATTGGGGCCAAAATGGATTTAGGGATTCCAAAGGTTGCACTGTGAAGCACAAGATGCTTTGGGAACAGGTGACAAAGCTGAAACAAGGCCTGCCACGGACGCATATGAGTCTTCAACGTGTTGGTGTTCACGTTGAGGGGAATTCAATGGCGGATGAAGCCGCCAAGGCAACAGTACGCTCTGCTGCCTTTGCTACAATAACTTGCTTTAGTACGAGGATAGACGTAACAACTGTGATAGCTGTAAATGCCATGTGCAACAACTCAGCCCACCCGAAGGCTTTCCACTCAAGTACTCCTACAAGTTAGATGCACAAAACATTCCATATGCTCAGATTCCAGGAGTGGGGGGGATAGAGTAATACCAAACACTGATTGCAGATTGGGATTGATACTGGCTGCACAGAAGGGTCTGGGTTCAGCACATGCAGGGATCGCTGCTACAGTTTCACTACTAAAGCAGTACTATTGGTGGCCACGTCTTACTAAGCAGACCAAGGACTTTGTCCTCAAATGGGACATCTACCAGCAAATGAAGGGCTCCACCGTAGCATGTCCACCACAAACACCTTTATTGATCTCAAACAAACCTCTTGTGTGTGTATATTTGGATCACTGCGGCCCCATACACTCAGATGGGGCTTACAAGTTCATCTCAGATTCCTCTGGGTTTGTCCCCACCGCTCGGCTGACGCACGAACTGTTATAAAGGATTTGCGAGTCTTTATCGGCACATACGCAATTGGCATACTACATTCCGACCAGGGTCCAGCGTTTAGCTCTTGGGCTTACAAAGAAGCCATGGGAAGTTTGGGTGTGGCCTTGCAGTACTCCTCCCCCTATCATCCTGAGGGAAATTCGTTAGTCGAGAGGCAAATCCATGACTTAAAGCAATCCCTAACAGCAAGGGTATTAGGCTCAGGTGGCAGTTGGGCCAATCACTTATATGGGGGTCCAGAGAGCACTTAACAACATGCCAAGAAAATCCCTAGGGGGTCGTACACCTTATGAACTCCTGTTTGGGGTGAGAATGTGGGTACTCAACCTCGCTAGTGTCAGCACGGTGGTAGCTGAAACTCCATTTGACATCAATGATCGTTTGGATGTTTTACAGGACCTTAAAGAATACCGAGCTTTACAAAGAAACGTCCAAGTAAAATGCATCGCCACTGGGGAAGTGAAAATGGTATCAGCAAGACCTGCCTGGGTCCCGGAGATTGGGGACCTAGTCATAGAGAAAAATATGACTGCACAAGTGATATTTCCCTGCGGAGATAAATTTGGATGTATGGTCTGTTTTTATGGAAATTATGAAAAAGTCATGAATGTTATATGAGTCCTGAAGAAGGTGTTAAGTAAGCAAAGGATACACCGAAACACGTCGACATATTGATTAATGGATTGATATACTGTTTTAATAGGTTTATTTTAGGTATTATGTGTATATGGGTAATACATATCAGGAAATTAATTTATGAAAAATTGGACTGATATATCTACTGTTTCTTGGATAACAATACCACTGGAGTAAATATATTGACATATTGTTGTATTTTGTTTTATCTTAGATGTATAATATGGATGTGCTTATTTTATATCTGTAAAGTGTTCATGAAAAATTTTGTCTACAGACGTGCATCAGTTACATCATTATGATGATTTTTTAAATGTATTTTAAAATTAAGTGCAATCAAAGCGGGTCTTTTTTTTGCATTGTGTGTAATAAAGTATACTTATTTAAATAGACTTGTTATGACACTTAATGGTTGAGTGCAGATTCTGGTTCAGTGCAAACTATTGAAAGCTAGTGAATTTGACAAATAAGGGAATTTCGTTTTTTGATAAATATATTACAACATGGACAGTCACAATTAGGGTCAATAGTAATACTGAGCTGGACGTTACAAACATTACGTTCTGGCCACGTGCCATGGTGTTACATCAACAGTACAAATCTGTTTTCAACATACGATCTAAAAGAAAGACAGATAACAATGGCATGCAGAGATGCGAAATATACCATGTTGCACATTGAAAAATTAGACCAATTACCTTTCACTGTGGCTGAGACACCATCCACTGACTGGATAGTCCATGGTTACATCACCCTACCGGTCACGACCTTTTCCAATATTGTCTCCAATACCAAGAGGTAGGCAGATATGAGGCACTAGGGGAAGAATATGTGCACGAGTATTGGGAATTACCGTTCAGGTTTAGATGCAGAAATGGGGACACAGAAGTTTTTCTTAGTGGCTGTGACAGTGAAGGCGCCTTAAGCGGTTCCTTGGTTTGCAAGGACATTTCTCTCCATGGGGCATGCAATGCTTCAATGGCGAACTTGTCTTGTTATCTGAAAGGTTCCCCAGCTGCCGTGATTCATCCTGTAGTCAAGCTGCTCTCGAATGGGAGGTATTTGATGCCGAATGATCAATGTTGCTGTGAAATGGAACTGGGCATCGCTTATCTAGTGACGGTTAATTCCATAGTCACTTGTACACAGGTATTGTTTCCACCTGCCCGCCCAGTTAGGGAGGCAGCACTATGGCCTTCGATAAATGTTTCCAACATAAAATTTTACTCCCTAAGCAAACTGAAAGCCATGCTTTTAACAGAAGGATGTGGCCTTAACTTCAGCCAAAGAGAC
This sequence comes from Calotriton arnoldi, assembly GCA_963921515.1. NCBI lineage: Eukaryota > Metazoa > Chordata > Amphibia > Caudata > Salamandridae > Calotriton > Calotriton arnoldi. The sequence continues at coordinate 1,610,293 of CAWUFW010001232.1, forward strand.
GTTTGATCTATAGGTTGCAAGGTCCTCATCTGAGATACAGACACTAATCCACATTAACTTTCCGCTGCATTTTGGGGAGCTGGTCCATAGTATCTTTAACATGTCTGATACGAAAAGAATAGTGCACTTTTTCAAATGTATCGGCTCTGGTTTGGTTAACACCTTTCAGACGATATTCGGAGTCATACCATCTTTCATACACTCCATGTTGGGAAGTGTTTTTGGAGGGCTCTTGTGGTGGGAATACTGATTTTATTCTATCTGCTCCACAAGGAACGTCCCAGTTCAAATCGGAAAGGAGACAGCACTGCTAGCGCTGCGTTGCCGTGAGCACATGGCACACTGCTTCGGCACACCTCAGCTTCAAGAACAAATGAGCACTGGTTCTTGTCGTTCAGGCTGGTCTGGCTTGACTGCATACAACCTGTCTTCCACTGCCTGCTTTGCAGCCATGAATGCGTCCTGGATATATGTCTCACATCAGAATTGGTTGCGCCACCGGACATTGAAATACTGATGGACCCCTTAAAAGCCTATGCGTATTGCTGTCCCCAGCGTATTCCATTGATGATGAATGCATTCTTAGAGCCACCCTGAGATGCTTCAGCTCCTAGTGATGTGATCAACAGCTCTGCGGAACACTTGTGGGATACAACACCTCCCTCATCGGCTGCAGTGGGAACTGGATGGATTAGTAGGAACTACACAACACTAGCATCCCACATGCACTGCACAGCGCCCTGTTACATAACACCTGGTATTAACACATGACCTCAGTCAGCTCCCCAAGCATCAGCCAGGTCATGTTATGTCTGCTCATTGGTCCCACATGCAGTAGGCGCAGAAAGGCTTTATCTGTCCTAAGAAGCGGCCTCAGAGAAAGCAAAGTGCCTCATTCATCTTTATCTATTTAAGATATGGGCTAAGATCCAACCCAACACGATAGAATCGCACAGGGTAGTTGTAAACCTGACCTGATTCAACACCAACCCAACAGCATTATACCTTTTCACTGAGCCCACTGATATCCAAACTGAGCTGGACAGGATACATAGGAAGGGCACCATAGGGTAAGATACCATCTGGCCCGAGACTTCCTGGAGAAGAGATTTTTGGAGGTAGCCAAACCTCCAACTCAGTGCACAAATACGTCCACTCCAGTGTCCACCTGTGGAAAGAGAGCCGCTCTTAGTGTGTCCGGCGTGGTCTTTCAAAACAACACATGGTTTCGCGATATGGAATTCCTTTGTTGGGACGTCCAGCTCGGGGATAAAAAGTGAAATGAGTCACATGGGAGAGGGCTGAATGAAAGTATAGCTAACCCATGTCAGGAAACCTGGGACAACGAGGTGGGTGGATACATTTGGTTAGAAGGGAAAGGTCAACCCCTGATGATTGTATGGAAACGTACATTGTTTTCCTTATGTTTCAGAGAAAAAAAAAACACTTCTGATGGGCACTAATGTTAACTGTGGAGTGATTCTACATATTCCGGATATGTAATGGGGCACCTACACGCTTATGGATTTTTGTTGGTAGTGCAGTGAGCATGCCTATACTCAGCTGGTTCTCGGATGGAGAGGTTGGTGTTCCCTAGTAACACTGCACACCCCGACCCTGGTCATTCCTGGTGAAGGGTTAACAGATTTGTACCAGCACACGTTAAAGAAAAAGACCACTTTGCTGCACCAAGCTTGTGAAAAGAGAGCGGTGGCGTATTTTGGCTGTGCTCAGTTCAAGGACATCCCAGAAGAAATTAGACTGTTCCCAGAGCCACAGCTGGGGGCAGGGGAGTCAATACCCTTCTTCAGCCTACAGACAAAAACGAATGCCCGCTGGCTTCAGATCACCCAGTGGGAAATGCTCAAGATGCAGCACTGTCTCATGGTAATGCAGCATTGATATGTGCTGGCCTTAATGACTACAATGGAGGGAGGGGTCTGCGCCAAGATTGGCACCACCTGCTGTACATTCATCCCAGGGAATGACATGGACAATGGAACATTGGCATTTGCCATCCAAGCACTGCATAATCTACAGAGAAGCATGCGTGAGGAGGGAGGTGCCCCTAAGCAGGAGTGGTTTTCAAATTGGTTCTCCTGGCTCCCACAATGCATATATGTTCTACGTAAATCACTGTTGCCAGTTATCGTGTTTCTTTTGGTTTGCGGGGTTATACAATTGGGGATCACCTGCTGTAAAAACACAGTCCTCAAATTAGGTAGAATGCAAATAATTAGGAAGGTCATCATAGCCAAAAGCAAGCAACGGGAAGAACAGGGCTCAAGTAAAGTAATGGTACAAATGCATGAGTTAGATAGTGTAGTTGAAGAATCAACTAAAGGGGGAATGTTAATATGGATATCAACGCGTTCATCAATAAAAATGAATAAAAGTGAATTATTGTCCTTATTAATAGAAACACCCGTTCTGAACTCCACATCTACCTCAACAAGCAAGAATGTAGTCTGGCAGTCCTTGTGACCTATGCCTGGGATTACTGATTGATGGGTCACAGGTAGGAGGGTGCTTAGCTGGCAGGCAAACACTCAGGCAGGAAACTCCCACGGATAGGCACAGCGAAAGTACAATGGTATAGGGAGATTGCCCCAATAAAGCACACATGGCCAGAGGGGGTACGCGCGCTTCTGAAATCTTCATAAAGTCATAAACTTCATGAGTTAGGAACACATAGCCAATCCGGACCTAGCATACATAGTGATCATGTGCTCCCCATGCCGGGCATCTGGAACACATTCCCCACTGGCCACACTGTGTACAAGCAAGGTCGAGGCCAACCTGAAATAACCATTTGACCATTAATGTATTACTTTAAGGCAGCAACCAACATTCCTCACCATATATGGAAACTGTTATTGCTTGTTGTAACTTCGTATATAAGAAGAGGGCAAACCCAATGTAAATTGAGACAGTCCTCAGACCTCGTGCATGGAACTGTTCTCCCGGCCGAGCTGTTAAATTAAACAAACTGTTCCTGTTTTGCCAAATCCCTCTTGTCTTCTGTTTTTTTCTAAAGAATTCAAACTCAAGCAACGGAAGGATCATGAATTTTTACGAATCTTGGCAAAGTTCCATCACAGATTGGTGGGTAATGAACAGTGTTCAGAAAGGCTAATATGTAGAATTTGATTCAGAGTCTCCAGACTCGGGGTGCATCCCTACTCCAGTCTCCAGGGAGCCTGTGAAGTAGGGGCATTGTGGTCATGGATTTCAGGCTTGATCCTGAAAAAAACTCTCATGCCAGTATCTCATGAGGAGAAGGGTCAAGAAGTATACTCAATCCACTTTCTGGCTCCGAAAGTCTTGGGAGAATTTTGGCCTTGTAGGATTTAAAAAGGCCCTATTATTGGGTAAAAACCATTCCTTTTTTTTTTTTCTTTTTTTTTCTTCTTTAAAAAAAAAAAAAAAATTATTATACATACCTTTAGAATTTTTTTGCTGTTTATTACATTTGCCGTTGTAATGGTAATCGAAGTAGATGTTTGCATTGTTTTTTTTTTTTTTTAAATTTATTTATTAAGAGCTTGCACTTACAATATACATGCTCCATTCGGGAGCCACAATATCCTGAAATGCAAGTATCGACACGTGCAATTTTTCAAGTGATAGAAAATATCAGCAATACAAACTGAATTGAACAATAGCTCTAAGAGCTAACAGCCCGCCCCACCCAACCCATCCCACCACCCCCCGGCACTTACAAGGATATAGCATCTTGTAAACTAAATATCGTGGGTAACGAAATGCGTATTGACATCGGTTCCAAAGAGTAAGAGAAAATACAAAAGCATAGAGAGAGACAATGAGAAGTCCCGTTCTACAGCGTCAAGGCCATAGACCCCAACGTAAAAACAGCAGCGTAAAATCACAGATCAGGTTGACTCAACAAATACGTTGTCAGCGGGGCCCAGAAGTCTTTGGGACGGGAGGACTCAGGCAGGTCCTCAGCGTAAATCTCCAATTGTTCCCTACAGTAGGTCAAGTCCCGGATCCACCTGCGCACCGTAGGGAGAGTCTTGGCGCCCCAACATTGTGCCACCGCTCGCTTAGCCATAAGGGTGGCTATCGCAACCAGCCGCCGGTTGCTCGGTTTTAATGATTTCACATCACCTAGTAGACACACCTCCGGGGCACACCGCACACGTTCAAGCACTACAGCTGTCTGCACAGTCACCACTTTGGTCCAAAAGGCTGCCACCCCTGCACACTGCCAGGCGAGATGTAGAAAATCAGCATCCACTTGCCCACACCGAACACAACAGGATGTTTCACGCAAGCCAAATTTCAACCATTCCTTTTTTGATGGTCACGTTCCAGCAGATGTTCACCCTGGTCTCCAACAAGGACTTCCTGGTGACAATCGATTTACAGGGTGCTTACTTGCATGTGCCTATCCATGAAGATCATCAAAGATGTCTATGCTTTGTGGTAGAGGTCTCACATTTCCAGTTCCGGGTCCTCCTTTTCGGGCTGAAATAGTCCCCACAGGTATTTACAAAAGTGATGGCTCTCTTGATTGCATTACTCCATCAGTAAGGAATCTGCATTCAGCCTTATCTAGACGATTGCCTGGTCTTGTCTCCTTCTGTACAACAAATGACTACTCATGTGGACAAGGTTTTGCAAATGCTGACAAGTCACGGATTCCTGATACATATCAAACAGTCTCAGTTGCTGCCAGATCAGAACAGTACTCCTAGGTGTCAGATTTCATACAGTTCAGGGCATTGTGACTCTGCCTGAGACAAGAATGTTGAAAATTCAATCTCATGTCTCAGATCTAATGATAACGATTCATGCCAGGGTATAAGCATGGATGAGAGTTCAGGTGGATTTGGCAGTTTACAGATTTTTGGTCCCCTGGGTGACGCTTCATTTGAACAAGCTGATACATTTCATTTTAATTCATTGTTAAAGCCAGTAGCAGCGTACAGATGGTTTACCTGGTTCTTGGACGTATCAAAAATATCTACTATAGCACAATAATCACAAGGAAATAATGTTGTTTCTTTCTATATTCTTGCATCCTCAAACTACAGGCTGTCACAAAAATATTCTCTAGATTCCTTAAATCCAGCATTAATACTGCCATTTAATTAAAACTTCTGTTTGTCACCTCTCCTATTTTCTTCTCTTTTTCAAATATCCCTCTATTCCCGTCCATCCTCTGCATGCCTCCTCTATCTGAGCACAACCTACTCTGACACATGCATGTTTGCCTATACTCTATTATTGTATTTCTGCAAATTGCCCACATCTCATTTACTAGAGCACTATCTGTACTCCTAATCTAACAATATCGAATCTCCTCTAACACATCTATTAATCCCCCAACCATGTGCATGAGGTCACCGCCCACCCACTAATGATTGCAACTAACGAATTCACTATTAATTTAGTCCACCATGGAATGGTTTTCATGAACGCAAAAGACTGATCCCAATAACTAACAGTAACCAATAACACTAGACAAACCACAAACTTTGGGTTCCAGAACAGTGTGCTACTGGGCGTAAAGCGTTTCAATGCCTCGTCAGGGGTAATAAGCGCTATATAGGTGCAATTACAGTTGTACTCCAGACTCTCAGGGCCTCTTGAAAGGGGTTCTATTGTGTCCTCAGATCAATTAGTTATCACAACAGATGCAAGTGAAAGGTGCTGGGGAGCATGTACTGGTTCACATCAGATCCAGTGTCTTTGGACACATGCTCAAAGCATCAAGTCTTCCAACTGGAGGGAGCTGAAGGAAATCCATTTGGCTCTCCGGAACTTTTTGCACCTGTACCTGCACAAAGCTATCATAATCAGAACTGACAATATGTCTGCAAAATCATATCTCAGTCACCAAGGTGGGACAAGGGGTTCTTCTCTCTCGATCATTTCATATCAGATCTTTTCAGCAGGCACAGACCAACATCATCTCTCTGAGGATGATCTTTCTTCAGGGAACCTTAAATATCCATGCAGACAAATTAAGGAGGGAGATTCCCACCTCCCACAAATTCTGACTCTTTACCCTGCTGTTCAATCAGATTTTTCGGAGGAGGGGATACCAAGTGCTGGATCTGTTTGCAATGCCAAACTTCACTGAGTTTGTTTGGGATAAGGGAAGTTTCAGCTTGAGGACTAGATGCTCGGAGGGTCGTCTGTATGTTTTCGCTCCATGCCCTTTAGTCCGGCGGTTTCTGATCAGGGTGAGGAAAGAGGGTGCTCGTGATCCTAATTGCTCCAGCTTGGCCCCGCTTGTCCAGTTATCATCTTCTGGTAGCTATGAGGATAGACCAGTAGTGGCTTCTGCCAACAGTACCTTCTCCTCTGGTCTATCCCATTCTTCAGCTTGAATCATGAGTAAGACTCAAGTTGATGGCCTGGATGTTGAAATGGCAAGTTTAAGGTCCAGTGGTTTGTCTGGCTCAGTTTCTTCTTCAATCCAGTCTGGCAGAAGACAGTCTACTAGGTCATTGCATGCAACACATTGAACATCTTTTCGGAGGTGGTGTTTGGAGAAGCAAATGCATCCACTCTCTGAATCTCTTCCTCACAATTTGGATTTTCTCCAAGATGTGTTTTCCTTGGGAATTTGTCAGTTGACCCTTAAGATTCAGTGAGTGGCGATGAAGGCTTTTCAGGGTACTTTGGAGAAATTTGGAGGACAACCAACGAATGGTACAAAAATTATTCAAGGGATTTTCTTATAGCAACCCCCCACTCTACCCTCACTTTTTCCAGTTTGGGATCTCCCATTGGTCTTTCAGGCTTTGAAATACCCACCCTTAGAGTCCCTTCACTTGGTGGACATCGGGAACCTGACCACAAAGTATTCTTCCTAGTGGTCATCACTTCAGCCAGGAGGTTGAGTGAGCTGGGTGCCCAGTCATGAAAAGCCCCTTTCTTTAGGGTATTTGATGATAGGACTGTGTTACGACCAGGCCCGGAGTTTATTCCCAAGGTTAATTCCTCCTTCCACACACAACAAGAAGTCAGTTTGCCAGTGTTTTTTCCAGATCCTCAGTCTCCTGACGATGTCAGTCTTAATTCCTTAGATGTAAGGAAGGCAGTGATGGTGTACATGGAAAGGGTGGTGGAGTTCAGGTTTTCGCCTTCCCTATTCATTAACTTGGGACTAGCTAGAAAGGGTCTTAAACCTTCAACCAAGATGCTGAGCAGATGGGTCAGATCGCTGATTTCTATAGCCGATAGACAGTATGGAGGCCCTTCTCCCATGGGAGTACAAGACAGGTCAATTAAAGGTATGTCTGCCTCTTTGGCAGAATGTCAGGGAGCATCTTTAAAGGAGATCTGTAGAGCAGCAACATGGGCAGTTCCATCCACGTTTATCAGACACTACAGAGTTATGCAGGACCCTCCAGTGGAAGATAATTTGGGATCAAAAGTTCTGTCTGCTGTGAAGTAACAGTGGTCTGGGTTTCCACAATAAAGTATATTTTTTTTGTTCAGCAGAAATATACAGTTGCTCTAGTATTATTAGTTTTGCTATATCCAGGGCCACTGGAATTATGCGATTGTGTGGCTGCTGCGATTTTCGCATAATTATAGATTTGCCACATAATCCATCATCTTCCGCATAATCTGCATATCCTAACAAAAAAAAAAATTCTAGCTCAAACGGTTCAACAGTGACTAAAAATGTATTGGCTCGAGTTGCCACTCCCAGGAAGGCACTTTGCAAAACTGGACTGGTGATCTTTCTGCTGCTTTTGCTATAAATGGGTTTTAAACTGGTACTAATAAGGTGCACCCCAAGCCCAGACAGTGTTACCAAGTTTAAAAATGAAGAAATAATGAAGTAATACTATTACAAAATGTGCTGCATTATGCAGCGTAATTTGCCTTTACTTGCCGCATAATTTACTCAACCCTGCTGCTAAATTTGGCCCTTTCTTGCCGCATAATTCCAGTGGCCCTGGGTATATCTCAGCTGTACAATTTATCTAAGTGAGAGAGACGAGGGGATAATAAATTGATTACTTACCGTAACTGCATCACTCCGAGTCGAAATCTTGCTTTGACTAATTACTTTCTCTCTCCCACCAAGTGATGCCAGGCCAACTGTATGGTTATGGGCTTGGTAAATAAACAGAAAGTAAGGGGAGGGTGTAGTGACCTGGGGAAGGGCACTAGGACCCTGCCAGAGACAGAGGGGTCAAAGGGGAACCGGACACCACATCCGGTCAGGGGTGTGGGGAGATCAGTATCGACGGAGAGGGGAACAGAGACGGATGTGCAGCCGCCCCACAGCAAGAGTAATAAAGAAACATAACCCTACCGGTGTCTGGTGTATCTGTGGGTCCGGGGACGCGACAACTGGCGACGAGGGTGGGATCCTCATCTGGCGACCACCGCTGCGTGAGGGACCGACGACGACGTGTGCTGGAGAAGCTGAAGACGGAGCCAGGAGCCCACCCTGGTCCGCGCCGTGGAAAGAGATCAAACTGCCAGAGAAACGGAGCCAGGAGCCCACCCTGGTCCGCGCCGTGAAAAGACATCCGAACGCCAGAGAAGCAGTAAGAAACTGAAGTGCCCTGCTGCCCTGCAAGAGATCGTGCCTGCAGCCCAAAACAGCCGAGAGACGCGCGAAGTTCAAAGGAACTATCGCGAGAGCAGGGCGGCCATTTTAAAGACAGGCAGATTGGACCAATAAGGGGCGAGAAACAAGGAGCGGCCATTTTGGAAGGTCAGGCAAAGCTCAGAGGACAGAAACATCGCGAGACTACGGCGGCCATTTTGAAGTCAGGCAAAACAGGCCAATAGGAGCAAAGAATAGCGCGGCGGCCATTTTGGAGTCAGGCGGCAACTGGAAAGAATAGAAAAAGGCAGAAAAAGAAGAAAAAAGACAAAAGAAAAGAAAAAAAAACAACTGTGAAACGAAAGCAGAACACAGTGGAACCAAAGGGGAATAAAGAATAAAGAAAAAAAAAAAAAAAGGGGAGAAAATGAGCGACAATGAGGAGAAGAAGAGCACGCAAGCCATTTTCCGCAGGCCCTTACCATTTAGCTTGTCGGAGCCGCAAGCAGGCATCAGGTGGGAAAGGTGGATCAGAAAATTTGAACGCTACATGAGCGCCACGGACGTCCCAGACAACAAACAACTGCACCTACTTCTGAATCTCGCTGGGGACGAAATAGAAGATCTACTGTTACCTTTCCCCGACGCTCAAACAGCCAACTACAAGGGAGTGATAAAGTGTCTCACACAGAAATTTGACCCTCAACGAAACGTCGATTTTGAGAGGTACACGTTCAACACTGCATGCCAGCAAGGGGAAGAGAGCCTAGATGATTTCGCGACGAGACTGAGGAAACTGGTCGCGTATTGCGAATTTGACAAATTCGACAATGAGCAAGCAATAAGATTGCGTATCATCGAAGGTTGTCAATCAGTGGAATTCCGAACACGCATCCTGAAGGAACCAACGACGCTGGAAAAGATACTGACAATGGCTCGCACGGAGGCACGGGCCACAGCGCAGGCCAAACAGATGGAGACGGGAAAGGAGAAGAGAGTGGCGTCTGCATATCGTGTCACTGGGAATTTCAAAAAGAAAGAGTTCCAGGCGCCAGTCCCAACAAAGCGCGACCAAACATGCTACCGATGTGGCCTCGAATTCCCACATGTTGGTGCCTGCCCAGCAATGGGCCAGAAGTGCAGGAAGTGTAATAGGGACAATCATTTTTCAAGCACGTGCATGACCAGACAGTTCAGAAGCGAGAGAGGCAGAACAATGAGACCAAGGATGACCAGCAACAGATATGCACGATACATGGAAACGGCAAATCGCAGTTCCTCTGACGAGTCCGACGAGACGGCAGCACCTGTGAGAGTAGAGAGACTATATCTAATGTCAGACACACCCAAGGAGGAGAAGACAACAGAGCACATTCATCTCGTGGAGAAGCAGCAAATAAAGAAAACGGCCACTGTCAACATTGATGTGGGGAACCACCAAGCAAAGTTCGTGCTTGACAGCGGAGCAACATGCAACATCATGTGCAGCTCGGAATACGAGAAAATGAAAGCGAAACCACCGCTGTCACCGTCGACCGTGGATGTGTTCACGTGGGGCTCCAGAAGACCAGTAGAAAACATGGGGAAGTTCATGGAAACTCTAACATACAAAGGCAAGTCTTACCAAGAAGAAGTACACGTGCTCAAGGGTGATATCCCAGCACCATGCCTGCTAAGCAACGTGACGGCACAGGTGATGGGGCTACTAGCAATGACATACCACATGTCAGAAACGGAGAACATTCTACAAGAATACCCAGCCATACTGAAGGGTCTCGGCAAGCTAAAAGGAAAACAGATAACATTACACATCAATGAGTCAATTAAGCCGGTGGCCCAACATCACAGACGCAGTACCGATCCACCTACAACCACAAGTTGAGGAAGCGATAACCAGCTTACTGGCACAAGACATCATTGAACATGCTGAAGGGCCAACGCCGTGGGTATCACCGATTGTGGCAGTTCCAAAGAAGGACACCTCAAAGATCCGCATTTGTGTAGACATGAGGATCCCAAACACCGCAATCGCAAGGGAACGTCACCCAGGGCCACACCTCAATGACATGATCAGCTGTCTCACTGGGGCCTGCCGATTCTCGAAGCTGGACCTGTGCAAAGGGTACCATCAATTAGAGCTGGATCACCAGTCCCGGTACATCACGACATTCTCCACACACCTGGGCCTGTTCAGATACAAGCGACTGAGTTTCGGAATATCATCGGCAGCGGAGATATTCCAGGAGACAATAAGGCAGGTGATAAGGCCGGTGCAGAACAGCCTCAACTATAGTGATGACATTTTGGTATTTGGCAAAACAGACAAAGAACATGATACCGCTCTGCGTCAAGTGTGTTCACAGCTGGAGCACGCAGGCCTGACGCTGAACGGAGACAAATGCGAGCTGGGGAGAGGGGAACTGGTGTTCTTCGGACACATCTTTTCCAAGCACGGGATGAGGCCAGACCCCAGCAAAGTAGAAACGCTGAAGAACGCAAAACCTCCAACGGATGTGGCAGAAGTGAGATCGTTTTTAGGACTTGCCAGCTACTGTGCGCGATACATACAGGATTTTGCCACGGTAAGCACACCGCTAAGAGAACTGACCAGACAAGGGCAGAAGTTCGTCTGGTCCCAGGAATGCGACAAGGCATTCGAGGACATCAGAAAAGCGGTGATGACTGTGGAACATCTCGCTTACTTTGACCCGCACCTGTGCACTGAACTGACTGTAGATGCTAGCCAGGTAGGACTAGGGGCAATACTAGCGCAACACCTACCAGGGAGAGACTCACCACGAAAAATAGTCGCATATGCCAGCAAAAGCTTAACAGACATTGAGAAGGCATACTCGCAACCAGAAAAGGAAAGCCTAGCAGTGGTCTGGGCGTGTGAACACTACCACATGTTCATCTACGGGAAGCCATTCACCATCATAACTGACCACCAGGCACTGGTAACAATCTATGGCAGCCCGGCCGCCAAAATGCCACCCAGGATCGAGCGCTGGGGCATAAGGCTGATGGACTACGATTTCACGATTGTACACAAGCCAGGGAAGGAACACAACCCGGCAGACTACATGTCGAGACACCCGCTGCCGCAGGCACAGGCAATGACATCCATGGCAGAAGAGTACCTAAATTTCATACTGAAACAAAACACACCGGCACCTATAACAATAGCGGAGCTAGCAAAGGAGACGGAGGACGATGCAACGCTGCAGCTGGCCATGGAGACAGTGAGAAGGCAGAGATGGAAGCACGTCAACAATAACTGCACATGGGGAGAAGGAGTATGCAAGGAAGAAATGTTGGCTTTAAAGAAAATACATGAAGAGCTGTCTGAGACAGACACAGGAATAATGATGCGAGGAACCAGAATAGTGATCCCGAATGCACTCAGGCGGCAACTGGTCAATTTGGCTCATGAATCACACAGAGGCATGGTAGCAACGAAGAAACTGCTAAGAGAGAAAGTGTGGTTCCCTGGCCTGGACCGCATGGTGGAAAACACCATCATGACATGTCACCTCTGTCAAGTGACGGGCTCACCAGCCAAGCCTGAACCACTACAGATGTCCGAACTGCCAAGAGCGGTGTGGACAACACTAGCAGCTGATTTCTTTGGGCCGCTGGACACAGGCCATTATCTGTTGGTAGTCATGGATGAGTACTCGCGATTTCCTATAGTGCGACAGGTGTCATCAACATCAGCAACAGCAACACTACCAATATTGGATGACATTTTTGCAGCCTGGGGCTCACCGGAGACACTGAAAACAGACAATGGTCCTCCGTTCTCAGGAGACGAGTTCCACCGATTCATGGTCTACCTAGGAGTAAACCACAGAAAAATAACTCCGCTGTGGCCGCAGGCGAATGGAATGGTAGAGAGGTTCATGGGGAGCATCAAAAGGTAGTTCAAAGAGCGAAGCTGGCGCAGATATCGCTCAGCCAAGCTCTGTGTCAGATGCTACGAGACTACAGAAACACGCCACATAGCACCACAGGAAGATGCCCGGCGGAGCTAGTACTGGGAAGGACATGCAGGACGAGACTACCGCAAGTAGAAGCAATCATGGCACCAGAAAACAGCAGCATTGCAGCTAAGGACAGAGAGGCGAAAGGGAAGATGAAAGACTACGCAGATGCCAGGCGACACGCCATCCCGTCACACCTGAAGGAAGGGGACACAGTGATAGTGCGTCAACGTCAGCAGAGGAAATCTGACAGCATGTTCTCTAAAGACCCGCTGACAGTAACGAAAGTGAAGGGCCCAATGATCACGGCGGAATCAGAACACAAGAGGATCACACGGAATATCTCACACTTCAAAGGGCTGAAGGAGAAACATGAAGAGGATCAAGATGAGGAAATAGCAGAACACAACGGGTCAGAAAGCAACGGACAGGAGCAAGGACCAGTGGAAGAGCAACAAATGGAGACCGGCTCAAGAAGAGCATGCAGGAGGCCCAAGAGACTAATTGAGGAAATGTAACGGGCGAAAGCACACCGGCACGTCAGCTGACAGGCTTGTATCCATGACCATCACCCGATCCAAGGGTTGACGTGCTCGTCATTTCTTTGTGACCAAAGGGGGAGATGTAGTGACCTGGGGAAGGGCACTAGGTCCCTGCCAGAGACAGAGGGGTCAAAGGGGAACCGGACACCAAATCCGGTCAGGGGTGTGGGGAGATCAGTATCGACGGAGAGGGGAACAGAGACGGATGTGTGCAGCCGCCCCACAGCAAGAGTAATAAAGAAACATAACCCTACCGGTGTCTGGTGTATCTGTGGGTCCGGGGGACGCGACAGAGGGTCTTTTATTTTTGAGGAGCTGTGACTGAGACGTGCAGGAGGCCTCAAATGTGTAATTAGTAGGGATGGATGGAACTCGCCGAGTTTCACTCCACGGACTTCCGCAATGTTACTTAAAAACTGTGAGATTCCGCAGAGTTCTGCGGGTGGGCAGAATTCGACACGTCGCGCTTATTTTTAGTGCAGGGAACTTGTTCCGCGCTGTAAAATCAGCGCGAACAGCACCACGCGGTATGCCGGAGGGCACTGCTTCTTTCTGCCACTCAAGTAGATTTTCTGCTCAAGCGTCAGCTTTCTCAACGTGAAGGGTCGTGACCTACCGCGAACGCCTGTGTTGAGAAATTTCGCCAGGAGTTGTTCTAGCGCCCAAAAACCACACTAGGAGAGGGAAACTTAGCTTTTTGCCAAGCAGAACATGGAGTGGGCAAAACTCAGCAAACTCTGGCAGCAAAGTGGAACTTTTCGCCCACCCCTAATAATTAGTCAAAGTGTGAGTTGGAATCACTGGGAGAAATACAATTACTGGTAAGTAATCAGTGCACTAGAGCTGTTACCACTACTGGACCCTAAAACTTGTTGAATACCGATAGTTCTCTTTCGCAGGTCCATTGAGCCAGTTTAAGATATCTCAAAATGCAGTCCTTCTGCAAGGCTAGGAGAGCGACGATGGCTTGAGTTTGACAAAAAAGAATAATAACTAGGAACGCATGTTCCTGATGGCTCGATTGGCTATGCTCCCTTTCTTTCCTCCCGCACTTCTCTTTTCAGTAGTTCATAGCTGCCAAGGTTTTAGATTGCTTATGTGTGACATCTTCAAAAGGAGTGACATTCAACGACTATGAGTGACACTTTCTCGCAAGCAAAATGATGAATTAAAGTCCCTGGAAACAGACAAATATCAGAAATTACTCCCATTTGAGCAACGAGAAACTCTAAGGAACTCTGTTACAGGTGCTTTTACACCTATTATTTATAAATACACAGCACCCTCTAACCTCTCACCTCAGCGCCAGGTGCGGCTGAACTACAAGTAACAAAGGGATCTCTGTGACAAAAGCAGCAACCCACTGAGCTATCCACATAAAATGCAGCCCTGTGATATGCTGGTACACGTTCTTTGCGGCAGGCATATTTTAACCTTGACGCTACTTTATGGTGAGTGTCAAAACTGCCAGAAGATGAAAACTCCGACCTCTCATCAGGAGCAATATTAATCCCCAATGTTATCTTTGTCTTACCAAGTCTCACAATGCTGGGAAAATAACTCCTGCTGCTTTGGACTGCCACTGTAGATGAGCTGTATGTGGAGTCACAGTCACTGGCTGCAGACAGCTGCTCAGACAGTGTTGCTTTCATGTGGAGACGGGAGTCAGTTGCCAGTTCGGAGAGGGCAGGCTGGCACAGTGACAGAGATGATGCTCCTCTCTGCAGACTGTACAGTACAGTACCCAGGGCACGAGTCGAGGGAACACGCAAGTACACGGCATCCACCCATCTTTTCACAGGGTGGACGCCGTCCCCCCTGCCAAGAAGTTGGGCCATACAGATCTATGCTGAACTTGTTCCGCTGTAATTTTCAGACACCGGGACACGTTCAGCAGCGCCTGTACGTTGTCTGCTTTCCATTCCCAGCAGCAACGTGCAGGCAGCAGGGAGCTTTTCTTTTCACCTCCGGTTGGGCCGAAGTTCAGGGGCCATCAGGCCTCCTTTTGTTTGAATATCCTGACTGGAGGCGGCCTGGAGCCTCACACTTAAATGTAAATGCCAGGGAGGGGAAACAAAGGCACACAGCTTGTTATCTCTTCACAGGTACTTAAGAAAGGCGTGCTTTTGCCTTTGTTTAGTCCCTGTATATAAGAGATGCATGCACTGTAAGAATGCGTTAAACTCCAGAGTTATCTCACCATTATTACTATTCCCTGAGATTTACAAGGCATCTTTACAGCAGATGCCTTAACCCAATCAAATATTTTAAAATGTAGACTTTGCAACCAACTAAGCAGAACAGATCTACTGCCATGCTTCTCCTTGCTGCCAATTTCTTTGTAGCAGGGTTTAAAAAAATAAATGTATTAGTTGAGGCTCAGATTTTGTGTTGGGATTGTGCCACTTTTTTAGCACAACCAGACGCCAAATCTCATTTGTTAAATCTCATAATGCGCTTAAATGTACTCATGATATAACTGATAAACATATGTGTGAGGTCTTAATATCTGATGTCACTTCTTGTGATGTCACTTCCAGTGAGGTCACTTCCTGTGATGTCACACGTCGTGACATCATACGCTGTGATGGCACGTGTCATGATTTCTCTTGCATACTGCCTAACCTGGTTAGTCCCCCCACTTCTTTTTTTAGGACTTGTACCGTGTTACATCTGCTGTAGATGGAAGTCATGGTGAGGCACTGTGACTTGAGACCCATGCACCTGTTAAAGGCACTCAGCGCCTGCTTTCACCATGACAGGACACAGGCCCCTCACCTCCATACACAGAACAGGGGAGCACGTGTCTAGGAGGTTAGGAAGGAGACGTCTTGTCCTTTAACATAGGTAGGCAGCAGCTGCGATTCCTGGGGGCCAGGGCCCTGCAGGAATTGCAGTTACTGTGGGTTCATGCAATCAATCAGCTTGCAGGTCCTAAAGTGATCCAGCTCTATTCCTCAGGCAGTGTCGAGTTTCCTTGCTGCTGCACCTTCTGATTTTTGGAAGATAATTCATTTGGTGACAGTACAGGCACCCGTACCCCATCCTCCCCCTTCGGTTTTGACTCCATGAGAAGCGCATACTAGTCCCCGTAAACTTTTTTCCTCTTTCCACACTAGGTATAACACGCCCAAATTAACCATTTCCCAAACACCCACGGTTGGTTTTGGCATATTTAACGTATAAAATTACACGAAAAGTTTCTTATTTTAATAATAGCAACTAAATGAGCAGTTAATTACATAACACTGTGAAAAACCAATAAATGCAATTAAATGAGTAAAAGTTGGAGAATGCGGGCATCGATCCCGCTACCTCTCGCATGCTAAGCGAGCGCTCTACCATTTGAGCTAATTCCCCTTTAGATGTACAACACTAATTTCCTACTTCCTGGTTTGGTGTTAACTGCGCATGCTCGTTGATGGTCAGACCTAATAGTATATTCCTTTCTTAAAGGAGTAGACAGACGTGAAACGTGCATGTGAAACGAGTTCCTATTAGCCCCATGCATGAGCGAGGATGGGAGCATCTTGAAGTGCAGACAAATGATGTGTGGAGTTAGTTTACTTGATGTGTTGCAACAGAAGTGCAGTGCCTGTTTAGCAGGAGACCTCTATTTCGGAATCTTGTTTTCTTGAACGCTCTTGAAGTGGCCAGTTTGTTCGCAAATAAATGAAACCTGAAAAAAAATCGTTGAACACTGCATTTCTATCAGAACTATACATATAGCCTCCTATTGACAAACAGTTGTTATGACACTAGTCATTTGGCATTCGTGTAGTGCTCTTATTCAATGTGACAGTGAGTGGCGAAAACTCTTTCTATATTCAGGATTGTTATATTTGTTGGCCAAAGGCAATGTGACACAGTTGTTTTTCATTTCCTTTTTCTTTGTTTACAATTTTCCTTGCATCTGATTTTTTGTGCAATGAATCCTGTATTATTATTGAAAATGTTGACTCTCGTATGTGTCACCCTATTTACATACCTTGGGTTCTTTGTATGATCCTTGTACTGTGACGACTGTCAACAACAAAATATGTTGTGTGAAAAAGAAAACTATACATATAGCCATGGGTACGGGCAGGGCATCAGTGGGGAATTAGCTCAAATGGTAGAGCGCTCGCTTAGCATGCGAGAGGTAGCGGGATCGATGCCCGCATTCTCCAAAGTTCGTCGTTTTCTTTACAAACCACATTTTCCTTCCTAAAATTAGCCACGAGACAGAGGTTTGCTCTGTAATTACCAGTTGCTCAAACTGTTGCCATTGAAGCGTCTGACACGAGCTGCTGCATACCGTGTGCTGATAACTGTGGCGCTCGTTTAGCTTTTCACTGTAGTAACCAATCCCAGGCACTAATTACGTAACAGGAGTTTGGCATTAATCAAATTGACCATGTTGTGCACACGAGTGGCAGGACTGGTGGTATTCGCTGCACATCACATATACTTCAAGTTTACCTCACTTATCTGCAGTGCACTTTAAACGAGCCTTTGCAGGGTGTTGTTTTGTAGAACGTTTCTGTGCACAATACGGCAGTTCCGCTTTTTATTAATATTTCTGTAAATTGTCAGAACGGGCAAAATCTGCGATTGTCTCATTTGAATCATTGAACCTGCTGCTATAGAAGCATCTGGCACATAAGGCTGGCGCATATTGTTTCCTGTAGATAGGGGCGTTCATTTAGCGTTCTGCTGTAATAACGAACCCTATAACCAATTACGTCATAACAGTTGGGCATTAATCAGACCGAGCATGTTCTGCATACGAGTGGGAAAACGTGTGGTATTTTCTACACAGACATCACATTTACAGCAAGTTTATCTCACTTGTGTGCAGGGGACTTAAAACTGCCCTTTGCAAGGTGTTGGCTTGTACTGGGTTTCTGTGAACGTAATGGTACCGTTGCGATTTTTCTTTATTTCTTTAAATTGTCTCGACGGGTACAATCTTAGATAATCCCAATATAAGCAGTCAATATGTTTATTTCTGCCTGCCTGTATAACATTTTAAAAATCTTTCGAACACGAAAGCTATTCAAAAGCTTTTTAAAATGATGTGCAAAAAGAACAATTTTGCAGCAAGGCATGGATGCTAGCTGTTTAGTTAATATTGCCAAACTGTCAACAGGTGATCATTCGCGTGAGCCAGTCAACACAGCAGCCAGGCTATAATTAAAGACCTTGGTGCCCATGTCCTTCCTCTTTTTGGTTGCTTTAAATCAAGATGAGTACCAGTTTTCTCTCTGCTTAATATATCTTGATTGTTGAATTTTATTTATATTTTGTGAAATGTGTGTGTTTGCTGAGCCTCTTGCTGGCCATACATTGTGAAGGAGGCCAGCACATGACACTTCAGACAGACACTCGTTAGTATGGATGGAATATTCTGATATGAGTGAGGTGTGAGCTTACAAAACAGCTGATACACTCACTCCCATCACCTTACAGACTAAAGCAGACCAGATTTTACCTCATTGCTCCCACACCCAATGATCCACCTACGACCCACTCACTTGAGCCTACCTTAACCTGTTCGCTCCCAGACAGAAAGAAGACTAACCTAATAGAACTATCTTATCGTGCCAACCCTTTTTCAGATCTCGCCTCTTCAAGACTTTTTGGGGGATATTCTCAAGAACGTGTGTTAACTATCGCCAAATTCGCTTAACGCAACTTCTCCCATCGCAGTCTATCGTGGGAAAATAACACCGTGTTAACGCAGTATTCTCAACCCGGCGGCACCATGCGATAGTCTCACGATAACTCGACAAATCCCTTCGTTAAAATTAACGCAACGCCGAAAAAATGCAAAACACGAACGCTAAAAAAAGTTGCGATGACCCAAATCGCGAAACAAAAATCAGCGATTACCAGCAACAGGCCTGCGATTCCCACGCGACATGCGGGAAAATGCACTATAAAAGCAGAGAAAAAAAAAAGAGAAAAAAATATCACTGCGTAGCACCATGGACGCACCCGGACCGAGTGCAGAGGACAACGTGAATCCCACAAGCCCCACAGACGACCAGCCAGGAACCCCGGGCCGGGGAAGGGCAAGGAGAAGAGGAAGAGGAAGACGGGGTTCAGTCCGCAGGAAAACCTGATCATCATCATGGAGGCGACAGAACCCTACCAACAACTGTTTGTCACCTCCACTGTGTCATCGGCAACACAAACGGAAATATGGCAGCACATCGTGAACAACGTGAATGCAGTCGGAGTGTCGAGGAGGACAATGGAAGAGGTCAAGAGGCGCTGGAATGATGTGAAGGGCAAAACCAAGAAGAAACTCGATGCCAACATGAAAGCAGCAACGCAGATTGGAGGTGGGGGACCAGCGGCACACCAGGAGCTCTGGATGACATTGAGAAAATGGTGGCCACAGTCATCAGTCGGGATACGGTGCCAGGAGTTGGGGATCGGGACACTGCTCAACATGACCTGACACAACATCAACAGGGTGAGTACCGACCAGGGACTGGGGGGACGGGGGGAGATGGGCACAATGGCACACATGCACAATTAAGTAGAGCACACTGCACACCCACAATGACTCTGGATCATGTCCCTGATCCCCGTGCCACACTGCAGCACACATGCAGAAACTCAGGGAATGTGTGTTGAAATGAATTTATTTTCACATGCTGTACCTGTGGTCATTTTGTACTGTCTCATGATTGCTAAGGACTGACACAATGTGACGTCCTCATGTGAAGAAATTGTCAATGATGTTGTTCCTACGGGCTATTCCTGCTGCAGCTGCAGTGGGGTGTGGTCCACCTGCCTCATCTTCCTCATCCTCGTCCGGTGCATCCGGCACTGGTGCATTGGGGCATTGGTGCGTACACATATGTTGTGCAACACACAACATGCAACGATCATCTTGCACACGATGTCTGGGCTGTACAGGAGCCTCCCACCTGTGATGTCCAGGCACCTGAAACGTGACTTGAACACGCCAAATGTGCGTTCCACGATGCCCCTGGTGCGTTTGTGGGCCCAATTGTACTGCCTCTGGGCCTGTGTGTTCGGGGCTCGGAGGGGTGTCATCATCCAAGGGCAGAGTGCATATCCTTGATCACCTGTGACAGTGCAGAGAGACATGAGTCAATAGTTGGTTCTGCATGATGTGTTGGCAGGCTCACTAGTTGATTGGCGTGTGATATGTGTGTCATAGTGATTCCTGTTTGACATGTACTGCTTGTAGCAAATGAGCGCCATCAATGTGTATTACGTAGCCTCACTGCTGCTCCTCCCTCCCCCCAGCCTATTTACTTGTGTGCGCTGCGCGGTTGCATCACTTGCACTCCTACGGCACACCATTGTCATGCCTGTCTGCGCATGTCCACAAGCCTGACAACGACACTGTGATGTTGTGCGTTGAAGGTGGGCGGCCACGTGTGTGTAGGCCTATGGTAAGGATAGGGCGGACACAGATGTAGAGTTCATGGCTGGCTGAACCCGCGATGCGGTCGAGGCAAGACCTTTGGCTTATGCTGCGGTAATAGCGATACACACACAACAGTTGGCATGTATGATCCCAGACCCCGAGCGGGCTTGCGCTCATTCATTTATCCCTTCGGCTGAGCCCGCACTCCGGGGGCATGTTACATTGCAACTTTGTCCATTGCGGGACGGGTGGCGCCGACACTACAACAGAGACACACGCATTAGGTACTTCGTTGGCAAGCCCAACACTTAACCACGCCCAGAGCCCCGAGGTGATTATCCACACCCCTACGCTGGACTGTCGTACGCCAGCCCACTCCGGCAACGCCTACAGGGGGGTACGACACAGCTACATGTCCCAGGTCTCCCCCACTGCCTGAGGTGACATGGTTGTGTCCGCTGTACACAGCACAATGCAATGTGGTAGGGCCCGGGGCCCTCATGCATACACAGTGACCACACGGACACACTTAGATAGTCTGTGGAACTGGCTACGGGCACGTGCGCCCGGCCCCTTTTATTGCCAGGGTCACATGTCCAGTGACGCTTGTGCTGGATGGGTGTGGGGTGAGTGTGAGCCAGCCCTCAAGGAGTGGTTGGTGCTGGCAACAACTACAACAGTGATCAGACAATCAGAAGTTCACAGTTCAAACAGCAAGGGTCCATGACTTGAGCTGCACGGAGTTAGTGGCCCCGGATGCACAGCGGCCGGCACATGGAACACCGCCACGGGACGGTGACTACCGGTGCACTGAGGTAGGGCCACGAGAGCTGAGTGGGTCTTTGTCGATGTCCAAGGTGAATGTCGCAGAGGGTTTTGGGGGACAGTGGAAGGTGTTCTTTCAGGGCATGTTACAGAGGGCAGAACCAAGAAGACACAGGCAATATGGAGGAGATGAATGCTACAGACTCATTTTTGACACCAAGTCAGTATCAGCTACATGATGA
This sequence comes from Calotriton arnoldi, assembly GCA_963921515.1. NCBI lineage: Eukaryota > Metazoa > Chordata > Amphibia > Caudata > Salamandridae > Calotriton > Calotriton arnoldi. The sequence goes on from CAWUFW010001232.1 coordinate 1,631,766, forward strand.
TGTAGACAACCCCCAGGCCATAGACTCAGACGCCACCAAAGCTCAACCAGAGAGTGTCCATGAATTTCGTGGCATGGAGTCAGTGGCACCAGAGCTGAAAGGGGATGCAGTCTGCGATGAAGCCTGTACAATGGTATAAACTCTGCCATAAATAAATCAAGACTCAGTTCCAAATGTGTGACCTACTTGACCACAGTGTAGGCCGGAGGCAGAGGTGGAGTACGTCAACGAGAAAGGAGTACTGGGGGCCTGTGTCGCGGAGGCCGTGATGGTCTCAGGAGGCTGCCAAGGTCGCGGGCCGCGGGCTTGGAGCTTGCACTGGCACGTGGTGGGCCCTCTTTGACACACGCCGGTGTCGGCAGGTGAGCAGTGCGGCCTGGGTGCGGTGGGGCGGGCAAGACGGGTCTTGGGACCAGCGGCCTGGGGTGCAGCAGGCGCACAGGATCGCAGGCACCGCCGATCACGGCGTCGGCCTCGTGGCGGGGTGAGAGGCGCCGCCCTGGCAGACACGTTGGCCATTCCGGAAGAGAACCACGCCCAGAGTAACGGGCTTTTTATTCACACCCCTACGCTGGCCTGGCGTACGCCGGGCCAGCCCACTCCGCTCACGCTTACAGGGGGGACGTAACAAGCTACCATTCCGCGATCTTTCGCACTGGCTGCGGCAACATGGTTGCGTCCACTGTCCAGTACACTCCAGACACCAGCAGTGTATGTCGATATGGAAATGTCTGTGGTCTGCATACTCAGGTCTGTCCAGCACATCCACGCCACACCTGGCATTGTGTACATTCACATTCATGGGTCACTTGCATCCTTCGCACATGCCTGGTTCCAACCTCTCACCACATTCTGCTATTGTGTGGCTGAGGTGCCATGCCGTTGATGGCTTGTGTACATGGCTAGCCCAGGTCGCCACAGTAAGTTGTGTTGTCGTGTCTGGGATGTGGGGATGTTGGTTGTCATGTTGTATGTGATTTTGTGACGTGTGCATTCCCAGAGTTGTGAGTTGTATGTTGGTGGAGTTGAGGTGTGTGGTGTGTTCAGTTGTTACTTACCGACGAGCAGTGCATTTCCATAGGTGCCATCCTGAAAGCGCTGGTTGATGATGGACTGTCGGAAGATGAAGGAATCACGCACACTGCCTGGGTAGTTGGCGACGACATTGGTGAAGAGTCCCCGGTGGTCCACTATTGCCTGCACATTGATGGAATGCGTGTGTTTCCTGTTGCGGTAATTGTGTGCAGTGGCGGCGGGGGGCACGAGGAGTACATGTGTGCAGTCGATTGCCCCCAACACGTGCGGGAAGCCAGCTATGGCGTAGAAGCCTTGCTTGATCTCCAGCTGTTCCTGCGCAGTGTGTGGGAAGTAAAGTTGCTGGGGTACCAAGCTGATGATGGCATCCAAGACAGGTGTGAGGAACTTTGACAGGGCTGGCTGTGAGACTCCTCCGACTCTGGCAGTTGTTGGTTGGAATGTCCCAGAGGCCAACAGGTGCAGCACGGCCAGCAGCTTTGTCTGCGGAGGGATGTTGGTTCTCCGCTGTGTTGGTACCGTCAGCCTGTGGGCAATGAGGGTCAGGATGCGGAGGATGGTTGTCCTTTTGAGCCTGTAGTGGGCAATGACTTCCTCTGGCGTTAAGTCTCCGAGGCTGGTGTGTTTTCGGAAGGTCCGGTGTCTTTGTCTGCGCTGCCTCTATGGTAGTCCGGGGGGGGGGGGGTGGTCCTGGCGGCGTGGGGTCCTGGCGGTGGTGGCGGTGGGTGTTGTGGCCCTCTTGGGGCTCCGAGCTGCATGTTCAGTAACTCCATGGCATCTGTTGTTCTTCTGGTGTGGCTGTGGGCTGGGCTCCCTTTTATGGTGCATGTTGTCGTCCGACTTAACACCAGGTAGGAGCAGGTGTTAAATCCATGCAGCTAACGCGCCTTATCGCATGGTTTTGGATCTTATCGCCGATCTGGCTGATCGTTGAGAATGTTGCGAAGTGGTGTTTCCGCTGCTTTTTGCACGGGAACGCCTACTCTGCATATCATTCGCGTTAGTTGCTGGTGTCATTCGTGGCAATGTTTTTTGCGGCTGATATCGCAGGGAAACTGGTGATATCGGCTGTTAGCACCAGCTTGTGAATGGTGCAATGAATTTATCACCACTTTGGCTGCGATAAAGTGCCGCTAACTCGGCAATAAGTCCTTGGGAATATGCCCCTTTGTTTTCTAACAGTGGTCTTAGAGGCCGCCCATGGCTTGCCATTGGTTGGCTTCATTGTCACTCTCATTTGCTTGCTTCTTATTGGTCAACTGCTATAGGCTTCCCTCCTCTTCTTGTGTTTGTCCCACCTCTGCAGCATGGATGCATTACTTGTGTACTTCCACTGTTCATTTTTCTTTGTGTTTAAGCAGTCTACTACGTTTTCAGCTGGCTCTCATGTATTTTCCCCCTCCATGTTCCTCCATCCCTCTCTCATGCTTGACGCTTGCCCTCATCTGCCCACCCGTCTTCCCTCATCCCTGTTGCTTGCCCCCACCTGCCCTCCCTCCTTCCATTACTGTTCGGGTTGTTGCTTGTCCCTAGCCCCTGTTGTTGGTGTGCTTGCGCCGAACCCCTCGCTCCATGTTAACAAAACGAATAAAGCGAAGGCACCATAAGTAACCCATGAACAATGTATCCTGTATTGACAGATTCACAAATAGTATTCCTGAAGGACTATAGTGGTCTCACAAACTCCTAACCATCACCTTATTGAGTAATACCAATGTATGAGAACTAAGGGGCCCATTAGGATGGCGGGCGGATCGCCCCCGCCGGGCTGGCGGTAACCACCGCTGGCCCGGCGGGGGCGATCCGCCCGCCATCCTGCCTGATTGACCCCCACCATATTAGTATGGCTGAGGGGTCCGCGGCGGACGGAAAGATCGTCCGCCGCTTTTCTGCCGGTCAACTCGTCGACCGGGCGGAAAAAGGGCATAATATGGTTGTGGTGTCTGCAAGACACCGCCATCCATATTATGATGCAGGCGGTGAATCGCCTTTCCATGGCGGCATTGCCGCCATTGAAAGGCATGCGGTTCTTGCTTTTGGGGGCCCGTTGCGGGCCCCCAGGGTGTTGGGGGGTGGGGGTGCACATGGGGGTACCTATGGTACCACCCTCATTGCAATGCACTACGTGACAGGCACAACGTGGTGCTTGCCATGTAGTGCATGGCAATGCTGTGCACAGACCTTTTGCATTGCGAGTGGGTCGGCAGCCAGCAGATCAACCCGCAATGTAAAAGGCCCAGGATGCGCCCGCCAGTGTGGCGGGCGCATCCTAATTCTCCTGGCGGGACCGCCGCCACTTCGGCGGTCGGTCCCTGGCTCCGTTGCGATGGCGGGCGGACTTTGTCCGCCCGCCATCGTAATGGACCCCTAATTATCCCAACCTTCTCTAAGAGACATCAATTAACATATATATATATCATTTACAATCAAAAGAACACGTCCCATTTGCATTGTCCAAGTTGTTTGTAATTCTTCTAATTTTCATATAGTGCCATACATTGTATTGGTTCACTGACACAACATCGATGTAAAAAATATCGATGTTAAAAATATCGAGTAAAAATTATAGACAACAAAAATATCGACTCTTATACTTAAACAGGTAAGTACAAAAATATCGATGTAAAAAATATAGATGTATAATATATCGACTTTTTTATAAATATAAAATAAAATAATACATATTAAATATATTAAATATTAAATATAATTTTAACAAAATAAAATAAATTTAATATACATTTTAATAAAATATAACAAATAAACGTTATAAAAAATAAACACACAAACATAATAGTTTATACATATATATTTACTTTAAAACAATTAATAAACTATTGTTTTTAATTTATGTTAAAAGTTTAAAATAATATGAGAAAATAAAAATATATATTAATGATTTAAAATATAAAAAAACAAAAATCTATAACAAATTAAAACATGAAACTATAAAAAAATATTTAAACCTAAATTTCACAATACAATCAGTGCAACAGTAACTATACCCACTGCAGTGAGTGCAACAGTAGGGTAAGTGTTGGATAGCGGAGGAATTACATTTACTATTCCAACTCCAGTGAGTGCAACAGTAGGGAAAGTGTTAGATAGCAAAGGGGCAAAAATTACTATTCCCACTCCAAAGAGTGCAACAGTAGGGAAAGTGTTGGATAGCGGAGGGATACAAATTACTATTCCCATTCCAAAAAGTGCAACAGTAGAGAAACTGTTGGATAGCGGAGGGGTAAAAATTACAATTCCCACTCCACTGAGTGCAACAGTAGGATAAGTGTTCGATAGTGGAGGGGTACAATTTACTATTCCCACTCCACTGAGTGCAACAGTAGGGAAAGTGCTGGATAGCGAAGGGGTAAAATTTACTATTCCCACTCCACTAAGTGCAACAGTAGGATAAGTGTTGGATAGTGGAGGGGTACAATTTACTATTCCCACTCCACTGAGTGCAACAGTAGGGAAAGTGCTGGATAGCGAAGGGGTAAAAATTACTATTCCCACTCCAGTGAGTGCGACAGTAGGGGAAGTGTTGGATAGCAAAGGGGTAAAAATAACTATTCCCACTCCAGTGAGTGCAACAGTAGTGAAAGTGCTTGATAGCGGAGGGTTAAAATTTCTATTCCCACTCCAGTGAGTGCAACAGTAGGGAAAGTGTTGGATAGCGGAGGGGTAAAAATTACTATTCCAACTCCAGGGAGTGCAACAGTAGGGAAAGTGTTGGATAGCGGAGGGGTAAAAATTACTATTCCCACTCCAGTGAGTGCAACAGTAGGGAATGTGCTGGATAGCGGAGAGGTAAAAATTACTATTCCCACCCCAGTGGGTGCAACATTAAGGAAAGTGTTGGATAGCGGAGAGACAAAAATTACTATTCACACTCAAACAGTTAAAAAAATATATATATTATTTTTTTAAAAATCATAAAAATAATTAAACAATTTTTTATAATATTACTTACATATAACAAAAACCTACAAATATTATATGGAATAACATAATAATACATTTAAAAAAATTCAACTAGAAAATATTTACAGCCAAAAAATGAATTAATACATAAATGCATTAATTTTATTTCCTACCCTATAACACCACACCAAAAACAAAACACTTCAACATTTTAAATTAAATTTACTTCCATAATTAACATAATTATTAATCAATTAAACAAATATTATTGATAAAAAACTAATAAACATTAATTGACTACACACACTTTAACAATATAATATCCACAACACAAACCTAAATTAAACTATAAAATAATAAAACACAATTAAAACTTATTTTTAAATTAAAAACTATTACTATTAACAACTAACAATAAAGTAATTAAAATGTATTAAATACCCACCCTTTACCCCTTTAAAAGTAAAAACAAAACATAAAAAATAAACAATTACCCCAAATAAATATAAAACAATTAACATTAATTAACTATATTATTAATTAAACACAAATTACTTCCCACCGTTTACCTCTATAAACACCACATCACACACCTAAAATTAATTACACAATTACCATATTAAAATTTTAATTAATTTAATTAATATCAATTAACAAAAAAGAATAATAAAAATAAATAAACTACTTAACACCCTTTACCCCTATAAACCCCAAAACACAATCCCAAAACTAATTACACAAATACCATAATTAATTACCAATTAATTAATTAAGATTAATTAACAGCAAATTATTAATTCATCAATTAAAAATAAATTACTTCCCACCCTTTACACCTATAAACACCACAACACACACCTAAAAATAATTACACAATTACCATAATTAATTACCAATTAATTAATTAAAATTAATTAACAACCAATTATATAATTAATTAATTAATAATAAATTACTTTACACATTTAAAACTATACAATCTCAATTAAACTAATATTAATAAATAACAAATAATCAATTAATTTAATATAATTAAATTACTACCCACCCTATTCCCCTATAAACCCACAACCCGCTACGGACCTAAAAACGCAAAATTAAAAAATAATAATAATAATAACTACTAAAAATGTAACACATATATTAAAAATACAAACAATTCTTATACAAAAAAACATACATCACACACATAAAATATATACTAAAATACATAACATTAATTAAAAAAACGATATTTTAACAACTATATTTTTGTAAACGATATTAAACACTTCGATATTTTTAAAATCGATATTACTTACCTTAAGTTGATATTTTTGACCACGCTATTCATGCTGTTGATATTTCTTAACCACGATATTTATTACTCTATATTTGTGCAACTCGATATTTTTTACTCGATATTCTGTCTGCACACCCATTGTATTATTCCCTAATTTAAATAATGTTGTATTCATGCTCTTTACTTACACTCATTCATGAAGAAATTTCATTATTGACAATTCGTTTTCAACAATTAATTTTTACAAATTCATTTCTGGAAGAAAAGAACAAAAGAAACACCTGTACTTTACAATGTTACTAATATTATCTCTACACCATAAATACTACCATCCTTTTGGAAGATAACCCAACCTCACAAATTAACATTTTCATGGACTATTGACCCAAACATGTTCTTGACCCTAGTACTTTCAATTCTACTAACTCTCATGTTCATAGTTCAACCATATAAACGAGACCTCACTCCAAAAATATATGGCATAGCCACAATTATCAATCATTGGACCATCTTGAATTGCCCCTTTTTAGTATAAACTTCAGGCAAATGGTATAGCGATAAATTTATAAAATTGCTTACTCCCAGCCCTACCTCCATGTCGCCTAAACCCCCACCTCCCTCCGTGTTGCTTCCTGCCTCCCCTCCCACTGTATTGCTTCTCCCGTCCCAGCCCGCAATAAAAAAAGTTATATGATACTGCCTGTGTCATAGCTCTTTTTCCCACACCATCTGTTGTCCCTGTTGTTCCTACACAAGCCCACTCTCCCTGCGTGTTGCCTCCCAAACCACCAGCAATAAAGAAAGTTCTATGATGTGGTCAGCACTGGCTGCATCATAGAATTTGTGTTTTTACTTTCAGCCATGGATATTTCGGTACGGGAATCTGTATCAAATTCTAACACATGGGGCACACCAGCATCTAGGACCGGGAGCAGTGTAGTCCCAATACGGACTTTGGTGCTCCCCGACTAGAACCATCTCTTTTCTAGTGAGGAGAACCCTTACAATAATACTGAAACATTCTCATAAGAATGTGAGACAAAGGTTCTCTTTGCAATGCTTTATATTAACATTAATTGACAAAATACAGAAAAGGTGCCAGGAGCAATATTAGCAGCAAGGCACATAAGTCATAAGTATAAAGAACTCAGTATAGTTCTTAATGAAATACGGCATAGATTCGCCTTCTAAGATGGGGAATAAGGGGTCTCTCTTGCAAGCAATATCCACAGTCTCATATAGGGCAAAGAGATTAATTCATTATGTGGGAATATATAATTCTCAGGGTTTGGACCAATAGAAAACATCCTAGAAGAAACATTGTACTACAGAATACATTTGAAGATTCTCTCAACATAGTGGTACATTGAGATTCAACCATTCTCATAGTCTTAGCTGTACAGATAAGCTGATACACTGTTAACATAGCCTGGGACAGTAAGAACCGCCCATGATTCAGTACAACTTGGAAATTTCTCTGAGAACATTTTCTGCTTCCTAGTGAAACCTAGACAAGTTTTATTTAGAAACAGAATAAACAACAGTCATCACCTGATATATTGTGACGTTGAGGCTTGATGGAGAACAGTGTAAACACAGGCTAATGCTAGCATAAGCTTAAATCGTAGTGCTCTTTTATTGACAGAAAATCGATGCTCACACTGTACAAGATGGTTAAAAGACATTGACATAGCCAATAGCTCTCTCGTAGGCGAGGACCATTGACTTTGCAAATGTTTGTTATACCTACTAGTCCTCCAGTCGTTCCTACACCTACATAGCTGTTCATTCCTTCTTCCTCGATCTATCTTTTCAAACTTTAGTCCTACTTTTATCTCCCAGTCATATGGGCGTGTGAACCATAGCGGACAGTGGAATAGTACCAACAAATCATTAGAGGGAGAAAGGAAAAAGAGAGACTTCGGTTCCCCCCCAGAATAACTCAAATATCACAAGAGAAGTAACCTCAATACAAAGAAAAGAGCCTCCCTATCTGGAGGGCAGAACTCCTATTTTTAATGATCTCTCACCCACATATTTCTATGTGGCATACTAAATCATCATTTTTACAATACCAGGTGGGCTCAACTCTCTTGTGGGAAGAGCACTATGTTGTTACCTGCAAATTCAGTGAAGGGGGCCGGAAGAAGAGGAATTAAAAATGTATAAGGCTGCCCATTTGTGAAGCTTTGATTTTAAAGTCAAAGAGCACTCTTCGCACCACTAAAACAGGAACGAGCGTCTATGGAGAGCCTAATGGTTACCTGTCCCCCAGGTCAACATGTTTCAGCTGGTTTTATAATAGCCAAAAAAGGTCTTCCAGCTTTGGCCAGGACCATCCGAGTCCCACAGTAGTTATTCATGTGGGTATAGATTGATGCGAAACACTCATACCATATATTAGGCGTGGCATCCTTGGTGTGGTTTTCTCCATATATTTTTGCCTTCAGACCTCCTGTTTTTGCTGACTTCGGTTTTGTTGGTCTTGGGACTCTGCGCACTTTACCACTGCTAACCAGCGCGAAAGTGCTTGTGCTCTCTCCTTAAAACATGTTAGATTGGCTAATACCCAATTGGCATATTTAGTTCCCCAGGAAAGTGGCCCTACCTGTGCCCAGGGCCTGTAAATTAAAATCCTGCTAGTGGGCCTGGAGCACTGATTGTGCCACCCACTTAAGTAGCACTTTAAACCTGCCTCTGTGTGTGTGCAGTTTTAAACTGCCATTTCGACCTGGCAAAGTGAACCTTTTGCCATGCCCAACCCTTCCTTTTTAATACATATGCCACCCCTAGGGTAGGCCCTGGACAGCCAGTGCCCAATGCATTTAAAAAGTAGGACATGTACTTTAAAATTTACATGTCCTGTTACTGTACAACTCTTAAATTTGTTTTTCACTACTGCAAGGCCTGCTTCTTCCATTGGATAACATTGGAGTTACCGTATTAAGTTTAATAAGGGTAATTTCCAAATGGGAACAGGTGATCAATTCATGTTTGGTGTCTTTGGAATTGTAATGAAATATCGTAACCTATGGTGAAGTTGGATTTTAAATTAAAATTTTGACAATACCACTTTTAGAAAGTTGCAAAAAGAACAACTGATAGACTATGGGGTCGATTCCGATTCGGGCCGGAAAAAGCACCGACCGACTCGGAGCCGGAATTAATTCCGACCGACACGTACCTGTGGCGCCCGACACGCCAAGTACGATGCAAGGCGTGCAAAATCCGACCGACACGTACTGAACCCAAGCCGAACGACCGAGCCGCACGAAAAACAGCAATCGGGGCCGGAAAAACACGCGAATCGAACCGACCGACACGCACCCGGAACAAATCTAACCGAAACGTACACGCGAACTCCAAACTGCAAAGTACGATGCAAGGCGCGAAAACCACGACCGAGTCGTACGGAGGACAAGCCGTACGACCGACACGCATACAAAACCGAGCCGAAGTAACACAAAACACCGCGACCGACGCGTACGCAGCATAGAAAACTGCACAAACACAGCGTGAACGAAACGGAGAAGACCGTACGAGACAACTGCAGGGTCCGACTTGGTCACAAGAACGTTTCCAACATGCACAGAAAGTACTAAGGAAAAATACACAAAAAAAGGCCAAACAAGCAATTACAAAGCCAATAAATACTGGGGGGTGGGGACAGAGAACAAAGACACACCCACAACTCCACCCATATAAAGGACACAAATCCCAACCATGATCCTTTGCAAATGCTATTCTACTGCCAGCACTCAACAGACAGCAACCACACACCCACAGCTCATCCCTCACACAAGCCACACACCATCAGCACACCAACAAATAGCTACCTCACATACACCCAGCAAAACACACACTCACACACCCTCACCTGCACACCAACACACACATCACTCACCATCACCACCCATCACCATGCCCCCAAGAAGAATCACAAGTTCCTAGATTGTGAATTGGAAGTCCTGGTAAACGAGATCCTCAGGGTAGAGCCACAGCTGTTTGGCACACTGGTCCAACAGACACCCATCTCCCAGAAAACCAAGATGTGGGAGAGGATCATCAACAGGGTGAACGCACAATCACCATGTCTGCGCACAAAGACTGACATCCGGAACAGGTGGTATGACGTGCGCAGGAGGGTACGGGAGCTGCTCAAGAAGGACTACCTCCTGAGCCAATACACCGGCAGTGGCCCTCCTGCCAAGTCAGTATACCTCAGGCCCTGGGAGGAGAAGGTGCGGGCCATCCTTCCGCCAGTGAGCGTCTATGGACTAGAGAACATCCCAGAGCCTGGTGAGTACACAACAAATGTACACAATATTCTGCCACAATACACACACACATCACTGTCAAGGGGAGAGTCAAACCATGCACTCATAGCAATTACACAGCAACCAGAACAGAATCATCCCAAAATGTGTATGTCAGTCAGATAAACACAACACATGCCATCTCAAAGTTACATTTAACCGTGTCATCACATGTGCAAACACAACTACAACTACAGCTAGGCAGTGGCACAAATAGAACTAACAAACACATCCAGACATGTAGCCACCACTACAACACCAACACACAGTGAAGACCACTGAAAGAAAGGAATTCTGTGTATGCTGGGCAAGTCAGTGTAGCCAATAGCATCATGGGAGTCGTAGTCACAGATATTGCTCACCCCCACAACTGTCCCATCAACACCACCATGAACCATGCGCACATCACAGGGAGTGGAAAACAACTCACAAGATGGCTGACACTGGCTACTGCTGTGGGGAGCACAAGGCCCTGCTGGCAACTGTGCACCAACAAACAGCAGGACACCACTGACTGACATCCTGAAAGCCAACTTCCACTCCCTGCAATGCAAGCACGTTCCATGGTGGGATATCTGGCTGGGTGGGAAGGAGGACTTGCAGCACTGACCATAGTCACAAGCACCTCCCCTCACACACCCCCTCAACACATACTCCACATAACCCACCTGGGAGAATGCAATGCCTCACATCCTAACTCAAGATCCCACAAAGAACCACCACCCTGGGTTGTTGTGTGAAGCACAGGGACACTCTTGGGACTTTTAGCCAAACAACTGCCAGGACAACACTCCCAGCCATCCTGTCAGCACAGGCAGCCCACCCCACAGGGAAGCAGAGTCAAAAGAAAGGAAGCATGGGCATGCTGGGAAGGGGGGTGGAGGCAATAGCATGATGGGAGTCGTAGGCACAGCTCTACATCCCCCACCACATGGCCCAGCAAGCTCACACTCACGCATGCACATCCCACAGAGAGTGGAAAGACCCATCAAAGATGTCTGACACTGTTGCTGTGTCGTGGGGAGCACAAGGGCATGCTGGGAACTGCACACCAACCAACAGCAAGACACCACTGTCAGCCATCTTGCCATTGCTCTCACACCCACACACACTGAACTCCCCACAAAAGCAAGTAAGTATGGGAATGCTGGGAAGTGGGGTGGAGGCAATAGCATGATGGGAGTCATAGTCACAGACATAGCTCACCCCCACAACTGTCCCATCAACACCACCCTGAACCATGCTCACATCACAGGGAGTGGAAAACAACTGACAAGATGGCTGACACTGGCTACTGCTGTGGGGAGCACAAGGCCCTGCTGGCAACTGTGCAACAACCAACAGCAGGACACCACTGACTGACATCCTGAGAGACAACTTTCACTCCCTGCAATGCAAGCACAGTCTAACTGACTGGCTGGGTGGGAAGGAGGGCCGGCTGTCAACCAAATACAACCAATGCAGACCATGTTCACACCCCAACAAATACATAGAAATGCCCAAATAATGCAGGACAATGTGCTACACCAATATCAACCCCTGACTGTGACAACTTAGGACAATGCAATGTACAGGCCCGCACCCAGAGGCACAGTCACAACTGTCAGGTGTGTCAACCATTGATGCCTGCAGAAACATAACATACATTGTGTGTGTCTCCAAAAACAGGTGATGATGGGGACACAGCAGCAGACGCTGAGGAGTCCCAGTCCCAGGCTCAAGAGGATACAGAGCTCACTGGTGTCGTACAGCCTCTGCCCTCCTCGGACGAAGAAGACCAACCTGGCACCTCCGGTGCAAGTCAACATGCAGCACCAGCAGGACCACCAGCTGCAGCACCAGCAGGACCACCAGCTGCACCCCCTGCACCCACCCCTCCAACGACTGTCACCACAAATACCATCCCTGCCGACATGGACAGAACAAGGAGCACCACCAGCACAGGGCCCCTGGACCAACGTGGGGCTATGGACACCACCACCACCACCAACCCCCAAGGGGGACCAGGGTCATCTGTGCGTGCCACTGCACGCACTGCACATGTCGGCAGGGGTGGTGGGAGGGGTGGGAGACAGAGGTCGCTGCTTGCAGAGGTGTCTGGTGTGCATGACGACCCACAACTGGTACGCATAGCCGATGCGTACCAGTCCAGCACCGGAGATCTCAGCCAGGTAGTGGGGCTCCTCAGAGACATGAAACAGCAGCAGGCTGCCCATCATGCCCGCTTGGACTCTCACATGTCCCGCGTGGAGTCCAAGTGGGACGCACTGCAAGAGATGACGGCGGTGCACAGGGACATATTACAATGCCTCCGCCAGATGAACAGTAACCAGTCTACACCTCCCTGTGTGCCAACAACATCTGGTGCTGAACAAACTGCAACTGCCACAGGGAGGGAGGATGACTCTGGCGGAGAGTCCCCTGCACCGCAGCAGCCTGTACTTGAGGGCCCCCCAAAGAAGAGGGGTCGTCCGAGGAGGGGCAAGTGAGAGGCCGATGGCCAAGTGCAACCCCAGGAAGCCTGAACCTGTTCTGGATGTTCACCTTTGTGCACAGACTGTTCACCCTGTTGACGGCAACACAACTCCCACACATGACATGGGGAGTACAAGTTGGACCAATGTCTCAGACAACTGTGGCCCCGATACTGGGGATTTTGTCTACCAGGACTTTCAATTCACCTAGGAACTTCTGATTGCAATATAAATGTACAGCACTAACAATCCTATGCACTATTCACACAAATGTATCACAATAAACACACTAATACACCATACTTGCCTCTGTTGTGATTCCAACGTGGGTGCTGTCATGGGGATGATGAACTGCAAAATTACACTGTGTATGCGGACTGCAACAGCAAGTACAACACAGGCATGTGAGTAAAGGCAACGTGACACATATGAGGGAGACACACCACCAGGGCTACACAACACATACACACCTAGGCCATCTGACTCATTGCCTACACTGATGTTGCCAGGGAAGACGGTGCAATGCACAGACACCACACCTATTCCCAGTTGTAGTCAAGTAGCCCACAGGTGCAGTAAGCAAATGGCAGTCAAATGTGTGACCACAGACAACGCACATCACAAAGTGAAGCACAGGTTTATTACACAGTTGCAACATGTCGTAACCCCTACAGATGCAAGGTAATCCCACCTGGCAGCGGGCACACAGTCAACAACTGTAGAAGGAAGGAAGTCCATGGGTGTGGCGCACATCACCTGTAGGGACACAACAGCTACCACCCTGGAAGTACAATCACGTCGTCGGTGGACACAGTTGACCAAACGAATCTGAAAGTACCCTGTGAAGGACAGAAATGACACACAGTCAAAAGCAATGGAGAACAGGACAGAACAGCAAAACTCATGCACAATACATGTTACAAGATACCCACCCAGAACCAAGTTAGCATGTCAACACTGTTGGGGAGTACAGACCACCTGTAAGCACACATCGCTACACACATCCAGTCAAGTAACCCATGGACACACTCCAACAGCACCAGAGCACCACCTACACATATCATGCCAACTCACATCATTGACATGACACCTCAGGATACTCACATTCAGCTAAAGAAGTTGGTGATGAGCTGTGTGCGGACATCACCCTCATCATCATCATCATCACTGGCATCGTGGTCCAGGCCAGGATCCTCCACAGGTGGCGGATGTTGGTCATTGTCATCCTGGATGAGAGGCAACTCCTTCCGCACTGCCAGGTTGTGGAGCATGCAGCAGACGATGATAATCTTGCACACCTTCGCTGGGGCATATGGGAGGGACTCTTCTGTCTTGTCGAGGCAGCGGAAGCGGCTCTTCAGGAGACCAAATGTCCGCTCAATCACTCTCCTGGTCCGACCATGTGCCTCATTGTAGCGCATCTGGGCTGGTGTCACAGGGTTCCTGAGGGGTGTCAGCAACCACGGCATGTTGGGGTATCCCGAGTCACCTACGGACAGACAAGTGCACATTAGCTGACTTGGAAAAGTGGGCGGAATACTACAGATCAGATCACACACAATGGCACAAAGTCAGTACACACCGACAAGCCAGGCACGCTGGTTCTGCATCTGTGCCATCATCCTGGGGATGCGACTACTCCTCATCACAAAGGCATCGTGTGCTGAACCAGGGAAACGGGCACACACGTGTGTGATGGTCATATCTGCAAGACACACCACCAGTGCATTGACCGAGTGGTAGTGCTTGCGGTTACGGTAGGCCTGCTCCTGGGCCTGTGGTGGTACCAAAGCCACATGTGTCCCATCAATGGAGCCAATGACATGCGGCATCCTCCCCAGGGCATAGAAGTCACTCTTCACGTCAGTGAGTCGTTGCAGTCTAGGGAAATAGATGTACCGGTTCAGGAATAGCAACATTGCCTCCAAAACATCGTGGAGCACACGGCTCAACATGGTCTGTGACATCCCACCAGCAGTCGCCACAGTATGTTGGAAGGTACCGGTGGCAAAGAAGTGTAGGGCTGCCATCACCTTCACCTTGGGGGTCAGTGCTGTAGGATACGGCCGGCCAGGCTGCAAATGTGGGGCCAACTGCACTGCCAAATCCTCAATCAGCTGCCTGGTGAAGCGGTACCGTCGGATGCTGTCCCGTTCCACCATCGTTGCCAGGTCTGGGAATGGTCTATGGACAGCAGGAGCCCTGCAGTGCAGAGGAGAAGAAAGCAAGATTGTCAGTCACCCCACATATGCGGCATTGAACACACTCAATATCACATCATACATCATTATGAGGCACAACTACATGAAGTGTGCAGTTCCGTAAGGACATGTATGGTACATACATGGCCAACATCTGTCATCACGGTTCAACAAGTGGCATCAATAAGTCCCAGGTTGGCCCATTGGATATCATGAGGCCGTGTCACAGTTCCCATCTCCTGCTGCCATGTCACAATCACCCCCCACAGTGACATGTGAGGACAGATGTGCCCCAGGCATCACAGCTCAACGACAGGTACATTCCCAGGGACCCTGTATTGCCACATGGACACTGGCATTACATGGAGTATCATGTATACACCACAGCAAAACAACCATGACCCCCACAGGTAGTGGTCCCACTTGCCACTGCAGGACAGACATGGACGTCTGTGACACACACACGCACAACATCAAAGTCCATGCACACACAACGTGGATGTGGAGACTGTCTCCCATTGTGCACATGAAATCAGAGACATTGTAAACACTACATGCACACAGACTGTGGAGGACCATCACTATTGTGCCACTGGGACACCCTGGCTCAAACATACCGTCCGACATGGGACTCACGGGGTATGTGACATGACATACACATACACCACCGTGAAATGTGACCATGGCACATGCACAGATATGAACAGTTGCACATCACAGTGGTCATGTACACGTAACACCCAGGATCCTGTCCCCATGAACACGTGCACAGCCTGGGGGTGGCTGCCCCCAGGTGACACCCACAGGACAACATGCACACCAACATACACACAATAGGAAATGCAGCCTTACATGCCTTATGATACAGTTTGGACAGGCTTTCGTGTTGTAGGTGTGCCCCTCACTCCCTGGGAGCTATCTGTGGCTGGCATATGTTCATCTGAGACAGGCATGGTGACATATGCCAGTCACTTGTACAGGGATGCGTTGAACAGCAATGGACCGATCGGTGCACCCGGCCGGCCCATTGCATTCAATGTGTGCGGGTACGCGTTGTACCCCTGTACGCGTTGTACCGCAATGGACCGATCGGTGCGCCCGGCCGGCCCATTGCATTCAATGTGTGCGGGTACGCGTTGTACCCCTGTACGCGTTGAACAGCAATGGACCGATCGGTGCACCCGGCCGGCCCATTGCATTCAATGTGTGCGGGTACGCGTTGTACCCCTGTACGCGTTGTACCGCAATGGACCGATCGGTGCACCCGGCCGGCCCATTGCATTCAATGTGTGCGGGTACGCGTTGTACCCCTGTACGCGTTGAACAGCAATGGACCGATCGGTGCACCCGGCCGGCCCATTGCATTCAATGTGTGCGGGTACGCGTTGTACCCCTGTACGCGTTGTACCGCAATGGACCGATCGGTGCGCCCGGCCGGCCCATTGCATTCAATGTGTGCGGGTACGCGTTGTACCCTGTACGCGTTGAACAGCAATGGACCGATCGGTGCACCCGGCCGGCCCATTGCATTCAATGTGTGCGGGTATGCGTTGTACCCCTGTACGCGTTGTACCGCAATGGACCGATCGGTGCGCCCGGCCGGCCCATTGCATTCAATGTGTGCGGGTACGCGCTGTACCCCTGTACGCGTTGAACAGCAATGGACCGATCGGTGCGCACCCATTGACAATGGCCTAGCCTGGCAACGGACGCGTTTCGAAATTCGAACGAGTCGGTTGCTGGAAATTCAGTTGGTCACCCACAACAATGTTGCAAAATCATGTATGTCATGAAGTTGAAGATTTGAAGGATGCTGTGGGCGTGTATTGGTGCTGCTATTCCATGGATTGGCCAGATTCAGAAGATGCAAACGACTTGGACCTATCACTTTGGACACATGGGACAGTATCTGCCTCTGCAGCACATATATATTGCTGGCTGTTCCCCTGAGAGCTCACTTGCCTGCACTACATGCTCCAGGACGACATCTGCCACTGCACTGCTGCTGTCTCTGCCCCCTCTGGACCCTGCAATGGCACGTACTGTGGAGAGAGCCCCAGCCTTCAGCCTTGAGGAGAACCAGGCCCTGCTGGACAGCCTACTTCCACAGTACAGCAAGCTGTATGGGACACTAGGGGAGCAGGTGAGTGTTCTGTGCACTGCCTTTCTGAATGTGCATTTTGTCTGACTAGCAAGGCTGAAAGTCTGCACGCCACTGGCTAGCAGGCT
This sequence comes from Calotriton arnoldi, assembly GCA_963921515.1. Lineage (NCBI taxonomy): Eukaryota > Metazoa > Chordata > Amphibia > Caudata > Salamandridae > Calotriton > Calotriton arnoldi. The sequence goes on from CAWUFW010001232.1 coordinate 1,649,224, forward strand.
CACTGAGTAGTTGTCACCCCCATAGTGTGTAGTGACATGCACTGGACAGGTATGGTGCAGTGACAGTGCATTTGAACAAGGTTTTACTTCCCATGCAATGATACCATGTAGTGACTTCTGGCAAACTGTCCATGGGCAGCGTTGCACTGCCTGTGTACATCATGTGCCCCTGTGATTGAGACATGTAAATACAACTGTGTCATGCATGGATATGTTGCATGTGTAGTAATGGCCTTTTCACTTTGTCATCCTCACAGGTTAATGCCCATCGGAAGCAGGAGATCTGGAAGGACATCGTCCGGGCTGTCCGGTCCGTGGGGGTCTACAAGCGCTGGATCCGCAACTGCCAGAAGAGGTGGCAGGACCTTCGAGGCTGGACCCGGAGGATTGCACGGGTCCAGCTGAAGCTGTCGCCTCCTCGCAGGAGGGGCGGAACACGGACCCTGACCCTCCACATGCTCCAGATCCTGGCGGTGGTGTTTCCAGACCTGGATGGGCAGCTGAAGGCCAGACAGCAGCAAGGAGGGGGTGAGTCAAAGACTGCACTGTGAACTCTGTATTACATGCTATGTGCCCTCCTCTGGCCTGGTTAAACTGCCACAGTACAGCAGTCATGTTGTCCAGGAGCCATGTCCCTCTATTGTGCACTGCCCACTCCTCATCTGATACCCAGGTGTGGCCCTTACATTAAGGGAATTGTGTCACTTGGGACTGTGTCCTTGCAGTTTGCTTCACTCAAGGTGGGGGACAGCATCTGTTTCCCTAACTCTGTTGTGGGCATCATGGGTGGGTCCATTGTTCATACAATGCGTGTGTTTGGACATGTAATCTGCGTGTTGCTTTGATATGCGGTCCACTTGCTGAGCTGAGCCACCACATGTGCCTGGGGTATCTGGCACACACCCATGCAGCGGGTGGGAACAATGTTTGGGCCTCAGGAGTGTGCAGATTACGTGTGTGACACATACATAGCCAGCTATCCACTGTCCAGGGCTCATCCCTCATTCATGTGGGGCAGGACAGTCATGCCTACTCCAGCCCATTCAATACACCTGTACTCCCACTCCCGGGTATCAGCTGACACGTTGTGCGCAGTGATTTGACCCCTCAGGTGTCTGCCTCTGTGTCAGTGTGCTGTGGATTTGTTGCCAGGACTGCTGGGGTGTTTCTCGGTAGGGGCTCAGCATGCCACTGGAGATGTGACCATAGGAGACGATACTTGTGTGTCACATAGGTGTTTGATCAGCTGCCCGTGCAGACTGGGGTATGCGAATGTGAAGTTCAGGCAGCTGTTTCCCATTCACAGCAGATTGTGAGGGGCTCAGGTTCAGAGGGTAGTGTCACAGGTCTCCCATATGTCCAATCGGTATGACCTGGACAGATGAGGGTTAAGATGATGTGTTGTGTGGGGGATGTACATGTGCACTTGTGCAGCTCCAGGACTTGCATTCCCCATGACCTACTATTGTGACACAGTGCAGAGTGTTGTTGTCTGGCTGCCAAGTCATACATCACTGAGACAGTGATGTATGACTTAGCAGTCATGCCTCCGCCATGGCATGTGTCTTCTTATTGGTGATCCTGCAGGGGAGTGACATGTGCTACATGCACACCATTGTGGCGATGGCTATCAGGACATGGGTGCATCATGGTGTCTGTCGCTGGTATGCATCACATGCATTTCCTATTTGACTCTGGGCATCCCTTTCATCCGGAAACCTGTACTGACTCAGTGGCAAGAGTTGTGATGTGTGCATGTCCACATGCTACACCGTGTCCTCTGCACTGTCCAACTACTGTGTAGGTGGTGCATGTGTCCACACTGGGGTGTTGCTATCCAACAGACACCAGACAGATGGGTGCAAGGCCATGTCAATCAATCAATCACAGAATTTGTAAAGCGCGCTACTTACCCGCGAGGGTCTCAAGGCGCTGGGGAGAAGAAAGGGGGGTGCTGCTACTGGTCGAACAACCAGGTCTTGAGTAGCCTCCTGAAGGTCAGCAGGTCTTGAGTCTGTCGTAGGCTTAGTGGAAGGGTGTTCCAGGTCTTGGCGGCGAGGTGGGAGAAGGATCTGCCGCCGGTGGTAGTTCTTCGAATGCGAGGGACGGTGGCGAGGGAGAGGTCGGCGGAGCGGAGTTGGCGGTTGGGGACGTAGAAGAGGAGTCGTCTGTTGAGGTAGGCTGGGCCAGTCTTGTGGAGTGCCTTGTGTGCGTGGATGAGGAGTTTGAAGGAGATTCTCCTGTCGACGGGGAGCCAGTGCAGGTTCCTCAGGTGGGGGGTGATGTGGCTGTGGCGTGGTACATCGAGGATCAGGCGTGCGGAGGCGTTTTGTATGCGTTGCAGTCGCTTGATGAACTTGGCCGAGGCTCCTGCGTAGAGGGCGTTCCCATAGTGAAGTCTGCTACTGACGAGGGCCTGGGTGACTGTTCTTCTTGTGTCTGTCGGGATCCACCTGTAGATCTTGCGAAGCATGCGGAGGGTGTTGAAGCAGGAGGATGAGACTGCGTTGACTTGCCTGGCCATGGAGAGTGTTGAGTCAAGGATGACTCCCAGGTTGCGTGCGTGGTCGGTGGGTGTCGGGGCTGCTCCCAGCATCGTTGGCCACCAGGAGTCGTCCCACATGTGGGATGTGAGTGCCATGGTTGGCATCAGACTGACAATTGGCTTCTCCTGTTCAGTTAGGGCACTTTTAGCAATGTTCAACTAATGATGCCAGGGCTTGCTCTGTAATGTGCTGTGCTCACAGTGGTGTGTGCGGTTGGTGCAGGTGACTGATGTCTGTCTGTTTCCCCATTGTTTGCAGATACATCCACGGCCACGGAAGGGGACAGCTCCACGGACCAGGAGGAGCCGGAGAGCCAGACTGGGTCAACAGCCGAGGAGTGGTCGGAGGGACCCAGTGGCACGGAGGGCGAGGGGAGCCACACCGAGGAGTCCTCAGCAGCATCCACCTCAGCTGAGGACCACAGCGGCTCGGAGGATGACTCCCTTATGGAGGCGGGTGTCAGCAGCCACCACACCCCAGCTAGTGTTGCTGTCCCCGCCACCACCAGCACCACCACCGCCCTCCCATCGGCTCCCATTCCCCAGGTCCGTGGAGGCTACCATGTTCGGGAGCGTGTCTCCTTTGGGCCAGGCACCGCACCCCGTGCCCCTGTGTCCCCTGCTGCCCTGAGTGAGGAGTCTGTGTACCTCCTTCGCCAGCTCCATGTAGGGCAGACAGCCATGCTGAGTGTCCTCCATGCGCACACCGCTCTGTTGACTCATCTGGTGTCGTTCATGGAGGGCATCTCATCGGGCATGTCTGACCTACAGAGGGGCAATAGGTCCATGGACTCCTCTCTGACGGCAGCAGTGTCCCTCCTCAGACAGTCCCTCACCCCTCCTGCCTCTGCTCCATCCACACTCCCCAGCACCTTACCCGTCCCAAGCACACACACACCGGCACAGGCACACACCAGCACACACACGTCCAGCACACAGACACACACGCCACAAACAAAACGCACACGCACGCACAGTCAGGGGACTGAAACCAGACTCACAGGGGATGGGGCCCTGGAACACACACACGCATCCACGAGCACTGCGCAGTCCTCAGTTGCCTCTCCCTCCAAAGCACCCTCCCTTGCCTCACCTGCAACCCCAAAGACCCAGCGGCTCTTCCTCAGTGACCTCGGCCTCTTCCCCTCCGATCCAGCTGATACAGCATTCAGGGGGAAGAGGAAGCCCACCCACACGGAGCAGAGTGCCCTCGCCCCCGGACACCCTCCCCCAGGCGCAGACAGACTGAGGCCCCCACCCGCAAGTCCCCACGGAGTCGTAAGAGCAAGACCCCGCCGCCGCCCTGCAGCTCAGGCACCAGGTCTCCTTCCTCCATCCCTCAGGCCCCCACTCCACAGGTGCCCCCACCACACCCTGCCCCAGGTTCCCCCACCCACAGATATACCATCCCCAAGAGGATCCGGCCTTCTCCCCTGCCACTTGCTCTCCCGGCACCACACCCCCGCTGCGCTTGTCTGTGCCACTGATGTGGTGAGGGTGTCCTCCCCTCTGTCCAGCACACCTTGCCTGTTCCCCATTCTCCTCCCCTGGTGGTAGGCACTGCAGTGGAGTCCACTACCACCCTGTCTGACTTGGGCACTGCAGTGGCGGACCTGTCCACTCCATCTGCAGGGTCCACTGCAGTCGTGCCGGCACCCACAACATCTGAGTCATGCCCCCCAGTTGTGCCGGCACACACCATGTCAGACACCTCCACTGGAGTTGTCAGTGGCTCGCCAGCACCCACCACCCCTTCCCTGCTTCCTCCTGGTGAGCCCTGATCCTGCCCCTCCGGTTGCCCCTCCTAGTGGATTGTCCCTGGTTTTGTGCAGTGCAGGCATGCGTAGGGTGACATCTGCCACTGTCACCCTGTTTGGACTTTGACAATGGACTGGCCATTGGCCTTTGTGTTTATTCTGGACTTTCACTTTTAAACACACATATGCTGAATAAAGCAACTTTCTGTTCTCTAGTGCTTATGCTTCTGATGTACATGTTGTTGATGATGCTAACCATGCCCTTGCTGCAGTGATGGTGATATTTGGTCTCATGAGTGTGGCACTGTATGCACATCTGTATGATTGGTATTCAGGTCTCCTCATGTGTTGTGTGTTTGCCTGGGGACACTGGCACCCCCCCCCCTCACCTGTTGTGTTTGATGTGCAGTGTGGGTCTGCCTGTTTGTGCTTGTGCATCTGCACCACTGCATTGGCATATCTTAGGTGTGCCATTGGCTGTATGTAGTTTGGTGGGTTTCCCCTGCTGTCCCTGGGACTCCTAGGTCATCAGTCAGCACAATGATCATGGTTTGTGTGTCCCATTGCTGCCATGGTATGGTATCTGTTCACCTCACATCTACAGTCTCCACAGGGTATCTGCATTTGTGTGCCCATTGGTGCAAATATGTGGGTCTGCATTCTGATGGTCACTTCTGTCATTGTGTCATTGATGAATGTTGACAGTGTCAGCCCCCATGGGTGTTGTTTGTCTGCACATGGCCAAAGGTATGTGTTATTTGCACTGCAGTATTTGCCTCCCCCAATCTATGTTGCAATGGGACACATGCACTACTTTGACACTGATGTGTTTTATGTTCTGTGACCAGGAATCATCCATGCAGTTTGGCAGTTGCAGCTTTTTCTTTGTCAACACTTACATTTTGGTCACTGTGATGATGGGGGTTTGGACCCCATTGCCACACTGTTCAAAATGTGCTTCAGCTATGGACCCCACACTTACATTTTGGTCACTGTGATGATGGGGGTTTGGACCCCATTGCCACAATGTTCAAAATGTGCTTCAGATATGGACCCCACACTTACATTTTGGTCACTGTGATGATGGGGGTTTGGACCCCATTGCCACACTGTTCAAAATGTGCTTCAGCTATGGACCCCACACTTACCTTTTGGTCACTGTGATGATGGGGGTTTGGACCCCATTGCCACACTGTTCAAAATGTGCTTCAGCTATGGACCCCACACTTACATTTTGGTCACTGTGATGATGGGGGTTTGGACCCCATTGCCACAATGGTCATGGCCTGCTTGCATTGTGGGGGCCACACACATATATGTGTGGCACATGTGATAGGGGGTCACATTGTATGTTCAAAGTCATGTTCAGTGTTGTAGGCATTTGACACAGTCTACACGCTTGTCATGGTGTTGGGGGATGTCTTTTTCTTGCATTCCCTAGGTTGTGGTGTGCTGGTTGTGTCATGCATTGTCCATCCTATGAGTGGGGGTGGTGTTGGTGGTAGGCATCCAGCCCCCATGGGTAGAGGTGGTAGTAGTGACAGGCATCCAGCCCCCCTGGGTAAGGGTGGTAGTAGTGGTAGGCATCCAGCCCCCTGGGTAAGGGTGGTAGTAGTGGTAGGCATCCAGCCCCCTGGGTAAGGGTGGTAGTGGTGGTGGGCATCTGGCACCCCCTGGCTAAGGGTGGTAGTAGTGGTAGGCATCCAGTCCCCCTGGGTAAGGGTGGTAGTGGTGGTAGGCATCTGGCACCCCCTGGCTAAGGGTGGTAGTAGTGGTAGGCATCCAGCCCCCTGGGTAAGGGTGGTAGTGGTGGTAGGCATCTGGCACCCCCTGGCTAAGGGTGGTAGTAGTGGTAGGCATCCAGCCCCCTGGGTAAGGGTGGTAGTGGTGGTGGGCATCTGGCACCCCCTGGCTAAGGGTGGTAGTAGTGGTTGGCATCCGGCCCCCTGGGTAGGGGTGGTGGTGGTGGTGCGCATCCAGGCCCCTGTGTGCATATGTGGCATTGGTGATGGGCATCCCGCCCCTATGGTGCTGCTGTTGCTGGTGTGAGTAAATTCTGCATCCCTCTGTGTGTGTGTGATGTGTCGTGTACGTGTTGTATGTGTTTTGTGGTTGGTGTCTGACTTACCTTCTGCGCCGTACGCGTCCGTGCCTGTTCCGGTAGTAAATGTAGAATATTGGTAGGATCGGGACGAAGGGATTCATGGTTGGTTCGTGTCGTTCGTCTTTCTCGTTGCTTCGCGTCGTCCTCGTCGCTGGCGTGTTCGCCTCGTAGCCGTGGATCGTGTTGTGGCGCGAATCGGAGCTTATGTGCGCCTCTCCGGATGCTTTGATGTGCTGTGCGTAGCGACGGGTTCGGCGCGTACGGAAAGCGCATCGTACTTGTTCGGCCGGACGGGGCTGCATTTTCCCTTCCGTGCGACTCGATTCTGCGTTTCCGGATTCGCCTCGGTCGGAGAACAGGACCTGGATTGGGTGAGTACGACTCGGCCGGATTCTGTGCTGTTGTGCGCATCGTACTTACTCGTTCGGTATGCTGTACGGATCGGTCGGGAAACAGGCATTCGCATGGCATTTTTTCCGACCGATTGGTATTGGGTGCGCCTCCGACCGAGATCGGAATCGGCCCCATAATGTGGAACAATGTCAAACATTCACCCTCAGTACGGAAATCTGGGCCTAAATCCATCATTTTTTTGCTCATCATGCCATTCCAGTTTGGACCCAGCCACATGCAAATCAGTTGACCCTGCTCTCCATGGGAACAGTCCAGCCTGAACTGCCAGGCCAGGTCCTCCCTGGACCGGAAACAAGCATCCAGTGACCGGTTTCGGGGTATCACCCCTCATCAGCCAGGTTAGCTTGACTCCAGTTGCATGGCGAGCACAGCACCCATGTCTGGGCATACCCGTTCCCCTTAGGGTAACAAATACAAAAAGAACAATGGCAAACATTCACACCCAGTACAGAGGTATGGGGCTAAATCCATTGTTGTTTTGCTCACCATGCCATTCCAGTTTGAACCCAGCCATATCCAAATCAGTCTTGACCCTGCTCCCCATGGAAACAATCAACCCCAAACATATGGCTGGGTCCAAACTGGGGTGGTGTGGTGACCAAAAAAACGATGGATTAAACCCAGATATGTCTGACTGAGGTTGAATGGTTGCATTGTTCAGCAATCCGTCCATCATCTGTTCTTTTTGCTTTTAGAGTTGGTATTTTCCTGCCTTAGCCATTTGGCGCCTGCAGCCAGTCTTTTGCTTTTGTGACCCTAAGTGGGAAGGGTATGCCCAGACGTGGGTTCTGAGCTCGCCATGCAACTGGAGTCAAGCTAACCTGGCTGATGAGGGGTGATACCCCGAAACCGGTCACAGGATGCTTGTTTCCGGTCCAGGGAGGACCTGGCCTGGCAGTTTGGGCTGGCGGGTGGATAGGGGCGAAGTGACGTCAGAACCTGCCGTAGACGACAATAGAAGACTTCGAAGAATATGCCTCTGGCGAGGCCTGTGAAGGAATCTGGTAGAATTCAAGGGTGGATTCTTGAAGAGGAGAACCTGCAAGTAGAGGGGACAGAGTCTATGCCACTCAGAGGTGACCAGGAGGCAAAGAAGCACAATGCCCACTGGTGTCGGGAGGTTCAGGAGTGAAGACAGTGACCTTTTTGCTGCAGGTGTGAGGACCAGGTGAGGCTTAGGAAGACCAGGAGCCCTGCATCAGATATTGGTGTCTAGGTGGTTGGTGTCCGATGGGAGCAACAACAACCCTTGGCAGCTGCAAATGGTGTGGAAAGCGAAAAGGTATAAACGTTGGAACCAGCAAGGTCAGAGCAGGCCCTGGTCAAGCAGGGGAGCCCACTGAAGCAAAGGAAGACCCTCGAGAGGACCCTCAGGCCGAAGGCACAGGAGTTGCTAAAGGACCGCAGGCAGCTCACCGACGATGGAGATCGATGGTGCAGAGGATGCAGTGAGGATGCTGATCTTCGAGGGATGAAGTGCTGGAGTCTGGAGCTTCTTGTAGCCTGAAGATATCTAGAGTGCAGGCCAACAAGCCTTGGCAACGACAAGCTAATGCGGTGCACAGGGGTTTGGTCCCAGCGGCTCCGACGAGGGATACTGTCCTCAAAATTGGAGAAAAGACAGGTCAAGCCTCTAGGGAGTTGCAGAACCACCAACTGTGTTGCTGGGCCTCAGGAAGGTCATAGGACGACAGGAGCAGCATATCGGTCATCTTCATTGCCGTGCCTGCCGATGTAGGGGAGCGACTCCTTCACTCCAAAGGATATTACTTTGAATGTCCTTGATACCCACAGGCCTTCTGGAGAACCTGGATGAAGCACAGACACCGACCACGCAGAAGACTTGAAGAATAGCGAGACCAGGAGCAGCAGGAGTCTTCCTTGATGCAGTCTCGGTTCCAGTCAAAGTCCAATGAAGCCCAGGTGTCCAGACGGTCGAAGAGTGTCTTGGTTTGAGAGGTGAGTCTTGCTCCACGATGAATCTGAGGACCCACCCACAGGGGAGCACTTAAGTACCCTAGGGAAAGACTTGGAATGACTCAGGGGTCCCTACCAGAGAAGGGGCTGGACAGAGGGGAGGATACTCCCCTGTCCTTTGCTCAGTTTTGCACCAGAGCAAGAATCAAGGGTTCCTGAACTGGCTCAAACCGGAGTATGCAGGGAGGGCACCAAATGCACCCTTCAAAGCAGTCTGGTGGTACTGGAAAGCATCCCCACCCCAGCCCAATACACTATGTCCTGTCTGGGAGGTGGTCACACCTCCCTGTGCCAGGAAACCTATTGTTCTACTGCTCGAGCTCAGCTCAGCAGCAGGAGGGCAGAATCGTGTATGTGGTCACAGCAGCACTCGCTTGCTGGCAGACCCTGAAAAAACTGTTACTGTGAGTACAGGGGGGGTTACCTAGGGAGCCCCTCAGTTCATGGGATCATACTTCCAGCACCGGAATTGGTGTTCGGGTATGATTCCAACATGTTTGATACTAAATATGACCAGGTTCGGTGCAGCCATTATATAGTTAGACATCTCGTAATGACTGATCTCCACTATATACCTTAAAATGGCTGACCGCACTTAAAAAGCTTGGAGAATCGGCTCTGGGGTTTCTAGAGGTGTCCTGCTCATGCAGGGGCACCCTCACACTTGTAACCAAGCACCCTGCCCTCAGGACTGAAGGGCCTACCATGGGGGTGACTTGCCTGTATTCAGAGTTTAAGTCAGCGCCGGCTCTACGGCGGTGTCAACTGGTGCCAATGCACCACGTGATGACTTCAGGGGCGCCGAGTTTGCAAGTTTATTTTGGTTTTAAAAGTACTCCTTCCTTGCATCCAGCAATTTCCAGACAACAATAAAAATGTCAAAATAACTCCGGTAATTATGTTCTTCCTAGAGAGATCGGAGTTTTATCTAGTTTAGGTTTTGACTGATCATAAAATAGCACAGAGGGTTAATATGCCTGCTGCAATGAATGTGTACCATGCAGATCACAAAGTGCATATAATGTAAATCGGTCAGTGGGTTAACTGCTTTTCTAAGAGACATCCTTTTGTTACTTGCAGTTTATAAGTTAAAATCTTAATATAGAACAGTGAAATACTAACCATCATCAAAGAACTGCATGCACACTGCAAAGTATAGATTAGAACATAGATTAATGTTGCAAATAAGGTTCATTTGGGTAGAAATCTATTCTTATTATTAAAGAGAACTCCCAACTATGGTGTTCTGTTTTCAATTCTGAGTTTGTGCTTCTCCAGACCAAGCTCTCTTAAACTATACTGCCTACCAGTATGGATGATGTCACTCCTACCCCTTGTAGTCCTCTATCTTATGTAACATTTCCTATACACTGATTTACACACGTATGATTGATTGTCTCTGTGTAATGTGTGCACGATGCAAAGTGCTCTGACACCCTACACTGGTATGAGTGGCGCTATATAACTAATTAAATGCATCTGAAAGAGAGTCTTGAGGGGCACTGTTAAAAGGTGGTGGTGAGGGAATCCGTGGTGGAGGTGGTCTCTACCACAAATGGGGGATTACCAACAAACATTGTCGCACCGGGCGCCACCAGCGCTAAAGCCGGCCCCGGTTTAAGTGGACTCCAACGGGTGGTACAATACATGCTGCAGCCCATGGGAGACCCCTGGTGTACCTATGCCCTGGGTACCACAGTACCATATACTAGAGAATTACAAGGATACACCAGTAACTAATTGTGGATGTACCAAAGTACTTGCCAGCCCCAATTTAGGGGAGAGAGCACTGTTGCTGGGGTCCTGATTAGCAGGATCCCAGCAGACTACAGTCAAAAACACACTGACATCAGGCAAAAAGTAGGGGTAACCATGAAAGCAGATACTACTTTCCTACAGCGACCTTAACCCCATTGAAGCCATCCCAGTCTTTCTTGGCTATGCTGCCCCCCCCCCCCCCTGTAAAGTTTAGCCCCCTGGCTGTTTGCCCTCATAACCAAGGACTGCGGCTAGGTGGTGTGGTGTTGATTACCCTATTTTTTTTACTTTGTTGATTAAATCCAATCTATCCCTAATAATGGATTATTTATTGGTGGAAACTCAGTCTGGCGATGTTATATCCTTTGGCTTTTGTTTCTCTAAATGCCCAGATCAAAACAAGCATTGGCATAGCCAATAGGTCTCGCCTTTGGGATCTTATAAGTATTTACTTATGCAGCACAATATTCTTGGTGCAACAACATCAACTGTTGCATGGCTAAACACTTATAAGATCCCAAAGGCGAGACCTATTGGCTATGCCAATGCTTGTTTCTATATGTGTGCATAATGAACATGTTCTCTATCCATGTGTGATTCACAGATGCGCTCAGACCTACTGCCACCTGCAGGTAAACTCTCTCAGTCTCTTGACATAAGTATTAAGTTCAAAGTTTCACTACGAGGTGGCAAGATAGAGGTGGCACGAGCCCCGGCAGTAATTGTTGAGCTAATGACAATAATACAACATCATTAGGTTAGTTTTATGTGGGATATTTAACTGCCCTGGCTACAAATGGGGGTGAATGACCACAGCTGGATGTGGTCAACCCCTCACAAATACATTTGGCCTCAATTCTGTAAGCTAAGCGCTAAACTGAGATATGAAAATGAGAAAGGGTGGATGGAGAGATGAGCGGTGGAGAGATGAGCAGAGGAGAAACAACAGAGAAAGAGAAGGAACGAGTTCTCTGGGAATTGGGACGCTATAGACTTGTGAAAGGCAAGGGCATCCCAGAGGGAGAATGCGAGAGCGCCATGGCACGAGCTTCAGGATGTTAGGGAAACAAAAAAGAGTCTTTAAGTGTATAGATGTACAAGATCACAGACGCATTTGATCACCCCTCCAGTGAGAAGTTCCTGATCGGGCCACATACATTCCATCACAGAGTGCGCCCACAAACTGCATGCAGTGTCGATCCAGTTCCATTAAATTATTTAATTGTTTTTATAGCGCCTGGTTGTCATTGGGGGCCACTTCGCTGCGCTAGTGCGTACTCTGAAACCGGCTCGATTGCTATTTCCTCCCGACGAGTTGGAAGCTGCAGGTACTCTGGAAAAGGTAGAGACTGTAAAGTAGTGGCCTAGGCCTGGGGTCACTACAATAATGAGACCTGGAGACGTGAGTACTTTGGTGGCCAGCTCCAGACTGCGCCACGCCCAGAGCCCTGGGCTATTTATTCAAACCTGTACGTCGCGCCGGCGTACGCCGGGCTGGCTCATAACGTGTGCGCTCACAGGGGGGGTGGGTCAACAGGACCACCCCTCTGTCTCGTGAGGGACGTGGAGGCTTCCACTGTCCTCACAACATTACATTCCTCCTTTACCAGGAGGGACAAAGTCAACTGAAACAAGATACCAACGGGTATGTATGGCAGAACAAAAATGAAACACCTAGTCCAGGAAAACACAACCCCACGGGTGGGGTACACATGAAACAGTCTTACTTGGTTTCCACATGCGGCTGTTCCCTCAGGCTGCGACCCGCTCTACTGTCGCCGATTAGCCACAGGATACATAGTCTTTGTACTTCTGAGATGGCTTCGGACAAGGCCGCAAGTTGTATCGGTTCTGGCTGCCTCGTGGGGTAGGTGTCGGTGACAGCTCGCGTGGGCTGCTGCAGGTTGGGAGTCGCAGTTCACGCTCAGGACCCAGGTCTTGTGTCGACGTGGTTACTGGATTCAAGGGTGGATCCTCAGTGGCTGGGTGGCCAGGTCCACACGCTCTGCCGTCAGGACTTGGGCACTCATTTGGGAATGTCTCGTTGTGCCTGTCGATCACTGGGAGGTCGTCTTCATCGTCAAGGGGATTTTTTAAAGAAAGATATGTTGCGGGTTACTCTTTCGTGTCTTCTTTGGGCAGTCACCATGGTGCCCTTTACAGCCGTGACAGTCCAGGGGTTGAGTTCAAAGGGTAACCGGAACTTCCCTCCGGGGTATCGGTCCCGTACAAGTACGCTGTCGCCAACTGCGATGGGGCTCTCTTTGGCGTGTCTCTTCTGGGATGCTGCTTTGTTGTTCTTCGCACGCCGGGAGTCTGACTGGTTCGGGGGGTTTGGTGTTTCTGCCCACGCCGGGTGATGAGGGATGGTATCTGTTACCACTCGGCCAAAACACAGTCGGCTTGGGGATATACCCGTAGTGCAATGGGGTGTGAGCCGGTACTCTCGGAGGAATTGATACACGGCTTGCTCGAGATTGAGCCCATCAGCTAGGGCGATTTGAATAGTCTTGTTCAATGTCCGCATCAGCCGTTCTACTTCCCCATTGGCTTGGGGCCATCTTGGTGTGATTTTGCGATGCTTCACTTTATGGGAGGCGAGGTATTCTGCCACATCCGCGCTGGTGAACGGTGGTCCATTATCCGTGCGGAGCTCGCCGAATAGTCCATGAGTCGCCATCAGCTTCTCGAGTTTAGGAATCACTTCCACAGCGGACGTAGATGGGATGAACTCGACTTCTGGATACCGTGAGAAATCATCCACCACCACCAGCATGTACTTTCCACCGGGCAGGCTGCCGAAATCAGCACTAACTCTTTCCCATGGGGCGCTCGGAGCTGCTTCCGTGATTATTGGTGCTGGCCTGCTGGGTAGGCTCGTTGCAAGGCACACCGGGCAGTGCTGCACTACTGACTCAATTTGTTGGTCCAGGCCGGGGAACCAGACTTTGCTGCGGAGTCTGTTTTTGGATTTGACGATTCCTTGGTGCGCGCCATGCGCAAGAAGAGCCGCTTGCCAAAGTTAGGCTTTCAGGAAGGACGAGGCGCGGGCCTCTCAGGAGGCAGCCATCAGCGGACACAGACAGTTCCTGACGGATTAGGTGCAGGGACTTCAATGTTGCTTGGGCCGACGCGGTCCGTCGTGGTGAGGGACTTTGTAGGAGCCTCCAGTCGCCTGAGGTGACAGCTTGGATAGCGATTTGGAGACAGTCATCTTCTTGTGTGGCTGCTATGACTTCTTGCAGAGACATTGGGAGAGGCCGAGACCGTTCCACCACCAGCCGTACGTAGTCTTCTGTGGCCGCCGCTTCATCTGCTTCTGGAGGGGTGACTGGTCGAGCGTGCCGCGACAGAAAATCAGCAGGATTGCGGGAGCCAGGTCGGTATTCTACTGTCAGCTGGAATTCTTGCAGCTGCAGGATATACTTCTCGATCCGTGGGGGAGGGCGAGATGAAGAGCCGCGGAACAGTGGGATCAGCGGTTTGTGATCTGTGATGACGGTGAATGGGTGACCGTATAGGTATATATGGAAATGGCGGCACCCCCATAGGATCGCGATGGCTTCCTTCTCGATCTGAGAATACCATTGCTCCGTAGGTGTGAGGGTTCGGCTGGCATAAGCGACAGGGGCCCACTCGCCACAGTCTTGTTGTTGCGCTAGGACAGCACCTAGGCCTGTGGGGCTGGCGTCTACCACTAATTGGGAGTCGTGGGTTAAAGTAGACTAGCGTGGTATCAGCAGACAGGGCAGCTTTCGTCTGTTGGAACGCTTCTTCCTGTTCTGAACCCCACGTCCAGTGGCTGGTAGTTTTGGTGAGATCTCGCAGGGGGCCTGTTAGATCCGAAAGGTTCTTGATGAATCGCCCGCAGTATGTGACCATGCCCAGAAAGCTGCGGACTCCGGACACTGATGTGGGGGCGGGCACCTCCTGGACATCCTTCACCTTGTCGGGATCTGGACCGATGCCTTTGTCCGAGAAACGATAACCAAAAAAACTGATGTCTCGCCGCAGGAATTCACATTTCTCCCTGTGCAGGGTCAGCCCGCGGTCTCGTAGGCGATTGAACACGGCAGTGAGGCATAGTAGATGCTCTTCCAGGGAGGGAGCGTGTACTAAGATGTCGTCGCTCACGTTGAGCACCCCCTCTAGCCCTTGCAGGACGGTCTTGATGATGTTCTGGAATACTTCGGCCGCGCTCGAGATCCCGAAGTTGAGGCGGGTGTAGCGCCAGAGACCAGCATGGGTGGAGAACGTAGTGATCGGGCGGGAGTCCGGGTGCAGAGGGACCTGGTGGTATCCTGAGCGAAGGTCCATCTTTGAGAACCACTTGGACCCTGCAAGTTCGCCAATGATGTCGTCAACTGTGGGCGTCAGATGGCGCTCGCGTTTGATGGCGAGGTTCGGGATCCGCATATCTACGCAGATGCGGACTGCGTCGGGCTGCTTCGGTTTCTTCGCGACGACGATGGGGGACACCCACGGGGTGGGGCCGCGCACTCGTTCAATGATTCCAGCAGCTTCCAGGAGGCGGAGCTCCGCTCGACCTTCGGGCGGAGGTGGAAGGCGATCCTCCGGTGTCTGAGGGCAATGGGAGCCACCGACTTGTCTATGTGTAGTTGGACTGCCGGTCCTTGGAGGCATCCGATCCCTTCGAAGAGAGGTGTGAACTCGGTCAGCAGGCGTCCTAGGTCGTGGGCATGTACATTGAAGGCAAAGTGAATGAGACGAAGGTCTTGGGCAGTGCGACAGCTGAGTAAGAACCCAGACCCTTCCTGTGATACGTAGACGCTGGACCACTGGTGGACATTGTCATGGGAGAGGCCAGCCTGGAACACACCGCATATCTTGAGCGGGGTGTGGGTGCCGAATGCATACACCTGGACGTTGGTGTGGTGAAGGGCCGGTAGGCCGGGCAGGCGCTGGTAGACGCTGGCAGACATGAGATTAATGGTTGCGCCCGTATCGATGAGCACTGCCACTGGAGTGTCTTGCACGTTGATGGTGCACATGGGCGCTGCCTGCGGGGAGGCTGTGAGGGCGTGTAGCATGTGTACCACATGCACTGTTGCCGCCTCGTCTTCGTCCATGTCGCCGCTTGAAGAGTCCTCCAAGAGTGGTTCGAGTGTTCGCACATGGCGGGGTGGGCCTTTCGTTGGTCGTCGTGGCATCGAGCGGCAGACTTTGGAAAAATGATTGAGCTTGCCACACGCACTGCAGGGTTTTCCGTGTGCTGGGCAGGCGCCGTCGTGGGGAAACGGGCCGCCACACCATCCGCAGGGCCGAGGTCTTGGGCTCTGTCTGGAGGCTTGGGTCGGAGGTCTCTTGGATTTCTGTGGAGAGTCGCGGGCGTCTGAGCGGATAGCGCAGACGGGCTCCTCTTTGATGGCCACTGCGGCTTTGAGTTCCATGTGGGCTGCTCTGACTCTGGAGAGTTCCTTGGAGCGTCCTAGGGTCAGGATGTCCCTCATCGGCATGTTGTGTTCCTGGAGGACACGCTCCCGTAGCTTGGAGGAGGCACAGCCTTGGATGAATTGCGCTCGGATTTCGTCGTCCTCATCGGGGAGGGTGCACGTGCTCGCTAGTTCTTTAAGGCGGCTGAAGAAGACATCGACAGACTCATCTGGCTGCTGTTTCGCCTGGCGGAGAAGGAAGCGTTCATAATCTGCGTTGGCGTAGGGTTCAAAGTGGGCGGTGATGGCATCCCGCATCGAGGCATAGTTTCTCGGGGGCCCAGCTTCGCGGACAGTCTTCGCGATTTTGTGAATGTCTGCCCCCCCCAGGTGGAGGAGCATGGGTCTCCGCCGTGGGGCAGGGATGTCCGCCGCGTCGAAGAATGTTTCCAGGCGCTCCACCCACACCTTCCATCGCGCGGCTTGGGAGGGTGGCGGCACTGTTATGGTGAAGGACTCCAGCGGCGGGATGGATGTCATGCTGGCTCGAGCACGAGCCAGGAACGCACTGCAGGCAGCCGCACCCCCTGGTGGCAGAAGGGTGAGCGCAGCGGGAGTCTCCTTGGGGCCTTCGACGTGGGCGGGAGAGGCAGTTCACAGGCGGCAGGCAGGCCACGCGGGCTGAGGAACTGGCAGGAGCTTGGGCCTGCGTGGGCGTTGTGGCGCGTGTAGCAGCGCAGGCAGCGCTGGGCTGGCAGATGGCAGCAGGCGGCAGCGGGCAAAGCGGCCTACCGGTAGTTGGTGCGCGGTTCCGTCGAGCGCACTGGTGGAATGCGGGGCGCCGCGGCATCACGCGGGCTTGAGGCTGAGGATGTGCTACCACGTGCGCCCGTCCGCGGAGCCGCAGGACGCGTATGCGGCGGGCGGGTGGCTGGTGAGCACGTTGCAGCGTTGCGGGGCTCTAGGTCCGGCGGGAGATCAGCTCCGGCGCGGACTTCAGGGCACAGCGGTCACGCGGCAGGGGCGCGCCGGAATGAAGGCCTGGGATGCACGGCAGGGGCGCTCCCAGCGGTGCAGCAGAGGCGGGCACGGTGGGTAAGAGGCGGTGCAGCTGGCTGCAGGACCACCTCGTCGCCAATGTAAAGTAGTGGCCTAGGCCTGGGGTCACTACAATAATGAGACCTGGAGACGTGAGTACTTTGGTGGCCAGCTCCAGACTGCGCCACGCCCAGAGCCCTGGGCTATTTATTCAAACCTGTACATCGCGCCGGCGTACGCCGGGCTGGCTCATAACGTGTGCGCTCACAGGGGGGGTGGGTCAACAGGACCACCCCTCTGTCTCGTGAGGGACGTGGAGGCTTCCACTGTCCTCACAACATTACAGAGACTTTAATTTAAAGTTTTTATTTTTTTATTTTACTGAGTTTTATATAGCGCGAACTTGACCCGAATCGGGTATCAGAGCGCTTTACATAGCACCAGTTGCATTACATGACGACACATTCATTTTCTTTTTTTTAGGCACGGGGAGATTAAGTGATTTGCCCAGAATCACAGGATGTTCAGCGTCATTTCCGAGACTCGAACCCAATTCATCGTCGATCACCCTAGCCGTTAGGCCAACTCCCCGAGTTGGCATCAGGGTAGCTGGAGGGTCGCACACCCACCTAGACATGAAGAAAACTGCGGGCGGTTGATCTAAGAACTCCGATGTAGGCATGTAGCGAGGGCTGTGGGCAGCTATCTGCATTAATGCCTGGTCCAGTTCCTGTCTATGGAAGTATGACATGGCCAGCACATGTGAGTAGCATGCTACAAGACAGATGTGGATAAGGATAAAAATGATAAGAATTAGAAAACTTTCTGCACCCCACACCACTGATTGGACTGTCTCTTACAAAAACCTCAAGTTTCATACGTCATGCTTGACTAGCTCATTCAGTCCTGTTTATTTAGTTGCATTCTGGGAGCAGTAGTCCTACATTTCTAGTGGAAAAAGTAAAACAACACGTGCAAAAAGGTTGGTGCGTTTCATAAGGGGAAAGCAAGGCTACAAATACCAAAGTGCGAAGACACAAGAGCAGTACTCAGTCTGCTGCACTTGACCAGTGGCAATTGACCCCTGAATACTAATAGATACTTAGTGGCCCTGTGACGTGTATTCGCCAGTCCTGGTGTTTTAACCATTAGCACTTTGTATTCTGGGGGTTGTATTATAAACGTTTTGGAAAGATGAATACATTTCCAGGCAACAACCTGAGGGTGTCCCACACGACTTTGGATCAGGTGTTAAGTATGAATAACCAGGAACTTGAGCTTGTTCAGCGCAGCGCAGAAAACATTTCGAAGTTGTGCCGTTAATTAGGAAGCGTCCATCGTAATCCGGGGGAGGGGGGGGTGGGTCTCTGTTCTTGCTTGTAGCATTTACGGGAACCAAAGGAGGGAGGAACACAGCAAAGTCGGTAACAAGTCGCAATTGCACTTGAAACATATTATGATGTGTTTTGACAAAGAGCTGCTGGCGATGTAGTCGCTGACTCATTATTTTCATTGGTACACGGAGCGCCCCTGAAATGCTGCAGTGTTCGCGTTACCGGAGCGGTGCTTTGTTGACAGCTGGTAGACTGATGCCGCTTGGCTTGGTTTAATGAAGATTAACGTGGGGGGTTGGGCGGTAGGAGGAGGGAGGGGGAGTCGTGCTCGCAGAGATACATGATGATTAACATCTGTTTCGATTTGTAGATACCATTGAATGGTAAGTGGCAGAAAGGCGACTTTCGGCGCTTTCTTAGCAAAATCTGTGTTGGTAAAAGGGTTCAGCAAGTTTTACCTATGTATTTTCATTTTGTATAGCGCTGCAGCTTTACCTAATGGCGTTAGTGCGCTTTTCATATAGAACTGAAAGGTTAAAAAAGTAATATACTGTTGAGATAAAGTGAAAAGAGTTGCAGTGGCAAATGTAACGAATGTGAAACTAATGCGCACCTCGCGCTAAAAGTAAAACAAG
The DNA here is from genome assembly GCA_963921515.1 of Calotriton arnoldi. Taxonomy (NCBI): domain Eukaryota; kingdom Metazoa; phylum Chordata; class Amphibia; order Caudata; family Salamandridae; genus Calotriton; species Calotriton arnoldi. The sequence goes on from CAWUFW010001232.1 coordinate 1,668,179, forward strand.
CATTGGCCGCGCGGCCGTGAAAGTGACGCGGCCGTGAAAGTGAAAGCGATAGCGGCCTGTAAGGGTGCCCGCGAACGATGCGCTTGAGCGATGCGCTTAATGAGGAAGAGATAAGAAAGCCAGATGGCGGCTGTGCGCGTAACTGCACGCGTAACCGCAAGCTTTAGGCCACAAGCAAAAGCGTGTGGTCGGATTTCTAAATCCCACTCACTAAATGTCTCGCCAGACCAGCGCATGCGCTGGCTCAGGCGACACCTAAAAAGTCTCCTCGGACAAGCGAAGATTAGAGAAAGTGCTGAACCAGGCTGGTTTGATAGGGACTGTAGGCTAGCAAATAAGTGTCTTAGAGGTGGATCAACATCTGTCCTCAGGAATAGAAAGCGAACCATTAAGCAAGAGACCTGGGATGGTCTGGTTGTCAGCCATCCAACTTAAAGACACAGGACGCTTCTGGAAAATCATTAATAGACCTAAGCCGTCTGAAGCTTTGGGATCCAAAATTAGCAAAGAGTATGTTCAATTTTGGGCCCTGATTATTACAAATGTGTTTAATAACGCAACCTTATGGGCTTTCCCCAGTCTTGGCATAGCGCCTTCTTTGCGCCTGTATATGAAAAAGGCTCCAGAGATGATCCACTGTGTTATGTACCAATCTCACTTCTGGACTCAATGGCCAAGGTTTTTGGGCGTATAGCCCTTAGAAAGACTGAAGAGTGGTCTAGCGCTAACCACGTAACCTCTCCCGTACAATAAGGGTTTAAGGAAGGCTTGAGCACTCCTGAGCAATGTCTTGATCTCCACTTAGTAGTTAGCAAATACACACTTGCTAAGGGAGGCTCGCTGTTTCTCTCGTTTATGGACCTAAGCAGCAGTTCAATAAAGTTAACGGCAGCAACTCTGGGACATTCTTTCTGACTATGGACTTGGTTACCTTTTTTCTGGTCCTGCATTGTGGGATAAATGCATCTATTAGTTGTGGGTCCAGTGGGGAATGCACAAACCCCTTCGAGTTACATCGAGGTGTTCGCTGGTGTTTTGTCCTGGCCCTAAGCTTGTTTTTATTGTACATTGACGGACTGAATGCATATTTAGCAACAGCAGGAAAGGATATGCCCCTGATTAAAACTACACCTGTTCCGGCCCTGCTTTACGCAGATGATGCTGTGCTAATGTCTCCTACCCCAAATGGTTTGAGGACCATGATCAGCAGTTTTGTTGCCTTCATGGATGGTTTAGATCGGGACAATAACACAGCTAAAACGACAGAAATGGTCTGCGGCTCTAGATCAAAGAAGAAAGGCTCATTCTTGCTCGAAGGTAGGCCCATTGAAAGAGTTTCAGCTTTCCCTTACTTGGGGGTTGTTTTTTTAAAAATATTTTTTTATTGAGGATTTTCCGTTATGAACATCGAACAACAATATAGCCATTCCCTGTTACATAGTATTATGTTGCATTACTCGTACAAAGCATCAATTCATAAATTAAATTGTCTACAAATTGAGGGCGCAGCAAGATGATACCTCTATTCTTAATATTAATTTCATCTGTACACATTAGTCAGCAGATCTGGCAAGCACATACGCAGTAAAAGGTGCCCACACATCCCGGGGACTCGAAGCTTGTGGTAATTCTTCAGCATAACATGTAAGTTGATCGCAACAATATATCATATCCCGTAGCCAGTGTTCGTGATTTGGGGTGACTTTTCTCCATTTTGCCAGTAATAAGGCTATAGCCACTAGCTTGCGGTTGGACGGTTTTATGGATTTGATCAAGCCCAACAGGCATGTCTGCGGGGTGCATTCCACTTGTTCCTTAACCATTGCAGTAAGTGTGTTTGTAATTTTCTCCCAATAAGCCTGCATCCCACGGCATGCCCATGCTGGATGTATAAAGTCTGCTTCTGGTGCCCTACACCAAATGCATTCCGCTTTCTCTCGTAACCCAAATCTATATATCTGTACTGTTGTGTAATATAATTGGTGTAGGTATTTGAAATGTATAACTCTAAGATTACCATTCGCTGTTAATTGCCCTGTTAAGTTACAGCATATTTTCCAATCATCTATGTTGATTTGCGTGAGAATGTCAGCATTCCACTTAGGCAGGGGCCCCTCCGCCATCGTTTGTGTATCTGTCTGTGATGCGTTGTATAGGCGTGTGATTAAGTGATACCATGTAGTTGTTGTGAGTGCCAGTTGAAGCGCACCCAGTGCCCTCGGCTCCTCTAGGAATTGTGGGTGTAGCGTCCGAAGTGCTGCATGAAGTCCGCTGTATGTGAAAAGGAGCATGGGGGAAATAGTACTGTCTACCTGTAACTCAGAGGAGTCTATGAATTTACCATCCCTGTAGACATATCCCAGAGTGTGAAGTCCAGCCGCCCTCAGAGTGGTTAACGTACCCAACTCCCCTGTGACCGGGATATTCGAGTGGTGCTCAAGCGGCATGGCAGGGGTGTATATTGGATCTATATGTGCTCTACGCCCAAGTTTCTTCCATGCATGCACTGTGCATTGTACTGTGTAATTTTCTCCGCACGCAAAAATTGTGTTGCTGTTGGAAATCATGGCCTTAAGAGGAATAGGGTGTACCGCATCCCCTTCCACGGCTACATGCGAGGTATAGTTCAGAGCATGGCACCATTAATCGGCAAAATGCGCCTGTGAGCATAAGTAATATAATTGTAGATCTGGGGCTGCGAATCCTCCCTGGGTATATGGGAGCGTTAATATCTCCCATTTGAGTCTGGGTTGTCTCCCTGCCCAAGCCAGCTTAATTAAAAGTGAACGCAATGTAGCAAGGAAGCTTTGTGTCAAGTGTATGGGAATATTGGTGAATAAATATAAAATTTTGGGCAGCACTATCATTTTCATCAGTGGTATTCTATTAGCTAGAGACAGCGGAAGTCTTATCCACCTCGTCACCTTTTCTTCTTGGCACGAGATTGCCTTGCCGTAATTATATTGTATAACCAGCTGGGGTTCCTTGTGTATCCATAGCCCCAGATACTTGACAGGGTCTTCACACCATTCCAGTGGATAACTCCGTGTGTGGGGTATTGAGCTTTTAGTTAAAGGAAGAATGACTGATTTGGACCAATTAATGTCCAGTCCCGAGTACTATTCAAACCGCACATATTCCCTTATGAGACGCTCCAAATGTTCCTTGGGGTCCCTAACATATAGCACCATATCATCAGCATACAGTGATACAGCTAATGGTTGCTGACAAAAGCGCAACGCTGTGTCTGCATGTCTCTGTTGCAGTATACAGGCTAGAGGCTCCAGTGCTACTGCAAATAGCAGAGGCGACAGTGGACACCCCTGCCGTGTGCCTCGGTGAGGAGGTCTCCGATGCGTGTCCATTGACACACACCCAGGCTACTGGTTTGGTGTACAACAGTTTAATCCAGCTCATAAATACTGGTGGAACCCCCATACGATGCAGTACTGCGAACATATAGCTCCATTGAATTGATTTAAAAGCTTTGGCAGCGTCTAGTAACACTGCCACAGCTAGGACCATGGGTTCCAGTTGGTGCAACACTGCAAACAGAGTTCGCAGATTATGCGAGGTGGATCGTGCCGGCATGAACCCCGATTGGTCCGGTAGAACCATAGTGGGCAGTAGCAGACATAATCGAGTGGCCAGTGCCTTAGCCAGAATCTTAGCGTCTGTATTTATAGGCGATAGTGGATGATATGAGTCGCAGCTCTGCGATGGTTCATCGAGTTTCAATAACGTATTTATGAGGGCCTTCCGGAGGGTGTCAGGCAGACAATGTCGCTGATAGGCCTCCAAGTACATAGAAAGTAAATGTGGGTCTAAAAGGTCAACATACTCTTTGTAAAATTCTCCATGCAGCCCATCACTACCGGCAGCCTTCCCGTTGGGTAGGGTGGCAATGGCCTCTTTTACTTCCTCTCTCGTGAGTGGTTGTGCTAAGAATTCACGCTGACTTTGTGAGAGCCAGACCATGGCAATATCCTCAAAGTAAGCCGCAATATTCGGCTCCTCTGCTGAGCTGCGGCCCGCGTATATACGCTGGTAATATCTACGAATGTATTTAGTTGCCCGGTGTACCATGACTCACAGTGCCTCCTTCAGATATCACCTCCACTATCTGTGATCTAGCCCATGGCTCAGCTATTCTATTGGCCAACACGCGCCCGGCCTACCCCCCTCCCCGAAAGCCCTAGCCCGCAATATTCACGAAATGTGTTGCACCTCCTGCTCTGCTGTTTCATTATACTCCGTGTCTGACCTTATCTCTGCCAGTATATCTTCCCTATGGGTAGCCTTGTATGACTTTTCCAAGTCTCTGAGGTCCGTTTCAATCTGCTTGAGTCGCCCACGTATGGATTTGAGAACCATTTGAATGCTTCCCATATAGTTTCCATATCCTGCACAGACCCTATATTCACATCAAAATATTCTACAATTGCTGAACTCACCACTTCCTTGAAAACTTGATCTAGTAGCGAGGACGGCTGTAATCTCCACTTAAATGGCGGTGAGGCATGCGTGGGGATTGTCATTGTTAACAAGACCGTGGTATGGTCCAACAATGTCTTGGGAAAGTGTGTTACTGTGACTACTCATGCATTTACGTCCTTTGTCATTAACCAATAGTCCAGACGGGACCATGATTTATGTATATACGAGTGGTATGTTCCCTCCCTACTTCCAGGGTGTCCAGCCTCCAGACATCTATAAGGCCCATATCTCTTATACTGCCCACTAGTATCTCAGCCACCCATTTAGTTGCCGCCCCCCTGTCGGAGAAAATCGATCCTTATGCCATATAAGTGGAGTGCTAAAGTCTCCACCCCATATGATGCAGAAGGCGGTAACCCATGTAGCTTGTTCCATATTGTCACGAAGAATTCAGGGGCATCAATATTAGGCCCATTTACATTAACAATAGGGACCAGTGTGCCGCACATTTTGCCCTGTGCAATGATATATCTACCCTGTTCATCTGTCTCTGAATGGGTGAGCTCAAAAGGTAGATTCTTTTTAATGAGGATCATTACTCCCCTCAAGTATGAGGAGTAGGAGGAAGCCAACCTCACCCCAGCCCACCTCGATGCCACCTTTGCCTCGGAATGCCTCGTGAGATGAGTTTCCTGTAGTAGATCCACCTGTATCCCATATGGATCTAGATAGGCTAGTACTTGTCTTGTTTTTTTGGGTTGTTAAGGCCCCGAACATTCCAAGTGACCCAGGATATGCGGCCCATGAGCTTGCCCGCTGTGTGACAATTTTTTACTGCCGATATCACTAAATGTTCTAGAGTGTGTTATTGCTGCTCCTATATCGATGCATGTAGAGTGAGCATAACGTGTCATGGCTAAACAAGAACCCTGTGTCCCACCCCCCCCCCACCTTAGCATCCCAAACATGCCAAAGAGAACCCATTTTAGAACAATGCACTACAATTATAGAACCACACAACAGACTTGCAACCTGATTACAGGTATACTCGATGAAAATTTCTTAAATTTGGGGTACCCCCTCTGGGGACCTCTAGCAGCCAACACACCCCCTTGAGGTAAAGGGGGTCGGGCAATCTCACAGGCCGTCTCATGATACATCAATGCAATCATCTTAGTCCGGCACTATTTGTTGCATCTGCCTTCCTGTACTTATGTGTATGTCCATATTATTACAAGAGAAAATTTACTTTACCTTAATGGCCAGCGTGGCTAGCAACCTGCTCTCTGTATTTTTTGTATTGCTTAACAGAGCAGCATCTTGTCTACTATGTGGACTTAGTGTCTCTCACCCTCCCCGACGACTCCTCACCGCTACTACATATGACGTCTTCATTAGTGATAACCTCCAAGCAGTAGGCTTAACCCTCGTTGTCTACATCATCGCCTGGTCGATGCGGTGGATCTGTCTTTTCTTGCTGCGTAACGAACACCATTGCTCCTTTGGGTGACAGAAAGATTTTTGTTTTACCTCTGTGCTGGATCCTGAGGCGAACTGGATATAGCATGGCATATTGGATGTTCAAAGCCTGCATTTTCTTCTTGACCTGCTGGAATTCTCGATGTGCTTGTTGTACAGCCATGGTAAAATCCAGGTATAGGGCAATTTCGTTACCCTGCTAAGTTGTGACTAATCCTGGGCAAAGCACTACGCTACGCTCGCGTAGTTTGCGAAGTTTGCGCTACTTCGCACAACGCGAATTGCACGTAGCACAGTGCAAACACGCGTAGCGTAGCGTAGCGTAGTGCAGCGGTCATTTTTTGCTTGCTCGCGGTCCTCAACGTCAAGTTGGCGACCGCGAGCAAGCAAAATTACATCCCGGCGAGATTCTCAACGCAGGGAGGTCAGGTTTCTCATTGCGAGTGGTCGCGTATGCTCGCGACCGCTCGCGATGAGAAACTACCAGTTCGCGTTGAGAAGCTGCCGCTCGAGTAAAAATCTACTCGAGCGGCAGTAAAAGACAGCTCGCACTGTGCAAGATGCCGTTTTCAATGATTGCACAGTGCGGACAAGCATCCGGCACTGTGCAATCATTGCAAACAGTGCACTACGCAGTTCGCGTAGTGCTACGCGTAGTTCGCGTAGTGCGAACTGCACTTTGCGTAGCTTCGCGTAGCGCTACTTCGCGAACTACGCCCAGGCTTAGTCGTGACGCCCCTCTCTCATGCCAACTTAAGTGCCGTGTCCCGATCCCGATAATTCAGCGGTTTAGCAATAATGGGCTTCGTGGGGGGCCCTGGTACTGGTTTAGGTGCCAATGATCTATGGGCCAGTTCCACAATTAGCACTGACCAGAAGTGTTCTGCCCCGAACATATCTCTTAACTTGGATTCCACATATAGCTCCAAACTGCCCATATTGGTGGACTCGGGAACCCCCGTAATGTGGAGATTGTTCCATCTAGACCTGGCTTCCAGGTCTTCTTTCTTGGCTTGGATTACAGCTAGTAGCTTCTCCATCTGTAAGCATGAGGTGTGCACTGTGTCCAAGGTGTCCTCTGCTGTGGAAATCCGTTAATTTGCTTCCGCAATTTGAGTCCCCTGCTTATCCAGCTTTGCTGCCATGTGGCCCATTCTCAGATTTAGGGTATCTATTTTACTATCCATGGACTGCAAACTGTGCTGCTTTGCCAGCAGGGTGCTCTCCAGATTGGTACCACCCCCCGCCTCCAGGTCTTGTTCGGTGTCCGATGCCGTCTGAGATTGAGATCTGGTGAGGCGCCAGGACTCAAATGTGAGTTTTGACTGTTGCTTTTCTGTCTTCCCCATGGTGGTCCCCCTGCACCTCTGCACCAGTATTTTCAGAAGGGGTGTGCACTGAGAGCAATAATCCACCACCCAGCTTAGTATTTTGCCTGTTTTTCACTACTGGCAATGTTATACTCACATGGGGAGTGCAGAATCGATTGCTGGTTCCCCCTTCTCATCTGTTGCTGCAACTCCACACTTCCAGCACAATTGTATTCCAGGGCAGACGGGGTCCAGGCTCTCTAACTGCTGTGTTTCACTGTTCTCGCAGCCGGTATAATGTCATTATTAAGTTTCGGCACACGAGAAAGTCAAATCGCCCTCCGCAACATCAGGGGCATCCGTCCAGTGCTTCGGGCGTACGTCTGCTGCACTTGCTCCACAACTGTTCCCTCTCGCACAATGTCACCTGTGTTGCCCAACCGTTGTTTAGGCCGCCCAAGTGCGGTCTTCACCTCTCAGGAGTGATCGCACAGAAGGCCCCCAACGATGTGTGCGAGCCGCGCTTCAAGCGGAAGCTCTGGATCAAGGCCCACCCGCGTTCGCACACTGTGGTGCTTCTGTGCAGGTACCAGCCTGCAGGCCGCTTGTCAGTCCCAGGCAAGTCCCGCTGCGCCCGCTCGTACCTGCTGGATCGGGTGTCTTCTTTTTTGCAGGTGCAGCTCACCAGCCCATCGCTGGGTCCGGCCCCAATCTCGAGCCCGTCACCATAGATTTACCCTCAGCAGCCTCGATCGCCGCCACAGCCTGCCACTGCTTTCCTCACATTTGCCAGTGATGCATGGAGGCTGCCATTTTGTTTAGGCCTTGCGGGCATCCAGAAATTAGTCTTGCAGGCAGGAGAGTCTGGATATACCGCGCATCCTTCTTGCTGTCGAAAACAAACAACAATGTCTCAACCGGTATCATTGAGGAAGGCAATTATATATGCATGTACAAGACATTACAGGAAGGAAGAGGGAGACTCGTGGTGTGTTTATAGAAAGTGCTCTTGGCATCATATATTTGAAGTAACAAAAAATAGAACAGTTATATCAGCACTGTATGCAAGAATGCAAGGGCAACCCAAAACGTACTTGGTGCACTACTGTGCTCGTGACACACGAAGGTGATGGCGCAAGTGACAAGTGAGGGAGCAGCGGAAGGCGCAATGTGACAAAGTGAAAAGGAATATATATATATATACAGAAATATATGGTTCAAAAGAGACTATTTACAAAAGTTGGTCGCTGTTTAGTTAAACATTTTATGTGAACCATAGTTGAATTTGCACCATGGATTACGCTGAATGGTCGACGGCGAAGGAAAGGGAAGAGATCAGGGAGGGTTGGGATTAGGGAAACGGTGCGCATTAGGAAGCGAAGCCAGCGCAAGGGAGGGGGCGCTGGCTTCGCTTCCTAATGCGCACCGTTTCCCTGATCCCAACCCTCCCTGATCTCTTTCCTTTCCTTTCTTGTACAGCACCCCTTAAATGGCAACACGGTCCTGAAGATGATCCTGATTAAATAGGATCGAAACGCCGTCGACCATTCAGCGTAATCCACGGCGCAAATTCAACTATGGTTCACATAAAATGTTTAACTAAACCGCGACCAACTTTTGTAAATAGTCTCTGTTGAACCATATATTTCTATATATATATATTCCTTTTCACTTTGTCACATTGCGCCTTCCGCTGCTCCCTCACTTGTCACTTGCGCCGTCACCTTCGTGTGTCACGAGCACAGTAGTGCACCAAGAACGTTTTGGGTTGCCCTTGCATTCTTGCATACAGTGCTGATATAACTGTTCTATTTTTTGTTACTTCAAATATATGATGCCAAGAGCACTTTCTATAAACACACCACGAGTCTCCCTCTTCCTTCCTGTAATGTCTTGTACATGCATATATACTTGCCTTCCTCAATGATACCGGTTGAGACATTGTTGTTTGCTTTCGTTTACCTACCGAGATCTCAACCTGGTCTATGGGTCTTACTCCTGTTGTTTTTTTACCTCCTTCTTGCTGTCAGCATATTCTTAGGGCCAAATCTGCCCTATTTTCTTATTTTCTCGGTGCCGATGACGGCCCAAGTACAGGATAATTAACAGATTTTGGCCCTGACCAGCCTAGCAGTACTAATGTGTGGCCATCTTGCTGCGTGCTCTCTAGCGCCCACTACTTGGGGGTTGTTTTCAACCAGAAATCTTCATGGTTGCCTGCATAGCAAACCAGTGCCTCAATTTTAATAGTTCTGTGTGTGCACTGTTTGACTTTGCAAAGAGAGTGGGCAACAAACCAGTCCAGCCCCTCCTGGAGGTCTTTCAGCGTAAATGCCTACCAGTTCTAATGTATGGCGCAGGGGTATGGGGTTATAAAGAGGTTACTTCCATTCAGGCAGAGGAGAATCGTTGTTATTGTCCAGTCCTAGACCTCCCACCCTCGACCCTGCATTTCTTTCTCCATGAGGGTCTGGGTATTACTTATGCGTCAGATATTATTAGGATGGCCCAGCTGGTCCTCTGGATTTCAGTTTGGACAAATAAGTTTACCTCCTTGAACAGAAAGAGTATTGATGATTGCTTGGTTTGTGAAAATGGCCTTGCCATCCCCTGGCTGAATTACGTGAGAACTATGTCTTAAGCTGTTGGTTGGGAGGAAATATTTGTATCTCCATCCTCCCTTACCAAAGCTGACATCCCAAAGGTTAATCAGGTTTTCTGAAATGTATTCAGACTTCCAGGTAGCGGGACCAGTTGAGAAAACCCAGCTTGCGGAACTATGCAATTATCAAACTGCAACCAATCTTGAGCAATATCTGAGCTGGGTCCTGAGCCCTCGGGAAAAATCACTTTTGGCTAAATTCCGCTTAATGACTATAAGATCTCTACTTTGCTTTCCCTTTTGCCAGTATAACAATGACTCTGTTTTCGTTTGTCCCTGCGATGATTCTGTTGTGCAATCCCTTGAGAACTTCGTCTTTTTTTGTAAATATTAAACATTATTAACTAGAACGTTTTTAAAACCTATTTTAAATGAGTATGGATTCTGACAAGGTAAGCTTGCTCTCTATTTTCTACATATGTTGCCCAATATTCAGGTTTGTTTTAATGTCGGAAACTTCTTAAAATCAGCTGTTTTTAAACAGAAACTTAACCATCATTGATCAGTTGTTTCCTTTTCTTATCACATGTAACTTATTTCCTATGGTTTTACTTTAATAATGGTGTGTAGGATGTTTGTGTTGCTTTTATGGTCCTTTTTAAATAATCGAATGAAACTTTGTAAATGATACGGTATAATACTTTAAGTATAATATTTCATACTGCATTTTTGATGTTCCAGGCACTATCAATAATGAGTATGGGTGTTACTGAATATACCAACCACTGAAAGAGCAAATGGTCTTGCTAGGATACAAATGTATGATTTACAGGTCACAATAGATATCAAAGGTGAACCTTGGCCCATTGAGCCAATTGGATTTAAATATGCACAAAACGCAGATATCTGAAATCTGAATAACTTACATTTATCTGAGGTCTCAATTTTAAGAAAATATCACAGTACAGTATACACTGTGCTTATACTAGAGACCTGCATAGTGTGCACATACCAGAGGCTTGCAAACTTTGCATCTCTCAGAGACATGCAGAATACACTGTGTATTGTAGAGGCCTTTTTACTGTGCATATACTACTAGAGGCTGTTCATGCTTGCATGCATGTATGCAAATATTCAAAGTCTTCCTGCATTCTGCGCATATGTGACTGTGTATGAAGCCTCTACATACTGTGTAGGTTACTAGAATTCATTCTGGCCACCCAACCAGTGGCAGAAAACATGACTATACAAGGGAGAACTGTGAAGTCAGATGGAGGGGTGAATGATTACTTACCAAACATTTAGGAGTTAACTTACATGCCAACATTCTGCAAACCTCAAGAGTTAGATTTTGTGTGAGAAGAAATGTAACTGCTTTTGTCTATTGACACACAGTGGGATGAGGGATAACTTAAGAGGGAGACAGTAAAAGTAAATGTTCATGTTAAGCATTTTGTACTGTTCCAAGGAGAAGCAGAGCTCTTAGCACAGAACATTTTATGTTGCAGGCGCATCTCAAAATAAATGAGATGTTGTACATAGAGTAGTCTTGCATTTGGGTTCCTAAGGCCAGATAAAGAGATCTGGATTTTTTGACGGGGAGAGGAAGTGGGACATTATATTTTGAATTTTGGCCCGTGGTGCTCTAATATTAATATTTTATATCACCCCTTTCATACATTTACAATTCAAGTCACATGAAGGAAAAGTTTTTATTCTCTGCGCAATGAATTTGGCCACGAGCCGCATAGAGACCGCACTTATAGCTCTTAATTACATTACATTCATTTTTGACATATGTGCTTTCTTCGAAAGGCAGTACGTTTTTCCAAATAATTTCCAGGGGAGTATAATGCCATAACTGAAAAATACAATAGAAACTGCATTATGAATATGAGTGCTTTAAACCCTAACCACAGTTAGCAGCATTACAAAAACATGCCTGCAGGTATACGTATTCAACCATATGCCCTTGAGCATCATTGCTTATAAACCCCAGGCTACTGCTTTTATGTCGTAGTTATCATTCGGGCCATGAACCAGAGCTCATCCTCCTGGCTAGGGCCGTGTAGCTCCTGTTACTTAATTAGTAGATGGAGTTGGTTATTACAGCAGAAAGCCACGGTCTGCAGCACATAATATGCGCCAAGCAACAGTCAGACGCTGCTATGGCATAGCTGAAAAATACAATAGAAACTGCATTATAAGCGCATTAAACCCTGACCACCGTTAGCAGCATGACAAAAACATTCCTGCAGATAGATATACGCCACAGGCTGCAGCAAATAATATGCACCAAGCGTATGTCAGACGCTGCTATGGCAGCAGTTTGAAGAGCTGCTAATTACAGAAATCACCTCGGTTTCATCGCTAATTTTAGGATCTAAACCTTGGTTTGTGAAATCACCAGTGAAAAGGAACATATTTGGAGAATGCGGGCATCGATCCCGCTACCTCTCGCATGCTAAGCGAGCGCTCTACCATTTGAGCTAATTCCCCTTCGATATTTATCGATACAGTAATGTGATAATTATCTGACAAAGATCCCTGCATACAGATTGTTTTCAGATCATTAACATGTGTGAAGTTACTGCCCAATTCAAAAACGTCATAGAAAACAAGGCTCTGAAAGACACGTCTGCTGGGAAACAGAAATTGTACTTTTGTTCCAACAGCTCTTGCACAGAAAGTAACTCCACAAATCATACTGTACGCGCCCTCACGATACACCCATCCTCGCTCCCCGTGATCGTTTCAAAAGAGTCTTCGCTGAGAGCTAAGCCATGCATGGAGCTGACAGAAGTTCGTTTCACTTGGACTTTTCACCTCTTTCTAATCCATTAAGGAGCGGACGAATTACCAAATCAGATCAAGTTCAAACGAACACTGCACATGCGCAGTTTACACTACACCAGGAAGTCAGAAACAAGAAGAGCGGCAACGGAAGGGGAATTAGCTCAAATGGTAGAGCGCTCGCTTAGCATGCGAGAGGTAGCGGGATCGATGCCCGCATTCTCCAAGTTTGATCCTTTTTACTCTTTTCATTGCATTTATTAGTTTTTCACAGGTGTCATGCGATTAAGTGCTAATTTAGCTAATATTATTAAAATAAGAAACGTTTTCGTGTATTTTTAAACGTTAAATTTGGCACAACCAACCGCAGGTTTTTTGAAAATGGTGTATTTGGTTTTATATACGTAGTGTGGAAAGGAAAAAAGGCTAACTATCATGGGAACTAACGAAAAGAGAAGGGTACAGAAAGAATCGAGCTACCAGGAACAGCGCGTCCCTAGTTATTGTTCTTTTTTTCAAACTCAAGTCTAAATCAATTGGCATCAAGGAAAAATATCGTCGCTCTTCTAGCGTAATTAAATACTAACAGAAGGACTACGGGGCATATTATCAAGGGCCATTTCGCCGCTTTTTTGGCTTTAAAAGCCAAAAAAGCGGCGAAAATGACATCGCCCTATCTACAAGGGGATGCTAACATGCATTAGTGCATGTTAGCACCTGTTTTCCCGACGCCTCGCTTTGCATCTCTAATGAGATGCAAAGTGGGCGTCACTGGGCAGTACTCCTTCTAAATTATCGCTGATGTGCACATCGCGATATTTACAAGGAGGCCACGCATTTTTGCAGATGTTAGATTTTGGCGAAAACCGCGGTTTTCGCTAAAACTAACGTCTGCAAAAATGCTGACTTAGGTATACTTACCATTGGGGGTGGATTATGCTGATACGACCACAGGGTCGTATCAGCAAGGTTATCGCCGTTTTCCATGGAACATCGCTGAAAAACCAGCGATGTTCCATGGAAAACACCGCTATCGCTGGAAAACTATCGCCATTGCGCTATGCGTTGTTGATACAGCGATAGCATGGCGATAATTGCCAGCGATAGCCGGCGATAAATAATTTCTCGCTAAGAGCGGCCAGCGATAATTATCGCTGCCGCTTGATAATATGCCCCTAGGTTTTAAGATATCTTCAACTGGCTCATGGAACCTGTAAAAGAGAACTGTTGTTATTCAACAAGTTTTAGGGTCCAATAGTGGTAACATAACTCCAGTGCACTGATTACTTACCAGTAATTGCATTTCTCCCATTAAATCCAATTCACACTTTGACTAATTACTAAGGGTGGGTGAAAAATTCAGCTCTGCCGACAGAGTTCGCAAAGTTTTACCCACTCCGCGTTCCTTTTCGCAAAAAATTTGGCAAAAACATTAAGATGCTGAGCGCATGTGAGAATTTATGTCCTCTACTGTGGTTTTCGGGCGCTAAAACTTCTCCCGGGTAGATCACGACCGGTAATGTTGAGAAAGCTGCTGCTCGAGAAGAAAATCTACTCGAGCGGCAGAAAGAAGCAGCGCACTGCGTGGTGCTGTTTGCACTGACTTTACAGCGCGGAACAAGCTCCCGGTATTAAAATCAGAGTGAGCAGCACAACGAGCTCAATTCCGGCCGCTTGTGGAAATCTCACAGAGTTTTTAAGTAACTCCGTGGAATTCCGCAGGGTGAAACTCCACGAGTTCCGCCCACTCTTACTAATTACACCGTTGGGGTCTCCTGCACGTCTCAGATACACTCAAACATAAAAGACCCTCCCCTTACTTCCTATTTATTTGCTAGGCCCATAACCATACAGTTAATGCGGCAGGGTTGAGCAGCAAGGAAAGGGAAATTATGCTGCATAATACTGCACATTTTGTAATAGTATTTTTACTTCATTATTTCGTCATTTTTAAACTTGGTAACACGTCTGGATTTGGGTTGCATCTCATTAGTACCAGTTTAAAACCCAAGTATAGCAATAAGCAGCAGAAAGAGGACCAGTCCCGTTTTGCAAAGCGCCTTCCACTGCACGGCACCTCGTGTCACAGCATTTTTAGTAACTGTTGAACCGTTTGAGCTAGAAACTTTTTTTGTTACAATCTGCAGATTATGCGGCAGATTATAGATTATGTGGCAAATGCAGCAAATCTATAATTATCAAAAATCGCTGCGCCCACACAATTGCATATTTCTAGTAGCCCTGGATATACCAAAGCAAATAAAGCCAGGGCAACTGTACATATCTGGTGAACAAAAAATATACTTTATTGTGGAAACCCAGACCATCCTTACTTTACAGCAGACAGAACTTTTGATCCTAAAACATCTTCCGCTGCAGGGTCCTGCATAACTCTGTAATGTTGATAAACGTGGATGGAACTGCCCATATGCATGCCCTAAAGATCTCATTTAAAGATGCTCCCTGACATTCTGCCAAACAGGCAGACCTACCTTTAGTTGACCTGCATTGTACTCCCAGGAGAGAAGGTACTCCATACTGATTATAAGCTAGAGAAATCAGGGATCTGACCCATCTGCTCAACGTCTGGGGTGAAGGTTTAAGACCCTTTCTAGCTAGTCCAAAGTTAATGAATAGGGAAGGCGAAAGCATGAACTCCACCACCCTTTCCAGGTACACCAACACTGCCCTCCTTACATCTAAGGAATTAAGTCTGACATCGTCAGGAGACTGAGGATCCAGGAAAAACACAAGCAAACTGATTTCTTGTTGTGTGTGGAAGGAGGAATTAACCTTGGTAATAAACTCCAGGCCTAGTCATAACACAGTCCTATCATCAAATACCCTAAAGAAAGGGACCTTGCATGACTGGGCATCCAGCTCACTCAACCTCCTGGCTGAAGTGATGACCATTAGAAAGTATACTTTCATGGGCAGGGTCCTGATGTCCACCAAGTGTAGGGACTCAAAGGGTGGGTATTTCAAAGCCTGCAAGACCAATGAGAAATCCCATACTAGTAGGGTAGGGGTGGGATCACAATTTGGCCCGGGCACTGCCAAAAAAGTGGCCCACATTCTCGGGCTGTGCTCTTTCATGAAACACCATTTGGTTACTCTAAGAGGTCTCATTTACAGAGAAATGTTTGATAAATTAAACATTATAAAGGTTTTAGAGCCTGTTACATTGGTGAAGACTAGGAGCACTGCAGTTCTCAAAACTGAATACTTACTTGCAGTCCTGCACAATGTAGTTAGATACTCTTTCCCAACCAGCATGGCTGGTATTTTCATTTTCTGGCGGGTCCAAAATGAACAAAATCACCAAAATCCGGTATTTTTTCACTATGTAATTTGTACAGTAACCATAAGGGAAAGCACCTTAAAATGTGTTCTGAAGCTGCCTAAATAATCCATTACTGATAGTTAAACTAAACAAAGGCAGAAACGCTGTGTTAAAAAATACGGATGTGTTTTTATAAAGTGTCCTCTTTAATTATCATGTTCCCTTTGCAGAATCATAAAGCATGAACAAATGGGTATTTATTATTGTTGTTCTTCCATGTAACAGTTTTATATAGTGTGAACTCAGCCCAAGGCAAAGGCTATTTGAGCGCTATTCATGAGCACCAATTACAGTATACATGATCACATTTTTAGGTCGAGTCTAGAGGCAGCACACATGCGCTGCTCTGCGAGGCATGGTGTAATCCTTCTGTGGGCTTTAAACACGCCCATCGCTTTTTCATTGGTTGCTTGGTGTGCCTTTACAAGTTCCATTGTTTTCATTGGTGAATAGTGCACATTTGTCCCGCCTTGTGGCTGTTTTTTTCACGCCCTGGTGACTGCCCCTGCTACATAGATACTTTCACTATGGGCCATATGTTTGTTTTCAGTGCACTACTTTTTCTTTCTTTTTGGCTTTTGTGCGGACTGAGACAGACTGATACATACCCCGGGCTTCACCTTTCACAATGGCGTCCACACACCTTTCTTTTGTTCAGCGAGGCTCGCCCACCTCTTTATTTACTTTGGGAATGGACAAACGGACCACCGTTTTGCTCCATCAACCAGGTCTTCTTGGGCGGCGGTGAGTACAAGGGAAGGGGGAAGTGCACTGCACATGGATTTATACTTCTGTCTTCACCGATAAGTATTGTTTACTTTTATTTCTTCAGATGGGGATGTTATTTTTTTTAGTCACGGAGAGAGCAGACACCGAGACTCGGACCCCATTCTACAGTCCCAAATTCAGCAGCACTTACACAACGCTCTCTCAGACGCTAACTTGTTTTTCATATTGCCAGCAGAGAAGAAGAACAAACCTTAAAATCTACTGTTTTGTTGAGAATCCCACGTGCAGTAGAAATAAATCTCATGCTGCTTTCACCCACCCCTCCCTCATTCGCTTGCCCCATTGTTTTCACCTGCTCCCCTCCCTTGCGCATTGCTGCTTTCACCTGCCCCGACATTTACCCAGAGTCCTTAGAGTCTGTGCCACAATCAAAAAGTCCTGCATCGTAAAGACAAACAGCATGTGCTTCCATACTTCGCCCAGGGCAGTAAGCTCTGTTCCAGTGCATGTGAACTACCACATCGGGAAAAAAACAATGAAATCGCATAACTTATAGCCACCACTTCAGGCTCAAACTGAAGTAACATTGTAGGACGTGCAAGCTGATCAGTACTTCCAGTCTAAAGGAAAGCATGCTGTTAACTATACACCTCGTTAAAGAAGACAATCAGGTTGTCCTGTAAATTATAACAGTGACCAGAGGCGCTTACACACCTCGCCCAGGGTAGTAAGCGCTGTACAAATGCAAAGTCAATTTCAGTATGATATAAAAAAAAGCCTCCCATTATTAATGACCTCGGCCACTGGAGCGTACATCCACTTAACCTTTGTGTCATCCATACGTGCTATCATCTGGAATTTAACTGCGACATCGGATTAATTAGTCACTAGATATGACAAATAAGAGCTTCTCAGACAGGGCCTAATTGTCATAGCAATGCTCTTCCACAGCTCTTGCAATTCTTTCACAGTATTTAATTTAAATTATTTCAATGTTCACTTCAAACTGGTGAACCAATGATACTGCCTTGCCAATTTTCCTGCAAAGTAAATAAAGTGCATACAATCGCCCCAGCCCTCCCTGCAACTAGCATTCGCCTGCTCATCCCCGTGCCAGAACTAATATGCCGATAAGGCACCAACAGACTATACAGCAATAAATCCAATCCATGCTCGGATGTCACTGATAGTACCCTTGCTGCCCAGGGTGCGATTGCTACGGTAACTGTACTTTATTAACTGTGAAAGGTACCTTTTAAACAAACTAAGGGCCATATGTACAAGGACTGGCGAAAACATTAGCGGCAGTTTTCTTACCGATGTGTACCGCTGAAAACTATCGCCTTGTTAGCGACGTATGTACAAGACGTCGCTACATGGCGATAGCTTCAGGGATCAGCGGTGAAAACTGTCGCTAACATTAGCGTGATGGCGATAGGAATTCCGGTGTTAGCGGGCGAAAACCAACAAAAGGCCCATTAGCGGCAAAAAAACGCACGTTAGTCAGCCCAACGTGAGTTTTTTTTGACTTTATTGGAAAAAATAGCCTATCAGTAGACCTCCAATAGAAAATAGGCAAAAAAAAACAAGGAAATGCAGAATGGAGCAGCCCGGGCCAAGTGCAGCTCACATCAACAACCCCCTCAAGCCACCCAACATCCAGGATGACCAGGATGAGAACCTGGATGCCTCGCTGGACCTGTGCCTGGAGCCTGGATGCCTTGCTGGACCTGCGCCTGGAGCCTAGATGCCTCGCTGGACCTGCGCCTGGAGCCTGGATCCCTCGCTGGACCTGCGCCTGGAGCCTGGATGCCTCGCTGGACCAGCGCCTGGATCCTAGATGCCTCGCTGGGCCTGCCCCTGGATCCTGGATGCCTCGCTGGGCCTGCGTCTGGAGCCTGGAGTGGGATGCGGAGGAGCTGTGGAGTCGATGAGCCGTGGCGGTAGACATTGAGGCGCGGCGATCGCCCGTACCTGGTGGTGAAGTCTGTCCGGTCGCATGGAGACACGTTGCTGACCTGTGTGAGAAGACCGCCTTGCGTCCCTTGAAGCTGTGAATGGTAGAGGCGCTCCTGCGCACCAACGTAGGGAGGTCTGCATCACATACTAGGATCCACCACTACACCGGGGTGCACGTAGGGGATTACCAACAGTGGGCGGCGCCTCTCTGCATCACAGGCCGGATGATGTTGCGCTGGCCGGACGCTGGGGAGGGTGAGGCCCCTGAGGTGCGCCGAACTTGTGTGGCGGGAGCGCTGCAACTTCATGCCTAAGGGGGCCCTGCTGCATCAACTGCATCGGGAGGTTCACCAGCAGACTTGGCGGCGACTGCTTTACCCAGGCTTGTGAAATCCCACCTGGCTGAGGCTCCTGCTGGCTGAGTCACAGATTTGGAGAGAGTGCAGTGGATTGCGCCACATTGTCAATGTCCAGGTAAGGAGAAGGTGGGACGCGTAGCGGACGAGGCCCGGGGGTCGAGTCACCCAGACCTAGCACGTGTAGATGACGCACCCCCAGTAGCGGCTCATCCGCTATGGCGGAAGAGCGTCACCCCACTGCTTTCAAGCAGTGCAAGAAGAGGAACAATCATCACATGATGACAACTTCCTGATGTAATCATGCCATGTTTCCTTTGCGGGCGGGAGGGTGGGTAGGGCTGCTCCACTCATGGAGAAGGGCAGGGGCGGAGTGGCATGCCCACTCAAGTGCGCAGTGACTTTTTGGTCGGCCCGCTCAGGCCGCCCAAAGCAGTCATGCGCACTGTCCTGTTCGCAATGCAGGCTGCATTACAGCCTGCATGGAGAACATGCCCACCCCTCCAGCCCCTGGCTGAATGCCTCGTCCTGGCGCCAATGACCAATCCCAATGCCGCATTGCAGCGTTGTGATTGGTTTAGGGGAGGGAGCCTGACTGCCTACTTCCTGTTCCTGGAAGCAGACTCAGGAGAGCAGGAGCAATTAAGACATTGGACCCGGCCTCGAGGAAAGATTTCTCTCATTTAAATATTTACAACACCCGCTCACACACACACTCCCGCGTCCACACCCCATCCAGTGTTCTTTCCGGTGTTTCCCACCTCCCAGCTGCCAGTCCCCCCCGCAGCACTTCTCAATGGCGGCCGCTGTGCGGCCATGCACAGCGGGCGTACCACTGGGGTGCCAAAGGTATATATGGAGTTACGACGTATACCATTACATCGCATTCCATTACAATGCATACTAATACTAGGCATATTGCAACAGTAGGGACGGTGTTGGATTGCGGCGATGCAAACATTACTATTCCCACTTCAGTGAGTGCATCCCTAAATCTAACCCTTGCACCCCAAAGCAAACCCTCAACCCTAAAATTCATCTTTGAGCCCCCAAGACACACCCTAAAAATCATATTTGACCCAAATGCTCACCCCAATTTTCATGATTGACCCCAA
The DNA here is from genome assembly GCA_963921515.1 of Calotriton arnoldi. Lineage (NCBI taxonomy): Eukaryota > Metazoa > Chordata > Amphibia > Caudata > Salamandridae > Calotriton > Calotriton arnoldi. The sequence continues at coordinate 1,688,302 of CAWUFW010001232.1, forward strand.
AACACACCCCAAATTTAAAATTTTACCCCATGAGACACCCCAAATTTAATCTCCGACATCCAAAACCCATACCCACCCTAAAACTTAAAAATACCCCATTACTGACCTCACAATGCGCTGTAATGGAATGCAATGTAAAGGCACCTGCGTTGTTGGAGGTGCGTTGTAAAGGCATTACGATGTAATGCCTGCGTTGTATTGGACATCTCCATTGCCAAAGGCAAGTCGTAGGCAAGCCCGTCTGCGTCCATCTGCCCCTGCACCGCGCTCAGCACCAAGGACCCTTCCTCTCGGACACTCCACCACTACGGCGCCAGCACCCTCCTCGCCATCAACCCTGGACGCCACATCGCCTGCAAGGACCAACATGTGCTCCGGACCGGACATCGCCATCACCATCGCCTTCACTGACGGCTACTAAATCACCCGCAAGGACCACCCCGACCGTCCAGGAGGAGGCATTGCCATCACCTACAGAAGCACACTCCGACTGACCACGCACTCTAATGACCCAAAGGTGACCATGGAACACCTCAACTTCCAGATCCGGACCAACCCCAACCCCATCCTCTGCGGCAACCTCATCTGCAGGCCCCCCGGGCCATGGACACACATTCTCCGATACCATTGTAGACCTCATTGCACACGAGGCTCTCCCATCCACTGACGACATCCTACTGAGTGAATTCAAGTTCCACCTGGACAACCCCAGTGACCAGAACACCAGCCCCTCCTTGGGAAGCTTCCCAACATCAGACTCAAGCTGCTAGTCACCGCAGCAAGCCACATAGCAGGACACACGGTCGAGCACGTCTTCTCCACCAGCGGGAACTTCAACTACAGCCACACCACCGGACTCTCCTGGACTGACCATCATTGTATACATCACGTCTTCACCATGCCCACCGTACACCACCGCCATCATCGCCCCCCCCTCGCAGCTGGATCAAGGCCACCGAAGAACGTCTCGTCAACTCCCACTCCGCCAACGCTTACAGACGATGACACCGCAGCGCGCAACCGCCACCGATGGATCTCCAACTGCGCCGACACCCTGGCACCCCTCAAGAATGGACCAGGCAAAACTAGCACCACGTTGCGCCGTATTTGCAAAGTGACACATGTAGGCATATGCGTGACCTTGTGAAGCCCTGTGCCACATCATACCTGCATCAGGTATGATGCACCCAGGGTGTGCGTCCCCACGCGACAAGGCCTCATAGAAGTGGCATAGTGAAATCCCTCAGATTTCACTGCGACAATTGTAGTACGGCACTGCGTCAGTACCTTACGCCTGCCTGATGGCAGGCGTAAGGGTGACGCAGTGCCACAGGTATAGGCTGGCCCCATGCATTGCTGGAGTTGCGTCATGCTTGTGACACGACTGCAGCAATGCGTGACTTTAGCGCAGACAGATACGTCAGGATTCCAGACGTATCTGTCATTACTTGCGTCATGGAGCGCTGTACAGTGAATACTGCGCATCCGTGGTGTCGCAAGAAGGGCGTAGTGAAAAGAGTTGCAACGCTATCTTGTTGCAGCGCTGCAACACTTTTCATGACTGGGCCCAGGAATGTGCACTATCTTGTTGATGATGCGCATTCCTGCCCCGTAGTTTTGTCGCAGGGCAGCGCTGCAACATTGCTTGCAGCGCTGTCCAACACCAAAACCTGCTGGAAAGAGGCCCCAAGTGTTATCTCCATTTTTAAGACCAGCTATTTTCTGGTCTTAAAAAACTGCCTCTAACTGCAGTTAGAGGCAGTTTTTTTGGTCCTCCAAACTTCAGGAATCCCCTTGTAAATATCGCGAAGTGGGGTTAGCAGCCGTTTTTGCACGGGAACGCCTCCCTTGCATGTCATTATCGCTAATAGAAGTGGCGATCTTCAGAATGGATGTTTTCGCCGGAAAACTGCCGCTAACAGAGGTTAGCGACAGCTTGTACATATGGCGTTAAAAATATTGCCGCAAAACCGTCGGAAAAGTGCCGCTAAAGCGGCATTAGCCCCTTGTACATATTCACCTAAGTGGTTTGTGCATGCCGTGCTGCAAGGGCCTCCCCCAGTTAAGGTGGTGGCCACTTATACATCTGCCCCGTGATGTCGACTACAAAGTTATCGTGCTCTGGTTTAAATGGACGAGTTAATTGGGGCCTCCTCGACTGAACATGGACCATGCAGAGAGTCATATGTGCTCATACATGGCGCCTGGTGTTGGTCTCTGCTGGTGGTGGCCACCTTTATTTTTATTTTTTTATTTAGTACAGCGGGATCCAATCCAGACACAGTAAACCTTGAGGCACCTTATTTTCGGCATGGTAAAATGGACGCCAAATTTAATGAAAATATGGTATCATACTAACTTGCCTCTAACCCAGGCCGCGTGTAGAGTGCACTATGTTAACAACCCTTGGGGGATGGGGGATTCGGGATGACGGGTTTGCAGTGGGTGCTGACAGTGGTCCGCAGAGGTCCTTTCACTAGGTTTGGGAGCGTTGACTCTGTGACGGCGATCACACTGGATACTTCTAGGTTAGCGTGTGGACATCAGGTCATTGCACTCTAACCTGATCAACTACACTAATACCGGTAGGTTTCTCGCCCTCTTGGCACCTAACTTTTAAGTGCGCCCTGGCTGTAATCCTGCAGACTGCGGTTCAGATCTCTAGCCATGTTTGTCACAATAGTTGAATGTATTAATCCACTGTGTTATCAGTTTTGGTTGCAAGTTGATGAAGCAAAGAGGGTTTTATGGATTCCTAGATTCTCGGTTCAATTTGGCAAAGAGACTGCATGCACATAACTACAAAAGCATTGCCAAAGCCAAAAGGTCTTGACTGTGCGAGAGCTATTGGCTCTGTCAATGTGTTTAAGCATGTTGTACCATAGCATGGCAAAAAGAACAATTGATGGACAGAATGCAGAACAATGTCATACATTCACCCCAGTACAGAGATCTGTGCCTAAATCCAACGTTTTTTTGCTCACCATGCCATTCCAGTTTTGACCCAGCCATATGCAATTCAGTCTTGACCCTGCGCCCAATGGGAACAGTCCAGCCCAAACTGCCAGGCCAGGTCCTCCCTGGAATGGAAACAAACATCCTAGGACCGGTTTCGGGGTTTCACCCCTCATCAGCCAGGATAGCTTGACTCCAGTGGTATGGAGAGCACGGGACCCACATCTGGGCATACGCGTCCCACTCGAGGTGACAAATGCAAAAAGAACAATTGATGGACAGAATGCAGAACAATGTCATACATTCACCCCAGTACAGAGATCTGGGCCTAAATCCATCGTTTTTTTGCTCACCATGCCATTCCAGTTTGCACCCAGCCATATGCAAATCAGTCTTGACCCTGCGCCCAATGGGAACAGTCCAGCCCGAAATGCCAGGCCAGGTCCTCCCTGGACTGGAAACAAGCATCCTAGGACCGGTTTCGGGGTTTCAACCCTCTTCAGCCAGGATAGCTTGACTCCAGTGGCATGGAGAGCACGGGACCCACGTCTGGGCATACCCGTCCCACTCGGGGAAACAAATGTGTTTGCTTTGTACCATAGCATGGCTGCAGTGCGACATTGCTGAAAGTAAATACAAAAAAAGTTGTCTGATGTGCTTAGCCCTGGTCCTAGAACTTTATTTTCTTTACTTTTCAGACATGCTGCACAGCAGCAGCAGCGCTGCTGTTCAACATGGATAACCAAGACATTCACAAAGCCAATAGATCTCACACAGGTGAGACCTATTGGCTTTGCCAAAGCCTGTTTATTTAAGGGCCTGGGAGATGAAGTGATTTGCCCAGAATCACAGGAGGTTGAGCAGATGCTGGGACTCCAACCTGATTCCCCATCTCTGCAACTCTGACCTTCAGGCCATATGCCTATGCACACCCAATCAACCAAAAAGGAAGGTTTGGGTCCACTTCTACCTGGTCTGGACCACTCAATTATCTATAACAGCGAAATGACCAGATAGTTTTTTTGCAATTTAATTAATCAGCACTTTAGACCAATGATTCAAAAGTGCGTATCGTTTTATTTTACCAAAATTCAACAATATTTTATCGATATAATGTAATCGAAAGACATGTCATGAACATAGACACACATTGTGCATTGTAACAACATTAACAAACATATAACTGTACATATCTCATTACAATACAAAGAAAATGACAATCATTATTTACAACATAAAACACCAAATTTTCATGACATGCACTCTCCTAATGATAGGAAAGGCTTCAGTCCTTATATATTTTTTACAAAATCACAGGCGGACCAATACCAGTTCTAACGGTCCTGCCTGGATTGGGCTGAAGGTGGCAATACTAAGCTCGGGGTCGTGTAATTGTGGGGAATGATTTCATTTGGACAATTTCCAAGGACGCCCCAACATTCGTTTGCCTCAACCCAAATGCCAACGCGTTTCGAACCCTGTGTTGTTCAATGGTTCTCCTCAGGACGGGACTGGAAAGGAGGATTCAACTGTAAAAGAACATATGAACAAAGTGGTGTCACTACTAACAAAAAAGGAAAAAAACCCTAGTTTTCAATTACCTCACTATGTCATTTCTAAAGTGAAGCAAGGTACCTGTTTGTACACGTGTGCCAAGATCCCTGGTGCGGTGGATTTTTATGTTGTTGCAACTATGGGGGAAAAGACGTATAGATAAGCAACTAAATCAGAAGTTAAAAGAATCAGTATCTATCTAACTGATATAGTTCATAATTACATGTAGGCTGAGACAGAGACAATCGTACCTCTTCAAGTTAATATGGGCTGTTATGACGTTCTTGTCGGGCCTGGTTGTTCTCATAGGTAGCGTTCTGTTTTTACGCACTATTCTCCTGTCAAGGGAAAGGATTCTGTATTAGAATTCAAAGGGCGGGTCGCTTTACATAGATGTAGCAAGTTGGCGGCAAACTTCGTGTTATTAAACACGCTAATCGCGCTGAACGCGGCGTTGATGACTTGCCTTCAGATATGCTTCCTAGGTACTGCATCATGCTCCGTTGTTCGTCTGTCCGTGTATTGTCGGCGTGCAACCGTTGAGGGTTTGGAAGAAATCAGTTTTTTCAAAATATTGATGCCAAAAGGAAAATGCGAACTGGATTATGAGCCTCAGTGTGTTATGGGTAATGTAGTCTCATCGCAGATTACTCATTTCTGAGAGTTCGTTCAAACCTCGAGTCGCAGAGTCAAATTTCATTATGAGAAATGCTTCTTTGCGAGACAAAAGCACAGATGGATCACCTCCTCTGGGTGATGGTCGTATCACTGCTAAAACTGTCCATTTAAAATCGAACTGTGTATGATTCTTCTCAATAAAGTGATTAACCAGGGGGCAGTCACCATCTTGTTCTTGATTCTCGATCGATGTTGCACAATGCGTTGCCGGACTTCTTGGCTTGTTTTCCCGATATACACTTGTTGGCACGGGCAAATTATGCAATAAATCACATTTTTTGATTTGCAGTTGGTAAAGTCATTGTGTTTCCAAAACTTTTGGCCATCTGTGAACAATGTTCCTTCTAATGTTGCCTCACAGACTGAACAAGTACCGCATTTATGCACACCCAAGGCATGAAAGTCGGAGGATATTGTTCTTGGTAAGGACACTGGGGCCAGAATGACAATGGCGTACAGCCTGAGGAACAGAACAACTGGGAGGCCCCTTCGATTACTAAATGCCTCAAGCCCTCCCCAGCTCTGCACTCCCACCCGTATCCCGCTCCTCCATACCTCCCCGTCCTCCCTCACCCTCTGCACAGCCTCCCTCAACCCGTTCCCCCACCCATCCCCGTCCACCCTCACCCTCTGCACTCCCTCCTTTATCCATCGAGCCACCCAACACTCCGTGCTCAGCTCTCCTCTCTCTGGAAAATAAACTTGATTCTCTCATCTACTCCATTTCCCAGCTTGTAGCGTCCACCTCACGCTTAAGCGCCAAGATGTCCCCCGTCCCTAACAACCTCCCAAGGAGTTCCTTGCTCCCGCGCCCCAATAAAACCAACCACAGTCTGTCCTCTGCAGACATCACCAACTTACTGGCCAGCTACAAGACCACCAACGTCACTCCCCTCCACCTTCCTCTCCTAATAATTCTACGCAGTTTCCTATTCAGACCATCTCCTCTGTCAGACCTTACCAGCCTACCTCTTACCGGGCTCCCTCATTCAAGAATCTTATCCCTATCTCCCTGAGCAACCCTAACACCCCCATCACCAAAACATCTGCGTCAGAGCTGCACTGCTTGCTCCACAACTGCAGATCTGCAATCAAACACAAAGTGGAAATCTCTGATACTATCACCCACCAGAATCTTGACATGTTCTTCCTCACTGAGACCTGGTTTAATGACTCCTCTCATACTTTGTTTGATCTTCTGGTACCCACTGACTACTCTATCCTCAGAAATGACAGGGCAGACAAAATTGGGGGCGGTGTCGCTATCATCGTCAGGAACTCCCTTCAATTGAAAGCCTTCCCTACCACCCTTTTCCGTACATTCGAATGCCTATCCCTAGAACTTCAAATATATCACGGCTCACCCTTTAGATTCCATTCCATCTACCACCCGCCCGGTAACTGCTCTTCCTTTGTGGAGGAACTGACTGACTTCATCAGTGACCAATTTTCTCAAAGTGACAGACAGATCTTCCTGGGTGACTTTAATCTCCACTGGGGCTCTTTGGAAGACTCGGCTGCCAACAAGCTTGCCACCTTTCTCTCAGCCAATGATCTCTTCCAACATTGCTCGGAAACCACACATTCCAAGGGCTCAATTCTGGACCTTGTCATATCCAAAGCAGACCTGCTGACTACTGCTCCCTCCATCCATGTAGACTGGTCTGACCACTTCCTCATTGCCTTGCGTTTTCACCTATCGCACGTGATAACTCTCGGCCAACCTAAAAGAGCTACTACCTGGTTCCGCAACACTAAGAACATTGATCTTGACACTTTTTGTGATTCTGCTATGCGGGCACTTCCTAGACTAGACCCTAGCGTGGAATCGACAATGTCGCTCCACTCCAAAGCAAAAGGAAAAGACCCACCCCCTCAGCACCTTGGTTCAATAAAGCTCTCTACGATGAAAGGAAAAACCACAGATTCCTGGAGAAACATTGGAGAAAATCTCCTTCCACCTCCAATCTCTCTCTTTTACGCTCAGCAAGATCCAAATATCACAACCACATCTTTCTCGGAAAAGCATCACATTTCAGATCCCTCCTTGACTCAGCCAAAAACAGACCCAAAAACTTTTGACCTCATCAAAAACCCAAACTGTTTGCCCTAACCATTAAGCCTGAGGATTCCACAAAGAAAGCAGCAGATTTCGCTATATTCTTTGATGAAAAGGTCAAAGCACTGGTGGATCAGGTCGCCCACCCCGCCCCCATTGAGGAGCGGAAATCCTTAGTTACCTGGCAGAACTTTGACGTCATCTCGGAAGATGACCTCCTCAAATGCATCCTCGAAACTAAACCCTCCAACCATTCTTCTGACCACATCCCTAGTGACATCGCTATCGATTTCTACACCTATACTCTCTCTTACTGGACCAGGCTAGTCAATCTCTTCCTCAGTCAAGGCTCCCTCCCGGTTGCCCTCAAATCAGGACAGGTCACCCCTCTTCTAAAAAAACCCTCCGCTGATGCGAACGACCGCAACAACTTCCGCCCTATCACCAACCTCCCTTTTCTTTCGAAAATCACCGAAAAATGTGTTGCGAAACAACTTTCCTCACATATTATGGACAATAACCTCCTCGACGTCTTCCAGTCTGGCTTCATCCAAAATTGCAGCACTGAAACAGCCCTGCTGCAAGTGATTGACGATGCGCTGCATATACTCGACTCTGGGGAATCGTGTCTTCTGATTCTTCTAGACCTCTCTGCAGCCTTTGATACTGTTAATCATAGCACCCTCCTCAACACTCTTCAACAGAGAATGGGATTGGATGGCACAGTGCTCAAATGGTTTGCCTCTTTCCTCTCGGACAGATCCCAAATGATCAAGATAGCGAACAGTCTTTCATCTCCATTGGCCGTAGGTCAAGGCGTCCCTCAAGGTTCTGTCCTGGCACCCACTTTGTTTAATCTCTACCTGGAACCTTTAGGGAACCTTCTAAGCAAATCTGGGATCCATTACCATCTTTATGCGGACGACACTCAAATCTACCTTAAGGTGTCTTCCGCACACGATCTCTCCCTACTCAACTCTACTCTCAACTCTATTCACAACTGGATGTTAGCTCACCAACTCATTCTGAATCACGCCAAAACTGAATTCCTCCTCCTCTCTACCTCTCTCTCACCTCCTCCTGTTCAATCTTGGATGGATCAGCTGAACCTACTCAACAACAAACCCATCATTGTCGACAGTGCTAAATCCCTAGGTGTCATTCTTGACAAAAGACTCAACCTAATCTCCCACATCAACTCTATTGCTAAAAACGCTTGTTACCAGTTGCGCCTGCTTTGGGGGATCCGTCGGTTCTTCCCGGAGAAAGACTTAAAAACCTTGGTACAATCTCTGGTTCTCTCAAGACTGGATTATTGCAATTCTCTTCTGACGGGCCTACCCAAATCCCACATCTCCCCTCTCAAATCCATCCTCCATTCAGCAGCTCGCTTCATTTCAGGGTCCAAACGAAGCGACCACGTCACTCCTATCCTGTCCTCTCTTCGATGGCTTCCGATCGAGGCAAGATCTATTTACAAAACTGCCCGCATCACACACAAAGCCTTACACACGTCCTCCCCTTGTTACTGGCGAATAAATTGAAATTGTCCGGTGGCTCTCGCCCTTCTCGCAATGCGGAAAAGCTTCTGCTTGAGCCCCCGGTCTTCAAAAGGGAAAGATCGATGGCGCAATCCTTCTCAGGCAATGCGGTGAGAATCTGGAACTTGCTTCCCCCATTGCTCCGTGCCACCGCCTCTACCCGGATCTTCAAAGCTGACCTCAAATCTCTTCTCTTCCAAAGACACTTTCAGAACTAATACTTTCATTCTCAGGCCCCTCTAGGAAGTTCGCTTTTCATTGTAAATTTGTACTTTTTCCTGTTCATTCCTCACCCTTGCGTGCTATGTTGGATTTTATGTGTGTGTTCCCTTCATCTTAAATCCCCTATTTAATTTACGCCCTCTATACTCCCTCAAGGAAGTTCTTCCACTATAGGAAATTCTGTACTCCATGCCTATAGAAGTGCCTTCCCTGTGTGTTCTGAGTGACTGCCACTTATTGCAGTATTATACCTCGATTTGTATTTTGTATCTCATGTATCATGCACACCTGTCACTTTTTCCTCTTGGAACGTAAACCTCTTTTTGTATCTGGTTTGTTTTGTTATCTGCACAATTGTCACTTTTTCCTCATGCAATGTAACGCTTGCTTTTGTATTATGCTCACTTGTAACCTTATCCTTATGTAATGTTACTGTTCCTATTGTGAAGCGCTCTGACACCTTCGGGTAAAGTCCGCGCTATATCAAAACCGCATAAATAAATAAATAAATTAAACATACGACACAGAGGCTGGGCCATCTAGAAGGGGGACCCCTGAAAAGAGAAGTGGGGGGGACAAAACGCTTTTTGTCCGCCGGCACCGTACCTTGGAGAGAGCTGCTCTTTTCAGGGGTTCCCGGAATTAACTTTTCAGACTTTCATCACTACGAATATGTAACATTCCAAATGCCCAGTGTTAGTGAGTCACAATTAACTTAAAAACACATGAAACTTATCTTACTTCAATAAAATGAAAGGTATGGGAACGTCTTGACATTCTGAATGTCGAAAAACCGTTAAAGGCAAAGACGACACCAAAAAGAACACATGTGGAGAATGCGGGCATCGATCCCGCTACTTCTCGCATGCTAAGCGAGCGCTCTACCATTTGAGCTAATTCCCCTTCCGTTGCAGTCCTCCTTGTTTCTGACTTCCTGGTGTAGTCTAAACTGCGCATGTGCAGTGTTCGTTTGAACTTGATCTGACTTGGTAATTCGTCCCCTCTCTTAATGGATTAGAAAGAGATGAAAAGTCCAAGTGAAACAAACTTCTGTCAGCTCCATGCATGGCTTAGCTCTCAGCGAAGACGCTTTTGAAACGATCACGGGGAGCGAGGATGGGTGTATCGTGAGGGCGCGTACAGTATGATTTGTGGAGTTACTTTCTGTGCAAGAGCTGTTGGAACAAAAGTACAATTTCTGTTTCCCAGCAGACGTGTCTTTCAGAGCCTTGTTTTCTATGACGCTTTTGGATTGGGCAGTAACTTCACACATATTAAGAATCTGAAAACAATCTGTATGCAGGGATCTTTGTCAGATAATTATCAAAATACTGTATGGATAAATATCTAAGGGGAATTAGCTCAAATGGTAGAGCCCTCGCTTAGCATGCGAGAGGTAGCGGGATCGATGCTCGCATTCTCCATATATGTTCCTTTTCACTGGTGATTTCACAAACCAAGGTTTAGATCCAAAAATTAGCGATGAAACCGAGGTGATTTCTGTAATTAGCAGCTCTTCAAACTGCTGCCATAGCAGCGTCTGACATGCGCTTGGTGCATATTATTTGCTGCAGCCGGTGGCGTATATCTATCTGCAGGAATGTTTTTGTCATGCTGCTAACTGTGGTCAGGGTTTAATGCGCTTATAATGCAGTTTCTATTGTATTTTTCAGCTATGCCATAGCAGCGTCTGACTGTTGCTTGGCGCATATTATGTGCTGCAGACCGTGGCTTTCTGCTGTAATAACCAACTCCATCTACTAATTAAGTAACAGGAGTTACACGGCCCTAGCCAGGAGGATGAGTTCTGGTTCATGGCCCGAATGATAACTACGACATAAAAGCAGTAGCCTGGGGTTTATAAGCAATGATGCTCAAGGGCATATGGTTGAATACGTATACCTGCAGGCATGTTTTTGTAATGCTGCTAACTGTGGTTAGGGTTTGAAGCACTCATATTCACAATGCAGTTTCCCCTGGAAATTATTTGGAAAAACTTACTGCCGTTCGAAGAAAGCACATATGTCAAAAATGAATGTAATGTAATTAAGAGCTTAAAATGCGGTCTCTATGCGTCTCGTAGCCAAATTCATTGCGTAGAGAATAACAACTTTTCCTTCATGTGACTTAAATTGTAAATGTATGAAAGGGGTGATAAGAGCTACACAGGCCACGATTCAAAATATAATATCCGCACTCCCTCTCCCCGTCAAAAATTCAGATCTCTTTATCTGGCCTTAGGAACCCAAATGCAAGACTGCTCTCTGTACAGCATCTAATTTATTTTGAAATACGCCTGCAACATAAAATGTTCTGTGCTAAGAGCTCTGCTCCTCCTTGGAACAGTACAAAATGCTTAACATGAACATTTCTTTTACTGTCTCCCTCTTAAGTTATCCCTCAGCCCACTGTGTGTCAATAGACAAAAGCAGTTCAATTCCTTCTCACTCAAAATCTCACTCTTGAGGTTTGCAGAATGTTGGCATGTAAGTTAACTCCTAAATGTTTGGTAAGTAATCATTCACCCCACCATCTGACATCACAGTTCTCCCTTGTAAAGTCATGTTTGCTGCCACTGGTTGGGTGGCCAGAAAGAATTCTAGTAACCTACACAGTATGTAGAGGCTTCATACACAGTCACATATGCGCAGAATGCAGGAAGACTTTGAATATTTGCATACATGCATGCAAGCATGAACAGTCTCTAGTATATGCACAGTAAAAAGGCCGCTACAATACACAGTTTATTCTGCATGTCTCTGAGAGATGCAAAGTTTGCAAGCCTCTGGTTTGTGCACACTATGCTAGGGTGACCAGACGTCCCGGTTTTCCCCGGACGGTCCCGGTTTTTGGAGCAGTGTACCGGTGTCCCGACACTTTGCTCCAAATTAAAGAAATGTCCCGGTTTTTGCGCAGTGCCCGGGTTAAACAAATAAATGTCCCGTTTTTAGGTCTCGCCTGAGCCAGCGCATGCGCTGCTCTGGCGAGAGTTTTAGTAAGCAGGTTTTGGAAGTGCAAACAGTAGTTTGCTGGCGACCAGCTTGCGTTCACGCGAGCGTGCACGCGCGATCAGGCGCCATATGGCTTCCCTTGCCATCTGGCTTCCCTCGCGATTACTTTCACTTTCACGGCCGTGTCAGTTTCACGGCCGCGCGGCCATTGCTTGTTTAACTGGCTCACCAACAGAACTGAGAAATGATTGAGGTGGTGTTAACGAGCAAGTATGGGAAGCACACATGACTGCCACAAAACACGTCACTCTCCAAAAAACACTTAACTGTAATCACTACTCACTGACAACACAAAGTATAACCAGTACATTAACTGTAAGTGGTTCTAACAACTGTAAGTTGCTGTTATTGGCAACTGTCCTGAAAAAATAAAGATATCACTGTAAATAATATAAGAGGAACTCAAATGTAAAGTAGTACAAAAGTATGAGCACTGTGACTCCCTGCAACATAAGTCAGATAATTCGCTCCAGCAAGGTAGCAGACTCGATCCCAGACTTTACACCCCTAACCGATTATGAAAGTTAAAACACCAACAGCTCGAAAGAATATCCAAATTTCATAAGCAAAGCACTGGGGCACCCCTTCTCAAGGCCTGATCAGCCGAAACCAAAGTCCTGGAAGTGCATGAAAACAGTTTTCGCAGATCCCTCTACACACAAGGCTGTGCGCTCCTTCCTGATGCATGATCTGCCTCACGCAATGCACAGTAGCTGTTCAAGCAAAGCACTGTAGGTGACTGATGCCTGATCTGCCACACGCAAAGCAGTGTAGATGCGGAGAACTGCTGCAACCAAAGCAAAGCAAAAGACCGTTGCCTGATCTGTCCCACGCAAAGCACTGTAGACACTGAGAACTGCCGCAGTCAAAGCGCTCGAGGAAAACAGTACACACAACTTGATGCACATGAACAGTACACTATAAGCTTCCTACTGTCAGAGCTCATGCGAACATCAAACCGGCAAGCTCATCCGTCACTGACAGCGTAGGTGTTCCTTGTAACAGGACTTACTGATTTGTGGTAAAGTGAGGACCTGACTTTCAAACGTACTAGCAAAAACTCCATATCGAGACGGCACTAACATAGGATGACGACCAGAAAGATCCTGTCACTTCCTCGTGACGAGTTACACCATGCGCGCCAGTATACACGCACCTCCAGCTCGTTTTGTCAAAATACTTTAAATTGCCACACTGCTTTCTGGCATCAGACTGCCACGTGTTGGCCTCTTCTTTAGTTGTTAGGCCTCCAAGTATCCTTAAAGTCGGAACAGACACGAAGGCTAATGTTCCTCGAGCACCTTCCTCGAACCCAAAAAAAAATCCAAAACAACTAAAAATATCCCAGATAGTCACTAATTTTGTTGAGTTGAAACTCTGAGGCAGCAATGAGGTGGGAAACTTCTTTTATTAAGTTATAAGCATGTAAAGGCCAACACGTCTTTCCCCCTCAAGAGTCAGGCTGTAACTGACTAACCCCTCAACACAATTCCAACTTACATTTCTAATAATTACAACAACCAAGCGCTTGCAACGTTACACTTAGTTACACCGGTGAAGGTGCGTGGCTGTAGAATACACGGTCTACAACTTAAAGGAAAACAATCTACTTTAAAGGTAAACACAACACTGCTCCACACAATCTGGCAAGGGCCAACTTCTTCGAGAGAACAAGCATTGGCATAGCCAATAGGTCTCGCTTTTGGGACCTTATAAGTATTTAGTTATGCAGCACAATATCCTTGGTGCAACAACATCAACTGTTGCATGGAAAGGCGAGACCTATTGGCTATGCCAATGCTTGTTTAGATAGTGTCTCGGTGCGCCTGCTGTACTTCTGAAGTCAGTGTGAGCAGTCATTGTGAGCCAGGTGCAGCGAGAAGGTGCAGCCGCCCAGGAGGCGTCACAATGGGGAGTGGAAAGCCAGCGAGTCGAGTCGCTCAGTGCAGTGCGTTAATGCACCGACTGCGGGGATCTGCATCAAACCTGAAGGCCACCTGTTCACAGGCCAGCAGGATGGGGTTACTTCTGGGACCGGGCAAATGCGACAGGTCTCTATTGGGCTCTCCATTTTTGCCCTCACGGTGACAAAAAAAATCTTACTACTGCAGCAGTACCACGCTTAAGTGCCTTCAAAGAGACCCGTTATAGTTCTTTCACAGTCTCTTCATTCCAGAACTGAAGCATTTTCATTGTTATGTACAGCGAAGCCAAAGTTGTTGCTTATTTAGCTTATGCAGCTAACAACAATTGACAAAGGCTTGTTGTATGTGTATTGTTACTCGATGTATTATTTATCTCGATACAATGACAGATTTTTTTAGTTTATGTGTTTTAAGCCAAGTACTTAATTACATCGGCCACGCCCCTTGAGAGACCCCCCGCCCGTATTTTCATCACACTTAAAGCCCTGGGTACTTCTGTCAGTCCTACTTCTATGTCTATGACCTGTCCCGGTGTTTGGTTTTGAGAATCTGGTCACCCTACGACTATGCAGGTCTCAAGTATAAGCACAGTGTATACGGTACTGTGATATTTTCTCAAAATGGAGACCTCAGAAAATACTTCCATACTGTGCACATATCTGGAGCTTCCATACTGTGCACATACTACAGGATTCCATATATAGCTCGCATAAGGACTACATGGCCCCGATCATGAGTTGGTCACCGCCAAGTGGTATCTGCAAGAGAGATACCACTCTGCTCCATTCCGAGTCCACGGTTTTCACACATGGGAAATGCTGGATGCAATGAAATCAGGGTTGGGTTCCTCGATCATAAGCAGGCAGAAAATGGCCCAGAAATAGGAGAAGATATGCGTAACCAGGCGTGGTAAGCTCACACTTGCTTGTTATTTCCCATATTTCGGTCATTATCTTGTAATGACATCATTAGAGGTAGATACCACGTGGTAGAGGTAATTCCTGCGCACAGTCATCTTCCTGTAATTACGGTGCCAATTGTCATCGACACCATACAGTGCACTATTTGAGACCCCCCATGTTGTGCTTATATTTGAGACATGCCTAGTGTACACCTGCCAAAGACCTGCTTACGGTGCATGTACCTGAGTTAGGCCTCTGATGCACGTACACTGCTTCCAAACAAAGCACTGTAGGTAAGAATTGTTAGAAATAATAACAAACATGTTGTTTTACTAAATAGAGTAAACCGTACTTACAGGCATGTTGAAGGAGTACCACACTACTTTCACTGTCTTAAAAAACACTAAGTATTAGGGTATGAATGTTCCTAAATTTTCATTTTACACATATGCATATTAAATTGCTACAATTAGATTCTATAGAAGACTGAGTCACATTCCAAAGCAAATATGATTCTCAGGCATTTTTCCTTATGACCTCAAGACCTCCAACATGAAACTAGTCATGAACAAAACCTTGATGAAGCTAACCTGGTCAAGTACCAATCTCCAACAGGTTTTTTGTCTGCAAGCTCATCAAAAGGTCAGCCTGCACCAGGATCTCCAACACCTTGAAACAAAATAACATACTCTCTAAACTGGTTTCAGACCTTGCAAATGAATCAAATCCTTTGTGTTGCCTGTCTGGCACAACCTGACAGAAATTGAGTTAATCACTATTACTACTGGACCTGTCAGCCACCTTTGCTACAGTCCATCACCACACCCTACAATGAAGACTAGAAGATGTTAGCATTCAAAGAACAATCTGAAATTGGACCTTGTCTTACCTCTTTGACATACCAAGCATCAATAAATGACCACTGTACTTTTCAACTCCTTCCTTCACTGCTTCTGGCATCTCACAGTGATTCATTATCCTGATACTTCTCTTCAATGATTACTGCGGTCAACTACTGAGCTCATCATCTCCTTAAATTTAACCAGTGACAGCTATGAAAATTACAATCTCAAAAATATGATGGACCTGTAATCTTCTTTTCTAGACCCTTGCCTCCAAGTCACAAAGTATTTGATGCTGATCCAATAACGTTATGGCCCCAAGACCTTCTGCAAAGATAAGTAAGAAACTTGAGAGTGGTCATAAACTCCAAACTACAAGTGAAGCACATTGATTATTATGCACCATCCTCAAATAAGATTTGTGTGCAACATTTACCCTCATTTAGGTTCCCCTAAGAAAATCCATGCTTTAATAAAGTTGTACCTTAACCATGCAAACAGACTGGATGGGCGTCGGGCTGGGCACTATTGGATGTGTGGCTCTTTAAAAACCCTATTTTCCGGGAATACTCGTTTTATTCTCCCCCACATATGTTGCACACACATATAGATAGGATATTCTGCTCCCCACTCCTGGTTGCAAAAATTGCTCATACCACATACCTTGGGAAAACACTATCGGACCATAACCCTCTAGAGGTAACGCTTTCCTGGGGGAAAATTCCTGCACCAGTGCCAACATGGAGACTGCAGCCCCAGACACTAGAGGACTCGGTATTTCGCGATACCCTAGCCACAGCTATCTCTAACTACTTCTCCGAAAATGCAGACACTACAACTTCACGACAAATAGAATGGGAGGCTTTCAATACAGTCATCAGAGGGGTAGCTATCAACACAATAGTGGGTGCCCGCCACATGATCGATAAAGAACTGCGGGAACTAGAAGACAACCTAGGCAGACTGGAACAGGCAGCGATCGCTGATACCTCACAGGAAGCGGCCCTGCAGGAAGCTCGCAACACACACGCTGAGTTACTTGAACGCCTACGAGTAATTGACTACCGTACTTACACACAAAAACAACATGCGGAGACCGATAGGGCCGGTACCCTCTTGGCCAGGATATTAAAGGATGCGCCATCCCCCACCCCTATCCAGGAGATTACTACACTTGAAGGAACCACAGCTAACATGCAATCGGACATAAACACAGCATTTACAAAGTACTATGAAACACTGTATGCACCATCTAGAGATTTTAAAGAGGTTGCATTAGAGGAATTCCTGAACGGGCTTGTATTCCCCCAGCTACTAGAGGCACACAAAAAAGAACTAGCAGAACCAATTTCAAAAACCGAAATTAAAGACGCGATCAAAGAGCTTCCAAGGAACAAAACCCCGGGATTGGATCGTCTCCCGGTAGAGTTCTATGAGACTTTCTCATCAGCATTAGTCCCCCAACTAGAACATCTGTACCAGGCAGCACTGGACACAGGATCCCTCCCTCCCACCACACAACAAGCTCTGCTCACATCCCTCCCGAAACCTGGTAGGAACCCTATGGACATGTCTGGATATCGGCCTCTTTCAATACTAAATACCGATTATAAAATTCTAAGTAAAATATTGTCCCGCAGACTACTTAAAATTTTTTTTTTTTTATTGGCATTTCATAAGCAATAAACAAACAATAACACAAAATGCAGTACATTGCTCACTGGCGGGCCAGCCGGGCCGTTCGGGATACAGAGATACAGCAATTTAACATAAAATGCATCTGCAGCTCCTGAGATAGAGATCTGTTAAACAAGTGCTTCATTTACATTTGACATAGAGGTCTCCACAGATACTTCTGTCCTTAACAACATTATACTCCCAATCAGTGCCCCAGTGCCAGTCAGGGGGGCACAGCCCAAAATCCATTGTATCAAGGGACATCTGCAGCAGCAGAACTCAGCCAACTAACGAATGGATCCCACATGTCTCGCGGGCAAGACTTTGTCGGCAGAAGTTCCCAGTAGCACGCCAATTGTGCCCTACAGTAAGCCACGTTCTTGACCCACTCTTTTGTTGTCGGAGGGGTGGCAGCGCCCCAATGCAGGGCCACCTGTCTCTTGGCCAAGAACAATAGCATCGCCGGAAGCTTCCTAGACTTCGGTGGCACACCTGAAATAACTCCCAACAGTGCCCCCAATGGGGTGCAAGGCAGCTCTTGCCCGGTTATGTTTTTGATGTGATGTAGTATTTTTAACCAATAGTTTGCTATGGGTCGGCACTGCCAGGCCAGATGTAGGAAGGTCGCTTGGGGGGCCTCGCACCGCCAGCAACTGTCGTCTGAACGTAACCCCATCCTATGTAGTTGTATGGGAGTACGGTAGAGGCGGTGGAGCTATTTGAAGTGGATGAGCCTGAGGCGATAGTTAGGAGACAGTCGCTCTAACTGCCTACATCCGAATTCCCACTGCTCATCTATGATACTCTCCCCAAGGTCCTCCTCCCAAGCCCTGCGTGATGTTGGTACAATGACGGGAAAGGCTTTTTGTGTTATGGTGTAAATACGTGAGATGAGTTTCCGGCCCGATTCCACAGTTAGTATGTTTTCAAGTGCCGGTAGTGTCGGGGGCGGATTTGGAAATGTTTTAAATTTACTCCTACAGGAGGCACGCATCTGGTAGTATAGCAGCGTGTCAAGCGCTGAGGGCGGCGTGGGGCCACACATTTGTTGCAGAGTTAGGAAATTATCTCCTAGGTAGAGATCCTGGCATATCTGGATATTGTGTGTGTGCGCGCGTTCCTGTGCCTTGGCCTCCATTAGTGGAGGTAGCAGCGGGTTGTTTAATAACGGCATTGAGGGTGCATAGAGTATGTCCATGTGTGCACGTTTGCAGAGACCCCCCCATGCCCATCGCATGGACTCTACTGTGTCTACTTTGTCGCGCGGGCATTTGTAAGATTGGTAAAGAGCTGTGGTCAAGGGAAGAGGTGCTGCCCAGTCTAGTTCAATTGCCTCATGCGGCTGGAAAGGGGTCGGGTGCGCCCAAAAGTGTAGAAACTGTGCTTGGGCACTGTAAGCATAGAGGGCAAAATCCGGGGCCGCCAATCCGCCCTGCGCCTGCGGCAGCGTTAAGACCTCCCAGGAAATCCTTGGTTGTCCCCCCGCCCACACCAGCTCAATCATGAGTGATCGGAGGCGCTTGAAGAATTGCACTGTAAGGGGAACGGGCACATTAACAAATAGGTACAATAATTTGGGTAGGATAATCATTTTTGCCACAGCTATGCGGCCGGCTAGGAAGAGGGGAAGCATTTTCCACCTCTTCACTCTGTCCTCTATCCAGTCCACAACCCTGCCATAGTTTGCCGTCCAGATTTCTTGCATATTACCACTTATCCAAATGCCCAGGTATCGCGTCGGGCCGGTTGCCCAAGCTATCGGGTAGTCAGTGTTGAATGCCTGGGTCTCAGGCGTGAGTGGGATGATTACGGATTTGCTCCAGTTAATTACCACGCCGGACATGCCGCCATACCTCACTAGTTCTCGTGTCATGTGCGCAAAATTATCCTTCGGATCTGTCATGTACAATGTAATGTCATCTACGTACATTGACACAGTGAGTCCCCTCGTCGTGAATCCTATCTCCCTATTTGTGTGGTGTTGTCGTATGTGGGCCGCCAATGGCTCCGTGGCTATTGCAAACAATAACGGCGACAGGGGGCAGCCCTGTCTGGTGCCCCTTTTAATTGATATAGGTTCCGAAACCAAGCCGTTGACTCTCAGACGCGCTGTGGGTAACGTGTAAAGAAGCTTGATCTGTTGGATAAAGAGCAGGCTCAGCCCCAACCTATAGAACAGCGGGAACAAGAACCCCCACTCCAGGGAGTCAAACGCCTTGGTGGCGTCAAGAAGTGCCGCAATCACCGGGACGTGCGGGGCGAGATAATGTAACAGCCTAAATAACGTCCTGAGATTATGGGAGGTGGACCTCCCCGGCACGAAGCCGGATTGGTCCGGCCTTACAATCAGCGGGAGCAATGGTTGAAGTCTGGTGGCTAGGAGTTTGGCAAAAATCTTGGCATCAAGATTTATCAGAGAAAGTGGGCGACAAGAATCACATTGGGAAGGGTCCTTGTCCGGTTTTATTAGCGTGAAAATGATGGCCTCGCGCATGGACCCCGGAAGTGTTCCCAACTGAAGTGCTTCCTGGTAGACTGCTAGAAGGTAAGGGGCAAGCAGCTCTGAGTATTCTTTATAGAATTTGGCCGTGAGGCCATCCGCACCAGGTGCTTTGTCGGCTGGCAGGCTACCAATAACTTGGCGCACATCTTCTACTGTAAATGGTACATCCAAATACTCTCGATGCGCCCTGCTGAGCCACAGGAGTTCTATTGAGTCAAAATAGTCTCCCAAAACAGAGTCTGATGGGATAGAGCGGGCTGTGTATAACTGTGCATAAAATGTCCTCATGGTATCGAGAATGTCAGCCGGAGTGAGCGCCGTGTCACCGGAGGGGGTGTCGAGTGCAGTTATAAATGTGGAGCCTCTAGGTGGACGCAGGAGATTTGCAAGCGTCTTGCCTGGCCTGTCCCCCTCATCGTATTGGTGCGCAGTTGCGTTTTTGTGTAGAAAGTTGGTCTCCCTGACTGCCTCCTCCTGAAATTCAGTGAGTTTGCTGCGAATGTGCCCCAGTGTTGCGGGTGATGGTGCGTTGAAATAGTGTGCCTCCAGTGTTTGCAATTCTTTTTCTAGCCTGCCCAGACTCCCCCAAATGTCGCAGAGCACCCCGGATTGACCAGCTATACAACACCCCCGGATCACCACCTTAAACGCCTCCCAAAGCGTACCAGCAGTTTCTACTGACCCAGTATTGTGTTCAAAGTACTCCGTTATTTTCGCCCTGATATTTTCTCTAAAGACTACGTCTAGCAAGGCATTTGGGGGAAGGCGCCATGCAAACGGTTGTATGTAGGGTTTGGACACCGAGAGAGTTAATGTGTCCCGGGCATGGTCTGAGAGCGTGCAGGCGTGATGCGTAACCTCCGTGACCCAGGAATGTAGATCCTTAGATGTGAGCCAGAAATCAATTCTGGACCATGCATGATGCTGTTGTGTAATGCATGTACCCTCCCGGGCAGTGGGATGGAGCACTTGCCATGTATCAATCAGTTTATAATCAGAGATTAGTCCTTTGAGGACCGCGGCAGCTTGCGGGTGGTGTGTACGTGAAAGTCCGGCTCTGGCTTCTGTCAGTGACAGAACAATGTTAAAATCGCCCCCCCCAGAGTAACGCAGCGTCCCCCATGGATTGTATTTGGTGCCATACCTGTAGGAAGAAGGTGGGATCATCCACATTGGGACCATATATGTTTGCAATGACGACTTGCTGATTAAACAATTTCCCAAATAATAGCAGATATTGACCTTCTGGGTCGCTAACAACCTTTGAGATTTGCCAGGGAACTCCCCTTCTAATCAATGTTGCCACCCCGAGAGTAATTTGAGTAGCTAGATGTATATACTTCGCTCCACCTGTTAGATGTCAATCTAGAGTGAGAAGCTTCCTTAAGATGGGTCTCCTGCAGGAGGCAAATTTCCGCCGCGTGTTGGGTGAGTTATGACTGTACCAATCGAGATTTTCTATGGTCATTCAGACCTCGTACATTCCAAGTGATACATTTTATCTTGGACATTTATACACAGGGCATGTAAACATATTTGTCAGCGGAAGTGGGGCAATCTAGGAAGGTCCTTACGCATGGATATGAACACATTACCTCCCAATTGGAGCCTACCCGAAGCGCGATGGCTGTACAGGAATTGAGTAGTGTACTCCCTGGGCATAAGTAGAGCAGCAGAGAATTCAGTATGCACTGCAACAAACCACAAATAACAAGAACATTACCTGCCCTCCCCCCACCCACACCAACCCCCCAATCAGGTTGTGTTTTCCCAGTTGAACACCCCACAGTAAACATGCGCCCCCCAAACATGGGGCTAGAGGGAATCATCCCAGACGGGCGTGAGTTTGCCGGCATACTGCCCTGTCACATAGCAACAGGGTGGCAGAGCATGTTTAGGGCTGCCAATGTACAATTCCAGCAGTTTGAATAAGAAGGAAGAAGAGTACTAACAAACGGCTTATGTCTCTTTACTAGTTATAACACCATTAGTACCCAACCTGTGGGCCACAGTAATTAGTCATTGTCACTTAGCTGACTCTGCAATGACGTGTCCTTCTCGCGGTCTTTATCATGTTGCTTCTTCACATGCTGCTTGGCAAACTTCAGAGCGGCACTGGCCTCTGTAAAAATCATGGGTTTACCCCCGGTCTGCACAAGGAGTTTGGCGGGGTAAAGCATTGCGTATTTGGTGCCAGTCTTTTGTAGCAGTTTTTTGGCTGGAATAAACTCACGCCGTGCCGCCTGGACCGCCTGGGTAAAGTGCGATGGCATTGCCTTGATGTTGTAGTTCCCCTTGTTCACGGGCCAGTCGCAGAACAGTGTCCCTGTCCCTATAATTAAGTAAGCGAGCAAAAATCGGACGTGGTTGGGCACCGGGGGGAGGGGGGGTCTGGGCCCCAGAGTGCGGTGGGCGCGCTCCACCAGGAGCATAGCCGACAAGTCGGATCCGAATAGGTCCTGCAGAAGGCCTTCGATGTACTTCTCCATGTTTGGTATATGGGTAGATTCTCGTATGCCTGTAATGCGGACGTTGTTCCTCCTCGATCTTGCTTCAAGGTCCTCATTGCGCGCCCGTATCACTTCAAGCACTTTGTCCATGGAAGAAGGTGGTCTCGTGTCTCTACCTGGCGATTGTCGGAGTCGGAGACTCTAGTTTCCAAGACGTCGAGCCTATTTTCGTGTTTCTCCACCTTTTGCGAAACGTGATCCATTCGCTCCGAAAGTGAGTCCAGCTTTGAGTCTATCGCCCGCAGGCTGACCATCACGTCACGCAGCATGGCCCATATATCATCGTCTTGGTCAGGTTCTAGCTGTGTTTCCGGCACTATTGTTAGTGGCGTCGGTTCACCAGCTTGTAGCCTAGCGGAGCGCTTTTCAAAAGTAATTTTGGCTTGTTTGTTGTCCACCTTCCCCATTTTAACTTCCCTCTGTATTACTGTAACCCAGAGCGGGGAGAGTCCGCCGATCCATGCAGGGATGGTTGAGGGCAAGTTGACCGTTCGTGTTCTGGTCCAATTCCCAAACGGGCGGCAGCACCAGTGTCCCTAGGAGGGAAATGCGGATCCTTCTATCACTGTGCCACTAAATTGAACCGCCACTGCCAGACGTCAGGTAACAGCTTCACAGGAAGGGTAGATAGGCACAAGTATGGCGGCAACTCTGGAATGAAGCGCGCTGGGTTCCTGGAAGTTGCCAGCCAAGGCGCATCCCCGATCCTCAGGGGCTCCGCCAGCAGCACATGGAGCAGGGTCTGTTCGCTCGAGGCGTGTTTATTAATAGCGCGTGGGCACTGGTGGACCCAACTGCGACGTCTCAGGAGCGGGGGATGCATGTTTTCACTGCAAAGCACCAAACCGACGCGAGGCCCGCTGTCTCCGGAGGCCGGCAATTTACTATTGTGGTGGAGGTCCCTTCTCACTCAGCGTTAGGCCTCCGAGGACCATGGGCCATGCAGCCTGGCCAGCTGGGGATGCCGATCGCCTCAGCGCTGCTCCAGGACCCGATTCAGCCCCGAGCTCTGTCGCAGGCCAGAAACTACTTCGGCCTATACCAGGCCCCGCTTCAGGCCCCACGCGATCTCTGTGCCCAGGCCGCTTTGTCAATAAGTAATGTTACACCCCAGGGGGGGACACTGTGGGGGCCGCTTCATCCGCGTGCTCTCTTACTTGTATTATGGGCTTCCACAGCTGCCCCCGAGGCCTCTGGTGAACCGAGGCGGGCGCAGCCTGCTCTCTCGCAGTTCCAGATTGTGCAATTTGCCCCTAGGCCTGCTATTCCTCCAGGTCTGTGTTGTCCGATGGATCGGAGGCCCCGATTGCCGCAGTGGGGGGCCTCCGCGTGCTGTAAGTTGAATGCAGTGCTCTCCCCGGGCCCGGAGCGTTCAGGTCCCTGCCGCGGGTCAGCGAAGGTTCCAGCTGTGCCCGAGGCGCACTTCAGGCTGCACGTTCACACAGCGCCTGGGCCGCGTAGCAGATGCTCCCGTTCTGTGCTGGTGGGGCGCCTCGGGGGCGCCTCGACGCCGCACTTTCACACGCTGCCGTGGGCTGCCACAGCTACCCCCGATGCCTCAAGGGAGCACGAGCAGGAGCCGCCACAGGCGCGCACTCACCCGACCGCAGGCCGACGGGCCACACGGGCGGTCCCGGCTTCTGGCGCACTCCTCCCGGCGACACTGGTCATCCGCGCGGGCGGCGGCGATTGCACCACTGTAATTCCACATTCCTGATCCGGGATCGATTGGCACCGGAGCTCAGCCGACATACGGTGATTCCTCGCCGTTGTTTTCTCTCTGGTCCGTCGCCGTGGTGCGGTCCCCAGCCGGGGCCTGGCCGCAGAGTCGCAAAGCGATTTTCTTCAGTAGTTTGTAACGCACCGTGGCACAAAATGCAACAGTGCGCGCTGCGACGTTTTCTTCACTCGATCTTCCTTGTTTGAGCAAGGATGGGTAGCCTGGGGTCGGATAGATGACGGATGTTGTGCTCGGCCGGCAGAGCCACTTTACGAAGCGGCCATCTTGCAGCTCGGCTCGGCCACGCCCCCCGTCCCGCAGACTACTTCATCTTTTGCCTAAACTGATACACATAGATCAATGCAGCTTCGTGCATGGCTGTAGCACTTCTCTCAATATTAGATGACTACACCATGTTCTAACTTCCACATCGGCGGACAGCACTGGAGCTGGCTGCATCTCCCTAGACCTTAGGCAAGCTTTTGGCACATTAAATTGGAAATACATGCTTAAAGCCCTTTCGAAGTGTGGAATTCCGCAGCAGTATGTGCGTTGGGTCAGCTTATTGTACACGGAACCCACCGCACGGGCCCGCTCGGGAGCCCACATTTCACAATCCTACCCGGTAGCCCGAGGCACATGTCAGGGTTGCCCACTTTCTCCACTACTGTTTGTATTAGCGCTCGAAACACTAGCTATTAAACTCCGTACAGTGGCACCAGGCAGGGGCATCAAGATCGGAAATGCCACCCACACCCTCTCCTCTTACGCAGATGATATTATTCTCTATTTAAACAACCTTCAGGGAGACCCTGAACCCATCCCAAGTATATTTGCTCAATTCCAAAGCCTCTAAGGCCTATCCATTAATGAGTCCAAATCGTATGCCTACTTTTTCAACAATACAGCACGGACAGAGCTGGTCTATTTTGGTCCCTGGGTATTCCCAACAGCACCCACCACATTTAAATACCTTGGTATACAAATATATAGGGGTGCACAGGATCTACTAGACAGCAATCG
Organism: Calotriton arnoldi; assembly: GCA_963921515.1. Classification (NCBI taxonomy): domain Eukaryota; kingdom Metazoa; phylum Chordata; class Amphibia; order Caudata; family Salamandridae; genus Calotriton; species Calotriton arnoldi. Next base: position 1,713,424 of record CAWUFW010001232.1, read on the forward strand.
CGTATGTGCTATCAAAGCACTTAAAAACCAAATCGCGTTTTGGATCTCACTGCCACTCTCTGTTGCACGGAGTGTGGCCATCTAAAAAATGGTCATGTTCCCCAGACTGCTATACTTTTCACAAACCTGCCCATATTGGTCCCAACACACATCTTCAAGACCTTGAACACGCTCCTATCAGAACCAATATGGGGTAAAGGCCATAGGAGAGTGGGGCTTCAAAAAATCCAGCTGAGCACGGACCGGGGGGGCTTGGGGGTCCCTGACTTTAGGGCATACTGCTATGCGAGCTAACTGCAGTGGCTATCATACTGGACTGCAGGTCATAACCTGCAGGAGATAGGAATGACGCAGCAAACATTGGACAAGGGAACCCTCCATACCCTGTTTTTACCGAGAGGAAAAGCCCCAATTGCGGCTCCCCCTCTGCTGAAAGGAGCCCTTTTGTACTGGAAAAAAGCACTCCAATATACTAATGGTTTACTTCCTTATGCTCCTAATGTTCCATTATAGGGATCCCTACACCATCTAGGGTAGTCTCAACTAGATGCATTTCCAGATGGTCACGTGAAGGAGTGAAAACTGTCGGGATGCTATTTGCAGGTAGCATGCTACTAGACCATGAGAACTTTGTCAGGGAACAAGGAGTTCCGAATTCTCTTTATATCTTACATGAGAGCATCAGTAGATATTTAAAACAGACTTGGGTGCCAGACAACAGAGAGCCCCCCCACGCACCATTTAGTGCATACATTGTACTTCATGGGCAATGAAAGACATTTAACCCGATGGCTATATAGAGGTATTCGCTCCCACGTGGCAATTCCACTAGAGACGCTCAGAGAAAAATGGAACTCAGACATAGGGAGAGAAATAACAGACAAGGAATGGGTCTCTATATTGGAATACCCCAAAAAAGTGTCCCGTAACGCCAAATTTAAACTTATTCAATATATGTTGTTACATAGGACCTATCTTACACTGCACCGATTACACAAGATGTACCCGGAAATGGTAGACCAGTGTCCCCGATGCCTCCCACAAAACGCCGATTTATTGCACATGCTATGGACCTGTCCACGTCTGGTCCTCTTCTGGGCTGGTGTGATGAAGGTCCTAGGGTCTGTTAGAATATGGTAGGGGGAAACATGGCAGAACACTGTATGCTAGGGATTCTTTGTCACCGTAAGAAGCAAACAGTACAAACTTGATTTACCAATTTGGCCTTGATATTGGCAAAACATTCAATCACGATGCAGTGGAAATCTGCACAGCCCCCTGCTATGCTCCCCTGGCGGGAGGAAGTAGTCAGATGGGGAAGAGCCCAGAGCATGGCAATAAGGAGGGAGGAAGCTAGGGGATTGCAGAAGATCCCAATTTCACTAGAGTGGGACGCATTGATGGAACTTTTTATATCCTTTGAACCTTAATTATATTGAGCCTCTGTAATAAGGGCACTAACCTACTAGATTAGATACAGAAATCAATAACAAATCCTTCTAAGTGTTAATAAAGCAGAGATATGTACACCTGTAAGCTATGTAAAGAAGAATACACGCGCAAACAGAGACTAAACCATCGACTAATTGACCAATGTAAACACTGGAGTGAGTCGAGGGGAGGGAGGGAGGGAGGGGGGTGGGGTCACTCTCTATTTTCATTATTAGGGAGGCGGGAGGGCAATGATTATGTGGCATAGAATTTAATGTTACATCCTAATCGCATTTACTGTTACTGTGTGGCAGAATCCTGTTACTATTGTTCCGACTGTGTATATACCCTGTTATATGATACACGTAAGGTGCAATGACCACCCTTTGATTACAGAACAATGTACCTATAAGCATTTGGTAATGTATGTTTCACAGTCACTTTGGTTTGTTAACTGAGAAAAGCAATACAATTTGTTTAAAATAAAAAAAACATGCAAACAGACTTTATATTGGAGCCCCACTGTACTGCTTACGAGATGTACAGAGAATTCAAAATGTGGCAGTCAAATAACTACTACAGCTATGCTTATATGAGCACATCACCCAAACCATGTAACCACTACATTGTTAAAACCATCATCCTTCAAAATACTCTGCTTTGCCCACAGGACCATCCAAGGAATGAGATTTACCTTCATACAAGTAATGATTTGGTGATACATGCAAACATGGAGAATTTGCTGCTCAAAATTGAAACCACAGTCTGGCCCATACTAATAAAAAGGCACATCTGTGGTGTATCTTTGTCTGTTCTGTCAGTGAATTATAGAACTCACTGCCAGTGACGTTGAGGCTTTCACAATCATATTTAGCTCAAGAAGGCAGTAAACACTTTACTGTTTCCAAACAGATGACTCTCATACTGTAAACAGTGCAGAACTAGCGTCAGGCCCTGTCTAATACCATGAAGAATGAATCAGGAATCCAGACAAAGATGATCGAGCTAAGGACTTGTGAGCATCTTTCACCCCCTTTGCACCACACCACGATTATCTGCAGCTCGAATGTTTCCAAAACATGACAGGAGTACCCCTCTGGTTCTCAGGCAATATATCAACACTGATGCAGCGTTTACCGGGCCCACAAAACCTATAAACTCTTTATATTACTTCCAGTATTTAGACTTGGTCGTCTGATGAATCTTACTCATCGCATTGAGGGGTGAAGGAAATTAAGGTGTAGAACATTTGGCTACCCAACGAGGACCAGGAATTGGGAACCAAATTGCAAGATACTTATTAGGTTCAGATATATAACCCTCATAGCCATATTGTGAAGGTATAAGATGGCAACAGGAAATCCTAACCTCCCGAAGAAGTTTAAACGGGTAAGAATCACCCAGGCTAACAGTTCTGCTGTCGCAATACAGAAACAGACAGAAGAACCTGGTGTTCGGCAAGCAAATTATGATTATCTCTGCTATACATTAGTTATCTAAGTATCCTGAGCACAATCCCGGTGGCAAGAACAATCATGACATTTAAAAGACTCAAACATTAAGGAATTTTAATTAAAGTTTATAATTTTTAGTAATAAGTACATAAAGGGAACAATCAACATTTAGAAAACTTGGGCAAGAGTCTCAAATAAATCGGTTACAGGTGTGGTATAAAACTGCACATTAAACAGAGTCTAAGGAATAAACGTTATCAATGTCCACAGGTAAGGGCAACCCATGAAAGGGATCTGGAAAGAACAAGCTCAAGGAGAAGCTCGGTAGGATATTGCTGATCTATGGTTCAGCCAAGGAGTCCAAGGAGTGTCTGTTAGGCAAGGGGTTCCTGCCGTCTGCTGTGGCACGGGAAAGATCTGTAAAGTTCTCTCAGCATAAACATGGCATCTGGTCAAAGTCCGCAAGCATCTCTCCACTGTGCATCTCGCAAGGGAAAAGTGTAGCCAGATCATCTCTTGACTCAGCCTAAGAAATCCAACAAGAAGGCTCCATTCCAGGGAAAATGTTGCTATTGTAATTCAACAGTCCGGAGGTGACACCCACTGTGTCACACCATCATCGTCCGACATCCATGGGGTGATCTTCCCCTCACAAAGTGCAAAAAAAGGCAACAGTTAGGAATTATCCCACGGCAAGCAGGGGAATGATCGTCCATCACAGGCACACAGTTTAACTCACAAAAGGCCATTCATTACTGGAACTTCCCATGTGCTGGTCGCAAATGTTCATTTCTCAGGGAAGTATCGATATTCAAATTATACTATGTATCAACTCCTCTAGCTTCTCATGGGAAAGTACGAGAATGTTACATGAGCAGAAGCTGTAATGAAATATTTTCTCAAAGACATCATGAGAAAACACAGGCCTAAAGAATATTGTCAAGTTCACACATTTAAAGGCAATATGGCATAATTAATATGCAGGTATACATTCAAATGTCAGCAAGTGTAATTTCATTTATACATTTATCAAGCAGTCAATGTCATAAATTGTCTCATATGACTGTTCAATAGCAGGTATAGTCTATGACTGCATTGGGAACATAGGGGTCGATTACGATGGCGGGCGGACAAAGTCCGCCCGCCATCGCATTGGCAAAAGGGACTGCCCGCCATAGGTGCGGTGGTCCCGCTATACAAATTAGGATGCGCCCGCCACACTGGCGGGCGCATCCCGTATTTTTACATTGCGGCGGGCGGTGCTGCAAGTAGCACCCGCCGCAATGTAAAAATACATGTTGTGCATTTACATGCACAACGTGACAGGCACCGCGCGGTGCCTGCCACATTGTACATGCAAATGCAGGGGGGTACCATAGGTACCCCCCATGTGCACCCCCCCAACACCCTGGGGGCCCGCAACGGGCCCCCAACAGCAGGAACCGCCAGCCTTTCCATGGCGGCAATGCAGCCATGGAAAGGCTGCTCACAGCCTGCATCGTAATATGGATGGCGGTGTCTTCCAGACACCGCCACCATATTCAGCCCGTTTTCCGCCGGTCGACGAGTCGACCGGCGGAAAAGCGGCGGACGGTCTTTCCGTCCGCCGCGGACCCCCCAGCCATCATGATATGGCAGGGGGTCTTTGCTGTCGGGATGGCGGGCGGATCGCCCGCCATCGTAATCGGCCCCATATATACGAGTACCAGTTGTGCATACATTACATTCTTTTTTCGTTTTAGGAAATTTGAGACTCTGCAGCTATAAAGATCATATCAAGAAAGTTTTAGCTCTCTAGCTATTAATATGACAGTTTTGCACCAACTTTTCATTATTCAATAGTGCATTACAAAGAGAATAAAAGAAGATGGTTTTGAGACCCATAACATATTCATCGTAATAGTGTAAATCATTTTAGTTGTAGGTAAAGTCTAGTAATGCATCACATTACATATACATTCTTATCAATTATTTTACTTTAGAAGATTTGGTTTTATTGAAAGAAATTCATGATTAATGTTTAGCATGATTTAGAACTATACAAAATCAACTGTTAGACAGATTAGGCACACAATATATATATTCCCACGATTTCTACTACCTAGGCACTCTTTTACGGTGCATGTACTATAGGTTTTCATAATCATTGTCATTTTCTAAGACATGTGCAGGGTGCACGTTCATTTTGTATGTCTGTTATCGTTCTCATTATAGGTTTATGTGTTGTAAAAAGAATGAACAGCTCCTAAGCTGCATCAACACTATTCCCACATAGGTAGCACTATAAGCACACACTCAAACAACTAATCACAATGTGTGTATCAGCATACTCTCATTCCACACTCAAGAGCATCTACAATTTCAAGGTGACACAATAGTGACACTTCTTCACAGTGGCGGCTGCTCACTTTGCTTAGTGGTGATGCGGGGGGAGGAAAACAATCAGAATGGAAGACCTATTTAAAATTATTAAAATTGCACTTTCCTGCTGCTCCTACAGCCGCCGCCTTGCTCCTCTCTCCCGATCTTCGATTCCGGCTGCACACTGCACAGGCTCCCAGATGCCAATCCAGGCTCCTCTCTAATGCTGGGAATACTATTGTCAGCATGAGAGAAATGGTGGGATTGGTCTGAGCGGCCTGGTTTGCAGCTCAGACAGTGCCTGGGAGCCTGTGGCGTTCCTCCAACCCTGCTGTGCAATACAGGTGGGTTGGAGAGACCTAAGTGCCCACCACTCCACCCCATGCCGTGCCTGTCACACAGGATTGCCTGGCCCACCTCACTGAAGACTCGCGCTGTCTGCTGTCAGACAGGCAAAAATAAAATGATAATCAAAGGCTTTCATTATCATTTCATTTTTCATCCTTTAGCGGGGGCGGCGCTCCTCCGCCACCCCCCCTGCCCCTTCAGCCTTCAAAATGACACTGAAACTCTTCACACGATGGCCACACTCTAAACTTACACTCTTCTAAGCAAGCAAATCAATCACATTAGCGGGTCATGAGTTCAAAACCCAGCAAGACTGACTTAGCCGCTATCCTTCCAAGATCGGCAGCTCTTCCTTTAAGGCAGGGGAGCACCACCCAAATGAAAAATAAAATGATAATAAAACCACTTGATTATCATTTTATTTTTCATTACTCCCAGCCGAGGTTAGGGCGGGGGCTAGGCCATCCTGCCGAGCGTCACGCTGCAGGAGGAGTGTTTGCGCACTCTCAGGCTGGCCAAACTGACAAGCGCACTCATGTTGTACAGCCGGGTTGGAGAAAAGCCTCAGGCTCCCTGGACCTGAGCGAGTGGCAAGTCAGCCCGCTCAGGCCAATCACAGCGCTGCTGTGATTGCCCTCTGGGAGCCTGTGCAGCGTAACCAGCCTTGGAAGAGGAGCCCCGAGGCGGCGGCTGCAGGAGCAGGTAAGGTCTTTTTAAATTATTTTCCCCTCACCCCCATCTAATTTCCCCCCGGCATTGCCTCACCACCCCAAAATTGGAGCAGCCGCCACTGAAGGGGATTACAATTAAATGGAGTAATTGAAACACCCATTATTTACAGTGCTTCCACAGCAGAGATGTAGTGTGAGCCATTAAATAAACAATTGCTAGTATTATTTAATATTGAGAGGTAGTTTACGACTACCAAAAGCTTACACATAAACATTGCTCACAGTTTCATGAGTGAGAACATATTTCTGCTCTGTGAAACAGTCCAATGGACCGCACACCTTAGTCAGGACCTGGCCACCTATCTTTAGTAACAAGCATTGGGTTAGTACGGTGATTGTCTCAATGAAATAGTTATCATTTGTCAACCCACCGTGAGTTTCTCAGAACTTTTAAGTGTACTAAACATAACACATTTGTGAAAACCTAGTTGCTTTGGAAGGTGTATTATGGAGAAGGCAGGAAACTAATGTCGCAAAATGCATTGTAGTCACCTACATAATGGACAGCTATCCAAAAACATGTGTGGCACAATCATATGCCTTACCCAAACATCCAGATTATGTTGGGTAACTACTGTAGACTTACAATGTTCTCTAACTCTGCAGGATTCTCACAGTTCATTAATATGTGAGTTTCAGCCAATCTCAAGGCTCTCCTGGACCACTGTAAAGCAGCCAGGTCTATGATGGGCAGGCCTAACTTCTCCTTCGAAGGTCAGCTGTGGTGGTAATTACCCCTTCAATCTTGAGACTGAAGCAACTGTGCTTTCGACTCACAGACGGGTAAAGAGCCGTCCATGTAGTTGTAAGTGTCAGATATATATTATAAATCCTTCACTAGTGGCAGGAGCAGAATAGAGGTTTTACATGAATGATGCTCACAATGCTTTAGGACAGTGGTTCTTAACTTTTTGACTTCTGTGGACCCCCACTTAATCAATAATGTAATCTGGGGACCCCCCCACTGAATCATTATTGGGGTCCCAAGATCAAGGCATGAGCAATTTTGATGACTTGAAAGACAAAACAATACACAAAAAAATCCATCATCCGTACTATATTCTGTTCAATACACTTGCATTGCTCCCACGAATCATCTGGGAATACCAACTTTATTTTTAGCCTCCAATTTCAAAGTCCTACACATTTATAGAGCATTTACATTTTTTCAGTTATACATTTTACTTCTCTATTTATGTACTCTTTAGCAGTCTGTTAATATTATTTAATTTTCTAAATAGCCGTGGACCTCCTGAGTAGGCGTTGCAGACCCCCAGGGCTCCCTCGGCCACAGGTTGGGAACCACTGCTTTAGACTACTATAGGAAATTGTTAGAATATTTGCAGGCCTCAAGAAAATCTACTCGCCCACTCGCTATGGTGAGTCAAATCTTATCAGGAAAAGCAATTTTTAGGGCCTACTGGCCTCACTCAGAAAGTGAATAAGCAATAAAGATGCCTTTAAATCCTGTTTTTATCTTGTCACATTTGCTCTGCTTCAGAGACAGAGGTCAAATGTCAGCTTATGTCTTCTTTCAATTTGCTGCTTATTTTATCCTGGAGGTTGGTGTTTACTTTTCTTTCTCTGTCTGCAAAGTTAGTAAATTTTGTAAAGTGAACTGTCTGACAATCGTGCTGTATAAAGAGTGTGAAATGGAAGGCTGCAGGATGTCAGTCTTGTTTTCTAACACACAACATTTAAATAGATTGTTAATGAACTGTACACACATTTCAACATATATTTCAGTAGTTATGAAAGCACATTTTTTGTAATTCTGTGTGATGGAAATAAAGGTTTTAATAGGATGAAAACAAATCAAAAAACATTACTTGGTGATGTGGAAATGATAAATATTTTTGCTGAACCCCGCTTTCCAAAGCTCATTGTCTATACGCATATAGTTTTACTAGTAAAACTGCATGTTAGTGGGAAGGTTTGTGGCCATTTCAATGAAAAGTGTGCTGCTAGTAAATGACAGTGCGCTATCACATCATGTTTTAATACAGTGCTTCCCAAACGTTTTAGAACACAACCCACTTTTTAGTACGACAAACTTTCGCGACACACCTAGATTTAATGGACGAGGTGGGCCATTTTTAAAAAGTAATAAAGCATCATGTGGTAGTGCATTGTTATTTGCAGACAGCAAAATTTCCATTGAAATGGTCACTAAATTCGTAGACATACAGTTTTATAGGCAAAACTATATTGCATACAAATGCTAATATGTGGAAATTAGATTTCCATCACACTTCCTTTTGGTTTACAGACCATTTACAGGTATTTACATTGTGTTGGCTGTTAGGAAAAAACACTTCATGTAGCCCAGCAGGATTGTCACATAATTCACTTACTTTTACTTTTTCTGACTGCAAAGTGAGAGGAGTTTGTAAACACAACTCCTGTGTTAAAAGATAAGCAGCAGAAGACATAGCCTGATATTTGACCTTTGATGCGCAGCAAGTGTGAAAAGAGAAATACAGAATTTAAAGGCATATTTATTTATTGCCTGACCTCTGGCGTCCCACCAAAATAGGTTTGGGAAACACTACTTTAATATATTTATTACAAGTGAATTTTTTATACATGAACTGAGAAACATTTTTGCGCCTGCCCTAATGACAATTTTATTAGTGACCTAAGAGGCAAGTCAGGGGTCATGTACACCCTATATGTGGGCTAGATTCTTATTTTACATGGACCAGAAGTTTAGTCTATTAACTCAAACAAAAGAGTTTTTATACCGCAGAAATTCTGAACATATATATATTTTTTTAAAGCCTTTAATTATGGAATTTTCAGTACAAACAAGTACCAAACCAGCAACCGTCACCTGCGCTCAGGTGACTGAGGCACAGTGGATAGAAAACAACAGTATCACTGTAACAATTTTGTGACTCCCACGCCCCAACAGTCCGCAACTCTTCCGACCCTTGGTAGACTTTGCGACTCACCCAGGACACCCTCCTGCACCTCCCGCAGGGTGCCCCACAGTCACCCCCACTGCACTCAGGGATTCATGACTTCCACGGTTCTCCAAGGGCCCCACACCTTCTCAAACTAACTTGGGCATCCCAGGGCCTGATACCCCATTTTTTGGGACCTCATGCATCAAGCTAAACTCGCTTCCCAGGCTCTTAAAGACAGAATCCTATCCCTCCCCTAGTGTCTGATCACATCTCGGTGGGCTACCATCAGCGCAACGTTGCAGAACAAGAGTGTCTATCGATCTAATGTCATATTCCCAGAGTCATCAGTTGTGACATAAGTTCCAGGGTAAACTCTAGGACCTCTGATACCAGGCCACCCACTACCCTCTAGAAACCCTGAATCCTGGGGCATTCCCAGAGCATGTGGAGGAGGGTACCCCTCTGCAGGTAGCCTCTTTGGCAGAGATCATTGTCAACTCGCCGGGTCCTTGTGATGTACGTCCTGTGGAGTAATTTTAACAAGATGAGTTGGAATCCTGCCCGTATAGCCACCTCCCGGTGGTAGCGACACACCACTCCCCAGTTATCACCCTCCAGTCGACCAAGATTGTGTCCCATTTGTCCCTGAGGTTGTCCAGCGGGGGAGATCATTGTGTTGAGTATATTTAGGACACTGTGTGGTGGTTCAGGTGGGATCCCAGCACCCTGAAATCCAGTAGTGACTCATCTGATACCTCGGGGAGGTGGTCAGCGTTTCTCCTCAGCAAGTGTGTTAGTTGTTGGTATCTTAGGTACTGACTCCCGTCAGTACGCCCTTCCTTTGCAGCTCAGTAAACGGTATAATTCCATCCTCCTGCCAAACGTTCCCCAGTTTGCAGCTGCCCAGGAGGTCTGATTTTTTATAACCCTCTATTCCCCGTAGCCCTTTCAGATTGTCTGTCTCCCATGGGGGAGGGGGGTTTCCAGAGTCAACTTCCCCGCCCAGTCCGTCTAACGGGTCGCCCGATGCCATATACCAATTATGTTTGCTGTCTGTGTGATCACAGGCGTCAGCCCCTTTCCCCAATACAGGCATCTTACATAGCCCTCTGGGTCCATTGCCCATCTGTCAGTCAACAGGGAAGGTTCATTCTGCACAGAGAAGGCCCAATCATTTATCACTTGCATTTGTGCTACCCAGTAGTAGAGCCTTAAGTCTGGGAAGGTGATGCCTCCCTCGAGGGGCTTCCTGGTCAGGTTAGTCATGGCTATCCTTGGTAGCCCTCCCTGTCACAGCAGTTCCCTCGCCACCTTGTCCACTGAGCAGAAGAATCCCTCTGGCATCTGAAACGGAGTATTTTGCAACATGTAAAAAAATTCTGGAGGCAGATCATTTTGTAGAGGGCTACTCTACCCATCAGGGAGAGTGGGAAACCTCTCCAATGTCCTGAGGCTACCCAGTATGCCTTGAGGATTCTGTTCAGGTTTTCCCTCAAGAAGACATCTTGGTCTTTTGTTATGAAGATTCCCAGTTACCTGAAACCCACTGACTTCCACTTATTTCCACTATTTCCAGGCCCACCCTAGGGGCTTGTCTGGACAGCGGGAATGCCACTCATTTGCACCAGCTGATGCAGAGCCCTGAATAGGTTCAGAACGTCTCTACGATCTCCAACACCCAAAGGATGGAGCAGTCAGGGTCTGCTAAATATAGCAGGATGTCATCTGCGTAGTGCAACACAACATCTTCCCACCCCGGGTCTCATCTGACACCCCTCAACAGTGCATCTTTTCTGATCCATACCACAAGGAGTTTGATTGGCAGTGCAAAAAGTAAGGGGGGCAGTGGACATCTCTAAAGGGTTCCCCTGCCTAGCCCAAACACGTCTGAAAACGCCCAGTTCACCTTGACCCTGGCTATGGGGGCAGTGTACAACAATGTCACCCATGCCGAACATGTCGCGCCGAACCCCATCTTGCCCAGTATCGCCATCAGGTAGGGCCACTCCAAAGAGTCAAATGTATTCTTGGAATTGAGCAACAAGAGGACTGCTGGCTCGTCTATCCAATCACTCCACCCTAGGCATCCTGCAAGCTTACATAGGTTGTGCCTTGCTGCCCTGTAAGGCATGAAGCTCTATTGGTTGGGGCCACAAGTGTGTCTACTGTTTGTATTTGGTGAATGGCAAGTACTTATGCTAAGACCTTAGTTTCCACATTTAGCAGTGAGATTGGTCTATACGTGACACATTCCTCTACCAGCTTGCCCTTCTTATGGATTTTCATTATTAGCCGCAGGTCAGAACTCGTATATTTGAAGGTGCTCTCGTATGTGATAATGACGAAAAAGACGGCTCTGTAAAATAAAATATTTGCGTAGGATCAAATCATTTGAGATCCGGTTTACCAGTCAAGTACATTACAGTTAGGTTGAGTAGATTATTCAAGTCACTAGACCTGCAGGTCTGGTAACCAGTGGCGGCTGCCACCGAGTAACACGGGTAGGGCAGGGGTGGGGAGGGATAGAAAAATAAATGTAAAATAATTACTTACCTTGCTGCTGGACCGCCGCCTCACCTTGCGTCATCCTCTTCTGTTCCTGCTCGAAGCAGGAAGCACAAACAGGCTCCCACCTAGCCAATCACAACACTGCAATGCAGCGTTGTTATTGGTCTGAGCGCCGTGGTTCAGCGCTCAGACAGGCAGTGGGAGCCTGTGCATGTTCCCCACCAGGCTGCGTATGACAGCCTGGTGGGGAACATGCAAAGTGCGCATGACTGTTTGGCCGGCCCAAGACGGCCGGCCAAACAGTCATGAGCACTTAAGTGCCCACCACTCCTCCCCTTGCTTTCTGTGACACAGCCAAGCCCCGCTCCGCCCCGGAAACCGGAAAAATAAAATGATAATAACATAGTGTTATTACCATTTTATTTTTCCTTTATCCACTGCTCAAAATGCAGTGGGGTGATGCTCCTCTGCATTAGCGGAGGAGCCGCTGCTGCTGGTAACATTTTTATGATTTTCCGAGGCCTGTTTTGACTGTTTTCGTGTTTCCTTTTGTTGGAGATGCCATGTCCTCTGTGACACAGGTACACTGGTCTATGACTCCTTCAAATGAAGATGCCAACATATTGTGTAAATTCTCACTATTCACTAATGAATAACGATGTTGCTAGCAGCTTTGGTAGATATAAAATGCTTTTGCTTGAGATTGAAACAATACAACCCTTAGGGGCACACTCTTACTGTGTTCTCTTGATTAATCTGACAATGGGTTCTTACAGAAAATGATGTCCTTGGTGCTAACCCACCACTATGCAAACAAACATGCCATGATTTAATTAACTCCCACAAACCCAAACTTTCACAGACAGCTAGCTGCACACCCCCACTAACCAAAACATTAACCAAAATAAAGATGACACTGTCTTTACTTCAAAAATCCAGCATCACATTGCATTGTGGGATCTGTAGTTTTGTATTTGATTGTGTTTGGGTGACACCAGGTTTGAAAGGAACACACATTTGTAAATATGAAAACACTTTTAAAAGTGCATTTTCAAACTGAAGGTAATTACACTGAGAGAGAAACATTCTGAAGAACAGAAGTCTCCGTTGCTAGCATTGAACTCCTACTACAGTAGGCTAACAATGACATCAAAATGATTACGAGAGAAGAACGTAATTAAATTTTTTGTGTGGGAACAGCTGTCTATTGTGTTTCTGACTCTGCAATTCCAAAGCCATTCCTTCTACTCATGGCCCATTTATGTGCCTGTAGGCATGCCTGCATTTAAAACCCATATTTTATCTCTTTGTAAGAATTTTATCCCTCCAGTTTGGGTTTTACTATTTAATGCACATTCATTAGAGTTGAATGAAACTTTACTTCTGGTATTGACGGGAACAAGATAGAGGTTTGAGACAATTTAGTACCAGCCCCTCCCCCGTCCCTTTCGTTGGTCCTGATAATCCCAGCCCCCTGATATACCTCAGTAACAAAATTGTTGTCCAGAGATTTTCATTTTTGATTTGTGTTTTTGGATCATTAGAGGAGTAATTTAGCTTGGGTAGACATTGCTGATCCGGGCCGAATTTTTCTGGATGATTTTAAAAAAAATGTTGGATGTGTTGCAGTGATGATGTAATATTTCAGGAACCATGAGACCTATATGCTTCATTTTGGTGTCAGAACATAGGTCTGGGGGGTCAAGAAGTCTTATAGATACAGACAATAACTCCTCAGAAACACTTCCACCATTTTCAAAAATGTTAGCTATAATAGAGGAAGAAGAGACATAGAAATGAAACAAATAATTATGGTTTTTAATCCTTTTATGTATACACCAAACAATGTTTATGATCTGAATATTAAAAAATATATATTTTTATCACTCCTGTTTTAGACAGATTTTCATAGTTCACTTTATTTATTTGTTTCGACAATCACTCGTGGTACATTTGCAGAATGTTGAACATTTGAGAAGAACATATCGACAGGTACATCTTTTTGTAGCACAGGTTTTCAAAGCACATGCATGTGTAAGTTCTGTGGGTAAAGGCTTTAGAAATTTCCTAGGTTTTAGCACACCATCAATATCTTCCCAACCAAATTCACATGGATCTTTCGCTACATTTGCATGAGCCAAAACATTTACACATCTTCAATCAAGTAGGACACTCTTTTAAAGTGTCCACACACAGAATATGATATCGTTGGAAGGTCACTTAGTGGGACTGATCTCTTGAACTCACTGTACCAAAGATCGTCAAATATGTGACAGTCAGAACTCATTTTTCAAACACGCACAAGGTATTTTTCTATGTCTTTAAAGTCACATTCTTCTTCTGTCTCAATCAATCAATCAATCAGGGAATTGTAAGCGCGCTACTCACCCATGAGGGTCTCAAGGCGCTGGGGGGGGGTCCGCAGATCTGTTTAGCCGAAGAGCCAGGTCTTGAGGGTCTTCCTGAAGGTGTTCAGGGAGGGGGCGCGTCTGATGTCTGCCGGAAGCTCGTTCCAGGTCTTGGCTGCAATGTGAGAGAAGGATCTTCCGCCTGCTCTGGCTCTATGGATGCACGGGGTTTAGGCCAGTGCGAGGTTGGAAGATCGGAGGTTTCTTTTGGGTACGTGGAAGTTGATTCTGTCGTAGAGGTATTTGGGTCAGTTGTTGTGTAGGCATTTGTAGGCGTGAGTGAGGATTTTGAAAGTGACTCTTTTCTCCACGGAGAGCCAGTAGAGACTTCGTAGGTGTTGGCTGATGTGTTCGTGTCGGGGGATGCCGAGGACGAGTCTGGCGGCGGTGTTCTGTATTGTTTGGAGTTTGCGGAGTAGGGACTTGTTGATGCCGGTGTAGAGTGCGTTTCCATAGTCCAGTCTGCTGGTGATGAGTGCGTGGGTGACTGTCTTCCTTGACTCAGGGGGGATCCACTTGAAGGTCTTGCGGAGGATGCGGAGGGTGTTGAAGCAGCTGGAGGTGACGGCGTTGACCTGTCGGTTCATGGTGAGTGATGAGTCGAGTACGATGCCGAGGTTCTTGGTGTGGTCTGAGGGGGTAGGTGGGCTTCCAAGGGCAGTCGGCCCCCAGGTGCTGTCCCATGCAGAAGGGGTGGTACAGAGGACGAGGACTTCTGTCTTCTCGGCATTGAGCTTCAGGCAGCTGTTGGTCATCCAGACTGCGACGTCTTGCATGCCTTTCTGGAAGTTGAGTTTGGCAGTGGTGGGGTCTTTGGTGAGGGAGAGGATGAGCTGGGTGTCGTCGGCGTAGGATACAATGTTGAGGCCGTGTTGTCGGACGATGGCTGCGAGGGGGGCCATGTAGATGTTGAAGAGGGTGGGGCTCAGTGATGAACCCTGTGGGACACCGCAGGTGATTTTCGTGGGGTCGGAGAGGAAGGGTGGGAGTCTGATCCTTTGGCTTCTTCCGGTGAGGAATGATCGGATCCAGTCCAGGGCTGTTCCTTGTATGCCTGCGTCGTGTAGTCTGGCGACTAGTGTGCGGTGGGAGACGGTGTCGAAGGCCGCTGATAGGTCGAGTAGGATGAGGGCTGCGGAGTGGCCTTGGTCCAGGAGGGTGCGGATGTCGTCTTTGACGGCGAGTAGGGCAGTCTCTGTGCTGTGGTTGCTTCGGAATCCGGATTGGGACGGGTCGAGGACGGCGTTCTCTTCAATGAATCGTGTCAGTTTCCTGTTGACTGTTTTCTCTGCAACTTTGGCTGCGAAGGGGAGGAGCGAGATGGGCCGATAGTTCTTGAGGTCAGTGGGGTCAGCTGTGGGCTTCTTGAGCAGGGGTCTGACTTCTGCGCGCTTCCAGTCGTCTGGGAAGGTGCCTGTTTTGAAGGTGGTGTTGATGGTGCGTTGTAGTTCGGGTGTGATGGCGGCCGCAGCTCTGTGGTAGATGTGAGGGGGGCAGGGGTCGTGGGGGCCCCCGAGTGGATGCTTTTCATGGTCGAGGCGGTGTCTTCGGCCGTGATCGGTGTCCAGTTGGAGATGGTGGGCTGGCTGGTGTTTCTGGGGGGCGGGGGCCGTCTGTGGCACCTGGTGGATGGTCGATGAAGTTGTCATAGAGGTTTTTGATCTTGAGATGGAAATAGGTTCCAAGCTTGTTGCAGAGGTCTTGGGATGGTGTGATGTCTGTGGCTTTGCTGCGTGTGTTGGTGAATTCCTGAATGACACTGAAAAGTTCCTTGGAGTTGGTGGAGTTGGCCAGGATTTTGTTGTGGAGAAGTTCCTCTTGGTGGCTCTGATCTGGTTATGGTAGTCCGTCAAGGCGTCCTTGTAGGTGGTGTGGTTTTCGGTTGTCTTGGTGTTTCTCCAGTTCTTCTCCAGGCGTCTGCAGGTGCGTCTGGCTTCTTGGAGAGCTGTGGTGAACCAGGCGGCGTTCCTGGGGTGTTGTCTGTCGGGGTTGCGTAGCGGGGCGAGCTCGTCTGCGCAGTTGAAGATCCAGGTGTGGAGTTCTCTGGCTGCGTTGTTTGCGTCGTTTGCATCGGGTGCGCAGGTGTGGTTGTCTCGGGTGAGGGTGGAGTTAAGTTGCTCGTCGGTAACCTTGCTCCAGTTCCTTCCAGGTGGGCGTGGGGCTGGTTTGGGTGCCTTGGGTTTGTTGATGGCGAAGTGTACGCAGTGGTGGTCGGTCCATGGCGGCTGCGTTGTGTGGCTGTATTGGATGCTGTTTCCTGCCGCGAAGATGGGGTCGAGGGTGTGTCCTGCTCTGTGGGTCGGTGTGTTGACGAGTTGTTTAAGTCCGATGCTGGTGAGGTTGTCATGAAGGATAGTGGAGTTGGGGTCGCTGGGGTCGTCGAGGTGGAAGTTCAGGTCTCCAATGAGTATGTAGTTTGCTGTGGCGATGGCGTGGGGTGCGATGAAGTCGGTGATGGTGGTGGCGAAGGGTGTTCGGGGACCGGGGGGTCTGTAGATGAGGGTTCCTCGGATTGTGGCTTTGGGGGTGGTCTGGATCTGGAAGTGCAGGTGTTCGGCGGAGGGGAAGGTTTCGCTGGAGGTGGTGAGGCGGAGGGTGCTCTTGTGGGCGATGGCGAGTCCCCCTCCTAGGTGGTTGAGGCGGTCTTTCCTCTGGATCTTGTATCCGTCTGGGATGGCGGTGCTGATGTCGGGGGCGGAGGATGCGTTGGTCCAGGTCTCTGTGAAGAAGGCGATGTCGGGCGAGAGAGAGTCGAGTAGGTTCCAGATTTCATTGGCGTGTTTGTGTACGGAGCATACGTTGAGGAGGATGCATTTTAGGGTGTCCCCGGTGCTGGCGTCGGCGGTATTGGAGGCCGGGTGGCGGTGAGGGTCTGGCGGCAGTGGAGGCAGGAGAACTGGCCGTGGGTCATGTTCGGCGAGGCCTGTTGGCATTCTCTAAGTCTTCCAGGGTTGAGTGCGAGGAGGGTGGGGGTGTCGTAGCGATGGGTAGTGGGAGGTCCAGAGTTCCTGGCGCTGGCCGCGGACGGGCACAGACAGGTTTGCCTTTGGCGTGCCGGCGGCGCGACCGCGCAGCGGCCACCATTAAGTAGGGGAGGTGGGAGGGAGGAGAGGCTGGGAGGCGGGAGTGGGGGAATTCCGGAGGGGAATTCCGGGGGGGAATTCCGGGGGGGAAGGGCCGCAGGGGCAGCAGCGGCGAAAGGCGAAAGGAACAGGCAGGCACGAGAAAATAAAAACAGTGGTGGAATTAGAGCAAGACACAGATGGGCACAATAACAGTGGCACAACAGGGAAAAATTAAGAAAAAAACGGCTGAGAAAGGTTACGGTGTTTGCAGGCTGTCTGGTCCCAGTTGGAGCGGGCAGCAGGCGCAGCAGCGGGCAGCAGCCTCGAACCTCCCAAGGAGGAGGTCGGGGTCTGGAGGCAAGAGACGGCACAGCGGAGCTGCGGGGAGAGAGTGGACCTAGACTATCTCAGCAAATCCTTTTAGAAACTTCACAGGTTCAGTAGTTAAAGCTCCAAGCTTTGAAACAATTTTGCTCATAGTGTCATCACCCATAAGAATATGTGCCTTGATAACAACACTGGGCATCTCTGAGTCAAGTATTTTGTACAGAATATGAAGCAGGATTAAATGTCTTTTTTAGCCTGTTCGATAACTTAACCATAACTCTGACAATCGGTGACTTATGACTATTAAAAAAAATCTAAGTAGCACAATAATAACATCTGTGTCATTTGACCGTAAAATGACTCGACTGGAACCCTTTTCGAACACCCCACTCAACATGTGGCCCAATACAAAGGTCAGCTTCCTCCAATTTGCTGTTAAGTTCTTAAACAATATGGCCCATGCCTTTTGAATATATCCCTGCAGGCACTAACTCCTCATTGACAATCATTCCACTTGCAATAATTGGAAATTCAATGTTCACTGACGCATCAGCAATGTTTTGGCGAGTTAACATCTCCAAGTTCATCTTCTTCGATGTTGACCAGAAATTATCAAGTTGCACAGGTACATATGTCGAATGTTTGATGCAGGCAAGGTCAATTGTTCCACTTGTAGACGTTCATCTGATTCTCTCACATTCTTTGACAGATAGTTCAAGATAACTGTCAAAGACAATGTGCAGTTCTTGCAAGGTGCACAGAGACTTTGATATCTGTAGAACAGTCTGAACGAGCTCTCCGAAGTTTTGCAGGGATGAAATCTTGACCATTCGCAATTGTGACAGATAGGGGCACATGCATGAAGCTTTTTCCCGGTCGCAAACGGGCCGATTCGCAGATCCGGCCCGTTTGCGACCGGTAATAAGCCATTTCTGATGCATCAACCCAAAATGCATTCGCAAAATAGGTAATCTCAATTTTTGTGATTACCTATTTTGCGAATGCATTTAGGGAATCGCAATTTGCGATTCCCTAAATGCAATGCAAGAAGCATTTTCAAAATGCAACTTTTCATTAAGGAATAGCAAATTAACATCAACTTTAAGGTGATGTTAATTTGCAAATCCTTAGAAAAATGCACAAAATTGCATTTTTCTAAGTGCCATGTGGTGCATACACATGTCCTTAGGGCATGTGTGCGTGCCACATGTGCACACTTACCTTTTTTCGGGGTGCATCAGGGGGGCCTTAGGCCCCCTAGCACCCTTGCAATTGCATTCGCAATTTGCGATTACCTATTTGGTAATCGCAAATTGCGAATCTTCTCATTCATTCCTATGGGGCTCTATATTCAATTTGCGATTCGCTCTTAGGGATTGTGTAGGAATCGCTAATATTTTTGTGAAACCTACATGCATAAGGAATTGCGACTCCTAAATAGCGATTCCTTAAAAATCGCTATTAAGGAATCACAATTCCTTATCTTGATGCATGTGCCCCTTAGTCCACAGCAACAGCTGTTTTCAATGAGGACATCACTTTGAATGGGAATTCTTCAGGTGAAAGGTTTGTTTGAGCTCTTGTAATAGTTTGTGCTTCACTGGTTTGATTGCAGCATCTCCATCAAATAATGCGCTTGTTGAAAGAAGATCATGCAACAGAATATCCTTGATAAATTCACCCCTTTCTTTTGCTACATACATCTATGTGCTTGAGAAAGTTGTTTTTTTGTAACCTGTTTTGTAGTGGCTGGTTGGACGAAACTCTTACTATGGCAATTAAAGCGTGGAAGTTTAGCTTTAGTGATTATGTCAAACAGCTTTTTCTCTTTCATTACAAATCTCTCCTGCTTCAGTTCTGCGTATATTTTCAATTCATGTTCAGGGACATCTAGTAGACTTGTCTTTATATCATTATCCACATATTGTTTGGTCACAAAGTTGTGTAGTTGCATAGGCACAGTCACTTCAAAGGGGGTTCCTTGCTGCTGCCTGAAATGAAGAAGGCTGTCAACATGTTTATTAAAATGTTCCCTTGTCTTTCCCATACGTTCGTGGTGAGGAACAGTTTCATTAATTTTGAATTTGCCAGCTCACTGAAAACATTGTCAATAGAAAGGACTTCGTGTTAAACTAGCTGCCATTGAGTAACATATTAATTTTTACGTGTCTGACAAACAATTTCCTTGGAGCTTTTTTGTGATCTCTGGATTGTCTGTTCCAGTTTCATATCTGGAGCCACAGCATTGAACCTTCCCTCTCTGTCCTTCACCACAAAATGTCTTTGGATGAATTTTCTGTAGAGGTAAGATTTTCCACATCTAGCTTATTCACTCTTTTCAAATACCAGGACCCATATCTCAGGTAGTTTATGTAATCAAATTCGCGAAACACAGTAATTAGTGACTCCACAGTCTTCACATGCAGCTGCCAATGACCTTCGCGATCAGCATGTATCAAGTTTTTCACTAGAGCAATCATGTGTAAAACACTTCCCAAGTACTTGTAAAGTTCTGATTTTTCTTCACATTCTTTGACAAACTCTACAAACTTGGTTTTCTGATTTTGAACTGAGTGTATTGAACATTGCCTGGCTTTGCATTATGTCTTTTGAATGAAGAGCACCCTGTACCTTGTTCAATTCTGATATAAGATATGCAAAACCTAATTTGTCATTCGTGTTCAGAAAGCATTCCAACACAATCTTACTATGGCCTCAGATACGATGAGCATACCTAGTAAAGAACGAACATAATGAGTTCCGCTCAATACTGACTGGACAGTTTTGCTTCCAAAGATTTCAGCCTCAATAGGTGCATCGTCTATGCCACATCCACTGAGATAACTTCTTGCATACTGAAAAGCTACTTATGTCATGTAGAAAACACCCATCATTGGATAAAGATCATCAAATTCTACTGGATTGCTCATAAAAATGTCAGCTACAATACGGAAAACACCTACATCTTAGAAAATTGGCAGGATAGGCTACTCTTTAAGCTGAGCACACACATTTTGGAATTTTTTTTAGAGCTGTGTATACTGTTGCGTAGTTTGTGACTGGAGATGGTATTGCTGGTAAAAACCCAACCTTCTTCAGTGGGATGGCATTCTGGGAGATCAAAGCTTGAATTCAAGCCCGAGGAGGAACTGGCTTTTCTTCATCGTTCAGTCCACACTGAATACACGATATGATAAATTTAGTTAAATCAGCTTTGTGGACCGCAGCATCAGGTAGAATAAGATCCATGTCCTCAGCTACTTTGAAACTTTCTGGTAGACTAGGAAATGTTGATGGCTTGTAGTGATTTTGCACATGTTGGCAAGGCAGTGGGTTATAAGTTTGCAGCTTTGTTTACGCCTACTTTTGACACACCTTGTTTCCAGCAGCTACTTCATTGGTACAGTCTTGAAAAAGCACCATGGTAGTATCATGTGTGTTGGATGTTCCAGACAAAGAAGAGCTGTCTTCAAAATCAAAATTACCAAGAGCAGCAATTGTAAATCCTTTCCTGGTAAAGTGACTTGGAAGTGATGTGCTGTCGGATTCACAAGATGTTACAGCATGAGCTGCTAACAAGATCCTGCTCCGTACTATGTCATTATAATTTGTTGATACACCAATCCTATTCATTGGAGTGATTGGCTCTCTCGTCTTTTGCACTTGTCATAGATTGCGTTGGCAGTCATCATGTGTAGCAGAGATTTCTTTTTGCCGTGATGTAATTCATAAAACATGATTTGGAAAATACAGTACATTTGCACAGCAGAAGCCTGTCGGTTCATGGGATTGTCTTCCACTTCTTCACTTATATCTTCAAAGCCATCATCAATGTTGCCGGCTTCTGTTCTGAATTCAAGAAATTTAGTTTGTAACAGTTTTACTTTGCTGATATTAAACAATGATGTAAAAAATGTTAAGCAAACACAAGGAGATGATGGACAGGGCGCTGAAACTTTTCAGACACTCACCCCCAGCCACTGATCTGGGTTGAATCCATCATCATTCTTAAGCTCACTTTGCCCCGTTCAGACCCAGCCATATGCAAATCAGTCTTGACCCTGTTCCTCATGGGAACAGTCCAGCCCGAACTGTCAAGTCAGGTCTTCCCTGGACTGGAATCTTACTGAGTGTGAACCTGTACCTAGCACTCAAGAGTGGCTTTAAAACTTCATTTGCTTTTTCAAAGAGTGAAAACTTAACTAATAGCTGGTGGTTACTTTGCTGCTGGGAGCTCATTGTACATTCATATTTTTGAATGTATGCACGCACGCAGTTCGGGTAGGCATACAAAGCCACTGCAAATACATTCACCTCGCTGTTTAGATCAGCTACTCGGCTGAAAACGTAATCTTGGAAGAAACTAGCTGCAGATACAAACATGTTTGCCATTTGAGACTCATAGTCTGTATTTCGCTCTTTCGTCAATCCCTTTGGCCCTTGTTCTGGCTTAACCACAGATAGGTCCCAGGCAGTCGCGGCTGGCATGACTCGCGGATGGGGAGGCGGGGGTCGCGCACTGGGGTTAATTTTAAATAAAAAATATATTAAAATGTACCTTCGGCGGTCCGGTCCCGCGTCGCGTAGTCCTCGCAGGAAGCAGTTGCAGGCAGCCCCCCTCCCCTCCCCTAAGCCAATCACAACACTGCAATGGCAGCGTTGTGATTGGCTGGGACGCCGACCGCACAGGCGTCTATGGGGAGGCCGTTTTCTCTATGTAGGCTACATGCAGCCTACATGGAGAAAAGGGAGAGTGTGCATGACTGCTTTAGTCGGCCCTGGGGCCGACCAAACAGTCAGCGCCCACAACATTGGGCTAGCCACTCCTCCCCTGGACTCCAGCAGACCCGCCCACCCGCCCGCCCCAACCTTCTTCTGCTTTCTCGCAGTGCGAAAAGCAGTGGCGACGCTTCTCCGCCCACATGGAGGAGCCGCCCCTGGTCCCAGGATGCTTGTTTCCGGTCGCGGAAAGATATGGCTTGGCAGTTCGGGGTGAGGCACAGGGTCAAGACAGATTTGCATATAGCCGTATCTGAACTGAGGTGGCGAAGTGAGCTAAAAAATGATGATGGATTCAACCCAGATCTGTGACTGGGGGTGAGTGTCTGAAAAGTTTCAGCGCTCCGTCCATCATCTCATTGTGTTTCCTTAACCACAGACAACACATTGAAGATCCTCTGCTTTCTGATCAGTTGTTGAAGGTGAACGAGGTGTAGCCATTGATCTTCTAAGTGGATGGGCATTGGGTTCGGTTCTGGTCGCTTTCTCGAAAGACTCAAATCCTTATTGTGATTCACTGGTTTCTGATATTTTATGACACATTTTGCCCAGGCTTTTTTCCATTGTATGTGACTTGTAGCACTTGTTTTTACAATGATAAAAATGTTTATCCTCTTCACTCATCAGTTTCAATCTTTTGGGAACTTCATCTTGCTGTATTTCTGCAGCATCTCCAATTCTCTTCTGTCCAGCCGCAGTTGATGTTAGCTTTTCTTTCAGATTAGTTTGGCATATGACACATCTTTGTTGAAGGAGTCCTCAGATTTTGTACTTAGCAACACTCTGTCAGGAGGTAAAGATCCTCTGCTACCACCTGCTTTGTTCATGTTTATGAATTTGAATCAACGGAAAACCTGAAACAAAAACAATATTAAAATAAATGACCAATATGATAGCTAAAACATATCATTATAGAGCCACCATTTTGGAAAATGGTGGAAGGGTTGCTCTGAGGAGTTATTTTCTGTCTCTATAAATCTACTTGATCCCCAAAACCTAAAGGAAGTATATAGGTCTCATGATTCCTGAAATATTATAGAGCGGTGGCCCCCCCATTAGGGCAGAGGAGCTTCGTCCCCCTATTGCCAGTGCAGCAAAAGTGAAAAATATAACGGTAATAAAATGAATTACCGTTTTATTTTTCACTGCTCCCAGCCCGAGAAGTGTTTGGGGGTGGGGCTGCTGCTGACTGGCAGCAGGGGAGTGGTGTTCACACCACCAGTTTACTCTGCACAAGTCACTTTGGCCGACTGACTTGCGACGGCCAGCCTAATGCACAGTGTAAACCTCTCCACCCAGCTGTCTCAGGCAGCTGGGTGGAGAGCAGGTACAGGCCTCCTGTGCTTGCTGGAGCTTTGAGGCCGCCCGCTCCATCCAATCCTGGTGCTGCTCTCATGCTGCTCATCGTGCTGACGGCATCTAAGATGAAAGAAGAAAAAGAGAGAGGAGAGCGAAACACAGGTAATTACATTTAAAAAAAAATTTAAGCTTTTTGGCCCTCACTGAGTTTGGCTTTCGGTCCCCTCAACGCCCCTCCAGTGTTGAGGGTCACCGCCCGCCACTGATATTACATCATCACTCAATATATCCGATTTTTTTAAAAATGTTGTTCAGAAAAATTTGGCCCGGATCAGCAATGTCTACCCAAGCTAAATTGCTTCTCTAATGATTCAAAAATTCAAATCAAAAATGAAAATCTCTGGACTACAACATTTTTACGGAGGTGTAGCAAAGGGCCAGTACTATGAGTTGGACATTAATCAAATTGGCCATGCTCTGCACACGAATGGGAAAACTTGTGGCATTCTCTGTAGTGGGTCACGTGACATTCAGTGGGGGGTGTGGTGTTCTGGACCCTAGGCCCACATGTTTGACCAATGACGCCTAAGCTGCATGGGTGTGGGTGTCAATCAAGACACTACAGGGGGAGGACACACATGCCGTATACGCATCCATACTCCTCTGACGGCATGTGTGGGGTCAGAGGGGAGGAATAAAGGATATTGGGAGCTCCGTGCACAGGCGTAGTACTACAGACCTGATGGCCAAATGTACGAGTGTTCTTTCCTACCCGCTGCAGCCCGTGCTGAAGCCTGCTCCCCTTGGCTCTAGCTTTGAGTACAGCATGGCAATGAAGGGTGTGAAACGCCTCTCCATCGCCCACTACTGAGTTCCAGCTCTGCTCTCTGGACGTCTCCGCCACCCCGCCAACAAAAGAACACTGTCAATGCAGCTGTTTTTAGCACAGGCAATAGAACTAGCATTTGGCAACCTCTTCACAAGACGTGACCCAGAATCTCGACCCAATAAAACGGAAACTGTAGCCGACATTGCATTGTATTGTAATTGCATTTATATAGTGCTTACTACCCCTGATGAGGCGTCGAAGCGCTTTTTTGGCGAGTAGCACGCTACTCCGGAACCCATAAAGGATGAGTGTTGAATTAGTATAGTGAAATATGAAAGTAATTTGAGTGGTGGATATGTTAGTGAGTTATTTGGATTCAGAAGGATAGAGGAGAGATAGAAGAGGGAAAAAGGTGTGCATTTATATAGCGCTTGTTACCCCTGATGGGGTGTTGAAGCGCTTTTTCGACGAGTAGCACGCTACTCCGGAACCCATAAAGAATTAGTGTTGAATTAGTATGGTGAAATATGAAAGTAATTTGAGTGGTGGATAGGTTAGTCAGTTATTTGGATTCAGAAGGATAGAGGAGGGATAGAAGAGGGAAAAAGGTTTGCATTTATATAGCGCTTGTTACCCCAGATGGGGTGTTGAATCGCTTTTTTGGCGAGTAACACGCTACTCCGGAACCCATAAAGGATTAGTGGTGAATTAGTATAGTGAAATATGAAAGTAATTTGAGTGGTGGATATGTTGGTCAGTTATTTGGATTGAGAAGGATAGCGGAGGGATAGAAGAGGGAAAAAGGTGCCAAATTATTAAACCTCTGTCAACCTTCCAAGTCTGCATCCAGCGGCAAATCACTCAAATCCATCTGTGGTTACTGTGGGTTCACTGCATGTCCACTATCAGAATGCCCTGCATGTGGTAAGACGTGTTCCTCCTCTCAATGCCCTAATCACTTTGCGAATATTTGCAGAGTCAGTCACCGCCTGCTCTTCTCTCGCCCTCAACGAACCACAACACAACAAGGAGTCCACACCATCTCGGAAGACACCAATGCTCTTGAGTCACAGTGGAACATGCCTCCCTCTCTGGCAGAGCAAGCGGATGATGATGAAGATGTGATATTCCTCATCTCGTGGCCCTCGGGATGTCAAACACCCTCTCCATGTATTATGTGAAGATAGGTAACACCGAAACCCCTTTGCTGATTGACACTGGTATACCTGTGAATGTCCTCAGCCAAACTGGCTTTAGGCAGCTCTGCACCCCACCCCACTCCTGCCAACAAAAGCTAAAATCTTTGCTTATGGAGGCTTATGCCAAATCAACTCAAAGGCACCATCTCTCATGGCAATTCATCCTCTATCCCCAGATTCTTTGGCGCAAAACACAGGGGTGAAACGTTGTCTCCTTCTCCCTTCTAAACAAAGCCATAAGGATTGGGGTGGAGCAAAGTGAGGACAGTGAAGATGTCATTCATAAGCTGCTAACGACCTATAGGTCTAACCCGCACTGCACGACCAACATAGCCCTAGCTGATGTCATATTCGGCTGGGCGACCAGTGATGCTATTCTGCATGCAGACTCTTGGCTCCCCAGGTTGTTTGACACCTATGCCACCCAAATCAAACGGGCTTCCAACAACGTCAAGGCAAGCCAGGCCTGAAGATCCCATCAGTCTGACATCTCAGAGGTGACTGGGTCCTGGTGTGCAATTGGCAAATTGGGTGGAAGTTCCGATTACCATTTGAAAAGGATTCCATGAGAGCAGTATACCGAAAAGGGGCAATGGTGACGGCCGCAGAGGTAATGACCAGGTCATGAGGAATGTATCAGAGTTCCGCCGTTGGTAGCAGGCAAAGTCACCTGAACAAGAAAGGGCACCCAACAACACAGGAGACAACGGTCTCCTGAGTGCTGGTGATAATCACCATGACAATGGATCAAGGACACTCAGTGAGATGACTTTAACCCCTCTCCCCCACCACAGCACGTTTGAGATGGTAGTCCTCCAACCCTGCCTCCATCTCAATGATCCAGCTGTCCCTACAGCCTAAAACAGTACATTAGGAGGCTGAGACGACTCGAGGACTA
Organism: Calotriton arnoldi; assembly: GCA_963921515.1. Classification (NCBI taxonomy): domain Eukaryota; kingdom Metazoa; phylum Chordata; class Amphibia; order Caudata; family Salamandridae; genus Calotriton; species Calotriton arnoldi. The sequence goes on from CAWUFW010001232.1 coordinate 1,739,970, forward strand.
TGAGTTCTGAGAGGTAGCAGCACATGACTTTTAGGGTAAGAACTGGAAACACATCCCTAAGAGAACCTGAGTGTTTTTCAAGTTTACTTAATGGTTTGTTTATTGTTAAAAGAAAAGGTGGTAAGGAATATAGTAGGTCATGTGATGTGGAGGTGGGGGGAGAGCTGCTCCACTGCAGAAGAACTTGGCCTCATCAGTTTTGCAGCTGCAGTGCATGTAAACCGATCTCTTACAAACCTATCAGCACTAGTTCAAATGCCTCTGTTGCCTACGGAAGTCCACTGTCTCCCTTTATATCGACAAAACTGTCAAACCTGTCACCCTCTGGCATCGACAAATACCTTTCCACCTTTGCCCAGCTGTGGAAGCAGAACTCAAACAACATGAGGAGGCGGGTGTCATAGAAAAGTTCTCTGGCTCCACACTGTGGGTCTCACCCATGGTCGTCACCAGCAAACCAAGACCACCAGGCAAAATTTGCATCTACATAGACACCCGACTCCCGAACAAAGCAATAAAAAGAGAGAGGCATATCACTCCCACAATTGATGACTTCATCAATAACCTCAACGGAGCCCGTTGGTTTTCAAAACTAGACTTAGACTCTGGATATCACCAGTTAGCGCTGCAGAAAGATTACGGCACATCACCACGTTTTCAACTCACGCTGACCTCCGGCGATACCACTGCCTGAACTTTGGAATTTCTTCTGCGGCAGAAATCTTTAAAAATTCCATACGTGAAGCTCTATCAGGACTGGAAGGTGCCATCAATATTAGTGAACATCATAACGCCCTCACTATCGAAGACCACCGCAGGTGACTCACCGCCGCAATAGATAGGATCAGCAAAGTAGGGCTGACGCTGATCAAAGATCCTCAGGCAAGAAATGGTATTCTATGGATACCTTATCCGGTGACGGCATAAGGGTTGACCCGACGAAAAGTGCAGACATCAGAGATGCAGTTACACCCATGTCCCCAGCAGAAGTCAGAAGTTTTCTGGGCCTAGCCACCTTTAGCAGAAGATTCATCTCCAATCTGACTTCCCTCGCAGTGCTCCCTGTGAGATTTGAAGAAGTTTGCGACACGTTGGACCTGGGGTCAACCAGAAGAAACAGCACTCCTCGCAATAAAGCAATCTCTGCTACAAGACACAGTGATGTCCTGCTACGACATTACAAAAGACTCTGAACTGGTGGTTGATGCAGTGGTTGATGTGAGCCCCATTGGTCACAGAGCCGTATGAGAAGACACCTGGACACTTTTTGCTTTCGCCAGCAAGGCCCTCACAGAAACTGAGAAATGATATGCCTGACATCAAAACGGAGGCTCTGGCAATCAAGTGGGGTTGCACCCATTTCCATTTGTATTTCTATGGCCACCCCTTCAAAGTCACTAGGCACCACAAACCTCTCATTTCACCGTTTGTGGGCACAGCTTCCCAACCGCCTCCTCACATCACAAAGTGGGTACTACAAGTCCAGAAATACCAGTTTACAGCCGGCTACAAACCAGGTTGCATCAACCCGACTGACTACCTCTCTCGTCCCCCCAGACATGCCAGCTCTCCCCCAGCCTGTCAATCAGGTGGTGCGGAGAAATAGATTGAATGGGTCGCTTCTATCTACTTTCCCTCAGACCATAAGATTAGCTGAAACCGCCGAAGCCACAAAGTCGGTTCCATGCCTCTAATGCACATGCGTCTCAGTCCTGTCAAACAAGTGGAACGACTTTCTTTGCAACCTTAGTGAACATTACACGGTCCATCCAACCATGAATCTACTTGTGGAAGATCTAGTTACAAGTTGCCATTGGTGTCAAATCCACAGCTCCCCAACCAAGCCGGAGCCCATCATCACAGAAGAGTTGAGCGACGACCCATGGGTCGGCATCATTGTTCATTTTGGTACCCTTCCTGATGCACACACATGCACATATTCTAAATTCCTTATGTATGAGATAGTCTTGACAACCAACTTCGACCAAACGTGAAGTCAACTAGACAAGGTATTTGCCATGTTTGGGCTTCCCTAAATCTCAAAAGCGACAACTGTTCCCCGTTTTATGAAAAAAGAATTCAGAGACTACCTTGGAGCACTGCACCTAATGTAAAGGAAAATCACGTCACAGTGGCATCAAGCCTATGGTGAGGTCGAAAGACTGATGAGAATACTAAACAAAGCCATAAGGATTAGGATGGAGCAAAGCGAGGACATCGAAGACATCATTCATAAACTGCTTGGAGCCTATAGGCGCACCCTGCACTGCACGACCAACAGAGCCCCGGCTAATGTCATGATCGACAGGGCGACCCGTGACGCCCTTCAGCTTTCAAATTCTTGGCTCCCCCAGTCTTTTGACACCTACACCCAGGGCCGGCCTTAGTCATGGGCAGTGTGGGCAGCTGCCCAGGACCTCCCACTCAGCCTACCAGCATGGGGCCCCGCACAATTGCAACACCCCACCGGTCCTCATGTACCCCTGCCGATCCAATTGAAATAAAGGTGTCTCTTTACAATTGAGCCCATGGGAGGGAGACACTTCCTCTTGTCCCAGTTGCAAGGAGACACATTTTTCAGGTTTCTCCTGCAATTAGGCCTCCTGCCCGGCTGCCCATTCAGAGACACCACAGGACGCCCATTGTCAGCACTTTAGTGTCCCCACATTTTAAACTCTCAGCCCCCAAGCAATTCTCACATCTTCAGCCCGATATGAGCTGTAAAAGAGGTGCTTGTAGATGGCTGAGAGGAGGAGCTGTGGTCCAGGAAGAGTCTCCACAAAGAAGCTTCCGGAGCCCAGAAGGTGTCACTTATGTAAATTAGAGGAGCCTCGCACATTCCCTTTCACCAGGGTCCCAAAAATCCTAGAACCGGCCCTGCCTACAGCACCCAAATCAAACGGGCTTCCAACAATGTCAAGGCAAGCAAGGCCTGAAGATCCCATCAGTCTGACATCTCTGAAGGTGACTGGGTCCTGGTGTGCAATCGGCAAAGTGGTGGGAAGTTCTGATTACCATTTGAAAAGGACCCCATGAGAGCAGTATGCTGAAAAGGGACAATGGTGACGGTCCGCAGAGTTAATGACCGGGCCATGAGGAATATGTCAAAATTCCGCCAAAGTCACATGAACGAGAGAGGACACCCGACAACACAGGAGACAACGATCTCCTGAGCGCTGCTGATGATCACCGTGGCAACGGATCAAGAAACAATTGTTAAAAGAAAAGTTAGTAAGGAATATTGTAGGTCACGTGAAGTGGGGGAAGGACATATACGACCATACACGCACCCCTACAGCTCTGATGCCAGGGTGGGGTCAGAGGAGATGAATAAAAGATATTGGGAGCTGCGTACACAGGTGCAGTCCTATAGACCTGACAACCAGTGCATAAGCCTTCTTTTCTGCACGCTGCTGCCCACACTGGAGCCTGCTCTCCTTGGCCTGAGCAGGGAGTACTAAATTCTCCACACATACACCATATTTACAGCAAGTTTATCTCACTTATGTGGAAGGGGTTATGCTATTGTGTGGCTTCAGCGTTTTTTGCATAGTTATAGATTTTGCCGCATTTGCACATATTCCATCATCTGCTGCACAATCTGCAGATTTTTACAAAAAAAATGTTATTTCTAGCTCAAACGGTTCAAAAGTTCTAAATAAATGCAGCAACACGTTTTGCAGCGCAGTGGAAGGCCCTTTCTAAAGGTTGACTGGTTCCTTACTGTGCTTGTTGCCATATTGGGGTGTTAAGCTGGTAATAATGAGGTGCAATCAATTTCTAAACAGCGTAAAAGTGACAAACAAATTTAGTTATACTATCACAAAATGTGCTGCATTACGCCGCATAATTTACCTTTTCTTGCTGAATTATTTACTCAAGCCTGACACATAATTTTGTCCACCCCTGCTGCATAATCCCAGGGGCTCTGCTTAAAAGGTGTTAAATTGCAGGCGTTTTCTCTGTGCAATATGGTAGCGCTGTGTTTTATTAATAATTCTTTAAAATACCAACAGGCAAACTCTGAGGAAATCCCATTGTAAACTTGTAATATGATTTTGGAGTACCTAGAACGAGTAGCTGCGTATTATTTCTGTATGAATGTAAAACATTTTTTTAACTTTCGTACACAAAAAACTATTCAAAGCTTTTAAAAATGAGGCAATAAAGGAATTAATATAAAGAAGTTAAATTAAGCTTGGAGATGAATGTGGGCATCGATCCTGCTACCTCTCGCATGTTAAGGGAGTGTGAGTGTAGAGTATCTGTTAATAAAAAGAGCGCTACGATTTGAGCTTGTTCTAACATCAGCTTGTGTTTACACAGTTCTCCATCTTGTCCCAACATCACACACGATATCATGTGACGACAGTTGTTGAACAGTTGTTGATTCTGTTTCTAAATAAAACTTGTCTACTTTTGGTTGAGTGAGTAGAAAATGTTCTCAGAGAAATGTATTCACTTTGCTGAATCAAGGACAGGCCTTACTGTCCCTAGCTACGTTAACAATGTATCAGCTCAATTGTACAGCTAAACAGTGACAATGGGTGAATCTTAATGTACCCTTATGTTGAGAGAATCTTCGTATGTATTCAATAGTAAAACGTTTTTTTCTAAGATGTTCCCTATTGGTCCACACCATGAGAATCATGTATCTTCATCAAATGTATGAACCTCTTCGTCTAAAGTCCTATATAACAATGTGGTTTTTGCTTGTAAAAGAGACTCCCCTACTCCCTATCTTAGAAAGTGAATCTATGCCAGATTTCATTTAGAACTATATTGAGTTCTTTGCACATATGGTTTATATGCTTTGCTGCTAAATTTGCTCATTGCATCTTTTCTGTGTTTTGCCAATTAATACATATATAAAGCATTGAAAAGAGAACTTTTGTCTGTCATTCTTATGAAAATGTTTCAGCATCACTGAATGGATCCTTCTGACTAAAGAGATGGCTCCAGTTGGGGGACACCAAAGTCTGTATCGGGACTACACTGCTCTCGGTCCTTGATGTTGGCATACCCTATGAATTGGTATTTGATATAGATTTCCATGCCAACAGACCTGGTAGCAGAGGTGATGGTTCCAATTGACCTATCACTTAAAATTGATTGGGTGTAGAATAACCTTGGGCAAAGTACTACGCTACGCTCGCGTAGTTTGCGAAGTTTGCGCTACTTCGCACTACGCGAATTGCACGTAGCACAGTGCAAACACGCGTAGCAGTCATTTTTTGCTTGCTCGCGGTCCTCAACGTCAAGTTGCCGACCGCGAGCAAGCAAAATGACATCCCGGCGAGACTTTTTCCTCGTTCGCGATCAGCAACATCAAGTTGCCGATCGCGAGCGTGGAAAATAAACCTCCCGGCGAGATTCTCAACGCGGGGAGGTCAGGTTTCTCATTGCGAGTGGTCGCCAATGCTCGCGACCGCTCGCGATGAGAAACTACCAGTCCGCGTTGAGAAAGATGCCGCTCGAGTAAAAATCTACTCGAGCGGCAGAAAACGACCGCTTGCACTGTGCAAGATGCGGTTTGCACTGATTGCACAGTGCGGACAAGCATCCGGCACTGTGCAATCAGTGCGAACAGCATTTTGCACAGTGCACTACACAGTTCACGTAGCTACGCGTAGCTCGCGTAGTGCAAAGTGCACTTCGCGTAGCTACGCGTAGCGCTACTACGCGAACTACGCCCAGGGTTAGTGTAGAACCAGGTCTGGTACCTTCATGGTCCAGACGGTTTGCCTTGAGATTTAATTTGACCAATCCCAATCCGATCCTGGTTCCGGAGAGAAGAGGTGGCTGACAGAAGAGTAACGACGTGAGAATCAATAGGGATTGCATGCAAAATGAGGAATTGAAGTAAGCAGTGCAATGTATGGTGGGAGCTGTAGTAAGTGTAGAAAAAGGGATACAGTGGACCATAGCTGAGGACAAATATTGTGTGGCTTTGATTGCCGGATTTGTTGGAGCTATAATTATTGTGGCTTTTATGATGTTTTTTTTACTTTTGACGAGAGGTACCTTATGTTGAATACTGAATCAGTAAACTTGCCTACTAGGAGAGGTGTACTGCGAGGTGCTATTAGATACACCAAAATTAGAAACGTAATTTTCTTGTCCAAGTGTATTAGTAGAGCTCAGTGGTGATTTGTTCCTTAGTGCACAGTGTGTGGAAACTCAGAGTAGTGACTTTTGCAGGTCGAGAGCTCATATAGCGTGAGAGCTGGTAGAATTCTTGTTCTTTAGAAAACATTTGTGCAGTCGAAGCAGGTAAATGAAGTAAAGATTAAAAAGAGACTTAAGAGCTATTGGAGTTTTGTGTCATTACAGTGGAGCGCAGTGATTGGCTGGTGAACAGTGAAACTGTGCTGTGATATGGTGACCTTTGACAGAGAAGCGCTGTGATTGGTGGACAAATTAGAGTGATTGTTAGTGTGAAAAGATTGAAAGTTTGAACTGGAACTGCTTGCGATTGTTGTTAGAATAGGGAATCTGTTGTCTAAAAGAAAGAATGATGCAAATAAGGAGGAGAAGTTTCCGTCAGACGGTAGCCCAGCTAGGGAAATGGAGCTGAAGAAAGGGTTACACATGTGCATGTGGCTTAACCAATGGCATGAATATACATCTAAAGCAGGGGCTGCTCCTCCACTAGGGCGGAGCAGCGTTGCCCCACTGCTTTCTCGCAGTGCGAGAAAGCCAAAACATAAAATGGTAATAACTAAAAGTTATTACCATTTTATGTTTCCTTTGCGCATTGCGGGGGGCTGCTCTGCTCTTTGAGCAGGGAAGGGGAGGAGTGGTTTGCCCAATCCTGAGTGCGCAAAGACTGTTTGGTCGGCCCTCTCGGGCCGCCCAAACCAATCATGCGCACTCTGCCCTTCTCCATGCAGGCTGCATGGCAGCCTGCATGGAGAACATGGCCACCTCATTAGCCCCAGGCTGGGTGGCATCCCGACCAATCACAACGCTACCTCCTGTTGGAGGCAGGAGAGCAGGAACCGAGAAGACGTGGGACCCGGCAAGGCGGAAAGGTAAGTTTAATGCAATTTTTTATTTATTTCCCCGTGATCCCCACTCACAACACGCCCCGCGAATCCCCCCGCGACCTCTCGCGCCCGTCACCCCACCTGCAAGCAATGCCGGCCGCTACTGATCTAAAGATGGGAAGCTTCGGTTTCCCCTATGTGGAACCTTCCACATTCCCCAAATAGAGAATTTGAGGAGAAGAATGTATGATCTAAAAACACACAAACCCAGACCCACCCAATTTGAGGCGCTAAATCTTTGGGAACAAATGGCAAATGAGAAGAGAGAGAAATTTGAATTTAAGATTCATAGTAAGGCTCATTCATGGAGAAAGGAACAGGATGAGGACAGGCAGAGAAGGTGGAGGGAGGAGGTCATTGAAACAGTAGGAGTATATCCTTTGTTAGCAAAGGAAGAAAAGAGACAGCACCAGATGTGAGGAAGAGGAGGCTCTCATAGAAGAGTTTATCAGTGTTTGACCACCCCCATACAATGCCACAACCATAGGTACAACAAGTGCTACTGCACCAGTACTACCTGAGAATGCAATGTCTGGGGGATCTCCAATGGAGTCCCGTGCACCTCCAAGTTATATAAAGACACCTATTCCTTCATCTTCCCAAAGTCCTGCATGAGTTGCGATTCATACGATACCCTTGCTGAGCATCATTCCTGCCCCCCAGTCCTGACTTCCGTTAATTTAGCTCAGAGACAACCTGTCCCAAGTTTGCCGTGAGATTCAACACCAAGCACAGGAAGCATGGCTATAGTTTCTTACCAAGGAGGACACCACCATAGGCTGTCAGTAAACTTACCTGGTGCAGGTCAAACCACCCCCAGAATAAACCTATCTCAGTTAAAGACAGAATTTGAAGTTGGTAAAAGGAAATGTGGGAATGCATTACTTAGGATATTATAAGGACAATGAGGTGTTTTATATGTGTAAGGAAGCAGCGAGGGTGGCAAAAGAGGCCCTTGACAAGATGGAAAAAGTGGCTGATGATGTGGTGCCCCGCACTGAAGTACTTCACCCATACTCTAGAACCTTCCTGTTGCCAGACAATTGCGGTCCATGGCCACAGTTTTTTTTCTGCTAATTGTCACTTCACACCTCTTGCCATTACTATCTCTTTCTTCTCTGGCTCCTGCTCTGAGGGTCTTTCCTGTATTCAAAGACACCAAATTCCCTCCTCCTAGTACAGTTATGTTATGTTATGTTAATCGAATTTATAAAGCGCGCTGTTACCCTAGGGTGTCCTGGCGCTATGCACTGCCTGCTAGAAAGGTGGCCAGAAGGTTTATTCCCACAGTTCCTTTCTATACTTCCCCTTTCCAATTTCCCCAAGGTCATGTACCCTAGTCCTCTCCCCTTACCTTTGACAATGTTCCTCACCTTCTTTCCTACAGCTCCCCCACCTTGTCAACTCTTACCCAACTTCTGCTGTCTTCCCTACATCACCCCAGTTGCACTATAACGCCATCACCCCATAACCAGCAGTCTTTTTTGTCCTTCCTTTTCCTAATAGTGTGTTGTATTGTAATTGCCTTTATATAGTGTGGGGACAGCAGACTATGGGGAAGGCTAAAGACACCTGTATGAGCCTAGGCATGGGCCTGGCCAAGAGAATCCAGGGATGAGAATTGAGAGCAATTTTTAAGGTAGGTGTCATTGTATCTTGGGAGGTTGGGGTGTCACACCTCATCCATGTACATACTGGGGAAAGGAAGGGTAATTGGATTGATGAAGATTATCTTTAAGTAACCGGGACAGTTTATTACTTGTATGCACTATTCAAACGTTGACCTGTTCTATAGCCTCCTCCATTGAGGACCTTTTGTTTTCAATATGTTTATTGGATTGCTGTACGTCTCAGCTCAACAACAAATCCTGTCTGTCTCTCACTCCCTCCAGTTAGATTAATTTTTTAGACTTTGCAGCTGCACTCAGTTCCCTTTAGTTCCACTCAGGCTGCAGCACTGCATCTCACCACAAGCCCTCACTGCATCTCAGGTTCCAGCTGCAGCCACAGAAGAGAGCAGTGTTGAAACTCCAAAGAAGGCATCAATGTCAAAGCCTGGGAAGTTCTGCTACTTTATAACCATCTATGTAGCACTCAATCTAAACTTAATTTTTGGCACTTAATAATGCGTGTCTATCACTACCCAACTGAGTCCATTTTATCACCCTTAAAATAACAAGAGATTGAGTTAAATCATGCAAAGTTTGAAAAGTATGCCGGCACGTACATGGGAATGTTTCAAGTGCCACTAAAGGAAGAGCATGTTTGTAATTTATAACCTGCAGGTACTGAAGGAGCTCTACAACAAGTCCTCGGACCTGACATACAATGCAAATCAGTAATCTGCATGTTACACGCTATGCTTTGTAGCAGACGCATTAACACTCTAGGCTATGTTTTGATTATCCAGACATGTGACCAAAGATTTCACTCAGTTATCTCTAGCCAATGCATTAACCACTGTAGTCATTCTAACAATACTGTATCTTAACACGTGTTGAATACTCATAGTTTTCTGCCACAGGTGTCTTAAACCCCCTAAATTATCTTAAAATGCAGGCCTTCTGTAGGCAATGAATAAAGCTAGAAGAGCTATGACATTTTCCTTGAGGCCAATTTATTTTTGTTTGAGTTTGTCAAACTCAATTTTGAATGCTTAAAAATACAACTAACATCCAACACAGATCTAGATCCTATAAATTCAGTTCAAAAACTTTATGAGTGGATAAAGGAAACTTTTGATATCCTAATGCCACTAAGAACAACAAAGCAGGACAAAGAAAAACAAGCACCTTACAGCAATATAGAACTAAAAAAGAGAAAACAACAAATTAGATAGCTGCAACGCACAAGGCTCAAAACAAACAGCAATCAAGACAAACTTCACCCATGCAAACTTAATAGAATATACAAGTAAACAATCAAAAAGCTAAGAAAAGGTACTATTCAGACAGAATTCAAAATGCTAAATGTGCAAATAAAGAACTTTATCAAATTCTCACTGAGTTTCATAAACATCAATGCACAGAATGAACTCATCCCATTACCCAAGAACTCACTGACACACTGGCAAATCATTACACAACCAAAGTTGACACATTGGACTCCTATTTAAAACAAAGGTAAACCACCAGCACCAACCCATTTCCAAAAATATACTCCAAGAGTAGGCTAACCCAGCCTCTGCATTCCTTCAAAGAAATATCACAAAGTGAATTTATGGAACTGGTTAAAGCAAGCAGGCCAGCCGGGTGCCCTTCTGACCCTTGTCCACCAAACATCTTTGAGAACATTCTTTTGATTACCTCTGCGGCCACACCAGTAAGAAGAATCATCAATAATTATTTATTATGGAAATCTTTCCAGAAAACCTTAAAAAGGCATACCTGCACCCTTTATTAAAAAACAACTAACTTGGACCTGCATGACCCCAACAACTACAGACCAATTGCAAATGGACCTTTCCTGGGCAAACTGATAGAAAGAGCAGCATTCGCCCAGTTGCCACAATTCAGTGAAGATAACTCCATACTTTCAGACTACCAAACAGGATTTCGCCCTGGAAGAGGCACAGAATCTGCCCTCATCACCATCTGAGATGATCTTAAAAATACAGTAAACTGAAACGGGGTTGCTGCACTACCTCTCTTGCAACTCTCAGCTGCCTTCGACACAGTTGACCATGCCACTCCAATACAAAGACTTTACGAAGCCTGCATAGAGGGGACTGCTTGCGACTGAATCAGATCCTAGCTTGAAAACAGAACAAATGTCATCCATACTCCCCCTTTCTCATCCAAACCGTACATCACAAAAGCAGGGATCCCTCAAGGCTCTATCATCTCACCCATGTGTTTCAACATCTACATGAAGTCATTACCGGCAATAATCAATGAATTTCAGCTCACATGCTATAATTATGCAGATGACACACAAATACTCTTTAAACTGGAAAGCCCCAAAGACATTGGAAACTCAAAAATCTTTAGGTGCATCAGAGCTGTTGATCAGTGGATGACATGGAGCCATCTTAAATTGAATGCTTCTAAAATTAAAATACTCTCATGTGGCGATTGGAAAAATGATGACCCACTCTGCGCCTAGCCTGACCATCTGGGACCACCTCTTAAAGTCTCTAAGGAAGTAAGAAACCTTGTAATTGCCATGGACTCCAAGTTATCAATGAATGTCGAAGTGGACAAATTAACAAGATCAAGCTTCATTACCATGAAAACTCTGGGACGCATCTTCCCCCACACAAGATCCAGGCTACTATCTCTCTTGTACTGTCTAAACTTGATTACGCCAATGGCCTCTACCCTGGATCATCTTTATCAACTATGAAAAGACTACATTGGATTCAAAACTCAGCTGCCAGACTACTCCTACGTGTAAATCCACAAGCCCACATCTTCTCTGCCTTGAGGGCCCTACATTGGTTACTGGTTGACAGAAGATCAACCTTCAAGCTGCTTTGTATCACCCACAAAGCAGTACATGGAACAGGACCACTTTTCATCAGGAATAAAATCACCAAATACGTTCAACAAAAACTTCCCCGCGAAACCCCACGATACAAGAAAAAAACTTTCTCTGTTCAATGAGCCATATTATGGAATTCATTGCCCCCAAACATAATATCCATGGATGACTATCTTATCTTCAGAAGACTACTCGAGTTGGCTCTTTCCTACATAACCACCATACTCAGACACTAATGTACAGCATAACCCTGTGTTTGCAAACATTTATAATTTGATTATCTGTATATATCTAGATATGTGTATTTCTTTGTACGAATATGTATAATAACTACAATTTTTAATAAATATAGATATTGTTTAGGTCTGCTTAACAAATGTATACATGTTACTTATGGTTAAATATTTTATATATATTCACTCCAGCACACACCAGCAAGTTGGCCGCATCCCATCTCAGGACGCGGGTGCTCGCGATGGCTAGCTGCCTGTCAAAGTATTTCTTTCACATCTCCTCCAAGACATAGAAGATTGCGGCACACCGTAGTCTTGATGAACGTATTTTATTGAAAAGCTAAAACTCGTCGTTCTTTTCAATAAAATACATTCATCAAGACTACGGTGTGCTGCAATCTTCTATGTCTTGGAGGAGAGGTTAACAGAATTTATATATATATATAATGTATTTTTTTCACTGAAAAAAACAAAGGTTACAGGGACGTTATAGTTAGGAAATAGAATTTTAAAAAACCTTAGAAATTCACTGAAAAAACCAAAGGTTGCAGGGACGTTATAGTTAGGCTGACATTTCACTCGTAGAAGACCAGAGAAATTCATACTCACGCCCCCGCAATGCACTGCTTATAACCTCACATATTACATCACTCATGACATGGTCAGTGACATCACTGATGACATCTCAAATTGCATCATTGATGACATAACTGATTGCATCATCCGTTGACCATGAGTGTTTCTAAAAAGTTTGAGTGTTAAATATATATATACCAAGTTGTATTGATGAATTAGTGGGTGTATGAATGCCTGTATGGATGATTCATTGGGTGTGTGACTGACTGTATAAGTGAGTGATTATACATGTCTCAGTGAATGTATGGGTGAGAGACTAGGTTGTGTGAATGTCTGTATCAGTCTGTCAGTTGGTGTGTAAGTGGCTGTATGGGTTGGTGAGTAGGTACATGAGTGGCTGTATGGGTTACTGACCGCTTGTCTGAGTATCTGTATGGGTGTATGAGTGTCTGTGTGGGTGAGTGAGGGGGTGTGTGACTGCCTACATGGATGAGTGAGTGGGTGAGTCAGTGGCTGTATAGGGTTGGTGAGTGCATCTGTGAGGAGCTGTATGGGTGAGTGAGTTTGCGTATGGCTGTGTCAGTGAGTGAATGGATGTGTTAGTGGTATATGGGTGAGTAACTGCATATGTGAAAGGCAGTATAGCTGAGTGTTGGAGTATATGAGTGACTGTATGTGTGAGTGAGTGATTGTGAGAGTGGCTGTATGGGTGAGTGTGTGCTTGTGTCAGTGACTATAGGTGAGTATGTGTTATTATATGTATGAATAAGTGAGTTGGTGTGTGTATAACTGTATAGGTGAGTAAGTGGATGTGTGACTATGGGTAAGTGAGTAGGTGTGTGAGTAGCTCTATGGGTGACTGACAGTGTGTGAGTGGCTGTATGGGTGAATGAGTGGATATACCAGGGTCTGTATTAGTGAGTGAGTTGGTGTATGAGTGACTGTATGGGTGACTGAGTGGATGTGTGTGTAGACCTATGAATCAATGAGAGGGTGTGTACCTACTGGTATGGTTGTGTCAATGGTTTTGAGAATGGTAGTGTGGAAGTTGGAGTGGGTGTATGAAAGGTTATATGGGGTGTGAGTGGGTGTGTCAGAGATTATGTTGATGTCATCAGTGATGTCATTTGAGATGTCATCAGTGATGTCACTGACCATGTCATGAGTGATGTAATATGTGAGGTCATAAGCAGTGCATTGCGGGGTGCGAGTTATAGTTAGCCCAGCTTACTATAACTGCTGAATTTGTCTGGTTTTGTACGAGTGAAATGTCAGCCTAACTATAATGTCCCTGTAACCTTTGTTTTTTCAGTGAATGCCTAAGGTTTTTTTTAATTCTATTTCCTAACTATAAGGTCCCTGCAACCTTTGGTTTTTTCAGTGAATTTCTAAGGTTTATTAAATGCTAATTACTTACTATAACGTCCATGTAACCTTTGGTTTTTTCAGTGAATTTCTATGGTTTTTAAAGTAGTAGTCATGTTTGTATAGTAGTGGAGAAAGGAGGCGGGCCTTAGACCAGCTCACAGGAATTCCGCTGTGTAGGGCTTACAGAAGGTACCATGAGGGCTTCCTGGCCCCCAAGGTCCCTCTGGAGCCAAGGGGGCATCATCCCCCAACTAATAGTGTGCCAGGAGGCACGTTTGAAGAGTGGTGGAAAAAGAGGGCGTGCCTCTGACAACTTCTCAGCAATCCTGCTGTGTGGAATTTACTAGAGGTAACAGGGGGGTAGTTAGCCCCCAAGGACGTCCTGGGGGCCAACTACCCCTCCTATTACCTCCAGTAAGTCTCATACAACAGGACAGCTGAGATCTGATAGCAGGCACGCCCCATTTTCCACCACTCTGCAAATGCGCATCCTGGCGCACTACTAGTAGGGGGATGAAGTCCTCTTGGCTATTGAGGGTCCTTGGGGGCAACCTACCCCTCCTATTACCTCCAATAAGTCCCATACAGCAGGATTGCTGAGATCTGATGCCAGCCCATGCCCCCATTCTCCACCACTTTGCAAACGTGCATCATAGCGCACTACTATTTGGGGATGAAGTCTCCTTGGCTCTTGAGGGTCCTTGGGGGCCAACTAGCCCTCCTGTTTCCTCTTGTAATGCCCACACAGCTAGATTTCTGAGAGATGGTCAGAGGCCACGCCCCCTTTCTCCACCACTCTACAAACACACCTCCGGGCACACTGCTGCTTGGGGAACGAAGTCCACTTTAGTCCTGAGGCCATCAGGAAGCAAGAGTACATCATCCCCCCACCAGCAATGCGCCGGGAGGCGTGTTTGCAGAGTGGTATTAGCGTGGAGAGAGGCTGTGTTCTTCATAGGGGAATTAGCTCAAATGGTACAGCGCTCGCTTAGCATGCGAGAAGTAGTGGGATCAATGCCCACATTCTCCAAGGTGGTTCATTTTCATTCCTCACTTCACAAACCACATTTTTCTTCCTAAAATTAGCGATGAGACATAGGTTTGCTCTGTAATTACCAGTTGTTCAGTCTGTTGCTAAAGGAGCGTCTGACAAGAGCTGGTGCATATTGTGTGCTGCAGACGGTGGCGTTCATTTAGCGTTTCACTGTAGTAACCAACCCCATGCACTAATTACATAATAGGAGTTTGGCATTAATCAGGTTGACCGTATTCTGCACACCTTTCCAATTTCCCCCAAGATCATGTACCCTAGTCCTCACCCCTTACCTTTGACGTCATCCCTCACCGTGTTTACTACAGTTACCCACCTTGTCAGCTCTTACCCAACTTCTGCTGTCTTCCCTACATCTCCCCAGCTGCACTATAACTCCATCACCTCATAACCAGGGGTCCTCTTTGTCCTCCCTTTTCCTAATATTGTAATTGCCTTTATGTAGTGTGGGGACAGCAGACTATGAGGAAGGCTAAGGACACCTGTAAGAGCCTAGGCATGGGCCTGACCAAGAGAATCCTGGGAGGGGAATTGAGATCAGTGTTTGTAAGCTACGTGTCATGGCATCTTGCGAGCTTGGGGTGTCACCACATCCATGTACGTATTGGGGCAATGAAGGGCAATTGGAGTGATGACGATTATCTTTAAGTAACTGGGACACTTTCTTCTCTGCCTGCGCTGTTCAGTTTTTGACCTCTTCTATTGCCTCCTCCATTGAGGACATTTTCCCTTCAATATATTTATTGGATTGCTGTGCGTCTCGGCTCAACAAATCCTGTTTGTCTTTCACTCCCTCCAGTTTGTTTCCTATTGAAGACATTGAAGCTGCATTCAGTTCCCTTTAGTTCCACTCAAGCTGCTGCACTGCGTCTCACCACAAGCCTTTACTGCATCCCAGATCCCAGCTGCAGCCGCAGAAGAGAGCAGTGTCAAAACTCCACACAATGACAACAATCTTAAAGCCTGGGAAGTTCTGTAACTTTATAACCATCAGGGAACAAGTCCTAAAAAAAGAAGTGGGGGGACTAACCAACTTAGGCAGTACGTAAGTGGCATGATGACGCGTGTCATCACAGCATATGACGTCATGAAGCTTGACATTGCATGTGGCATCACAGGAAGTGACCTCACTGGAAGTGACATATCAAGAAATTACATCAGATATTAAGACCTGACACGTTTATCAGGTATATCATGAGTACATTTAAGCACATTATGAGATTTAACAAATGAGATATTGTGTTAGGGTTGTACCAAAAAGTGGCAAAATCCTGACTCAAAATCTGGGCCTCCACTAAGACATTTATGGTTATTTTTAAAACTATGCCACAAAGATATTAGCAACAAGTAGAAGCATGGTAGTTGATCTGTTCTGCTTAAATAGTTGCAAAGTCTTCATTTTAAAATTTTGTATGGGGTTAAGGCATCTGCTGTAAAAGTGCCCAGTAAAACTTAGGGAATAATAATAATGGTGAGATAACTCTGGAGGTTAACACATTTGTTGGAGAGTTCTGTGTTTTGTGTAGTCCCAGATTTGAATCAAAGTAGTATAGGAGGTTAATGTGTCTCTTGCAAAGCACATAATGTAACATGCAGATGACAGATTTTTATTTTATGTAGATAGGTAAGTGGGTTATTGCTTTGAACACAGAGATTCTTTTGTTACCTGCAGTTCATAAATTGTAATCCTTCTAATATAGCACAGTGAGCTGTGAAGAGCATGTGACTCCTACACCTTGTAACCCTCACTGTCTCATGTAACTCATCTTGTACATTGATTTACACACTTACATGATTAATTGGCAATGTATAATGTGTATGTTACGTAAAGCGCTCAAATTTCCTGCATTGGGATGAGTAGCACTATAAAATAAATAAAATAGTGCTATTTAAATTGTTATTTGTGTAAATACTGGGACAGACCAACCCATCTGACATTCTTACTGTGCATGAACTTATATACAGGGACTGAACAAAGTCAAAAGTGACAAAGTGTGCCTCTCTTAAGTACCTGCGAAGAGATAACAAGCTTTTTGCTTTTGTTTCCCCTTCTATGCATTTGCATTGAAGTGTGAGGTTTCAGGCCGCAGATACTCGATCAAAATAAGGCCTGATGGCCACTTAACTTCGGCCTTTATCTTTTGCCCAGCTGAAGGTGAAAATAAAACAGCCACCTTGCTGCCTGGACATTGTTGCTGGGAATGGAAAGCAGACAACGTACTGGCGCTGCTGAACGTATCCCGGTGTCTGAAAATTACACCGGGACAAGTTCAGCATAGCCCCCGTCCACCCTGGGAAAATAGTGGGTGGACGCCGTTTGCTCACGTGTATCCCCAACTTGTGCCCTGATAACCATTTAAGTAGCACTCAATCTAAAGTTACTTTTTGACATTTAATAATGCGTGTTTATTACTACCCTACTGAAGCCATTTTATCACCCTTAAAATAACAAAAGATTGAGTTAAATCATGCAAGGTTTGAAAAGTATGCCCTTTACGTACATGGAGATCATTCAAGTGGCACAAAAGTCAGATCATGGTTGTAATTTAACCTGCAGGTACTGAAGGAGCGCTACAACAAGCCCACAGAACTAACATACAATGCAAATCTGTAATCTGCATGTTACACGCTGTGCTTTGTAGCAGACACATTAACACTTTGGGCTCTGTTCTGATTATTCAGCCATGTGACCTAAGAGTTCACTCAGTTATCTCTAGCCAGTGTATTGGCCACCAGAGTTATCTTATTACTATGGTACCCTTAAACTTGTTGAATATCCATAGTTCTCTTTCACAGGTCCAGGATCCAGTTTAAGATAATTTAAAATGCAGCCCTCCGTCTGTAAGCAATTAATTGCGCCAGGAGAGCGACGGTGTGCTTCCTTCACTAAAAATATTGACCTCGGTACTCTCTGTGATTCGACTTTGCTATCACTTCCAAGGCTAGACCCGAACCTGGATGTCAACGAACTCACCTCCCAATGCCTCTCAGTCCTTGCAGTCGAAATCAATAATTTCGCTCCTCTTCAAAGCAAAAGGAAAAGGCCTACTCCCTCAGCACCTTGGTTCAACAAATCCCTTTATGAAGAAAGGAAGTACCTAAGAATCCTGGAGAAACAATGGAGACAAGCGCCCTCCACCAATAATTTTGCTACGCTTTGTTCAGCAAGATCCAAGTACCACAAGCACATCTTCCTTGAAAAAGCAATGCACTTCAGAACCCTCCTCGACTCAGCCAAAAATAGACCCAAAAAACTATTCGACCTCATCAAGAATCCAAACTGCTCTCCCCCAACCTCCAAGTTGGAGGATTCTACAAAGAAAGCAGCGGAATTCGCTATATTCTTTGACGAAAAAGTGAAATCAATTGTGGATCAGGTCATTCATCCTACCCCTCCAGAGGAGCGCAAATCCTTAGCCATCTGGCAGAACTTTGACACCATCTCTGAAGTTGCCCTCCTCAAATGCATCCTCGAAACAAAGCCCTCCAACCATTCTCTTGACCCCATCCCTAGTGCCATTGCCATCGACTTCAACACCCATTCTCTTTCCTATTGGACCACTCTGGTTAACCTCTCCCTCAGTCAAGGCTCCCTTCCTGTTTCCTTCAAAACTGGGCAGGTTACCCCTCTTCTTAAAAAACCCACCGCTGATGCGAACGACCTCAACAACTTCCGCCCCATCACTAACCTACCTTTTCTTGCAAAAATCACTGAAAGATGTGTAGCGAAACAACTCTCCCGTCATATCAAGGACAATGATCTTCTTGACAATTTCCAGTCTGGCTTCATTCAAAACTGCAGCACTGAAACAGCCCTGCTGCAAGTGATCGATGACGCGCTGCTGATACTCGATTCAGGGGGGTCTTGTCTTCTAATTCTCCTTGACCTTTCTGCAGCCTTTGACACTGTCAATCACAACACTCTCCTTAACACTCTTCAACAGAGAATGGGCGTGGAAGGCACAGTGCTTAAATGGTTTGCTTCCTTCCTCTCTGATAGATCCCAAATGATCAAAATAGCGAACAGTCTTTCATCTCCTTTGGCGGTAGGTCAAGGTGTCCCTCAAGGCTCTATACTTGCACCCACTTTGTTCAGCCTCTATTTGGAACCATTGGGAAATCTCCTAAGTGTCGTGACCTGGGCACAAGGGCACTAGGACCCTGTACCCGACTGGACTGGTGGGGAGGGGATGAGAACCGGACACCACTTCCGGTCAGGGGAGTGGGGACGGGGCAGACCACGAGGGGAGAGGAAGGGACCAGATGTGGGGCCAGGAACAGCGAGAACAAACCAGAGAATAAAGAAGGCATACAACCCCTACCTGACTCCTGTGCATTCCTTGCGTAAGCGATACGACAACTGGCGACGAGGCGGCATTGTCAAGGCGACACCACAAACGTGCACCAAGGTCCCTCGTGAAGTTGACTCCGAAACGGAGCCAGGAGCCCACCCTGGTCCGCCTGCCGCCCAGAAGCACAAGCAAAGAACAACTGCGACGTCCGGAGCCCACCCGGTCGCAGAGAGAAACGGAGCCAGGAGCCCACCCTGGTCCGAGCGCTGAGGAGTGGAGCGTCGTCGCGGGAGCCCAACTGGCCGCAGCAAAGACGCGGTAAGGGGCCCCCCACCTGCCTGAGAATAAGCGGTGCATCCATCGTCTGAGCGCGGGAGCCTCCCGCGCCGTCTAAAACGATCACCGACTGTGCCCGGCCGCCCGCCGTGTCCCGAAGTGCCTGCCTCGCGCGTAGATTCAAAGCAAATCTCACATGAATACAGCGGCCATCTTTGGGTCTTTGGGCGGCCAATCAGCACACAGACAGACCCGGTGGCCATCTTGAGGTCAGGCGGAGGCTCAGAAAGGCCAGAAATCTCGCGAGATTTGGGCGGCCATTTTAAAATCAGGCAAATCTGGCCAATAGGAAGCGCGAGAGGCCCGGCGGCCATTGATAAGTCAGGAAATAAAAGAAAATAAGAAGAAAAGCTGCAAAGAAAAGGAATTACAGGCAATAAACAAAAGAAATATAGCGAACAAGGTGAACAGTCACCGAAGAAAGAGAATAAAGTGGAAACAAAAGTGAACAAACAATAAGAAAAAGGAAAAAGTAGAATAAAAGGAACAAACAGAAAAGGGTTACAGAACAGAAATAAAAGAATATAAACGACAAGACAAGAAGAAAAGCAGAACCAAGGAGACACGATGGCTGATCAAACACAGGATAAGAACGGCACGCAAGCAGTGTTTCGCAGACCCCTTCCTTTCAACTTATCTGAGCCACAGATAGGAATCAGATGGGAGCGATGGATTCGCAAGTTTGAAAGGTACATGCGCGCCACAGATGTCGCAGAAGCCAAGCACACAGACCTATTTCTAACCCTCGTAGGGGATGAGGTAGAAGACTTGCTAGTAACATTCCCTCAGGACCAAACAACAACATACAAGGGACTAATAAAGTGCCTCACAGACAAGTTTGACCCACAAAGAAACATTGATTTTGAGAGGTACACCTTCACCATCGCGTACCAACAAGCAGAAGAATCCCTCGACGACTTCGCAACACGACTGCGCAAGTTGGTCACACACTGCGAATTCGATAAGTTTGACAACGAACAAGCAATTCGACTGCGCATCATTGAAGGCTGTCAGTCGGTGAAGTGCCGCACACGAATCTTGAAGGAACCGACCTCACTGGAGAAAATTCTGACCATGGCCCGGGCGGAAGCGAGAGCAACCACGCACGCAAAACAGATGGAACTGGGGAAAGAACGAAGATTAGAACAAGCGCATCGCATGGTCGGAAGTAATCGCATGAACACCCGGAAGAAGGAAAACAATGAGCAACTGCCAAGAAAACCACATGAACGAACATGTTACAGGTGCGGGCTCGAGTTTCCACACGTCGGTGCCTGCCCGGCAATGGGTCAGAAATGCCAAAAATGCAACAGGGACAACCATTTCACGAGCGCCTGCATGGGCGCGCAATTCAAAAGTGAGAGAGGACGAATTGGAAGACCACGGATGACAACAAGCAGATACGCCAGACAAATGGACACGGCAAATCGCAGCTCTTCAGCTGAGTCAGACGGAGAGGCAGTACAGGAGAACGTGGAACGTTTATACCTGATGTCTGATGCCGCCCCTGTTGAAGAAGCAAATGACAGAGAGCAAGAGAGCATTCATCTAATAGAGAAGCATCAGGTAAAGAAAACGGCGACCGTCGACCTCGATGTGGGAAAGCACAGCACACGATTCGTGCTGGACAGCGGTGCCACATGCAACATTATGTGCGTGTCAGAATATGATAAGATGAAAATAAAACCAACTCTAGTGCCATCCACTGTTGACGTGTTCACCTGGGGCTCGAAGAAACCAGTGATCAACATGGGGAAGTTTCCAGAGACACTGATGTACAAAGACCGATCAAGCAAGGAAGAAATAAATGTCCTAAAGGGTGACATTCCAGCACCATGTCTACTGAGCAACGTCACGGCGCAGGTGATGGGTCTCCTCGCAATGACGTACCACATGTCAGAGAAAAAGAACATATTGTGAGACTACCCAAACATACTGCAAGGACTAGGAAAACTAAAAGGACGGCAAATAACTCTGCACATAAATGAAGCAGTAAAACCAGTAGCTCAACATCACCGACGAGTGCCGATACACCTGCAGCCACAAGTAGAAGAGGAAATAAAAAGTCTGTTGAGCCAAGACATCATAGTGCCTGCGGATGGGCCGACACCATGGGTGTCACCAATAGTGACAGTGCCAAAGAAAAACACCTCCAAGATTCGCATATGTGTGGACATGAGGGTACCAAACACAGCAATTGAAAGGGAAAGACACCCTGGACCACACCTCAATGACATGATCAGCTGCCTCACTGGGGCTTGCCGTTTTCGAAGCTA
The DNA here is from genome assembly GCA_963921515.1 of Calotriton arnoldi. Taxonomy (NCBI): domain Eukaryota; kingdom Metazoa; phylum Chordata; class Amphibia; order Caudata; family Salamandridae; genus Calotriton; species Calotriton arnoldi. Next base: position 1,761,633 of record CAWUFW010001232.1, read on the forward strand.
GACTTGTGTAAAGGGTACCATCAGCTGGAGCTTGACCCGCAATCAAGGTACATTACCACATTCTCCACGCACATGGGTCTGTTTCGCTACAAAAGACTGAGTTTTGGCATCTCATCGGCCGCAGAGATATTTCAGGAAACAATACGGCAGGTTATCAGGCCAGTAAAGAACAGCCTCAATTACAGTGACGACATTTTGGTGTTTGGTTGATCTGATGAAGAGCATGACAGGGCGCTGCGGGATACGTGCTCGCAGCTGGAACAAGCAGGACTAACGCTAAATGAAGACAAGTGCGAAATAGGGAGAAATTAACTGGTGTTTTTCGGACACATCTTCTCCAGGAAAGGAATGCGACCAGATCACAGCAAAGTGGAGACGCTGGAAAAAGCGAGTCCTCCGGCAGACGTTGCAGAAGTGAGGTCATTCCTTGGGCTTGCCAGCTACTGCGCTCGATACATAAAAGACTTTGCCACGGTGAGCACACCACTCAGGGAACTAACGAAGCAAGTTCAGACATTCAGCTGGACACAAGAATGTAACAAGGCGTTTGAGGCCATCAGGCATGCTGTGATGGCGGTGGACCATCTTACCTACTTCGATCCACTGCTATGTACAGAACTGACGGTGGACGCCAGCCCGGTAGGACTAGGAGCGATCTTAGCACAACACATGCCAGGCAAAGACTCTCCAAGGAAGATCGTGGCATATGCAAGCAAAAGCCTGTCCGACATTGAGAGAGCATACTCACAGCCAGAAAAAGAAAGTCTAGCAGTAGTATGGGCGTGTGAGCACTATCACATGTTCATCTACGGGAAACCATTCACTATCATAACTGACCATCAGGCCCTCGTGACAATCTATGGAAATCCAAATGCAAAAATACAGCCTCGCATCGAGCGGTGGGGCATACGACTGATGGACTACAACTTTAAGATAGTGCACAAACCAGGAAAGGAACACAACCCGGCGGATTACATATCACGACATCCCTTACTACAGCAACCTCAGGGCACATCAATAGCCGAGGAATATCTGAACTTTGTGCTGAAACAAAACACTCCGGCATCCATAACGATAGCGGAACTTGAACAAGAAACAGGGAGGGATCCCACGATGCAAGCGGTAAAAATGGTGACAAGACAGCAGAGATGGAGACATGTCAACAACAACAGCAGCATGGATGAAGGAGTGCACAAGGAGGAGATGCTGGCATTCAAAAAGGTTCATGAAGAACTATCAGAGACCGTGAACGGAATAATAATGAGAGGAACAAGAATAGTTATGCCAAGGGTTTTGCGCAGACGAACTGTAAATGTGGCACACGAATCACACAGAGGCATGGTTGCGACAAAGAAGCTGCTACGGGAGAAAGTGTGGTTCCCTGGTTTGGACAACATGGTGGAGAGTACCATCACAAACTGCCACATCTGCCAAACCACAGGGCAGCCAGCAAAACCGGAACCACTACAAATGTCAGAACTCCCACGGGCAGTGTGGACGGAACTGGCAGCAGACTTTTATGGGCCTCTAGAAACGGGCAACTACCTGCTCGTGATCATTGACGAATATTCCAGATTTCCCATCGTGCGACAAGTCTCATCAACATCCGCAAGTGCAACTTTGCCAATACTAGATGACATATTCGCAGCCTGGGGCTCCCCACAAACACTAAAAACAGACAACGGGCCGCCATTCTCAGGGGAGGAGTTTCGGAAGTTCATGGACTACCTAGGCATTCATCACAGGAAAATAACACCTCTGTGGCCACAAGCAAATGGCATGGTGGAGAGATTTATGGGAAACATAAAAAAGGCTGTCCAAAGAGCAAAGCTGGCGCAGATATCAATAGGACAGGCCCTTTGTCAAGTACTAAGAGACTATCGAAACACCCCTCACAACTCTACGGGACGATGCCCCGCTGAGCTGGTGCTGGGCAGAACAAGCAGGACAAGGCTACCACAGCTAGACGCAACGGCGTCACCAGAGCACAGCAGCATCGCTGCCAGAGACCACGAGGCCAAGGAGCAAATGAAGGCGTATGCGACGCCAGGAGACATGCCACTCCAGCGCACCTCAAGCAAGGGGACGCGGTGGTGGTACGCCAGCGGCAGCTGAGAAAATTGGACAGTCCATTCTCAAAGGAACCATTAACGGTGACGCAGGTGAAAGGGCCCATGTTAACAGCGACAGCAGGCCCTTACCGGATAACAAGGAACAGCTCTCACTTCGAGAGTCTAAAAAGCATGGAGGAAGACGGAAGAGAGACAGCCGCAGGAGACACAGGCACAGACGAGAGACCGGAGGAGGAATGGCAGAAAGACAAGGGAGAGACATATCCAAGAAGAGAATGCAAAAGACCAAAAAGACTGATTGAAGAAATGTAATGTTGAAGACAAAGACATGTCATTGTCTATCTCTCTCTCTCTCTCTCTCTCTCTCTTTCTCTCTCTCTCTCTATCCATCACCACTTTCTTATGTCATTTTCTTGCAACAAAAGGGGAGATGTCGTGACCTGGGCACAAGGGCACTAGGACCCTGTACCCGACTGGACTGGTGGGGAGGGGATGAGAACCGGACACCACTTCCGGTCAGGGGGGTGGGGACGGGGCAGACCACGAGGGGAGAGGAAGGGACCAGATGTGGGGCCAGGAACAGCGAGAACAAACCAGAGAATAAAGATGGCATACAACCCCTACCTGACTCCTGTGCATTCCCTGCGTAAGCGATACGACACTAAGTAAATCTGGGATCCTCTATCATCTTTATGCGGACGACACCCAAATCTACCTTAAGGTGTCCTCCACACACGATCTCTCCATCCTAAACTCTACTCTCGACTCCATTCAAAACTGGATGTTAACTCATCAACTCATTCTGAATCCCTCCAAAACTGAATTCCTCCTCCTCTCCTCCTCACTCTCTCCTCCTCTGGTTCAATCATGGATGGATCAGATGAATCTACTTAACAATAAACCCATCATTGTCGACAGCGCAAAATCCCTTGGTGTCATACTCGACAAAAGACTCAATCTACTCTCCCACATCAATTCCATTGCAAAGTCTGCTCGATACCAACTGCGCCTTCTTTGGGGGATTCAATGCTTCTTCCCGGAGCAAGACCTAAAAACCCTGGTCCAATCGCTGGTTCTCTCTAGATTGGACTACTGCAATTCTCTTCTTACTGGCCTCCCCAAATCCCACCTGTCCCCCCTTAAATCTATTCTCCATTCAGCAGCTCGTTTCATATATGGGGCCAAAAGAAGCGACCACATCACACCCATTTTATCTTCCCTCCGTTGGCTTCCCATCGAGGCAAGATCTATCTACAAGACTGCCTGTATCACCCACAAAGCCTTGCACTCCTCCTCTCCTCGCTACTTGGCGAATAAACTGAAACTCTCTGGAGGCTCTAGACCATCACGTAATGCGGAAAATTTATTGCTTGAACCTCCCACTTTCAAAAGGGAAAGATCGATGGCGCAATCCTTTTCAGGCAACGCGGTGAGAATCTGGAAGTCACTTCCGCCTCAGCTCCGGACCACCGCCTCTCCCAGGTCCTTCAAAACTGACCTCAAATTTCTCCTCCTTCAAAGACACTTCCAAATCTAATTCATGCCCTCTCTATTCCCTCAAGGAAGTTCTTTCACTATAGGAAATTCTGTACTCCATGCCTATAGAAGTGCCTTCCTAGTGTGTTCTTGTGTTTTGAGTGTCTACCACTTATTGCAGTATTATACCTCTACTTGTATCTTGCATGCTTATGTAACATGCACACTTGTCACTTTTTAGGTCTCTGCCTGCACCAGCGCTTGCGCTGGTCTGGCCGAGAGTTTTAGTAACCGGGTTTTGGAAGTGCAAACCCACTGGCTTTTGGCTGGCGACCAGCTTGCGTTCACGTGAGCGTGCACGCGCGCCATTTGCCTTTCCTTCCCCTCCCTCACCCCTCCTCCCCCTCCCTCACCAGAGAGCGCATTTCTTTTTTTGCAGTATTTGGGTTTCTTCTTCAGAGAACAATTCCGACCCTCCCTTCCACAGCACCGTTCACAGAAGATGGGCAGACACCACCCACAGATACTCTGATACTTTTTATAGAGGCCTGCAAATTATGAGTAGTTCTCAAAATCGCAGAGCTATTATACTAGCTTCCCCGCACCCACGCTTTTAGTCCATTGATTTAATAATAAAAGGATTCTTATTTAGAATGGGAAAAAATGTTTTAAAAAAGAATCCTTTCTGTTGATAGGTAAATGAAAGCGCAGGAGAATCAATGTCTTTCAAATGCTTATTACATAGTCAGTCACGACTCTCAGATATGGTGGCCACATTCCACACCCACCCTTCTACTGTGGATATCATGGTCCATCCAACGCACACACAGACACGTTTGTCTCTTTTTACATAATATTAACTGTTATTACTGTTAATACGGATTTATTACCGAACTCAACGGTGCTCTTGCTGTCGACTTCGGTGGGATGAAACGCAGCATCAGCCCTGCCCTGATTTGACCCTGTTGCGGACAGGCTACACACAGATCGTTACAGTGGGTGCATTCACCCACTGGGCTGTCTCTCCAGGCTATGTATGAGGCTGCCTGCCTTCCTCACTGCTCTGTGCCTGGGTCCTGCGATTGGATCCAATGAAGGGATGCGTGGGTTCGGGTGTGGATTATCACGGGGAGGGGCGGTGTGCTTTCTGCTGTATACAACCCAACATTATATCAGAACTCCCTGTCCACACACCCAGAATATAATATCCCTGAGACCTGTTTGTTTTTTCCAGTTCCCGGAAACCCCTTCCTTTGAAACAACAGGCCCTGCTGATAATCCCACAGTAATGTCCTTTGTGGATCCAAGTCCCTTTCCTGAATGGGCTCCTCTGGCAGCTTAGGTGCACTCAGAGGCCGATGAGGTAGATCAGCAGGTCAATGCACCTACTGTGCACGCCCCTCTGTAACCTGCAGGTCACGGGTTCGAATTGCAGTGGGTCGGCTCAGAGTCACTCTTCCCAGGGTGATTAACATTGCCTCGCTTGACGACGCCTGTTATTAAAGCGACAACAGCCAGTTGTGTTTGTGGTGCGTAATGTACACACCCCAGGGTCACATTTCAAATCCGTGCATTTATCTCAAGGTCTGATTTCAGAGACGGTCATCAGAACGCTTCTAGCTCGGTTAAAAGTTCTTTTTGTGTTGGTTTTGTGCGCGCGTTCTGTTCTCAGTTTAGGAGAATTACATATTCGCGGCTGGACATTTTCTCAGCAGTCTAAATTCCCCCCTTTTTATGGTGATTTCTTCATTTCCGTCTGTATAACCAAGTGTTCCCGCTGCGGTGTATTAAAAGCGTTGCCTCTCTGAGAGACTTCTTTCTAACATGAGGCCTGCTGAAGTCCTTCTTGGTGAGACAAACTCCCCCCGCCTGTGTTCTGCACAACCCGTGACGGTGGAAGGGCAGGGGATGTGAGGATTCAAATAACTGTACCAGTGTTTTCACTGCCCCCTCCCACAAATCCCACTTTGCTGCACCTTTTCCGGGCGCATCAGTTGCCAGCCTGGTGCTTGTGCCGGGACAGTGCACAGAGCAGAACTGCACGCTGATTGGTCAGCGAGTCTGTCTGACACGTGTGACGCACGGGTTGGGTGGGTATTGGGGTGCCTCGACCAGCACACCCTCCTGTCAGGTGACTTTCACATGTGGACGCCTCGATGTGCCTCGAAGCTAGACTTGGCCCACGGCACACTTGCTGACTTGGGGCATCAAAGTGATTTATATATTGAATTTCAAGAGATATTGGGGGGGAGGGTGCTTTGAAAAATAACAAATAAATGTTTTAAAAAAACAAATGTAACATGGATTGTTAGAGAGAGAAGCATGTGTTTACGCTGTGCCTCGTTCCCTCCCTCTCTCCGTCCCTTCCTCTCTCCCTCCCTCCCGCTCTCTCTCCTTCTCTCTCTCACTTCCTCTCTCCCCCTCACTCTCCCTCTCTTCCTCCTTTCCTCTCTCCCTCCATCTCTTCCTCTCTCCCTCCCTTCCTCTCTCCTTCCCTTCCTCTCTCTCCCCCTCCCTCGCTCCCTCACTCTCTCCCTCCCTTCATCACTTCCTCTCTCCGTCCCTTCCTCGCTCCCTCCCTTCCTCTCCCTCCCTTCCTCTCTCCGTCTCTTCCTCGCTCCCTCCCTTCCTCTCTCTCTCCCTCCCTCTCTCTCTCCTTCCCTCCCTCTCTCCCTCCCTTCCTCCCTCCCTCTCTCCCTCCCTCCCTCCCTCTCTCCCTCCCTTCCTCTCTCCCTTCCTCAGTCCCTCCCTTCCTATCTCCTTCCCTTCCTCTCTCCGTCCCTTCCTCGCTCCCTCCCTTCCTTGCTCCCTCCCTTCCTCTCTCCGTCCCTTCCTCACTCCGTCCCTTCCTCACTCCCTTCCTCTCTCCTTCCCTTCCTCTCTCCTTCCCTTCCTATCTCTGTCCCTTCCTCTCTCTGTCCCTTCCTCGCTCCCTCCCTCTCTCCCTCTCTCCTTCCCTTCCTCTCTCCGTCCCTTCCTCGCTCCCTCCCTTCCTCTCTCCTTCCCTTCCTCTCTCAGTCTCTTCCTCTTTCCCTCCCTCTCTCCTTCTCCTCTCCGTCCCTTCCTCTCTCCCTCCCTTCCTCTATCCCTCCCTCTCTCCTTCCCTTCCTCTCTCCTTCCCTTCCTCGCTCCCTCCCTTCCTCTCTCCCTCCCTCTCTCCCTCCCTCTCTCCTTCCCTTCCTCTCTCCATCTCTTCCTCTCTCCCTCCCTTCCTCTCTCCCTCACTTCTCGCTTCTAGCATTCAACTGCCTCGGATCATGTGTTAAATATTTATAAGGTGAAAGCATGCACAAGTTGCAGTAAAGCGTGCCTTCTCCAATGATTGAGATCTTATAAGAGGTTTCCCCATGCCCTCTTCTCGTTTGATTGAACTGCAGGTACTGCATGTATCAACGAGGTGTGTGGGATCCCTTTATGTTAAATTGCATCTCTTACCAAACTTCCAAACACCTCTGGCAAAACACTTATAAGGTCCAGAGGCGAGACCTATTGGCTATGCCAATGCTTGTTCCTGTTGTAACGTATCGTTTGCTACCTTTTTTTGTATCTTGTTTGCTTTTGTTACTTGCACAATTATCACTTTGTCCTCATTTAACGTAACGTTTGCTTTTGTAACATGCCCACTTGTAATTTTCTCCTCATGTAACGTCACTGTTCCTATTGTGAAGCGCTCTGACACCTTCGGGTAAAGTCCGCGCTATATAAAAACGCATAAATAAATAAATAAATAATTTCGTTTGGTTTGAGTTTGTCAAAAACGACAATAAATAGGATTGCTCGGTTCCTGGTGGCTCGGTTGGCCATGCCCCATTTCTGTCACCCTCACTTCTCGTTTTAGAGGTTCCCGAAAGAAACTCTTTTACATTCAGTATTACGTATTGAACGACCGAGTACTTTTCCCATTTAACTTTAAAAAAATGTAACTTAAAAAAATATATAGATAAAAGATCCTTAGTGTAATAATATGAACAGAAAGAATACGTCTGGGCATGACGAACGTCGAAAAAACAATAAAGGTAATGACGACAGTAAAAGGAACAATAAAGGTAATGACAAAAGGGAAAGGAACACTATTGGGGAATACGGGAATCGTTCCCCCTACCACTCGCATGCTAAGCGAACGCTCTTCCATTTGAACTAATTCCCCTCCCATAGCTGCTATCTTCCGGATGTAATCTGAACTGCGCATGTCTGTTGTCGGTGTGATCTAGTAGTTCCTCCTATCTTTTAATCAGTAGAAAGACGTGTGAAGTGCCAGTGAAACTAGCCCCTCTTACCTCCACTCCTGGCTTAACTCACCGTGCAGACTCTTATGAAACAATCTCGGGGAGCAAGGATGGGAGAAGGGTGAAGCGCGGACAGGTAATTTGTGGTGTTACTTTATTTTGTGTGCAAGTTGTGTTTGAACAGTAGTGCAATGGCTGTTTGCCAGCAGAGGTTCCTTTCAGAATCTTGTTTTCTGAGATGCCCTTGGAGTGGGCATTTATTTTGCAAATTACAAAACTCAAAACACACTCTCTGCACAGTAACCTTCCATCAGAAGTTCCACATAAAAAATAAATAGACGCACGAGGGGAATTAGCTCAAATGGTAGAGCGCTCGCTTAGCATGCGAGAGGTAGCGGGATCGATGCCCGCATTCTCCAAGCTGTTCTTTTTCATCCCTCACATACCACATTTTCCTTCCTAAAATTAGCGACGAGACATAGGTTTGCTTTGTAATTATAGTTTGGCTGCTATAGTGACTGGGTAACACGAATGATCACCTGTTAACAGGTTATCAATATTTGCTAAAGAGCTAGCATCCATGCTGCCTGTAAAATGTTATTTTTGTACATCGTTTCTAAAAGCTTTGGATAGTTTTCGTGTTTGATAGTTGCTTAAAACGTTACACGTCCAGACAGAAATAAAACACAGGTACTCATTCTGAGTACTCTAAAACACATTAAATATTTCAAATGAAATTATCTCAGATTTTTCCCGTTCTGACAATTTACAGAAATATCAATAAAACGCGGAACTACCGTAGTGTGCACAGAAAACCCCTACAAAACAACACCCTGCAAAGGCTAGTTTAAAGTGCACTGCAGATAAGTGAGGTAAACTTGAAGTAAATGTGATGTCTGACGAATACCACAAGTTCTGCCACTCGTGTGCAGAACATGGTCAACCTGATTACTGTAAGACTCCTATTACGTAATTGGTGCATGGGGTTAGTTACTTCAGTGAAACTGTACACGAGCACCACCGTCTGCAGCAGCTCGTGTCAGACGCACCTTTGGCAACAGTTTGAGCAACTGGTAATTAATATCTAAGATTCCCATGTCTTGTTATACCTACTAGTCCTCCGGTCTTTCTTACATCTGCATAGCTGTCCGTTCCTTCGTCCTGAACCTACCTTTTCAAACCTTAATCCTACTTTTATCTCACAGTCGCATGGGCGTGGAAACCGTAGGGGACAATGTAATGTATCTACCAGATTTTGGAGTTGTGGGTTGCAAGGAAGAAAGTCCCCCCCAGACTTTTAATTGGAAACTGACAGACCCCTCATTCTTGCATAGCCGACCAGCTCACTGTGTGCCCCTTGAAAGCCCAGGGGTGTCCAGTTTGCACAATGCCTAGATCATTCCCCATACTTTCCCCAGATAAACTCTATTGTAAATTCCTCAACTAACAACCGAAGCACATTAGAAAATCCTTCCTTGTGGTGGCTTCCTGACCCAGCCGTTTCCCAGTTTCACTCCATCCAAAAACAACAGTGTTGATTTTCAGTAGGCAAAAAACACTTAACCTCTCTCCAATACCTGTGCTAGGTGTTATTAAAATGCACTTAACCTATCTTATTTTCCAAAATCTCCCTTATCCCCAATACGTATACATTATTGACAAGACAAATGCCCCACATTGTCTCTAAAGAAACCAAACAGCTTTTATATTATTCTTTCAAACCATAACATAGCTCTTCCTTCCTTTCTGCTAAATAACAGCACTTCCAGATTTATATTATCGGTCGCCCTGTTTGTTGTGGTTGACGGACCACCCCTTTAAACACACATGGGGGCAGATCCTTTCACACTGCCTTGTACCTCCACCCATTGTCCCTTCCTCTTACCTCTTTTTTCATACTCATCAAAAAGCCCACCTCGGTAGACCTCACTAATATATTTCTTGCTGCATTAATTAGCACCAAGTCTGATGGTGCAATTTCCTCCTATAAGGCTGACAGCGTTGTTTCCCGATGCCTCCTCAATCCATTTGTCACTGTGCCACGTGCCTGTGCCTCCATTCAAGAACCTATCTGTTGCCTGGAAGGTCGCCTTGCTGCTTTTTGCCTCCTCACTTATCTAGAGACCAGTTACATACATCAAACCTGCAATGTCATCTTTTGCTGTGTTTACGGCCTGCACATTTCTTCAGTAGCAGCCACCACACCAAAGATGCAGTGGGAAACAAACATTGGCAAAGCCAATAGATCTTGCCTATGCAAGAGCTATTGGCTTTGCCAAAGTGTTTTAGCCATGTTGTACTCCAACATGGCTGCTTTTTCAGCATGGCTGAAAGTTAGAGGTGTAGAGGAGAGTGGCGTGGAGTGTCGTAGAGTGGAGTGGGGAAGAGTGGAGTACATTGTTGTGGAGTGAAGTGTCATGGAGTGGAGTTTCGTGTTGTAGAATGGAGTAAGGTGGTGTAGAAAGGAGTGGCGCAGTGTGAAGGGGCACAGAGTAGACCAGAGTGTCATAGAGTGGAGTGTCATAGAGTGGAGTAGAGTGTTGTAGAGTGGAGTAGCAGTGGAGTGGAGTAGTGGATAAGAATGGAGTAATGTCTTGTAGAGTGGAATAATGTGTCGTAGAGTGGAGTGGAGTATAGTGGAGTGGTGTAGAGTGGAGTAAAGTGGCATAGAGGGAGTTGTGTAGAGTGGCATAGAGTGGAGTTGAGTGTCGTAGAGCAGAGCAGAGAAACATAAATTGGAGAAGAGTGTTTTAGAGTGGAGTGTTGTAGAGTGGAGGGGCATACAGTGGTGCATAGTGTGAACTGTCGTAGGGTGAAGTGTTCTAGAGTGGAGTGGCATAGCGTAGAGTGGAGTAAAGTGTTGTAGAGTGGAGTGTCGTGGCCTAGAGTGGAGTGGCATGCTGTGACGTAGAATGGAGTAACGTGTTGGAGAGTGGAGTGGTATAGGGTGCAGGAGTGGAGAGTAGCGAGGCATAGACTGAAGTAGAGTGTTGTAGAGTGGCATTAAATGTAGTGGAGTGGCACAGAGTGGCATACAGTGGAGTGGTGTAGAGTGGAGTAGCGGAGTAGAGTTTTGTAGAGTGGAGTTGCTTAGAGTGTCGTAGAATGGAGCGATGTACAGTGGAGTAAAGTGGTGTGGAGTGGCATGAAGGGAATTGCGTGGAGTGGCGTGGAGTGTCATAAAGTGTAGTGGCGTAGAGTGGAGTAGAGTGTTGTACAGTGGCCTAGAATGCAGTAGATTGTCGTGGAGTAGCATAGAGTGTTAGTAAAGTGGAGTGGCATAGAGTGATGTAGAGGAGTGAGGTAGAGTGGAATAGTGGAGTAGAGTGGAGTAGAGAATTGAGAATGGAGTGTGATAGAGTGGTGTAGAGTGAAGTGGAGTGTTATTGAGTGGAATGGCAGAGAGGGGAGGAGTGTAGAGTGGAGTGGCATAGAGTGTTGTAGAGTGGAGTGGCGTATAGTCGATTGGCATAGCGTGGCGTAGAGTGGAGTGGCATAGAGTAGTGTAGAGTGGAGGGTCATAGAGTAAAGTGGAGTACAGTGAAGTAGAGTGGAGTGGCGTAGAGTTTTGCAGAGTGAAGTGGAGTGTCATAGAGTGAAGTGTTTGTAGAATAGAGTGTTGTAGAGTGGAGTGTCGTAGAGTGGAATGACGCAGAGTGGAATAGAGTGGCGTGGAGTGGCATTGAGGGAATTGCGTTGAGTGGAGTAGAGTGTCGTAGAGTGGACTGGCATAGAGTGGAGTAGAGTGTCATTGAGTGGAGGTGATAGAGTGGAGGAGTGTAGAGTGGAGGGGCATAGAGTGTTCTGAAGAGTTATAGAGTGGAGGGTCATAGAGTTAAGGGGTGTAAAGTGGAGGGGCGTAGAGTGAAGGAGCACAGAGTGGAGGGGTTTAGAGTGGAGTAAAGAGTCATAGAGTAGAGTGAAGTGGCATAGCGTGGAGTGGCATAGAGTGGAGTAGAGTGGCATAGAGTGGAGTAGAGTGGCATAGAGTGGAGTAGAGTGGCATAAAGTGGAGGGGCGTATAGTGGAGGGACGTAAAGTGGAGGGGCACAGAGTGGAGGGACACAGCATGGAGTAAAGTGTCATAGAGTAGAGTGAAGTGGCATAGAGTTGAGTGGCATGGAGTTGCATAGAGTGAGGTAAAGTGTCGTAAAGTGGAGTTGCTAAGAGTGGAGTAGAGTGTCGTAGAGTGGAGTGTTGTAGAGGGGAGTAAAGGGGCATGGAGTGGCGTGAAGGAAATTGCATAGAGTGGCGTGAAGTGCCTTAGAGTGTAGTGGCGTAGAGTGGAGTAGAGTGTTGTAGAGTGGTCTAGAATGCAGTAGAGTGTCGTAGAGTGGAGTGGCATAGAGTGATGTAGAGTGGAGTAGAGTGGAGTAGAGAATTGAGAATGGAGTGGCATAGAGTGATGTAGAGTAGAGTGGAGTGTTGTAGAGTGGAGAGGCAGAGAGTGGAGGGGCGTATAGTGGAGTGGCATAGAGTGTTGTAGAGTGGAGTGGCGTAGAGTTGATTGGCATAGAGTGGAGTAGAGCGGAGTGTCTTAGAGTGTTGTAGATTGGAGTGTCATGGAGTGACGTAGAGTGGAGTACATTTGCAGAGTAGAGTGGTGTAAAGTGGCATAAAGTGGAGTGTCATAGAGTGTCATAGGGTGGAGTAGAGTAGAGTGGCGTAGAGTGGGGGGGCGTAGAGTAGAGTGTCTTATAGTGGCATAGTGTAGAGTGGAGAAAAGTGTCGTAGAGTAGAGTAGAGTGACATAGCATAGAGTGGAGTAAAGTGTCATGGAGTGGAGTGGCATAGCGTGGAGAGTCGTAGAGTGCAGTGTCATACGGTGGATTGTCGTACAGTGAAGTGTTGTATAGTGGAGTGTTCTAGAGTGGAGTGTCAAAGAGTGGAGTGGCGTAGAATGAAGTTAAGTAGCTAGAGTGAAGTGACATAGAGTGGCATAAAGTGGAGTGTCGTGAGATGGAGTGGAGTGTCGTGAAGTGTTGTTGAGTGTCATAGAGTGTAGTGTCATAGAGTAGATTGATGTGGAGTGGCGTGTAGTGCCATAGAGTGGAGTGTCGTAGACTGGAATGTTGTAGAGTGGAGTGTCATAGAGTGGCATAGAGTAGAGTAGAGTATCGTGGAGTGGAGTGGTGTAAAAGGGAGTATGCATGGTGTGGTAGCATACTGCAATTACAGACAACACATTTTCAATTGAAATGACCGTTATATGTGCGCATAGAGTATTAGTGATAAAACTATAAAGTGCACAAACGTGTATAAATGGCATCACTTAGTGTATTATTTGTTTTGATCGTAATAAAATATTTGTTTCCACCACACTTCACAATTACTAAAAATGTGCTTCATTTGTGTTTTCCTCACTCTGATATATTCTGAAATATTTGCGCAGTTTATTTATAGACATTTAAATCTTGCTGTGTCCTAGAAAAAAACATTTCCTTTCCCACCTCCAGTATCCAGCAAGGTTGTCACATAAATCCTCTCACTTTAAAGTCAGTGAAAGAAAAGTAAACACCAAGCTCCTTTGGAAGACGGAGCCTGACATTTGACCTCTGCCTTTGAATGCACACCAAATGTGACAAGATAAGAAAAAAATGTAAAGGTCTGTTAACAGAAAACTAACACTCGTGGAAGAATAGAAGGAGCGATGATAAACAGGCTGTGATCCATGGGAGGGACAAAGACGTGCAGGACAGCCTAAAACAAATAAAGCCAGCAAATACAAAGCAAGAAAATGTGAGTTACAGAAGACAAAGCCAATGGTAAGCAATAGGCGGAATTTATTCCCAAGGAAGCTTTCAGAATGTACCTAGGAAGTCTTTTCGCGACCAGACACCTGCGCTGTCTGGTAGGTTTTGACCTAACAAGTAGTCTTTTCGCAGCTGCATCGTAGGCTTTGACATAAAAAGGAATGGAGGGTGTCAAAAAGACTTCGATCAGTAATCCGTCTAAAATGCCCTCTGGGAGCACACACAGACTATGTACTTCACCTGTCTCTCCTTTACTCCACTCTATCTCAGAGCCAAACCTTCATTATTTCCTACATCCTCAGCCATGCAGTTCCATATTTATGCTCCTTCAGACTCACATGCTCATAAAGGCTGATTTAAGGTGACTGATCTAATGCCAGAAGCTTTTTCACACATTTCTTTACTCTTTACAAAAACGTATCCTTGCCACACAGGAACACTGAAATCCCTAAATGTCGGCCCTTTGCAATACCGTCCTGGGCCTAATAGTCTCCCACCCCTAGTGTTTCTTTTACACCTCACACCGGGCACAGCTAACTCCTCTTGTGTGTGCCCCTCAATCAATCAATCAATCAATCAATCAATCAGGGGTTTGTTAAAGCGCGACTACTCACCCGTAAGGGTCTCAAGGCGCTAGGGGTGTGGGGGGCGCAGGTTCCATCCATCAAGGAGGGGGTCTGTCGAAGAGCCAGGTTTTGAGGTTTCTTGCGAAGATGGGGAGCGATGTTGTCTGTCTGAGGTGGAGCGGAAGGGCGTTCCATGCTTTGGCCGTGAGGAAGGAGAAGGAGCGGCCTCCCGATCTGGTCTTTCTGGTGCGGGGGACCACGGCGTAGGAGAGCTGGGCTGATCGTAGGGTCCTTTGGGGTGCGTGGAATTTGAGTCGGCTGTTCAGGTATGCTGGTCCGGTGCCGTGGAGGGCCTTGTGTGCGTGGGTGAGCATCTTGAAGGTGATTCTCGCCTCGACAGGGAGCCAGTGGAGTGTGCGCAGGTGCTGGGAGATGTGGCAGTGTTTTGGCAGGTTGAGGACCAGTCTTGCGGCGGCGTTCTGGATGTTCTGTAGCTTGCGGGTGAGGTTTTTGTTTATTCCCCTCACTTACATGTTGAAGCACTTTCCTGTCCACCGGGTAAACGCTACGGAGATTCCTATGCACCACAGCGGTTGGAGTTGCGTTTACACCTTAGGCAATCTTGCCAATGACAGATGGGGCACTGTGCCTGACTACTGCAGGTACCACTGGTGAATCCAGCATCTTGATTTCCTTGCATCACTGGTTGTGTATTACAACCTAAATTACCGATGCAATGCTTAGTTCTGTCACTTTTTGCACATTTTTCTACTTTCATGGCAGTAGCTAATAATAGATCCTAAAGAAAGCCACAACACTCTCCAGGTCATTGGCTGAAACCTGTCGATCACTCTCTACTACGACTGTATCTAATGGTTCCCGTTGTACCTTCTGTTTTTAATCCTAGTGCAAGGATAAACTAGATGTGGTCAACCCTGTAGCTAGTTTTAATTCACCCATTCACTTGCACTGCACCCTTCACAACATCCTGCGAGCTCACATTGTGTTTTAGTAACAACCCCTCTAATACAAAAAAACATCCCTGAGCTCCTCCCTCGCAGCGAGGAGGTTGTAGCCTGCACCATGACTAGGTTTCATGGTGCGAGGAGGATTCCCAATGATGAAGCATGCCACCATTGGTGGGTGAGGGAAACCGTCCTTTAAAGGGACGCCTCCTTTTAAGTCAGCCCCTGTTTGCGTTCTCTCTTTTCATAAGACCTGAGGACTCTTTGTGTATTGAGTTACTTGATCTGTGGAGTTTGCCCTCGCTGGTCTTTAAAATCTCCTTGGGCCCCCTTCTGTGTAAATATAAAAGCACCAGAGCTACCTGCCAAGGCATTCCTACATTTTGGGCCTACCTATCTTTATTCTACCTCGCTACTCTATGGCCCCCTTTTCTGTTCTGTTCTATTAGTCTTTATTTGCCATCCTCCTTCCCCAGTCCAGAGGAAAGAGTTCAGTTCAGCTTATCAGCTTCAGACATAACCATCTTTTGAACTTTCACATCCCTGGACTTGTCAGTCCCCTTCTCTATCCCCAAGCTTTCGTGTCCATCCATCGTCCATCAAAATGGTGCCAT
This sequence comes from Calotriton arnoldi, assembly GCA_963921515.1. Taxonomy (NCBI): domain Eukaryota; kingdom Metazoa; phylum Chordata; class Amphibia; order Caudata; family Salamandridae; genus Calotriton; species Calotriton arnoldi. Next base: position 1,777,305 of record CAWUFW010001232.1, read on the forward strand.
CCTGTACATGCGGACCCTCTCTCAACGTCAGATCTAATAGTCCACTCTTTACTACCTGAGGCTCAATGGCCAACCTTTCACTCCCCTGGATGAACAGTCCACCTCCCCCTCTCATGGACCCAACTGTCCACCTTCGCCTCCCTCTACGTGACAGTCCATCTTCACCACCATCTTCACCATCTCTGAGCTTCCCATTCCACATATAAGAGCACTCTGTCCTAGACCTACTGAGCCCCTCTAAGCAACGAATAAACCTCATCTTTATTCATACTGACCCTAGTAGTTAAACGTTTCTATCCTGTACAGGATCCCCCATCTTGGGCGTAGCAGTCTACTTTTAACCATCTGGGCGTAGCAATCCTCCTTTAACCCTTTTAGCATTCTCGACCTGTACTTAACAGTCCAGTGTCCCATCCCCTAGTCTTCAAGTCCCCACAGAGATCAAGGATTGGCCATATTGGCACCACGGACCTAGGATCCCGCCTTTCTTTAAAAGATCTTGTCCCACTGGCTGTTTCCTTCTCTCTAAAGTTATTGGGATGCTATGGGCATTTTCAGTAAAGCAATATGTTCTCAGTCTGAAAGGGTCGCCAGACTCATTGATGCCATGTATGTAGCCACAAATCATGACCCACCTTTCCCTGCAGACCTTTCGTTTCTTCCTACATATTCGCTCTGAAACCAGCGTCCTTGTACATTCCTCATGGGGATCCACTGAATATCTTCTTGTTCATCCCCTATAACGCTCATGTACCTGAACAGCACACTGGGTGGCTCAGGGTGCCTTCCAAATCTTCTGCTTTGTTGCCTGCATCAAATGCGACTCCAGTTGCTTGCCTGTGGCTATGTACAACAATCTCGGCTTCAGCCCCATCCTTACCATGCTCAGTGTCACCTTCAATGAACCTTTTGACTTTTCACCTTCATTCCCTTGTACTTGCTGAGTCACATCCTAAATGTCCAGCTGCCCTAAAACTATTCACTCTAGCACCTAATACCAGTTGCCTGTATCAGATGCAACACCAGTTGCTTGCTTCTCCTCTTCACCCCTATCCTTACCATGCTCAGTGTGTACTTGCTGAATCTCCTCTCAAATGTCTAGTTGCCCCTAAAACTAATTACTCTGGCACCTAAGAGCTTTTCATTTACTAGGCCATGCTTTCTGCAAAGCCCACACTAAAGTACTTCACCCATACTCTAGAACCTTAGCTGTTGCCAGTCACTTGTGGTCCATGGCCGCGGTTTTCTTCTGCTGCCACTTCACAGCTCTTGATATCGCTGTCTCTTTCTTCTCACTCTCCAACTCTGAGGGTCTTCCCTGTATTCAGAGACACCAAATTCCCTCCCACTAGTACACACCTGTCTCTACTTCCCCATTCCAATTTCCCCCAAGATCATGTACCCTACTCCTCACCCCTTACCTTTGACGCCATCCCTCGCTGTGTTTCCTACAGTTCCCCACCTTGTCAGCTCTTATCCAACTTCTGCTGTCTTCCATGCATCTCCCCATTGCACTATAATCCCATCACCCCATAACCAGGGGTCCTCTTTGTCCTCCCTTTTCCTACTATTTGAACTGTATTGCAATTGCCTTTATATAGTGTGGGGACAGCAGACTATGAGGAAGGCTAGAGACACCTGTAAGTGCCTAAGCATGGGCCTGACCAAGAGACTCCTGGGTGGGGAACTGAGATCAGTGTTTGTAAGCTAAGTGTCATGGTATCTTGGAAGCTTGGGACGTCACACCACATCCATGTACCCACTGGGGCAAGGAAGGGTAATGGGAGTGATGACGATTATCTGTAAGTAACTGGGACACTTTCTTCTCTGCCTGCGCTGTTCAGGCCTTGACCTCTTCTATTGCCTCCTCCATTGAGGACATTTTTCCTTCAATATGTTTATTGGATTGCTGTGCGTCTCGGCTCAACAAATCCTGTCTGTCTTTCACTCCTCCAGTTATATTCCTTTTGGAGACATTGCAGCTGCACTCAGTTCCCTTGAGTTCCACTCAGCCTGCAGCACTGCATCTCACCACGAGCCCTCACTGCATCTCAGATCCCAGCCGCAGAAGAGAGCAGTGTCGAAACTCCACACAATGACAGCAATCTCAAAGCCTGGGAAGTTCTGCAACTTAATAACCATTTATGTAGCACTCAATCCAAAGTTACTTTTTGGCACTTAATAATGCATGCTTAATACTACCCCACTAAATCCATTTTATCACCCTTAAAAAAACGACTGACTGAGTCAAATCATGCAAGGTTTGAAGAGTATGCTCTTTACGTGCATGGAGAGGATTCAAGGGTCACAAAAGTCTGATCATGGTCATAATTTATAACCTGCAGGTACTGAAGTAGCGCTACAACAAGCCCACGGATCTGACACACAATGCAAATCTGTAATCTGCATGTTACACGCTATGCTTTGCAGCAGACACATTAACACTCTGGGCTCTGTTCTGATTATCCAGACATGAGACCAAAGAGTTCACTCAGTTATCTCCAGCCAGTGTATTGACCACCAGAGTTATCTTATTACTACGGTGCCCTTATACTTGTTGAATATCCATAGTTCTCTTTCACAGGTCCCTTGAGCCAGTTTAAGATCATTTAAAATGCAGTCCTTCGTCTGTAAGCAATTAATTGCGCGACCGTGTGATTCCTTGATGCCAATTTCTTTTGGTTTCAGTTTGTCAAAAACGACAATAAACAGGACTGCTCGGTTCCTGGTGGCTCCCCCTCTCTGTCACCCAAGCTTCTTGTTTCAGGGGCTTCTGAAATAAACTTTTTCACACTCAGTACTACGTATTAAACGACCTGAGTAGTTTTCACATTTTACTTTTAAAAAATGTAACGTAAAGAAATAAAGATAAACTATTCTTATTGTAATAACATGAACAGAAAGAATATGTCTTGGCACGAGGAATGTTGAAAAACCAAACTGGAGAATGCGGGCATCGATCCCGCTACCTCTCGCATGCTAAGCGAGCGCTCTACCATTTGAGCTAATTCCCCTGCCGACCCTTTTGTCTTCCTGCTGTTATATGAACTGCCCATGTTTGGTTTGACTTGATAGTTCTTTCATTCCGTCATTTACTCATTAGAAAGATGTGAGAAGTCAGAAGTGGCAATGAAACGAGCTCCTCATAGCACCACGCACGGTTTAGCGCTGCGTCCAGACTTTTGTGAAACAATCGGGGGACAGCGTGAAGCGCAGGTACACGGGCTGGTGATTTGTGGTTACTTTGTGTGCAAATTGTGTTGGAACAGAGTGCAATGCCGTTTTACCAGCAGAGGTGCCTTTCAGAATAGTGTTTTTAGACGCCCTTGGAGTGGGCAGATATTTCGCAAATAAAAAAAATACATCTATGCACAGACCTTCCCTCGGAGGATGCACATATAACGGAGGAGAGACCCCTGCTATACATATAGCCATGGGTACCGGAGGATGCACATATAACGGAGGAGAGACCCTTGCTATACATATAGCCATGGGTACGGGCAGGGCATCAGTGGGGAATTAGCTCAAATGGTAGAGCGCTCGCTTAGCATGCGAGAGGTAGCGGGATCGATGCCCGCATTCTCCAAAGTTCGTTCCTTTTCATCCCTCACTTCACAAACCACATTTTTCTTCCTAAAATTATCGACGAGACAGAGGTTTGCTTTGTAATTTACCAGTTGCTCAAACTGTTGCCAGAGGAGCGTCCGGTGCATAACGTGTGCTGCAGACGGTGGCGCTGGTTTAGCGTTTCACTGTAGTAACCAACCCCATGCACTAATTATGTAATAGGAGGCTGGCAGTAATTAAATTGACAATGTTCTGCACACGAGTGGCATAACTGGTGGTATTCTCAACTCATTATATTTACTTTTTTTTTTTTTTTTTTTTTTAAATCTGTTTTTTATTGATAGCGTTGCTTCACATTACATCTTTGCGGCTGCCCGCGGCCCACGCAGGGGGCCACCCTTTAGTGCCATTTGGGCACTAACCCACCCCCTCTAATGCCGGGACTCAGGGAGGAGTCCCCCTTGCCTTAGGCGCGTCACTTCCGGCGCGCCGAGGAGGTGGGGAGGGTATTTATGCCTCCCGGGGCCATCCTGGCGTCCTCTGTTGCGCCGGGCACGCCGTTTCGACTGTTGGTCTAGCGTCGTTGGCTTGATCCCGTGACTGGGTTTGGAGGTCGTGTTCTCGTCTGCCTGGTCGGGTCTGCACATCGCCGGAAGATAGGTTAGTGGTAATCCCCATAGGGCATGGGTGCATGTGGCACATTTAATAATGGTGCAGGATAATTATTGTTTTACTCTAGGAAACTGGGATCTTATGCCCAGGTTCTGTCTTTCTTTGCCGTCGGTTACCAGCCCAATGGTGGGAAAGTACAATTTTACACTTACTCTGGGCAATTACAACACAAAGAGAGGTGCTGCGAAATGTTGTTGAGACTGCATTGTGTAATTGGCTACAAGGGCCTTTAAGAGGAACATCTGCTGGCACCATATAGAAACAGGTACCATGTACACTGGGTGGGCATTTCTAGCTTTGAAAGAAAGTTGAGACAACACAGTAGAGGTTCAGTGCAAGGCCTCATTTGGTTGGGCAATTTCAATTGTAAATCATTAAACCAGTCAGCCCTGTGAATTAGGCAGGCATACGATTAGCTAAGATGTTTGTTCAAATCGGGTAGAGCATATCGACCATAATTAATAGTGGAACCAGGGACAGCTTTACAAAGCAATGTTGTAGATTTCCTGTGGAATGCTGGGTTGACAAGCATCAGGGATAAGGCCCTGACCTTTCACCCCTCCAGGGACCATCACTAATTCCGAGCAAGTAGGCGTGGAGCATAATAATCCCCCAGCGGGTAGCACAAGAGGAACGGATACACGTGAAGGGGTGACCTCATGACGCCCTGTCTTAGCAGTCCAGGTCACACCACAGAGGGCAAAGGCAAGGCCTCGGCCCCTGATGGACTATGTTTAATTTTAGTTGTGTGGGAGTGGGGCTCGCAATCTCGTCTCATCTCGCTATGTCTGGTCGATGCAGCTAAAATGTGCCCTCTGCAAACAAGGGCAGGTTACAGGTCGCTTCAGTTAAGCCATATTCACCCGCGCTTTAGCCAGGGCAGCAGGCGGGTTGTGGTAGTTGTCATCTAACAAGTGTGCTGCGGTTCAAAAAAGTTTGGTAAACACTGCGTTAGAGCACAGATGGCGACAAGGTATTATAGACAATTTGGCATTCCCAATATTCAGGAAAGGGCAGGTATTTGCACATATTGTTCCCCTCCGGTTCCCACAGACTTGTCTGCCCCCTGGGGTTATCTTTTTATGGGCTAGAACCAGAGATTGGAAGGGGCATCTTCTGCGACCTGTGTCCCAATTAAGTTGATAGTCAACGCTGGGGAGACGTACCAGGAAGGGCATGGTTACTACTTAGGTTGTCCCAAAGTTTTGGGGTCAAACTGAGTTGGAGCAGTAAGTCTACAGTCCTTAGGAAGCATTCAGCATTCCTTCAACCCAAGTAGGGGCAGCTAGCGGTACATAAGTATCAGCTAGTGGGTAATATACACCGGTTATTCAGCGACACCATGCCCCGGGGGCATTCGCGCTTCACAAAGACACAATTAGGTTATGGTCCATCAAGCACTATACACAGCGAATTGTAAGAGTGAAAGTAAGGTAGGTCGGACATCCCTGGTCTTCTACCTGCGCTGGCATATCGTGTCAAGAGTTGCTGGGGCAAAGGTATTGCTGACAATTATAGGTACATTTGGCATTCCCTTTCAAGGTGCAGGTAAAGAGATTTAACGTATGTGTATCCCGGGTCTTATGGCTGTGTAGCGCCATTCTCTTTAGAGGTATGTCCAGGGCGGGTGGTGTCTTATTGGCCTAGCCAGGACAGTGACACACACTTCACACGAACTGGAAACCCTATGAAGGCAGTCTACAACACAGACTGGTACGCTGGGATCAAAAATCCTCTTCACCAAGCTGCTGGGCATTATGTTGCCAGGGTCGTTGAATGACAGGCAAGGGCATTAAGGGGCCGTATTAAGCAACAGGGTCAGCTGCAGGGTGGACTGCGTAAGTTGTCACTCCACGAAAGGGTGCGGTGGCGCTAATAGTGGGCACAATACATATATTCTTTCAAACCATATTTGACACTATTAATGTGTTCACTAGGGTTTGGCAATCAAGAAGGTTTGTGCAATGTCTGGTCAACATGGCGAAGTAAGTGCATCCTAGAACCAAGGGTAGGTTCCATGTTGCTTCAGTTAAGCTCTAATGCCCCGCCCGGATAGCTGGACTAGCCAGGCTGGTTGGGGACGCTGGCAACCAACATAGTGTGCTGCTGTCCCAACAATTGGGGAAACAAGGTGTCAAGCACAAAAGGTACTATATAAAGAGAACGTTTGGCACGTCCAGTATTCAAAAAGCAAAAAAGAATTCAAATTTAACGGACCAGGTAATTTTCCACTGCTTGGTGGCACACGGTTGGCAGTGGGAACCCCCAATTTTGGGAATAAGCCAGTACGGGGGTAAACAAGGGCTTAGTCAATCCTGAATGTTAGGCACTATATTGCAGACAGTGCACACTGGTTTAAATCAGACAGAATCATGAACCTGGGAAGCCTAGGGGGTTACACCAGAGGGAACAAAAACAGGCGAAATTCCCATAAGGAATAAAGGATACAAGCTAAGTGCTTGAGGACACCCTTGCTCGTGGTCACATACTGCTAGTTATGAACATTCCTGTTCGCCATGCATTAGCAATCAAAGAGGACTGTGCAAATGTCTGGTCAACCTCGACAAAATATGTGCACTCTGCCCCATGGGCAGGTTACGGGTTGCTTCAGTCAGCACAGAAGCTTCTCGCGCTGATAGCCAAAGTAGACAGGCTTGGGTTCACAGGTGTTAAGGCACATACAGTGCTAGAAGTACTGCAACTACAGGTTACAGAAGGTTGGAGCCTACATTAGCTTGGAGGTCCCAGCTCACATGTTCACAGTTCTAAGGGTTTTCTTGGGCTCCTTCAGGCACGGGCCATCCAGGCGAACGCCTAAGGTTAAGTTGACAAACATGGAGTGCACTTGTCACCGGGGGCATGGACACGTTCCACTGGAACATGTAGGAGGCCCTAGAAAGCAGGTTGCAGGTGAGAATATAGCTGTTTTGGTGGGGGGCACTGGCGACGACGGGGGCCGCCTCCAGAGCTGTGGCGGAGTTACAGGGCGATCTGGAAGCAGATGGGTACAGAAGGGTACCTCTGCAGGAGCACAATAGGGGTGCCAGAGCCAAATCCCAGGAGCCTCATGGCAGGTTCCTGGAAAACCGCGTCGGCACCCCGTTAGTCCTTCGGGCGGTTGTGGGCCTGAACAACCGGGGGCTTGCCTTGCTACGCTCCGCCCTGAAAGGGGCGTGAGTAATAAGGGACCAATGTGTCACGTGATTCGGAAGGAGGATCACCCCATAAGGTGTAGCACTGATTCGGTTCTCTGCAGTGCTTGGCTCATCAGGCGGGCAGGGCAGCATAGGTTGGTTACAGCTGCCTGCCCTTGGATCACCCGTAAGATAACCCACCATATTGCATACTTTTGTATGGAATAAACCTGCAGCAATATTTTCCCAAACAAAAGTTGTGTTGTGTATTTATTTATCATGCATGCTCTGTTGTTGTGTGGGTGGGGTGTGTTGCCAATAATGGCACTATGCGGCTGCCCGCGGCCCACGCAGGGGGCCACCCTAAAAGGGCGGCCCTTTAGTGCCATTTGGGCACTAACCCACCCCCTCTAATGCCGGGACTCAGGGAGGAGTCCCCCTTGCCTTAGGCGCGCTAGGCGCGTCACTTCCGGCGCGCCGAGGAGGTGGGGAGGGTATTTATGCCTCCCCCGGCCATCCTTTCGTCCTCTGTTGCGCCGGGCACGCCGTCTCCCACCCTACCGCTTACCCGGCGTGGGGTGGCAGGCAAGGTACATGGAATGTTGTAATGTTTTATTTTGTGTTGCAGGCGGAGTTACAGGGCGATCTGGAAGCAGATGGGTACAGAAGGGTACCTCTGCAGGAGCACAATAGGGGTGCCAGAGCCACATCCCAGGAGCCTCATGGCAGGTTCCTGGAAAACCGCGTCGGTGTCCCGTTAGTCCTTCGGGCGGTTGTGGGCCTGAACAACCGGGGGCTTGCCTTGCTACTCTCCGCCGTGAAAGGGGCGTGAGTAATAAGGGACCAATGTGTCACGTGATCCGGAAAGAGGATCACCCCATAAGGTGTAGCACTGATTGGGTTCTCCACAGTGCTTGGCTCATCAGGCGGGCAGGGCAGCATAGGTTGGTTACAGCTGCCTGCCCTTGGATCGCCCGTAAGATAACCCACCATATTGAATACTTTTGTATGGAATAAACCATCAGCAATATTTTCCCAAACAAAAGTTGTGTTGTGTATTTATTTATCATGCATGCTCTGTTGTTGTGTGGTTGGGGTGTGTTGCCAATAATGGCACTATGCGGCTGCCCGCGGCCCACGCAGGGGGCCACCCTAAAAGGGCGGCCCTTTAGTGCCATTTGGGCACTAACTCACCCCCTCTAATGCCGGGACTCAGGGAGGAGTCCCCCTTGCCTTAGGCGTGCTAGGCGCGTCACTTCCGGCGCGCCGAGGAGGGTATTTATGCCTCCCCCGGTCATCCTGGCGTCCTCTGTTGCGCCGGCCACGCCGTCTCCCACCCTAACGCTTACCCGGCGTAGGGTGGCAGGCAAGGTACATGGAATGTTGTAATGTTTTCTTTTGTGTTGCAGGCGGAGTTACAGGGCGATCTGGAAGCAGATGGGTACAGAAGGGTACCTCTGCAGGAGCACAATAGGGGTGCCAGAGCCACATCCCAGGAGCCTCATGGCAGGTTCCTGGAAAACCGCGTCGGTGTCCCGTTAGTCCTTCGGGCGGTTGTGGGCCTGAACAACCGGGGGCTTGCCTTGCTACGCTCCGCCCTGAAAGGGGCGTGAGTAATAAGGGACTAATGTGTCACGTGATCCGGAAAGAGGATCACCCCATAAGGTGTAGCACTGATTGGGTTCTCCACAGTGCTTGGCTCATCAGGCGGGCAGGGCAGCATAGGTTGGTTACAGCTGCCTGCCCTTGGATCGCCCGTAAGATAACCCACCATATTGCATACTTTTGTATGGAATAAACCTGCAGCAATATTTTCCCAAACAAAAGTTGTGTTGTGTATTTATTTATGATGCATGCTCTGTTGTTGTGTGGGTGGGGTGTGTTGTCAATAATGGCACTTATAGCATTATCGTGTGTATCCTTACATTTCAACACTATACATTGATGTAGTACATTCTCTACGACCTATCAAATCACAATATTTTTGCAACGCCCTTTCATTTTATCTTAACTGTAAAACAACCCTCAATGAACCCACTGAACATAAACATTTCCCTCCTCCCTCCCCCCCCTTCCCGGCAGCTGTCAGCATCACTATTTGTGCAGTGTGTGGGCATTCAGGTCGGATGATATACCTAATTTAAGTTAGTGTGTGTGTGGGGGGAGTGGGGGGGTGATCCAGCGCTATCAATAAAATTTCTTCTCCTATATGCTTTGGACGTCCAGGTACAAATATCCCTTTTCCACAACTTATATCCATATGACGGTGGGGCCCATAACACCGCATAAACATTCACTCTCTCATATATTCCCTGGATTTCATCCGTTTACTTAGGAGAAAACAGTAAATGATTTGCTGGAAGGAGACGGGATACCTTTAAAATGACATAATACTTCTCAAACCTTAAGGTATTCCGCTCATTGGTCGATGGACCAACTAGTAGGAATCAGTTGATGGTGATTAAGACCAGCTCAATCACTATAAACCTTTAAACATTTATATTTATCATTGAGCTAAAGAACCACAGACTCATTGTTTTAAAGATAATAAAGTTTATCTAATTTTTAGAAGCATGAATAAGTTTCAAATTTATTATTCAGATTAATACATTTATCATCATTATAAGAATAAATTTAAGTTGCAATGCATACCTATTAGATGGAAAAACAAAGTTCGTCACAGCAATGAATTCAGATCACAGCATAGAAACTCCCGAAAAACTGTCTATATGTCCTGTAAAAACAGGCCTTCTCGACGGATCACCTATATGGTGTTTCCCGCCACAATCCAGTTCTTTTCCCCTTATAATATTTAAGAATAAAAAGGTCTAATAATATTAAAAATGGAAAAATCTATTAAAGCAAAAAGGTTTCTCCATCAGCAGCGTCCCGTGCTCAATAAAAATATAAAACAGCGGCTCCCGCAGCAACAACACCGGCAAAAAGCAGTAGCATCAGTAGGAGTCCCCCCTCCCTCAGAGTAGGTCTTCTTATACCCTAAAACTAGCTTACTAAGTGAAAATGTTACATCTTTGGGGGCGAGATTCTCTCTAATTGGTCCATTTGGGGTCAGTATACATCTCATTATGAATATCCTTGTTCCAACCAGTTCTTTGTGGAAAGTTCATACTTCTGTCGTTTCTCACGGGTTCATGACATTACCCATCCGCACATTGGTCTCTATCTGTATCCTTTTTCTGATACTTTAAATTGAACAGTTCATTGTTCATTCACGTATTCACTGCAACTTCTCACGCTTTTCGCAATGTCCTTCTTTGGCACACGTTTGTATAATAAGGTCATCGCAGCCTTGACCAAGCTTCCATCCTAGGCTTTGGGACGGTCACATGATCCCTCTGTTCACAGCCTTTCTCATTCGCGGAAATCATTTGCGCCTGCGTACTCTAGCTTGCTTGCCTCGGCAGCCATTTTACATCGCGGCACAACAGGCGTAAGCGAACTATTTATAAAGATAAACAGAACATAGTTAAGAATAAAGAATATAAGCCTTTTCGTTTCCCTCCCATCATTCTACGTACCCCAATTAAGGGGCCGATTCCGATCTCGGCCGGTAGGGCTCCGAATCGGATTCGGCTTAACCGGATCCGATTCGGAGCCCTATTGCCCGACCGATTCGTACGCGCGTCCGGGCGAGCGAGTACGATGCAAAATCGCCACCCGACTCGTCCGGGCGTCCCGACCGCTCCGACCGACTCGTTCCCGGGTCTAACCGCACCGACCGACTCGCTCGGACTCGACTCGCACCGCGCAATGGAGACGTTCCCCGGCCGGGTAAGTACAATGCGCGCCGCGAGCAGTCCGACCGAGCCGCGCACTCCGGCTCCAAAGAGCAGTCGGAGCCGTACTTTGGGGGTCCGTGTCGGACCCCCCTGTACCAGTAGCCGCGCGAGTCGCACACAGGGGGGACCCATGGGTCCCCCCTACCTGTGCGTGTACGGCGCGAGTCGCTTCGCCACGTACACGCTGTAGGGGGCGCCCTTGTCCGCCTCGCACCCATTGAGTCAATGGGAGCACGCGTACGCGTTGTACGACAGGCTCCCATTGACTTCAATGGGAGTCCGACCGACTCGAGTCCGATGGCATACGTGCGCATCGTACTCGTTCGGTCGGGCTGCACGGGTCCGATTCGGTCGGAAATCTCTCCGGGTCCGGCTCAATCGGAGAGATTTCCGGCCCAAATCGGAATCGGCCCCTAAGTGTTACCTAGCAAAAGCGACATATAAAGCTATTTCTTACTTACCAACCGCTTTACTTTGCCACCACACAGTTTATTTTCAAGCACAAATCATGCAATTATTATTCTAATTAGTACGCAAATCATTAGATTTATGTTATCCACGTTAACAAATGAAAGTAAATTAGTTTGCACGGATATAGCGTGTTACCCATAACCCTTATCATGAGACATACATGGTTGGTTATTTACTAAGACGAACCTGTGTGTTAATTATTCAACGTAAATATTAGGAGGTTACATTTTTTTTGTTTACCCTGCTCCATCAACTCCCCCTTTGGTGATTTTTAATATCACCACAAAAACCCATGTTACACAATTTTGTCAGATAGCATATTTGTGGTCCAGTTTGTTTTTGTTAGTTTACACAACTGTATCCCTTTCATCTTGTCTCTTTGTTTTCTTATACATGTTTTCTTTTATTTCTTCTAGCTCTATTTCACCCATCTCTCTTTCTCTTTCTTTATTTATCTTATTTTCCTTTTCTATTTTATTCTGTCTTTTTCTTCTCTTTATACATACAATAATCAATTTTAATACTAGGACTATTAGTACTATTATAGTCGCTATTATTATGATTTTCCCTATTACTAATCTACTCATTCTAGTGAACCAATTTATTACTGAGGAAAAACTCTTACCAAGTTTTCCCAATGCATTTTCAACCTCCAGTGGAACAAGTTCTTTGTGCAAATTGGTAATATTCTTAATATACTTTTGTATATTTTCACTTTTATCTGGAATGTAAGTGCAACAATGTTGGACTTTCAGCATTCCACAGACTCCACCCTCTTTTGCCAAAAGAATGTCAAGGGCAAGTCGATTTTGCATCACCGTAGCTCTCATGGCAACCATTTCGGTATTTACCATCAAGAACCCTCCAGCAGTATCTGTAGATAAACGATCTACTACTGTGGATAACTTCCGAATTTTAAATGCATTCAACGATATTCCCACTGCTGGTATCAATGCTCAAAAAACATCACCTACTATTTCTGAAAAGCTCTCCCTTTTCCTACGTGTAAATGTCTTTACCATTTCGTGTGTTCCCTTTTCTGTTCTATCTACATGAAAAATCTTTGGAAAGACCAGGCCTAAGTAACATGATCCATACCAATGGTCCGGCAACCTGTAATAAGCTCTGTTACCGCAAATATAATAGATCCCAGGAAATATTGGATCTTTTCCCCCTTTGAATCCCCAACCTCCTAAAATGTTATAATTGTCTTGGCAATCACTGGAACCCACGAAATAGTTGTCATATCTTGTTCTATTTCTTCTAATGCACAACCTTCCCTGTTGGGGCCAATCCAGAGACATAGCTGCATTTGTCTTTTTCTTGTCATGATTTTCTTCCTCAAACGCCCAAAGAGGTGTTTTTGTCTCTTCTAACACTTTTCTTTGAAATTTTACTCTTCTATCCTCGACCATTTCTAAAAACACCTTTTCTTCATTCCTTAACTCACAGGTAAGGTTGTTTTTAACTATATCATCTAATGTTAGAATTTTATTTTCTATGAAAAATTCACCAAACGTTCTTGCTTCTTTCACTTTGTTTAGTTCAGAAATTATAGGAATCTCTGCAAAAATCTTATCTATATCAGTATAATAATATTCTAATTTTCCTGTCTTGTAAAATAGACTTGCTAAAACACTACATGTTATTCCATACGTCAAAGGAAGGTGATGATAGGTCACACCTTCTGCAACAGACGCAGGCAATTGCATACACACGTAACAATCTCTCACATCCATGGTTTCTACATACTCATATAATAATTTAGTAAAAACATTTTTTGAAAAATCTGTTATTGATTTGTCCTTATGCAACTCTGCACTACTTTTTAATATAGCTGTTTCCTGCATGTTAGCTCCCTTTTCTATGTCTGTGTTATTCTTTAATATAGACGTCTCTTCTACAGCTAATCTAATTGGAATGGTGATTGCTAAAATAATCCATACGGTCATTAATAATCCTGTACAAAAGAAGCACATCTTACACCATCTACGTAAGAACTCACATCTTCATGTTCTATTTTTAGTATCTACCATTTTGTTCTATTACCTACTTTATAATATGTACAGAAAATGTGTCACCACACCTCAGAAATGACCTCTTAGCCACCCTACACTCTCACTTTGTCTCTTTTGGTACTTTCTTTAGTTCTTTTCAGAACTCTTTCTTGTCAAATCCAGTGTTTTGTCCAGTCCGGTAGAAATTTGTTCAAATTTCTTTAAATTTGTTGCACTTCACCTTCACCCATTAAATTGTAGCTTTGTTCCGGGTTCTCGTGAGTGATCTCTTCTTCTTTGATATCAGTCAACGCAATGTATAGCCATTCAGGCGATTTATACTTTAGATTAGCTTTCTTCACTGTTTTTGTTTTCTGCAAGTGTTTTCCTCCTTGTCTTTCTTGTTCCTTTTGACTTGTTATTTCATTTACTTGTTCTGCATTCTTTCCATCTAACCTTATGATCTTGTATCTCAATCTCTTAACTTCGTGGGGCCAATTGTCTCCTTTTCTTGGCCTTTTTGGTTCACTTTCTTTTTCCTCTCTTTCTGTTCTCCAAGTTCTCTTTCTCGACTCTAGTTTCTGGTTTCTTTCTTCTCCACTTTCTTCTGACTCTGTTTCAGTCCTTTCTTTATTGTCTCTTATCTTAATTTTTAGAATTTCACTTCCTTCATCTGTTTTTGATTTTCCTCGTGTTTTCCTTTGATCACCTACTTCTGTCCCTCCTCGAGGTTCTTCCGAATTTGTGTCAATCTCTCTATCTGTTTCTGAATTTCCCTGTTTCTTTGTTCGCCGATCTGTCCCTATTGCTCCTCGGGGGTCTTCCGATTCTTCTACCTTTCGATTTGAAACTGTCCCTTCTTCGTCTATTAATATAATTTCTGAAGGATCTTCACCATAACTTGTACTTGGTTGCTCACTGTTACTATCTTTTTGCTCAGTTTCTTCTTTTATGCTATCAAATTTCCAATCTCTTTTCAGATTTTCATCACAGTCAGAATGCTCTGTATCAGATGCTGAACTAGGGTCTGATATTTCCAGATGTCGACTCACATGTCGATCTTCAGATTCTGGAACTTTTGCTATTTCCTCCTCTCCTCCTGTCGTTACACTTGTACTTGGGTCTTCCAGATGTCGACTTACAGGTCGATCTTCAATTTCTGGAGCCCTGTTCGTCTCTTCCTCTGCATCAGATGCTGAACTGGTATCTGATATTTCCAGATGTCGACTCACAGGTCGAGCTTCAGGATCTGGAACTCTGATGGTGTGGCTGGCGTGTACCCAGTGTTTTACTCCTGCACATTTGACTGCAGTTGTTGTCACCAGGATCACTTGTCGTGGTTGGTCCCAGCGAGGAACCAAACAGTTTCTTCTTTGGTGGACTTTTATGCGGACCCAATCTCCTGGATTCAAGTCATGAGCTGGTTTTCTTTCAAGAGTGGTCGCATCCGGTCCAACCTGATGAAACACAGAACGTACCACATCAGCCAATCCTTTGCAATAATCCAACACGAGACCATCAGTTATAGTCAGCAGTTTGTTGACAGGTACATGTGCTTGCCTCATTGCTCGTCCCATGATTATTTCGTGGGGACTAAGTCCTGTCTTTCTTTCAGGTATGCTTCTGATAGTCATTAAGACCAATGGCAAGGCATCTGGCCATTTGAGTCCTGTGGCTTGACACATTTTCCCTAGCCTGTTCTTTATTGTTCCATTTACTTGCTCTACTATTCCAGAAGCCTCTGGTCTGTATGCACAGTGCAATTTCTGTTTAATACTAAGTGCTTCACAAATCAGTTGAATCAATTCGTTTTGAAAATGTGTTCCTCTATCTGTTTCAATCGTTACTGGAAAACCATACCTTGGAATGAATTCTCGCAGCATTAGTTTAGCTACTGTGATTCCATCATTCCTTCTGGTCGGGTATGCTTCCACCCAACGAGAAAACAAACAGACGACTACAAGAACGTATCTTAGTCTATTGCTTGGGGGCATTTCTATAAAATCCATTTGCATTCTCGTGAAAGGACCTCCCTCTCGTCCTATTGTTCCTAGACTCACTACTGTCTTTCTTCCTGGATTTAGCTGTTGACAGATAAGACATCTTTGACAAAGACTCTCAGCTATGGCTCTGAATTTTGGATTATACCATGTTTGCCTAAAAAGTCTGATCATTGCATCTCTCCCAATATGAGCTTGTCCATGGTACATCCGTGCCATGTCAGAAATCATGCTATCAGGCATAACTGGTCTTTCATCTCTGTAAACCCAAACATCATTTTCCTCCCGTTTTCTGCATCCTGCTTTTATCCAGCTATCTTTTTCCTCATCGTCTGCTGCTTCCTGCAATTGTCTCACCTCATCCCATGTCTCGACAGGGTTAGTAAAAAGCAACGGACATGAAATATGTTCTCTCTCTCGGTTTCTGTTTAATGAGACTACATTTTTGGCACAGTACTGAGCTATTTCATCAGCAAACTTATTGCCAACAGTTATGTAGTCTTCCCCATTTTTATGTGCATTGCACTTTACCACCGCAATCTGTTTAGGCAGCTGTATCGCCTCAAGTAACTTTTTCACAAATTCACCATTTCTTATTGGGGTTCCTGCAGACGTCAAGAAACCTCTCTGGGACCAGATCTGCCCAAAATCATGAACCACTCCAAAGCCATATTGGCTATCCGTGATTACTGTGACTCGGACATTCTTTCCCAATTTGCATGCTTGAATTAGAGCAATCAACTCCGCTACTTGAGCAGAACGTATCCCTCTCAAACAAGATGCTTCCATTACAGCAGCTACTGTGCAAACTGCATATGCTGCACTCAGAACTCCATCATTCGTTCTCAAACATGAGCCATCCACGAACAGAATATAATCTGATTCCTTTAAAGGCTCATCCCGTATATCGGGTCTCGGTTTTGTACAATATTCAAGTACATTCAGACAATCATGATCAACTTCATCCATTTCAATCACACTCTCTTCATCTGGCAATGATGTTGAAGGATTCACATTTATGCATCTGTCAATGGTGACATTGTCTGCACTCAAAATTACTTTTTCATACCTAGTCAGCCGACTATGTGTCATATATTGGGTTTTGGTTCTTGTCAAAAGAATTTCCACAGAATGAGGGACATATACTCTTAGTGGATATCCCATCACAATGCCTTCACTCTGCTCCAGACTTACACAAGTAGCAGCAACTGCTTTCAAACATCCAGGCAACGCTTTTGCTACTGGGTCTAAGACAGCTGAAAAATATGCAATGGGTCTTTTCATGTTTCCGTGTCTCTGCACTAGGACTGAAAACGCACACCCATCTCTTTCACTACAATACAACTCAAAA
This sequence comes from Calotriton arnoldi, assembly GCA_963921515.1. Taxonomy (NCBI): domain Eukaryota; kingdom Metazoa; phylum Chordata; class Amphibia; order Caudata; family Salamandridae; genus Calotriton; species Calotriton arnoldi. The sequence goes on from CAWUFW010001232.1 coordinate 1,794,297, forward strand.
TCTTTTTCATAATCAGGCATTCCCAATGCCGGGGCTTCACACAGCTTTGTTTTTAGTTCTCTGAATGCTTTCATTTCCTCATCATTCATTTCAAAAGGATCTTTAACATCCTTCTTTGTCAATCTCTGTAATGGTTTTGCAATCAATGAAAATCCGCTTATCCATTGTCGACAATATCCAACCATTCCTAGGAACATTCTTACTTCTCTCTGTGTCATTGGAGCTCTCATTCCTTGAATTATTTTTAACCTTTCAGTCGTTACCTTTCGCACTCCCTTTTCAATCTTGTGTCCTAAATATTGGACCTCTTGTTGACAAAACTGTAATTTTGATGGGGACACCTTATGTCCTCCTTTTGCTAAATGATTCAGCAAAGCAATTGTGTCAGTAACACATGCTTCCTTTGTTTTTGATGCCACCAATAGGTCATCAATATACTGAACCATCACGGATTTCTCTGGCATTTTTAAATCTTCCAATGATTTCTTTAGAATCTGATTAAAGATCGAGGGGCTTTCTGTATACCCCTGAGGAATTCGGCACCATGCCAAAATACGCTCTCCGAACCTGAACGCAAATAATGGCTGGCTATCTGGATGCAATGGAATAGAGAAAAATGCATGGCACAAATCAATAACTGTGTACCATTCTGCTTCGCGTGGAATCTGGTATAGAATTACAGCAGGGTTTGGTACTATTGGGCAGCAAGGCACAACAATTTTGTTTACCTTTCTCAAATCCTGTACAATTCTATATGTTCCATTCGGCTTTTTCAGTCCCATTATAGGTGAATTACATGGGCTGCTCATTATTTCTCTCAGAATTCCTTGTTCAATCATTTTATTTATTACAGGTGTTATTCCTTTCAATTATTTCTGGTGTCAATTTATACTGTGGCGTATTTGGGTAACTTGTTCCTTCTTTTACAGAGATTTTAACAGGGTCTAATCCTTTCATTAACCCTATATCTTCACCCGTAAAATCCCACACTTCCTGTTTCACCATTTCTTTCAGTTCAATTGGGATTTTCTCTACGTCAAACACAGGGAACAACTCACTCACTTCTGACTCTAAATTTACTAATGTCATTTTATAGAGTACATCTTCATCTGGGGTTTGAAATGCAATCCCATCTGGAGTACAATAGATGGTGCAGTTCATCTTGCAAAGTAGATCGCGTCCTAATAGGTTCACAGGACTGCAATCACACACCACAAATCGGTGCATATCACTGAATGGCCCAATCTTTACCTCCACTAATTTGGTAAGAGGCGCCCTAATTTGCTGATTCGAAACACCCACGACTTGGATATTTTCACCTGAGAGAGGAAGGTTTGGAATTTCCACTGATCTAACAGTAGAACGGGTAGCTCCAGTGTCCACAAGGAATGTTACATTTGCACCATTCACTTCTCCATCCACAAATGGACCTGCTTGATCTACCTCTAGAGTTGCGCCAAGCACGCACTCTTCCTCCTCTCCTAGGCACCGTCATAAACTTTCATCCGACTCATTCCCATCCTGTCGTAACCAGTATTGAGATATGGCAGCTGCGCGCGGCAATTGTGTTACCTGCTCTCCTTCGTAGAATCCTGTTTCTGCACTGTATCTCTGTGGATTTACACTCTTGGGAAGTGGTGGTTGAGGCACCTGACTTTGCTGAGTAACTACCTGTGGTTGCTGCAGCTGTTGGTAACTCACCTCACTCTGCACCTGTGGATTTAATGATTGATTTTCCGCATTAGTTTTTGGAGGGAATTTACACTCGTTTCTCCAATGTCATAACTTTCCGCAGTTGTGGCATGGCCACTTTTTCTTTGCCTCTTCTATACTCATTTGACCCTTTCCTTTACCTATATTTGGTCTGGATTTCGTCTGTCCTGCCTCATTAACTTGATTATTCAATTGAGCTTCTTGTTTTTCTGCAACTTTCACCTGTGCCCACATTGCTTTCTCTTTCAATTTACGCTGTCTACTCTCAATATCATCACTGCAGTATTTAGCATATCTCAAAACCTCGTCTACCGTGCTATTCTGCCAACAAATCATATGTTGCTTAATCATTTCACTTATCTCTGGTTCTAACCCATAAACAAACCTATATACGAAATGGCTCATGTCCTTTTCATTTAGTGTCTCGTATCCACTATACTGTTTAAAAACTAACAGTAGCCTTTCATAGTACGCATGTACAGATTCTTTACTCTCCTGTGTGGTTCTGTCAATCTTTACCCAATCCGTTTCTTTGGGTGGGATTTTATTTTTCAAAAAGGTAATAACTTGGTCATATTTCCTCATCACTTCTGGTCCTGGCGCTCCTGTTTTAGCGTCTCTTGGATACTCTACAGTTGGCCAATCAATAGTAATCTTACATTCTGTCCATAAATCAGCTGGTACTACTATGTCAAATAATCCATCCAAATCTATCCATAACACCTTTGAAACCTTAACAAACCTCTCCACTTGTCTGTACCATTCTACTGGTTTTTCTCTTAATTTCGGGAAGTCATTTGTAAATGACAGTATATCTTGTCTAGACCATGGGACATGCACATAACTACCTCCTGGAGTTTCTCTCATCGGGTACTCCCTTACAATTGATTCCTTGTCTGTCACCGCAAAAGCCAAAGACGCTTTATCGGTCGTTTTCTCATTCCTTTTAGTCCACCTGCTTCTCCATCTATCCACATCACCCCATTTTCTCAGCAAAACAATTAATTCTTTTATTTGGGTTAACCGTCCTGATGTGTTCAAATTTTCTATATCTTTCTCGCAAAAATCTACTCTATATGGTTTCTGCAAACTTCTCACCTTTACAAATTCTACTCCTAGTTCATTTGCTGTTTCTTCTAATTTGTCATGTACATTTCTAGCTCTCCATGTAATGCTCTTACATAAAAACATTATCTCATCATCCTGATAAGTTTTCAATTTTTCTGTACCAATTGTCCCTAAAATCAATTCTTCCATATCTATTTTTAACCTAATTACATCTAATGGTTTTGATTCTGTCTCTTTCGTTTTCAGGGTTTTCATCCATTCATTCAATTCGTCCGGAGTCGGACCTACAGGTGTACTATTTAATTCTATCCAATTTTTACTCCTTTCTGGTGTCTCTGACGCAGACTCAGTTCCCATAGGAATCCTCCTAAACTCATTCTCATTTACCGTCAAATTAGTAGGTGGGCTTGGTCTATATGAACTAACCAGATTTCTTGCCCTTTCATTGTCTAATTCCATCCCTTCTTTTCTTCTTTGCAAATTTGAATTCATAGGAATGACTAAAGAATGCTCTTCTATCTTCTGATTCTCAAAAACTGGTATTACTGGACCTATTGTTACGGGTACAGTTACAGCTTCCATATTCATTGTCAATTCTCTTATCTTTTCAGTCAATTCTCTCGTGGTTTTTGCTAATTCAGTTGTATTGTCACTTTCATCTTTCTCGCTTTGTGGGGTTTTCAATTGATCTTGTGACCTATTTATCTCATCTCTCCGTTCGGGATTTTTATTCCTCCCAGTTTCCATTGGCGGTGCATTAGGTGTCACCACCGCAGAATTCTGTTGGTATGGAGGTGGGTTTCTGTTTAAAATATCTTCCAGCAATTCATCTTCCGTCTCACTACCACCATACCCGTACCTTTCAGTAACTAAATGCTTCTTTTTCTCTGTACATTTTCTCTTTGCTTCTTCCTCAACTGTAAAAGCTGGAAACAAACCTCCTGTCATATTAGCATATCTCCAACGCTTTATTCTGTCCTCATGATTCACTCCCCATAACCTTCCGGGTACAAACTCATGATTTCTTAATCCTCTGAATCTTTCTCATTCATACATCTCATCTTCCCATTCACTTAAAGCTTCAAACTGTGTTGGTCTAGGTTTAGGCTCAAGCATCGTCATCTTCTCCCTCAAATTCCGAAGTACAGCTACACTAAATGAACCATTCTCAGGAAATGCTAATGCGCCATCATTTTGAGTATATTTAGTCCAATTTTCTAACCATATGCAGGTATGATATCCGTACTTCAGCATCATATGCGAAGCTGGTGATTTTGGCGGAGGAATTACTTGTCCCTCTCTAGTCACTACCTTTTTGTCTTTCTTAAAAAAGTTCTTAACTTTCGTCATCCACGACGTTTTCTCTCTACCATACTCATAATAAGCCATAATTCACGATCTCTTTTCCTTTCTCAAAGTCCGCAATTCAACACTGTTCTCTATGCGTTATTCGGACCTATCACAGCGCGACTCACACCAACGCTCCAATCCAAAGCTTCTACGTCACAGCTTATTCAACCAATCCTAGCGCGACTCACACCAACGCACCAATCAGAGCGTCTTCTGTATAACTAGTGCACTGTCCAATCCCAGCGCGGCTTTTGTCAACGTCAGTTCTGCTCCTGACCCCTCCTTTACAAAATTTGTCGGCAATTTATTTTTCAACTGTTCTTGGTTAGTTACGACATTAAAAACACATTTCCATTGTAATTTCGCTAACAAAAGTGACAGTTTTATTCTATCTCGCAAGAATACAGTTTCGTTCGATAAGTGTAGCACTTCCCTCTACCTTACCCTTCTTTCAAGCAGGGGGTAAACCCGTTTCTCTGGGGATAAAACACATGTGGAGACTACACTGCTCCTGAGAATTAAGGCCAGAGTTTCACAAGAAAACCGGTTGCTATTTCACTCACACACCTTTGATACGGAAAATGTCCCTATCATAACACAACCTGTGTTATCACCAATATGAAATTCAGACAATGCACTATTCCGTGTGACTTCTCTTGCCACACGTGTCCACTTCCTACTTCCCGGAAGCTTCAAAACCTTTGACTTACTTATAACGTAATACCATACAACATGAAGTGTTATACATAAAAATAATCAATAATCGATAATCAATAATCACCAAACTAATCTATAGTAACCATAACTCTGCTACCAAGAAATCTGATCCAGCGCTATCAATAAAATTTCTTCTCCTATATGCTTTGGACGTCCAGGTACAAATATCCCTTTTCCACAACTTATATCCATATGACGGTGGGGCCCATAACACCGCATAAACTTTCACTCTCTCATATATTCCCTGGATTTCATCCGTTTACTTAGGAGAAAACAGTAAATGATTTGCTGGAAGGAGACGGGATACCTTTAAAACGACATAATACTTCTCAAACCTTAAGGTATTCCGCTCATTGGTCGATGGACCAACTAGTAGGAATCAGTTGATGGTGATTAAGACCAGCTCAATCACTATAAACCTTTAAACATTTATATTTATCATTGAGCTAAAGAACCACAGACTCATTGTTTTAAAGATAATAAAGTTTATCTAATTTTTAGAAGCATGAATAAGTTTCAAATTTATTATTCAGATTAATACATTTATCATCATTATAAGAATAAATTTAAGTTGCAATGCATACCTATTAGATGGAAAAACAAAGTTCGTCACAGCAATGAATTCAGATCACAGCATAGAAACTCCCGAAAAACTGTCTATATGTCCTGTAAAAACAGACCTTCTCGACGGATCACCTATATGGCGTTTCCCGCCACAATCCAGTTCTTTTCCCCTTATAATATTTAAGAATAAAAGGTCTAATAATATTAAAAATGGAAAAATCTATTAAAGCAAAAAGGTTTCTCCATCAGCAGCGTCCCGTGCTCAATAAAAATATAAAACAGCGGCTCCCGCAGCAACAACACCGGCAAAAGCAGTAGCATCAGTAGGAGTCCCCCTCCCTCAGAGTAGGTCTTCTTATACCCTAAAACTAGCTTACTAAGTGAAAATGTTACATCTTTGGGGGCGAGATTCTCTCTAATTGGTCCATTTGGGGTCAGTATACATCTCATTATGAATATCCTTGTTCCAACCAGTTCTTTGTGGAAAGTTCATACTTCTGTCGTTTCTCACGGGTTCATGACATTACCCATCCGCACATTGGTCTCTATCTGTATCCTTTTTCTGATACTTTAAATTGAACAGTTCATTGTTCATTCACGTATTCACTGCAACTTCTCACGCTTTTCGCAATGTCCTTCTTTGGCACACGTTTGTATAATAAGGTCATCGCAGCCTTGACCAAGCTTCCATCCTAGGCTTTGGGACGGTCACATGATCCCTCTGTTCACAGCCTTTCTCATTCGCGGAAACCATTTGCACGTGCGTACTCTAGCTTGCTTGCCTCGGCAGCCATTTTACATCGCGGCACAACAGGCCTAAGCGAACTATTTATAAAGATAAACAGAACATAGTTAAGAATAAAGAATATAAGCCTTTTCGTTTCCCTCCCATCATTCTACGTACCCCAATTAAGTGTAAGTAAATTAGTTTGCACGGATATAGCGTGTTACCCATAACCCTTATCATGAGACATACATGGTTGGTTATTTACTAAGACGAACCTGTGTGTTAACTATTCAACGTAAATAGTAGGAGGTTACATTTTTTTTTGTTTACCCTGCTCCATCAGGGGCAATGCTAACTTCAGTACTGGGTACCTGTGAGTCGTGTGTGGGTGTTGTGTCCTCGTTTCTCCGGTCTGCTGCTACTGTCACTTCCGTTAACATTTGTCCCCAATCCATCAGGTCACTCTCTGCATTTTCGTCCATTCGTACTGCCCTAAGGCGGCATTCTTCCGCCACACCCCATTCACCACGCACACCCCATTCACCACGTCAACGTTAAATTTATTCAATATAGGTGGTGTGGAAAGAATCCAATGTATCGCGAACCGTCTTTTTGCCAGGACCAGTCCCAGCATCAGGAACTTATGTCGTATCCGTGTCCCCTTTTTTGGCGTTGGGAGAATACCCAATAAGCACTATTACTTCAAGTTTACCTCACTTATCTGCGGTGAACTTTAAACTAGCCTTTGCAGGGCGTTGTTTTGTAGGGATGTTCTGTGCGTTTTATTAATATTTCTGTAAACTGTCGGAACGGGCAAAATCTGTGCTAAACTCCTTTGGATCCTTTAATGTGTTTTTAGAATATTCAGAATAACCTGTGTTATATTTCTGTCTGGACATATAACGTTTAAACAACTATCAAACACGAAAACTATCCTCAGCTTCTAGAAACGATGTACAAAAATAACATTTTACAGGAAGGCATGGATGCCAGCTGTTTAGTAAATATTGATAGCCTGATAACAGGTGATCATTTGTGTTACTCAGTCACTATAGCAGCCATGTCATTCCTCCTTTTGGCTGCTTTAAATATAGATGAGTACCAATTTACTCTCTCTCTCTTTTTTTTTTATTTAAAGTTGTTTTTATTTCGGGGTACATTTTGCAGCATTACACAATACAAGCATATGTCGCATACATTATTTGTTGAGCTCTTAAGGGCTGTTATGACATGCAATCATAGTATGCACCGACATTCTGACGTCACGTGGTCCAAACCGGATTTGGCTCCCCGTTTTTTTTTTTTTTTGGCAAATGAGCAACCACAGTTGGATTTACCAATATATATAAAACTGCGTAATAGAACTGTACCAACACAAAACGTATGAAAACTGGGCAGCAGTTGGCAGAGCAGCGATCTACTATATCATCTAACATCTAGGACCGATGTGATTGTATCTTTATGTCCATTCCTCCTACACTGCTGATGGATCATTATTGTACTTGGTGACAGTGTGCTTGGCCTCCATCCCTACAATTTCCTCTATATTTTTAACTAATCTTGATTGTTGAACTTTATAGTTTGTGAAATGTGTGCGTTTGTTGACTGGGAGTGAGCACCCCTTAAAGCCCCTTACATCTTGCTGGCCATGTACTGTGAAAGAGAGGCCAGCACATGACACTTTATCCAGCCTTTCCTTCGTGTGCATGGAATATTCTGCAATAATGAGAGCGGATACACTCGCTTCCATCACCTTGCAGACTAAAGTAAACCAGAATTGATCTCATTCCTCCCACCCCAATGTCCCACCCACACCCCACCTACCTGGGCCTACCGCTACTCTGTCCGCACTCGGAGAGAAAGAAGACTAACCTAATAGAACTGCCTTCTTATCGTGCTGCTCATCTTTAGGTCTTGCTTAAACAGCGCATGACCTGTATCTTTAAGACTTTGTTTTCTAACATTGGGCTTAGAGAGCAGCCATGGCTTACCATTGGTTGTCTTTATCGTCACTCTCCTTTGCTTGCTTGCTTGTTTGTCAACTGCCTTTAGCTTCCTTCCTCTTTGTGTGCTTGTCCCTGCCCTGCAGCATGGATCAATCAACCAATCAGGGTTCTTATAGAGCGCAGCTAATCACCTGTTAGGTTCTCAAGGCGCTGGGGGGGGGGGGGGTTGTATCTGCAGTTCAGTCGAAGAGCCAGGTCTTAGGTCCTTCCTGAATTGAGGCGGTGAGGGTAATTTGCTGAGATGTAGAGGAAGAGAGTTCCAGGTCTTTGCGGCAAGGTAGACGAAGGATCTTCCTCTGGCCATGGCCTTGCGGATCCGTGGGACAGTGGCTAGGGCCAGGTTGGCGGAGCGGACGTGTCTCGTGGGAGATTGCAGGAGAGGCGGTGTTTGAGGTATGCAGGTTCGATGTTGTGGAGGGCCTTGTAGGCGTGTGTGAGGAGCTTGAAGGTGATTCTTTTGTTGATCGGGAGCCAGTGGAGGTTTCTCAGGTGATCGCGATGTGGCTGGGGATGTCCAGGATAAGTCTTGCAGCAACGTTCTGGATTCTTTGCAATTTCTTTTGGAGCTTCTGGGATGTGCCGGCGTAGAGTGTGTTGCCGTAGTCGAGTTTGGTGCTAACGAGCGCCTGGATGATTGTTCTTCTGGACTCAGTGGGGATCTACTTAAAAATCTTTCGAACAGGCAGAGGAGATAGCGTTGATTTGGTGGTTCATTGAGAGCGAGGAGTCAAGGGTGATGCCGAGGTTACCTGCGTGGTCGGTGGGTGTGGGGGGGGGGGCTCCGAGCGCTGTGAGCCTCCAGGAGTTGTTCCAGGCGGGGGGTGGTTCCCAGAATGAGGACTTCGGTTTTGTTGGAGATAAGTTTGAGGCAGCTGTCCTCCATCCAGGTGGTGACTGCCTTCATCCTGTTGTGGAAGTTGTTCTTTGCAGCTGTTTGTTCATTGGTGAGAGAGAGAATCAGCTGGGTATTGTCAGCATAGGAGACAATGTTTAGTCTGTGGTTTCTGATGATGGCTGCCAGCGGGGCCATGTAGATGTTGAAGAGGGTGGGGCTCAGGGAGGAGCCCTGAGGGACTCCGCAGCTGATCTCTGTAGGTTTTGAGTAGAAAGGTGGGAGTCTGACTCTCTGGGTTTGGCCGGTGAGGAAGGAGAGGATCCACTCTAAGGCTTTGCTGCGGATGCCGGCAACGTGGAGTCTTGCGTCAGTGGCGTAACGAAAATTGAGGGGGCCCCCCTGCAAGGTACGTGAAGGGGGCCCCTGGGGTTTGGGGGCCCCCGCACTGCGGGGGCCTGTGTTACGCTCCTGTCTTGCGTAGAGGGTGTGGTGGGAGACGGTGTTGAAAGCGGCAGAGAGGTCCAGGAGGATGAGGGCAGCGGTTTCACCTCAGTCTAGGAGATTGCGGATGTCGTCTGTTGTGGCGAGGAGTGCAGTCTCTGTGCTGTGGATGCTTCTGAAGCCTGATTGGGAGGTGTCCAAGATGTCATTTGTTTTGATGAATTTGGTTAGTTGGACGTTGAAGGCCTTCTCGATGACTTTGGCTGGTATACATTACTTGTGCCTTTCCACTGCTCATTTTTTAAGCACAACTTTTTTCTTTGCGTTTAAGCACTTTACAAGAGGCATCTTTTTCAGTTTGTTCCTTCATGTACTACCTCCGTGTTTCTCCCTCCCATTCTCTTCTGTGATGCTTGCCTCCATCTGCTCTCCCATCATCCCTCGTCTGTGTTGCTTGATCCGTCCTGCTCCTCCTCCATCCCACAATGTTGTTATCCATGTTGTTGTTTGCCCCCTCCCTTCTTTCCTCCTTCCATTGTTGTCTGTGTTGCTGCTTGCCCCCTCCTGCCCTCCCTCCTTCCATTGCTGTCCATGTTGTTGTTTGTTGTTGTTTGCTTCCCACCCTCCATTGTCCATGTGCTTGCTCTCAGTCTCTTGTTCCCATATCCCGTTGCCCGTGTTGCTCCACGACTTGCCCTCCTTCTGTGTTGCCTAAAGCACCCCAACTTACATGGTTCCTAAAGCCCCACCGCCTTCCCACCCTCAGTGTTGCTTCCCGCCTCCCTTTTCTCAGTGTTGCCTTCAGCATCCCACCCCGCAATAAACGAAAAGCTCTATGATGAGGTCATCATCATAGCAATTGTTTCCTAATTTTGAGCCATGCTGCCCAGCAGATGCTCTACTTTACAATATCATGAACAGACTACAGGAGGTAACCCGTAAACCAGGTTGAGACCTGGGTATTAAGTATGTGCAATAAATAACAATGTCCCAACAGGTAATATTTAGAGGCAAATTTTAAGAACAATCGCAGTAGTTGCATAGAAGGACAAGAAAAACACAGGGAGACATCAATGAATTATGCAGTAATTGCTGGGAGCGGTTATATACAGAAATAGATGAGTTTCAGAAGAAGCACTGTATTACAATAAATGATATGTAACCTGTACCACTTGTGCAAATGTGTGCTCGTGAGGAAATGAACGCTGCAAAGTGACAAGTGAAACCAGCGAGAGGCGGCACAAGAGAACAGTGAAAACAATATTTACAAGAGAACATTAATAGTGGTCCAAATACATTTGAGAATAGCTTAGCAATGGATAAATTGATTAATAAAGCAGAACAAAAATGCGTCAAGTAATTGCGCTAGGAAGTCGACAGCATTTGACCTGATATCAATACAGGCATTATCAGGACCAGGTTACAAGATATTTGAAGTGCTAAAGAGAAGGAAAAAGAATATGAAGGAGAAATTAATCAATATAGAGTAAGGGGCTAGCATAGCCACAAAAGAAGGAAGTGAAATCAGGGAATGGTGCCTGCGAATTATCAATCGCAGAGGGGCAAAAATGTGAGGCACCCGGCATTGTGATCTGCCCAGTACAGAGCAAGTAGGTCACTTAAGGAGTCCTGTTCGTGGTCTGTGAAGAAAAAAAAAGGGGGGGGGAGAAAAGGAGGTGGCTATCAAAAGATACCAAGGAAAACGGAGGCGCAAAGGGAGGACTGCAAATGGAGAAAAAAATAATCACAGAGACATTCTCCTCACAGTCACACCCAAAGAGAAACGGAAAAACAATCGCATTCCATTTGTATCTACCTTTAGCCCCTGCAGCACTTTGCGCCGTTCATTTCCTAACGAGCACAAATTTGCACAAGTGGTACAGGTTACATATAATTTATTATAATACAGTGCTTCTTCTTTAACTCTTCTATTTCTGTATATAAACTGCTCCCAGCAATTACTGAATAATTAATTGATGTCTCCCTGTGTTTTTCTTGTCCCTCTCTGCAACTACTGCAAATGTTCTTAAAATTTGCCTCTAAATATTACCTGTTGAGACATTGTTATTTGCTGCAACTACTTTACAATATGGCAAAAAGACATTGACAAAACCAATAGCTGTCTCATAGGCGAGACCTATTTGCTTTGCCAATGTGTGTTATATCTGCTAGTCCTCCGGTCTTTCCTACACCTACATAGCTGTCCATTCTTTCTTCCTCGACCTACCTTTTCAAACTTTAGTCCTACTTTTATCTCCCAGTCGCATGGGTGTAGGGACTGCAGGTGACAATGGAATGTTTCGCATTAACCCCCACATTTTGGAGTTGTGGGTCACAGCGAAGAATCCCCCCCAGATTTTTAAGTGGATACTGACTGCTGCAGTGAGAATCAGGTTTAAATAAAGTTTATGGTTTATGAACCTCAGGACCTAATCTCACACTGCCAGGCCGATAGATCTTGGCCGTTGTGGCGAGAGGAGAAACTCAAACTATCTAATAACTAACAGTCATTTAACATCAATACGTATGTGTGAGTCAATAAAGAAAGTCTGAGAAGTTTTAAAAGCTTTATTTTTCTCCAAGTTTAGTAGTCGTATTTTTATTGGGTCAGTATATAACAAATTTCATTAAAAGTGCAAATCACAATTAATGAAAGTAGTGCACAAATTGATTAGCAAAATAAGCATGTTCCATAAAGGAATGAATCCCTATACTAAATTAAAGGTGCCAATCAGAAACCCATAAAGAGCTCCTTCTTGGAGAGAGAGTGAGAGCAAGCATAAACCTTTCGAATAGTAATTCTAGCAGAAATTCTCATAAAGAGAAGTTCAATAAGACTCAATAGAATCTCAGAGCAAAGTGGCATAGGGTCTGGGTTAGACCTGACAGCCTTAGGGTGGTCTTCCCCCCCAAATATTTGCCTGCCTCCCTCCCCTTTTCTGACCTCGTTTTCACTGGTGCTAACAACGTGCATGTGCTCTCTCACTTAAAGATATTATGATTTACTTACACCGGTTTGGTATATTTAATTTACCTTTAAGTTCCTTGTAAAGTGATATACCATATATGCAGGGCCTGTAAATTAAATGCTACTAGTGGGTATGCAGCACTGATTGTGCTACCCACACAAGTAGCCTTTCAAACCGGTCTCAGGCCTTCCATTGCAGGGCCTGTGTGTGCAGTTTACTGTCACTTCGACTTGGCATTTAAAACTACTTGCCAAGCCTTAAACACCCCTTTTATTACATATAAATCACCCCTAAGGACACAATGTTCCTGGAGGAGTTATTTCTGAATTATTTTGTCTAAATCAATAGAGCTAATTATATTGTCAATGAATGAAGACACAACAAATGTAAGAAGCATATTGTTATACAAAAATATACTGGTAAATTGCATAGAACCAAATATATTAATCAATGTAGAAATATCAACCCTGACTTCCCTCACACACAAGATCATCCATGAACATATTTTTTACATGGGTGAATCCAGAGATCTTCCCCTTAACTTGAACAGGGTCTTGACTCCCCAAACCAAATTATAAATTAATTGTTTCAAAATATAAAGGACACATCATCATAAATGGCACTAATACAGTTAAAGAGGAGGAACCGTCGATGTTTAGTCTCAAAAAGGCAAGCAGGTCCATGAAACCAACATCAGGAATCATGGTGAATGAATAAACCAAAGAACATGAATGATCAGGCCGTCAATGCCCCAAAAAGCCAGAAAGTTCAAAACCAGGTCTGAAAGTATACAGAATGCTGCTATAATCAGCTCCAGAGCGCTACCTCAGCTGGTTGTCAGCAATCTATGTTGTAGACTAGTCTACGGTCTAGTGTCACGACCGACTGAGTTTTATTTTCCCAGCATGCCGGCTCACTCCTAGCTGAGTCATTTGCCCATCGGTAGAGCGTCGGCCTGCCTGACAGCACCCCTCCTCTGTGAGGCTCCGTCCGTGTTACTTCGGTGCACGGTAAGTTCTCTTGAGGCTGAGCGCCACTCTCCTTCATATTTATGATGGTTTTGACCAAGGCACCATTACCGTTATTTATGCCCTGATTTTCTTTCTTTCAGTACTGCAATGTTGGGCTGATTGGTTCCCCCATTGCTTCATACTGTACCAAATGAATTCTTATTCCTTGGTTACTGGAAGAACATTCAATTACTTCCTACTGCCTTGGTCACCTCTTTCTAATTTCTGGTAAGTGGCTTCTCCATCAAACAGACTCCTGTACACCAGTTCTCTAACCGGCACCCTCCCCCCACACTACTTAATTTACCTTGCATTTATTTTGCAGGAGCCCACCCTGCCGATGTAGCCCTTGCGCACTCACCACATTCCCCTTGCCTTGGTGCAGCCATTGCGCACCTTGATGCTACCCTACTTCCAGGCTCTCGTGCTTGACTGATGTTCCCAGGAGAGTCCTGGAACTTCACAAGTCCATGCCACTATCGTGTAAGTTGATGGCTCACCTACACCTGTGCTGGAGTCCCTCAGGAACTTTCTGGGTTCCCAGAGCTCCTCCCTAACCCCCCTCTTTTTTCTTTTCCCCCTCACAGGCCTCAAGACAACATACCAGGTAGCTACCTTTCCTATCCTTTCCCCCCCTCTACTTCCCTCTGTACACACCTTTTGTGGTGTTTTCACTGTGTTACTGTATGAGTTATTGCACAGATACGTTACACACTGCCTTCTACGTTAAACCTGCCTGCTCTGTGCCATGCTACCAGAGGGTGAGCACAGGATAATTTAGGTTGTGTTGTGACTTACCCTCACTAGGATTGTGGTCCCTACTTTGACAGGGTGCATACCTCTGCTAACTAGAGACCCCATTTCTAACAGTCTACATAAATGGAAACATTGCAAATGGCAAATCAGTGTCTGGGCAGAAACAGTCCAAAGAGAGAGTCATAATCTAGCTTAGAAACATGCACTTATATAAACAACACATTTCATGATTATCAAAAAATTTTGCTCTTCTCGTCTTTCTCCATCCACCTGTCAAGCAAGCTTGTCCTGGGAACAGGAGCACTCCTGTTGTTCGTTCAAAAGAACAATAAACTATCTTATAAACTAGTTTACTTGTAATACAATGTTAAACATATTGCAGTTGGTTTGGGTATCTGATGATTCCCATGTGTCTTAATGTTCCTTTTCCCTACAATACTGAAAGTTGTACAATGAAAGTCTTATGGAGATCTGAAACACTTCTGAAAAACAAACATATTCTACAATTACATTATTCTGGAAAGGAAATACAAGTTAGTTGAATAGGTCAAAACATTAATATTTTATGCTGACATTTCATGTGTGGTTGCACTCTTTTCCATTTACAGCCAAATATGTTTTAATCAAATGAAACATTTAAACTCTATTAAATGAAAACACTATGTAGAAACCTATGAAAAATTGATAAATTGTTAACTTATTATGAAAAGCATTCTTGTTCAAAGGTCAGGAATTCTTGCTATATCTGCATTCTTGTATTAGCATCTCATGCTTGGAAAACAACATCTTGTGTGATCATGAAATTTCTGAATGAATAAGACCTTTCAGTGAGGCTTCATTATCCCTCGGCGGTCTAGTACGAGTAAGTACAACAACAACTAAATGCTATTTTCCCCAAAAATTCAAAGGTACATTATTTCTATAGAAGTTTGCAAGTTAATACTATATGTTCGTTATTTTCAGTATTATTGTATTTTGTTCTAAACAACCTATCAAACCACCCCACAAATGGTGACAACCATTTTCATTTTCTCACACCTATGAGTCGTCTCAAAGGCTACTTTCATCTTCAGTTGAGTCCTTTATTTTCAAACTTTCATATTGATTAGCCTTTCTGTAATCTTGATTTATGTGTTCTTGTAATTCTAATTCCCTTTCAATTTGTTTATTCATAGCACAGATTTTACTTTTATTAATGCAATACCTACAGCCTTTAAAGAAAACAAATACGAGCAATAAGTAATAGCCTGTTATTAGTATTGGCATCAATATAGCTTTCAGGACTCCTCCTCCGGCAGCAGTGAACCAATTTGTGATTTTTGAAATTCTCTTTCCAGAGATATTTATAACACTGGGCATCTCTAAAGGTTCTGATTCAGGTTTTAGGTAAGAAATATTCTTTGTAAATTCTTTAATTTTCTTACCTTCATCCTGGCTATATGCACAACAATGCTGGGCTTTTAGCATCCGACAGACTCTGCCTTTTTTGGCTAGCAAAATGTCTAACGCTACTCTGTTTTGCAAAACCATGGATCTAATTGCCACTAATTCTGTGTTCACAACCAATAAGGCTCCAGATGTGCTGGTTGCCAGCTTGTCGACAACTGTAGAAAGTTTCCTGATTTTCTCGTTGTTTAAAATAACCCCTACTGGTGGAATAATAGCTCCAAAAACGTCTCCAACCGATTGTGACCATCATGTGTACTACGGGTGTCATCGTCGAAGCATCTATGCTAGAAACATTGTACATTTTCGGGAACAATACAATGGCCAAATAACAGATTCCCTCTCAATCCGTTGGTAGCTGGAAATAAGCATCCTGTCCAAAACCAAATAAACACCAGGAACAGTGTTTTCTTCACCTTGCAGTATTTGCCATTTACCTCCCATGAGTTTGAATGTGTTCACAACTACTAATTCCCAGGTGTTTATTTCTGCTTTGGGTTCTCCTCATATATACACAAATTTCGCCCTTTTGTCGTCTGTTTAATTTCAGTCTAGGATAAACTAATTTATTTCCAAAGTCATCTTCTTCTTTGTTCCAGACATTTTTCAAAACATCTTCCTGTGTATTTTTGCTATGTGTAATGTTTTTGTGTCTTCCTTCTAGTGTCATGATGAATACCATTTCTAATGGTCTCATGAAGCAGGTTAAATGGTTAGTAAGCCTTAACTGTGTCTATGGGGACAGATGGTATAAAATAATGCCAAGCCGTTTCCATGTCTTTTGCTTGCGGGTGTAAATTCATGTTTTTCTGTAACAACACTTTTGAAAGAATCAGGTTGCAATTTGAATAAAAATGTTAAAAATGTTCTTGCCTATAGACTAATGACAGCAAAATACAACATGAGTATTGCATATGACGAGGGAAGGTGATGGTAAGTCACCTCCTCTGCAGCTGATGAGGGTAAATGTGCGCAGATGTAGCAACCCTTTGTATTCATGGCATGTATGTATTCTTGAACAAATCAATAATATACATTTGTGGAATAATCTTTTGCTTTGTAATTAATGAATGATGCCTTTAACTCTGTCTCATCTATTGTATGTATAGCTGTCGCAGGTGCTGAAGTCGATCTAATCTCCTGATCTAGTGTAAATAATACCAAACTAGTACTATTATAATCACTAACACTGTTATTAAGAAAGTAACCACCATAATAATCTTGCATCTATTTCTACTTAGGCAGCACATATTTGTCTGCAATCAGATCGTTTAAGCAAAAACACAGCAACAGAAATTCAGCAGTACACTTCAAATTTGCTTTGAGCAATATCTTTGCAGCTGTTATTTTCTTTAAGTAGTCTTTTCTCAAGCAGTTTATCCTTTTTATAGAAATCTTCATATAGTCATCCTTAGCCCTACTCCGTCTTCTTCTGAGTGTTATCCCTACTCTTCTTCAGCAGCCTTAGGCCTAGGTAATCTTCTTAAAAATTTAAAAAAATGTTATCTGAATTTATGGATAAGTGTTTACTTATACCAATGTTTCTTAACTTTTCGTTTCTTTTCGAGAAATCTTTTTGAACAGCCTTTTCCCACTTCTCTTAGTTATGATGTCATAGGGGTTTAAATAGTTCTGATCTCATGTCAAACAGATCCGATATTGGGGTGTTCAATATTTGGTTCACGTAGTAAGTCCATTCAGGTGCAGAATACCTTTGACAATGCGCTTGAGCCCTTTTTGATCTTCTGGGTGTTTGTTGATCTTCCTCTGTGTCACTTATACAACATGACTCTGTCTCCTCAGCAATTGTTTGTGGTATTCCATCTACTGACACACTTGACTTCAATTTTCGTTGAATGGGATTTCTTGGCCATTGAGCACTGCGGGTGACTCTTATCGTTCCATTGCTTGTACCTTCACCCGGATCGTCTTGTTGCTCTGATGCTGTTTCACCTGTTATCTCAGGTTGAGCTCTTGTCTCTTCTTCTTCATTTGAGACTTCAATGCCACTTTGTGCAATGACTGGAATCTGGATTGGTGCGTTTGTTTGCCGTTCTTCACCCCTCTCTTCTCTGTGCTGTTGTTTATCTTGCTGAACCACTCCTTATTCAGCTGCGGCTTTTGGCGGCTGGGACTGTTGCGAAGGATCTGTCACAATTGCTCTATGTTCTTGCTCATAGAGCACTATTTCTTAATGCGGGTTTCTTATCCTCTTGGTGTGCAAATCATGCATCCAATTTGGCAGTCCGCCACATTTAACAGCAATGTTTGTGGTCAAGATGACTTGTTAGGGGCCTTTCCATCTTGGTTCCAGACAAGTCTTCCGAACGTGCTTCTTGATCACAACCCAGTCCCTGGGATTGAGATGTGGCACTGGTCTCGATGCGGATCTGGTATGGCAGCCGCAACCTGGTGGGAAACAGAACGCACCACATCAGCCAATCCTTTACAGTAGTTGAGTATCATGTCATCTGTTATGTTGAACAGAACATTTATTTGCAGGCAATCTCATTGCATGGCGCATGAGGATCTTGTGCCGTGATAACCCAGTCTTCCTATCAGGGATGTTTTGCAGACTCATCAACACCAAAGGCAAAGCATCAGGCCATTTCAATGAAGTTGATACACAGACTTTTGCTGGTCGGGACTTAATAGTACCATTTAGCTGCTCCACAATGCCGAAAGCTTCTGGACGATAGCTACAACGCAATCTCTGCTCAGTCTGTAGTGCTGCGCAAATCATTCACAGGATCTCATTATTATAATGAGTTCCTTGATCTGATTCCAGAGAAATTGGTAGGCCGTACCTAGGTATTAATTCATGGAACAACAGTTTAGCTACAGTGAAGTTGTCATTTTTAGGTCGAGCCTAATCAGCGGGCAAGCGCGGCTTAGGATCTGACCTTTTGGAATCGGTCTGTACTTTTTGGAAACTCGTGCATGTACTGCACTGTTTCCAATGAGTACTCGTGCATGTAAGGCATCCACCTTGCGGGAGCGAGCAGCTTCGCCATCTGTTTCCAATTATCGCGTTATCGCGCTCGTGCTTGTTAATTGGAAACAGATGGCGCTGCAAGGTAGATGCCGTACATGCACGAGTGCTTTCACTTTCTTGCCGGCTCTTTGCTTCGTCCGGTTAATGGCTCCTCCCTCCTGTCACCTCCCCTGTTCTTACTCCTGTGCTCTTTCTGCTCAGTACCTTTCCTTCCCTCCATCTCCTGCTCTCTCCCTTCCCGCCTCTGCCCCTGTCTCTTCTTTCCTGCAACCTTGCCTGGCTGTCTCCTCTCCCTCCGCACTGGGAGAGGGGTAGTCTACAAGCATGGGCGTGTAAGTGGTTTCATGTCACAAGCAGGCGCTACACACAACGATTAAATGCGGAATTAAATATAGTTTATCTGTAGCGCTTCGAGGAATGAAGCTCCCAATAGCGATCTATTGCCCCGCAGCACTTTAAAGTGGAGCAGTCTATTAAAACATCCCACCACCCCACCAGCAGTCTATTCAAACATCCCACCACCATGCTCCTCTTCCCTCGCCCCCTTACACTTCCCTTTAGTGCTCTTGTCTTTTCCTTTCTGCTCCTGTCCCTGTGTAGTGCTTTGAAACCCCCTAGTGTGTCACATGCGCTAGACAAGCATCTTCCTCCTACATAAATGTCCCCCTAACATCCTTCTTTCGTTTCCAGCATCCCCGCCTTCCCACGCAAACACCATATCTCACGTCATGACCTATCGTGACATGAATTGAGATGTGTTGCCCACCTTTCTTCGCCACTTCTCACCTACTTTGCAGGGTGACGCAGTGCCCCGCCTTGGTGGCCGTAGCTTGTGAGACGTCAGGGCAGCAGGTCCTGATAAGGCATCCTAAGAGGGCGCACCTCGCCCAGTGCAGGCTTCAAAGGCCCGGAGGCGCCACGCGCCACACACTCCAGGTAGAAGATAGGCCTCTCATTACCGGACGCTGTTTACGCTTGTCAGATCGAGATCTCAGCAGAGTGCACAAGAGAGCTCGAGCGTGTGAGGACGGCGGAGGGGGAAGTTGTTAGAGACAGAAGCTGTCATTATGTGAAAGGGTCCTCACTGTGCGTGGGCGGATGCATCAAAGACTATGTACCGTACACATACAATTACATGTGCAGCGCTCTCGGAGTGCTCGAACACTGGAACAGCACAGTGGGTACGCACTGCCAAGAACTAATTCAAGCTGCTTTGAGAGAGGATAGCTTATGAATGTTTTTTCAACTACCCCTCGTGCTTTTCAACTACCGCTCGTGCTTTACAACTACCCCTCGCGCTTTACAACTAACCCTCGGGCTTTACAATTACCCCTCGTGCTTTTCAACTACCCCTCGCGCTTTTCAACTACCCCTCGTGCTTTTCAACTACCCCTCGCGCTCCTTTACTCTTCAACCACGCCGAGCACCCCGCACTCTCGAACACCAAACAAACCAAACCTGTCTGTGATTGTTGAAACACCTCTGAGAGTTGGACGCGAAAACCACTTTTAAAGTGACATTGAGTATGCGTTAGGCTTAGGGCATATCTACTACGAGCTTTAGGGAGCGTTTAAGCAAGTTTACAAAACTGTACACAATCACAGCTTCTATATGTGCCTTTAATCTGTGATGAACCTTACAAAAGTGCCCCCCGTTGGTGTGGCCATTTGAGGTGTATTCATTTAGTTGCTATATTATATTCAGTTTGATACAAACCCCCACACATTGCAAGTAGGAATTTTTCTAGAACACCTAGGGGCTCAATGTTTGTGTGACACCCTTGGTCGTTTCAAGTTTAGAGACCACCAAGATGTGTGTATGGCATGCTATGAAATATTGATTGTTAGCAGAGCTCAATTTGTAAAAATAAATAAAAACACAAATAAGTAAGTGCTCCTACGTTTTTACTACGAGCCCACCGCTTGCACGGAATGTTATCGCTCCCAACTGATTCCGCCTCGAGCATCTTTCCTCCACCACTCTGCACTTCCTGCCTCTTTACCCTACTCTTGCTGGTTATTTTTCATCAATGCGTTCTCCCTATGTCACTGTTTTTCTATCTTTCTCTCCCTCCTTCTTTCTCGCTTTTCTGTCTTCCCTTCTCTTGATCTGAGTCAAAGTCTCATGATGACAAACAAGTCCACGTCACCAAAAATGAGTGCTTGTGCCCACCACCTGCTTCAGTCTGAAACTAAGCGCTTTGTTCATGGTACCCAGTATAACGAAAGTAAGGCAAGAGAGAGGCTGCAACCTGACCAGAGGGGCAATAATGTATTAGGATATTATTTGTTTTGCCCCAAAACACGGCGTAGTGTGGGAATGTTGAATTCTTCCGCTAGATGTATTTGCCGACAAATATTTAGTTTGCAAAGCACGCCTTGCAGGGGCTGAGATAGACATCTGCTGATGGCATGGCGACCAGGAAGTAAGGTCTTAGGCTGTGTTGGTTTTATTGTCTACTGCTCCATTAGCCCCAGCAACATATCAAACCCCAAAACCTCCAGCGAAGAAAGATAACAAAGTAAAGCGTCCTTTATCTGTTTTTGTTATGGGTGCAGGCGGTGGTCACTTGGTATGCGGTTGGTGCTCTAGGTGCAATAGGGTGAGTTCAGCACCAAACACTGGCAAAGCCAACAGGTCTGACTTGCATTTTGAGTCAAGACTAAAATATTGTTTAAAAGGCGTCTGCAGTGAAAAAAACAAACATTGGCATAGCCAATAGGTCTCGCCTTTGGGACCTTATAAGTGTTTAGCCATGCAACAGTTGATGTTGTTGCACCAAGGATATTGTGCCGCATAACGAAATACTTATAAGGTCCCAAAGGCGAGACCTATTGGCTATGCCAATGCTTGTTCAGAGTTGAGTAGGCTTCTACCCATCGAGAGAAAATGCACACTATAACAAGGACGGACATATATTAGCTTGTTACAAACATGCATTTCAATACAGTCCATTTGCATCCTGTTGAAAGGACCACCCGATCTCCCTATATGACTCAGTGTTACTAGTGTCTTCTTTCCTACATGCATCTGTTGACAAGTTACACATCTTTGACACAACTCTTCTGCAAATATTCTAAATTTGGGTTCAAACCAGCTCTGTCTAAATAATTTAAGCATTACATCCTTCCCTATATGTATTGCATCATGGTAATGTCGTGTCATGGGGAATAACAAACTATCTGGCAGCACTGGTCTCCCATCTGCAGATATCAAGATGTTAAATTAGTTTTTCTCACAATCTGCTTTGATCCAGCCCTTCTGTTCTGCTTCTGACACATTTTCCTGTAGTTCTTTTAACTCTTCCCAGGTATCAGTTACTGCCAGCAACATTGATAAAGCAGCCTCTACTTCCGACTCATTTGTGTAAGTTCTGTTAAATGTGGAGGCCACCAGTGCACAATATTGTGCAGCCTCGTCAGCATACCTATTTCCAATTGTGACATATCCATTGCCACTCCTGTGAGCTGCACATTTAATCACTGCTATCTCTACTGGCAGTTGAGAGCTTCAAGCAGATTCTTTACATGCACCCCATTCTTAATTGGGGTTCCTGAAGAGGTCATAAAACCTCTCTGGGACCACAGTTGTGTAAAGTCATGGACCACACCAAGCCATACTGACTATCTGTAAATATAGTCACACTCAATTGTGCAGTCAAGCTGCAAGCTCTTGTAAGGGCAATTAATTAATTTCTCAACTTGTGCAGAGGTAACAGTAGGAAGCCATGAAGCTTCTACAATTTCTTGAATTGTACAGACAGTCTACGCTGCCCACAGGATACCTTCATTGTTTCTCAAACATGAGCCGTCAACAAAGATGACATAATTAGGCTCAATCAAAGGTTCATCTTTTTGTTGGGCCTTGGCTTGGTGCACAAATATGTGATTTCTAGACAATCATGTTCAACATCATTATCAGTACATTCAGTTGTAGGCATCAGGGTTGAAGGATTGCGAATCTGACACTTTTTAATCACAATATTTTCCTTAGAGAGCAACTGTTGCTTGAATCTAATAAACCAGGTGTTTTTCATGTATTGGGTCTTGGATCTGGTAAGCAGAATTTCTACTGAGTGAGGGACTATAACAGTTAAAGAATTTCCCATCACAATGCTCTCACATCTCTCTTGACCAGGGGTCTTCAAACTGGGGGGCGGGCTCCCCTAGGGGGTCCTCAAATGATCCGGGGGGGGAGCCAGGCTCTGGCCAAAAGAAGCATTATGTTGATAACAGTTCTTTGTTTTAAGCGAAGTGGCAGTAAACTGCTCTGCAATAGGCCATCACTAACATCTTTTGTCATTTATATCCTATCTTGGAGTATGTGTCAAAAGGGAGGGGACCAGTGGCGGCTCCTCCTCTAAGGCAGAGGAACGTTGCCCCAGTGCGCAAAAAGGAAAAATAAAATGACAATAACGTATCGTTATTGTCATTTTATTTTTCCTTTTGCATGCACTCAGTGGCCTGTGGGCAGTGTGGGGCAGGGAGGGGCTGGCCAGAGCAGGGGAGGAGTGGTTTGCACTCCCAAAGTGCGCATGAACTGTTTGGCTGGCCCTCTTGGGCCGACCAAACAGTTCATGCGTACTTTGCATGTTCCCACCAGGTTGCATTACACAGCCTGGTGAGGAAGATGCACAGGCTCCTTGTTCCCATCTGAGCGCCGAACCACGGTGCTCAGACCAATCACAACGCTTCATTGTCCCATGGAAGCAGATCAGGCACATCTTTGTGCATCACCCTCAGTAAAGGCTTGCCCATTAGGGAAAAGTTTGGTATCCACTGTCTATAGTAGCCAACCATTCCCAAAAACATTCTGACTTCCCTCTATTTTCTGGGCGGGCTCATCTGTAATATTGCAGCAACTATCTCTGGTGACACCTTTGGTGCTCCTCTCTCAATGATATGTCCCAAGTATTGGACTTCTTTTTGACAGTATAGTAGTTTACCTGAAGACACCTTGTGTCCATTCTCAGCCAGGTGGGTCAAAAGGGCAATAGTATCCTGTTTACAAGCCTCTCTTGTTTTTGATGCCACAAGTAGGTCATCAATATACTGCACGAGAACTGATCTGTAAGGCATTTGCAGAGACTCCAGATTCTTTTTCAAGATCTGGTTAAAGGTGGATGGGCTGTTTGAATACCCTTGTGGAACTCGACACAATGCCAAAACTCTCTCTCTGAACACAAACGAGAACAGGTACTGACTGTCCTCATGCAATAGAATAGAAAAGAAAGGAGGTCCTGCACTATCTGATATTTGCAATTGGGTTTCTGTAAACCCAGGATTGGAGAGTTGCAGGGACTTCCCACTAGTTGCGTTAGGATCCCTTTCTCTAGCATATTTTCATTTACAGGAGTTATTCCCGCAATGGTTTCTGGTGTCAAATTGTATGGTGGTTGTTAGAAATGGGATTTTTGGTAGGCTAGGGCATGTGCCAAAGCCAGACAGAAACCACCACTCTAGTCAGGATAAGGGAGTTACACTCCTAAAATGCCTAGCTTGGCACGAGCAGTCAGGCTTATCTTAGAGGCAGTGTGTAAAGCATTTGCACATAACCAACAGTAATATAGTGTAAGCACTACAAAAGGACACCACACCAGTTTAGAAAAATATCCAATATTTTTATATACTTAAGACAAGACCAAAAACGATAAAAATCCACAATAAAGTACTTAGAAATCTTCAGTTATCAAAATATGTTTGAAATACAGTTCCTTGATGTCGATAGCTCCGTCCGGGGCTATCACGGCGTCATGAACAAACAAATCCAAACAGTTCTGGCTGACCGCGGCATCGCGGGCCAGCTACGGTGCCGGGAAGACCCGCAAACAGTACCTTTTAGAAATGCAGGGCGTTGGCGACCTCTTGTTGAGCTTCCGAAAGCACGGCGTCTGCAGGCGTCGGTTCCGGAGGTCGGTGTAGGAGTCGTCGGGGCCCTCGAAGTCACACGCGTTGCAGATCGAACTTCTCTCTGTTGAAGTCAGGAGCGCTGGCGTCGGCAGGCGTCGGGTGCTGCGGTGCAAAGTGCAGCGGTGCGGCATGTGGTGCCCTCAGGTCGCGGTGCGAGCAGCGGCTCGGTGGCGGCGTCAGATGGCGTCATCGGTGAGACCAGGGTCGCGGTGTGAAGTGAATGGTGTGCTCATCGCAGTGCTGGCAGGTCACGGTGCAAGCAGCAGCGGCGTCGTTGCCGAAGCGCTGTCGTCGGCTGACGAACTGGAGTCGATGGCGCCGGCGTCGGTAGGCCAAGGCTGCAGTGCAGGATGAGGGCGGTGCGTCGTGTAACTTTACGAGCGGTGCCCTCAAACCACGGTGCAAGCAGCAGCGTAGATTTTGGCATGGAGCATCGTTGTCGCGGATACCAAGGCGTCGTCGTGAAGCGAGGCGGTGCGGAGTGCGGTGCCCACAGGTCGCAGTGCGAGCAGCGGCTCGGTGGCGACGTCAGCAGGCGTCATCGGTGAGACCAGGGTCGCGGTGCGGCGGTGCCCTCTGCGGTGCCTTCGGGACACGGAGTCGGCAGCGGCGTTGTTGAGATCGTCGGGTTGCTTTTCCTTCTGTTGCAGCACAAAACACACAGTTCCCAGTGCTGAGGGCAGAAGAGCTTGAAGTCTTTGCTGTTCCTGAGACTTCCTGAATAGGGGGCAAGCTCTACCTCAAGCCCTTGGAGAAACTAACAAAAGTAGATTGCAGAAAGTTCAATCCAGTCCTTTCACTACCCAAGACAGAAGCAGCCACTGCAGGCCAACACAGCAAAGCACACAGCAAAGTGGTAGTTCCTCCTCACAGCTTCTCCAGCTCTTCTTCTTGGCAGTCTTCTTGGTCCAAAAGAGTTCTAAAGTTCAGGGGTCTGGGCCCCAATATTTATATCCCAAAATCCTTTGATCTCTTAGGCAGAGAGTGTCGGTGCCCAGCCAAAACCAGTTCTGCCTTCTCTGGTGTGGCTTCCTGGCAGGAGGTGGAGATGGCATTGTCAGAGGCAGACTAAGCCCATTCTGATGCAAGGAAATCTCCTCCCCCTACTCTAAATGCTGCCCAGGTCTATTCAGCCCTTTCCTGACCGCCCTAGACTATCCGTAGCCACTCCTGCTCCCCAGCCCTCTGTCATCCAAAACCCAGACAGTCAATCCACATTCTAGCAGAGGCACACTGGATGATTGAGCAAGAATATACCTACTTTCTAAAAGTGGTATTTTCAAACACAGAATGTAAAAATCAACTTCACTAAAAGATGCATCTTTAGATTCTGAGTTCAGGCATACTAAACTTTATTTTCCTACCTGGTTCCCAGGGCCAGTTATGTTTATAAGATGTTATAAACAAACTCCCCATTCTGTCCTATGGGGAACAGGTAGCCTTGCAATAGTGAAAAGCGAAATTGGCAGTAATTCACTATCAGGACATGCCACACACACCAGGGCATGTCCTACCTTTCACATACACTGCACCCTGCCCACAGGGGTACCTTGGGCGTACCTTAGGGGTGACTCACATGTAAGAAAAGGGAAGGTTAGGGCCTGGCAAGTGGGTGCACTTGCCAAGTCGACATGGCAGTTACAAACTGCGCGCAGACTCTGCAGTGGCAGGTCTTAGTTAACTTTTCCGGGCTACTCATGTCGGTGGCACAATAAGTGCTGCAGGCCCACTAGTAGCATTCGATTTACAGGCCCCAGTACACTCGGTGCACTTTACTAGGGACTGACAAGTAAATCAAATATGCCAATCATGGAAACACAATTTACACAGAGATCATATGCACTTTAGCACTGATCAGCAGTGAAAAAGTGCCTAGAGTCCTAAAACCAACACAAACAAGTCAGGGAAAAATAGGAGGAAGAAGCAAAAAGTTTGGGATAACCCTGCAAAAAGGGCCATTTCCAACAGTGGTGTTCTGGGAAAATCAGCATTATGCTTTACTGCAACTCGGACAGGTTCTACACCTTTAATCAGTCCGATATCTTTTCCTGTTAAACTCAATACTTCTGGACTCACTGTCTCTCTTAAATCTGGAGGTAATTCTGCCACTGCTATTACTGGATATAAACCTGCAGCTATCTCTTGTCAAGCCACTTTAAACTCTTCATCTTCATCATGGGTTTGAAATTCGACACAATTTGGAGTACAGTAGATAGTGCGATTTAGTTTGCACAATACATCTAGGTTCATGGAACTTGAATCTCAAACAGCAAACTAATGGTTTTCTTCAAAGAAGCCTATTTTTAGTGGGACTTTCTCTGATACTGGTTGAGTTATCTGTTTATTTGAAGCTCCCACAACTTGGATCTTCTTTCCCGAGAGGGGTAGGTCTACGACTTCCGCTGTTCTAACAGTGGATCTGGTAGCACCTGTGTCAATTAAAAACGACACTTGGTGGCCATTCACTTCTCTTTCTACAAATGGTCCACCATGGTCTAACTCTAAGACTACGCCAAGCACGCAATCTTCCTCCCCCCTTAGGCACCATCATTGGTAATTGTCAGAGCTGAGACTGTCATTGTCTAGCATCTGGAATTGTTGAAATGTTTTCTGATTTTGAATTGGATTCATATTTACTTTGGGCATCTCATTTTAATTGCATCTGGGGTTTCCTATATTCTGCGGGACCATCTGAGCTTGTGGGACCTGCATCATTGGAACTTGTCTTGGCATTGGCATTTGCATTTGCTGAACAGGTACATTCTGCATTTCTATCTGATTTCCTCCCTGCATTGGAACATTTCCGTTTATTCTATCTGGATTAAGCCTACACTCCCTCTTCCTTTTTTATTTTTTTTTATTTTTTAATATACCCATAAAACCAGTTACAATATGATTCAATAATTCATGCATAGTAAGGCAATACATTATTAAAAAGTGTCAATATACATTAAGTAGCATTTGAAATGATTAATACCTGTTGGTTTATAAAGTAGAACATATCATAAAAATTAAGGTATTGGATCCATTAAGAGCATAATAAATAAGGCACAAAAACATTCCAGGGGTATAGAATACATAGGCATAAGAGTGGTAAAATCTCAATAGCAGCAATGACTTAAAACATATTATTGTGAGATACGATACAGCACAATTTAAGTCACTACCCCGCTTCCACTACTACTGCTTGTGTCAAGGCACTTCATATTCTCTCTCCATCTAACTATGGGTGCCCAAATTGCCTGCCCCAGCTTCCTTGCCTCCCTACCCCGGCATGAGTAAAGTGCAATCTCTTGATTATAGACCCCCAAGAGGCGTGCTAACCACATTTGAAAGGTGGGGGGGTCCACATCCTTCCATCTTGAAGCTATAAGTATCCTAAGAACAGCTACGCAGATAAATATAAAATATTCTTCCATAGTATCTATGTCCAGGCTGTTATCATGGCCCATTATCATCAGGGTAGGGGATAGGTTAATTCTCCGCCCTAGCAGCCCCTCCCAGAACCTTACCATCTCATTTTTTACTGAGAGTAGCCTAGCACAATCATAAAACATGTGCACCAGAGTAGCTGGCCCTTCCCCACATCTTGGACATTTATCGTCCTCTCTTTTGCCCCGGTTGAAAAGTTTAGCAGGGGTAAAATATAAGTTAAATAAAGTTTTATAATGTTGCGCCTTAAGGCTGGTTGAGCGAAAAGTTTTACCCGCTAATAGCAAAGCCTTATACAAATCGACGTCTGGATCGTTTAGTTTCACAACCCACATGGCTTCGGTTTTCTCCAGATCATCCTGCACACTTTGTAGCAATATATTATAAATATTCTTGATTCTTCTACCACTCGCTACTATTAGCTCAATTAGTGGAATTCTTCCCCCAGGGATACCATTGGTCTACGACCGGCAAAAGATTTTTGGATTTGAACATATTTAAAATATTGTCTGGTCGGAATCCCATACTTCTGTTGTAGAGCACCAAAAGAGAGTAACTGGCCTGATTCAAATATGTCTCCTACCGTCGTTAAACCGTGTTGTTCCCAGTACCTTCCCATCGTATCATAAAAGGAGTACGGTAATGCATGTGAGCGCCATAGTGGTGTATAGTAATTAATCTTTGGGATTATCATAGCTTTCTGCACTTTGTTCCATAATTCCCATGCACTGCGCATGACCTTCGAACGCACCTTCTTATAATAGCTCCCTTCTACCTGGCGCAATAGCTGCCCACGAGCCTCCTTCCCTAAGATAAGTTCGTATATCGATGGGGGTCTATCATTACGTCCCTCCTCTGCATCTTCGCTTATAGCTGGGTAGATTAATAACGACATCTGGCACAGAAGGCACGCCCAGTGATAGAATCCAATATTAGGGAATGCCAACCAGCCCCGCACCTGCGGGAGTGTCATATATTTTAAAGAGCGCCTGACTTTCCCGTATTGCCAGGTAAAGTTTGAGAACATGGCTTCCAGGTCCTTCATAATATCTTCATCTATCATAAGTGGAATGGAAAGAAACAGATAAATAATTTTTGGCAGCATAGTCACTTTAAGAACGTTTCCTCTTCCAATAATGGAAAGATGCAAACCGTTGATCCTCTTGAGATCTGTGGAGATTTTCTTTACCACTGGATTAAAATTGATCTTGGCTATTGTATTAACTGCTGGACTAATACATACCCCCAGGTAGATGGCATTCTCTGTACACCGTAGGTCATTAAAACTGATGTTGTCTGTACATACTATAAGAGTCTTGCCTTCATTCAGCTGATATCCTGATATCAGCCCAAATTCCTTAGCTATAGCGGTGGCCTCCTTGATTGCATTGGCCGGATCAGTAGTTAAAATGGCTAGATCGTCTGCATAGGCGAGTATTTTAGTTTCAAAACCTCTGGTAATAATAGGCTTGATAGCTTGACACCCCAGCAATTTTTCTATCAGAGGGTTTATGTATAGGGCAAACAGTATGGGGGAGCAGGGACACCCCTGTCTAGTCCCTCTTGATATAAGAATATTATCCAATGTTTTCCCCATTAATTGTATTCGGGCCTTTGGATCCGAATACATTGCCTTGATTGCTCTAATAATTCTTGGCCCGAACCCTTTCTGCTCTAATATTCCCCAAAGAAAGCTCCAGGCCACCCGATCAAACGCTTTTTTTGCGTCGAGGAGGATCATGGCCATCTGTCCCCCCGTCGCAGCCTGGATATCGAATAACGTGATGGTCTGCCTAATATGTTCGGTCTTCCCTCTTCCAGGGATGAACCCATGCTGCCACGGCGAGACCAGACTGCCTATAACTCTCCCCAATCTTGTGGCTAATAATTTGGAGTATAATTTTGTATCGGAATTGATCAGGGATTTAGGTCTGTATGAAGATGGATTATCTGTTGGTTTACCTTTTTTATGAAAGACTATAATGTTCATATCTTTCCATGATTCAGGCACTTGCCCATTATGTTGTATTCCTACTAATAGATCTGATAGTAGGGGAGCAATCACGGTACGTATTTGTTTGTAGATTTCTAGAGGAATACTATCAGGGCCAGCTGCCTTTCCTGATGGTAACTCCTGTAAAGCTGCTAATACTTCCTCTAGTGAGAAGTCCCTATCCTTCCTCCTTTACCTGGCTATCTAACCGGGGTCCCAGTTCAGTTTCCTCTAATCTAGGCATATCTTCGTGCTCCTCTTCCTTATAGAGAAGCTGATAATACTCCTGAAATACCCTGAGTATATCACTAGTCTCTGTACAGGTTTGACCATCCTTCGTATGGCAGCTATTTGATTCTTGACATTTTCCTGCCTAATACGAAGCGCTAATAGTTTCCCAGCTTGCTCCCCGGTCTCATATATTTTGCCCTGCTGCGTCTGGTATTCTTCCGCTGATTTCTGTGTAAGCCATTTATTTAACTCAGCTTTTATGGACAAAATCTGGAGTTGTAGGTCTGTTGCCTCATGCCCCTGAATTATTGAGGCTGTGTGCACTTCTTATGCCCTGGCAAGTTCACCTAATAGCCGTTCATTTTCAAGCCGGGTTTCTTTTCTTAGCCTTGCTACTGATGGAGCAAGGTTTCATAAATGAAACTTGCTTGTATTCAATCCTCCTCACAGTATTAATTTATTAAAACTTGTATTGTTAATACTAACCTTTGCATTCTCGACACGAAAGGGAAGGAGGCTTGCCTATGTGTTTTACTAATGAATAACGCTTGTCTGTAATCCAAAATGGCCGCTATGCGCGGGAAAACTCAGTGCGCATGTCATAACCAGATCACATGGTGTGACGTCTTTCTTTGCTTGGTGGGAAATTTCTGCTTCTGCGCAGTGTGCATTAAAATGGCTGCTTGATGTTTTCACATGCTTCAGCTTGCTCTCATGTCATTACTAAATTGTCGTTTTCTTAACGCTACTAATGCGGGACAGTATTATAATTAAATGGGTATAGAGTAGAAAAAGTGGGCATACAGTGAAACATTTTATTTGTGATTTTAATATTTTTCTTCTTGCACTTTTATTAGTTCGTAAACTTGGGCCTGGGTTGGTGACCTGAAACTCGAGAGGCAAATGGTTCTGCGCATGTGTCCTGTGTGCCTGCCAAATGAAGTCAACCTGGACGTAGTCCAAGGCCGTGACCCAATGGCCGAAGATGCTGTACTCTTGCCTTTCCTGTTGCATATTGATACATTTTCTATGAAGAATGTTATACATTTGGCATGAGACGGGTGGGAAATAAAGCGAATGTATTAATTTGAAGGGGTGGGAATCTAAAGACAATAGGCTTTACAATTTAGGCCAAATTGATATGGTGCGAGAATCCACCCCCTGTCCCTGTCCAATCAGAAGTAGTGGTCCCATATTTTGGCAACATTAAGGGGAGGTACATGGTGTAGAAGGGTATAATAGAATATAGCATTAGTTAATTAGTCAGAGCAAGATTCCACGAGAGCAGGCGTTCATGAAGAACAGGCGTCCATACTGAACACACAGAAGAGCTCCAGGCTGCCATGCTGATCGGGTGCTGACTGAATCCCTGTCCTGAAGAGGTCCTGAGGAGGGGGCGGCGGAGTCCATTAGAAGGGAGACACGGGAGAATCGAGGAGAAGCCGAGTAACAGAGAGGGGAACGGCGCAGGCGTTGTTGTAGAGAGGTCACCGGTCCTGGCCTGATCCTGGAGGAAGTCTTTGCTCTTCATCCTTCCTGGGTCCTATTCTTTCAACTCCTTGGCTAAGGGGTTTGGTTCTCGCACTTAGGTAAATATAATGCAACCTTTAGTTGCGCTGCTGTCTCTATCCTCTCCTTTTCTTTAAACACCTTCATTGATTAGCAATAATCATTTCTATGCTTAATCTTGGGTATTGCGATTAAGTACCATGTGGCTCTGTATTTTACTCTGCTAAATCTTTAGATAAACATTTTAAAACTTCCTGACTCAGTGGTTATTTTCAGGATTATGTATTATAATGAATGTCACTCATTTTAAACTTCCCAATTAGCAAAGGATCCATTGGTAAGTCATTACTCTTCAATCAGAAGGTAATTGGTAGCAGGGATTTTGATAAAGAGTACAACTGAAAACTCCAGCGTAAGTATTAGCGTAGTATGAATGTATGGGCCCAAGTGAGTGTTTTGTGTATGAATGCTGTTTGCTAATATCGCGCTGGATCAGTTTTCTGGTAACCAGAGGATGGTTACTCTTTGTTAATTGGGTAATGAGAATTTTATTTGTATTTTTATGAACTAACATCCGCTTATTTTAGAGTTTTGTTTTATGTTGTCCAGAATACCCCGGGGTAAAAAGAATAGCAGGTGGCAAGTGGAAGCCATACTGCAGTGAGGTTATCTGTCAGGCAGAAATAGTACTGAAAAGTTAAGCAGGACTTTCAGTACTTGTTATTATTATTATTAGCAGATTTATACAGCGCATAGCTGCCCCAGCAACGGGGCGTCCCAGCGCTACCCTTACAATGCCCGTGAGTAATAACAGCTCGGGAGAAGGGAAGACAGTTATGCTGGGAAAAGCCAGGTCTTTATGGCTTTCCGAAAGGCCAGGTGATCTTGAAGCCCTCTAATGGCAGTCGGAAGCGAGTTCCAGAGTCTGGCAGCCAGGACTTTGAAGGAACGGCCACCAGCCCTGGCTCTTAGAGCTCTGGGGGTGCATGCCAGCCCTTGAACAGCTGAGAGCAGGCAGCGACTCGGAACGTACGGTGTTAACAGGTCAGATAGAACCGGGGGGGCTTGTTGAGTCAGGATTTTATGGGCGACGCATAGCGTCTTGAAATGGATTCTTTTCTCTACCGGTAACCAATGTAGTTTATGTAGAGACCTGGACACAGAGCATGTTTTCGGGAGCGCCAATAGAGTGCGGGCTGCTGCGTTTTGTATTCTCTGCAGACGCTGAATACAGGATTTGTTGGCACCTAAGTAAAGGGAATTGCCATAGTCCATTCTAGATAGGATTGTAGCCTGTATTATAATCTGCCGGACTTTAGGCTCAAAGAAGCCAAGAAGGGGTTTTAGTCCTCTTAGGAGCCCAAAACAAGTTCCTGCAACTACTTTGGATTGGGCGTCAAAAGAGAGCCCTCTATCAATCCAAAATCCCAGGTTCTTAACTGCCTCCTTTGGTGTTGGTGCTGGTTTTAGTTGGTCTGGCCACCATTGTTCTGACCACATATCACTGTCTCTTCCAAACAGCAAGATTTCCGACTTACTGGCGTTTAGCTGTAAACAGTTTGTTGTCAACCAATTGGCGACTGCCATCAAGTCCTCCTTAAATTTAATAAGGGGACTCTATAGGTATGTGTAATAGCAAAAGAGTACGCTGGTGAAAATTTGATGTTATATCACCTAGAAAGGGTAACATTGAAGAAGTAACAGGTATCTCTGGAGCTTGTGTGAAGAGTAAACGGAAGAGTTTTACTCGTAGTATATGTCTTAGTAAACGGAAAGGTTTTACTAGGTGTGAGAGAAACTATCTTTTCGAATTTAGAGAAACTGGCACGATAGCGAATGTTTTATGTTGTTACTGAAATTTAATTAAGATTTATAGAGAAAATAAGTTTGCGTACATTTTTGTAAAGGGAGGGTCAGTTGCCGGAGAGGGAGCTGACGTCACAAAACGCCGCGCTGGGATTGGTTGAAACAGCGGGTGTGGAGAGACTCTTGTAAAGGAGGGGTCAGTAGTCAGGAGCAGTACTGACGTCACAGGTGCCGCGCTGGGATTGGTTGAATCAGCGTGGGACAGAAAAGCGCAGATTGTAAAGGAGGGGTTGACAGAGAAACGTCACCAAAAGGCCGCGCAAGGATTGGCTCGGAAATAAAAATCTGAAAGAGACACGTTAGTGACAGATTCCTTACCTTAGAATATCCCCAGGCGTCAGGCTGGATCCGGAAAGTTTTTGCGTAGCAGTACCCTTGCGCGTCGGTAGGCGGCGTCGTGCGGCTCCGCGTCCGTCGTCGGCGTCGTGATCGCCGGGATGACGTCGCGGGCAGTACTTAGACGCCGCCCCTGCGCGCTGACGTCAGTTCTTCTTTTTCCGCGCCAGTAAGCGCAGATCCAGGAAGAGCAGTGCCCTAGTCAATTTTTGACTACATTTTTTGGTGATTTTTCACTGTTTCTTTTCGAGTCGTCTCGACTCCAAGGTGTTAGGGATGCCCGGCTTCAAGCCATGCGACGTCTGTGGTCGAATGATGTCGATCACAGACCCGGACTTAGAGTGTCTCTACTGTCTCGGCCGAGACCACGACACGAAGTCGTGCCCTGACTGCCGGAAACTTCACCCGAAGGCTTTGCGAGAGCGGTCTCGAAAGCTACTCGAGGTCCAGCAGTCGGCTCCGCGCCACACCAAGCCCCGGTCCCGGGAGAGGTCGAGGGGCCGATCGCGGAGTCCCCGCCGGTCGTCGGAGTCCAAGTCTTCGCTCTCCTCGGGTAAGTCGAAGCACAAGAAGTCTAAGAAGCATCATCGCTCTAAGACTTCGCCTCGCCGGTCTCACGACTCGGCTGAGGCCCCTGTCGGCACCGTCCCCGCCCCCGCGGCCCCGGACGTGCCTGTCGAGCCGCCCCCGCATTACCCGTCCTTTCCGGGTTCAGGGGCGACTCCGGCCCAAGTGCAGGAATTCCTGTCGGCCATGGCCCGCCTCTTCGGGCCTCAAGGTCCCTCCGGTGCGCCTTCGGGCCCCGCGGGCCCTGATGGGGTTGCTCCGGCTTTGCCGACGACTCTGGTCCCGGCGTCACCTGTCCCGCCAGCCTTGATCCTGGCCTCGGCTCCGGCCCCGGCCTCGATCCCGGCCCCGGTGGTGCCGCAACCCCCATCGACGCCGGTTGACCTAACCACGCCTCCGCCGACGCCGATGTCCCCGGTGCCGTTCCTGACGCCGTCCAGGGCTCCGGACGACGTCGTTCCCCAGCTCATTCCGGGTTCGGACATGGAGCCGGACCGGCGTCGCTCGACGCCGGCTCCGGCGCCGTTGAGACCTTGGGTCCCAAATGTCCCTCCTCCTCCATATTTTTCACCAGAGGAGGACCAGGAGAGCTGGGAGGGGTCGGAAGACCCTCTCACACAGCAGTGTGAGTATGATCAGGACTGGGCAGAGGAACTTGGGGATGCCAGTGGTCTAGATACTTCCCCTGACACTGGCATGCTGTCTCCTCCCGTGGCTACGGAGGAGGGAGCAAATTTCGCAACGGTGTTGCGTAGAGCAGCTGGAGCCTTGCACCTCCAATTGCCTACTCTGGCTGTCAAGACTAATCTCTTGACGGAAGTGCTTCAGCCGGCAGCCTCCTCTGCGGAGACTGTGCTGCCGTTTAATGATGCACTGATTGACGTTCTTTTGGGCGCCTGGTCCAAGCCCACCACAGGGGCTCCTGTGGATAGGAACGTGGCCCGACGCCATCGCCCTGCTCCGGGCGACCCCGTGTTTCTCTCTCAGCACCCCACCCCCGAGAGCTTGGTTGTCCAAGCCTCTGCCTCCCAAACCGCCTTCCCTACCGCCCCTCCGGATAGGGAATCCAAACGCCTGGACCAATTTGGGAAGAAGGCCTTTTCTTCCTCCAGTGCTGGCTTGCGGTCGGTGAACACCGCTTGCCTTTTGGGCCGATATACCCACTCCCTGTGGGATTCGGTGGCGACTGTTTTGCCCCAGTGTTCTGAGGAGGTCCAGACACTGCTTACCCGCGCCATTGCGGAAGGTAGGGATGCGGCAAAGTATACCATACGTTGTGGCCTTGATACCGCCGACTCGCTGGGCAGATCGCTTGCAACGACGGTGGCGCTGCGTCGCCACGCCTGGCTGAGAACAACTGGTTTCTCGGGTGATGTCCAGAATACACTCATGGACATGCCCTTTGATGGAGTCGGTCTTTTTGGTTCCAAAGCAGACCATGCGCTGGAGCGTTTTAAGGACTCACGGGCTACTGCCAAGTCCCTGGGCCTTTCTGTTGTGCGCCCTCCGCTAACCTCTGCTTTTCGCCCCTTTCGTGGCCACGGAAGGGGCGCCCAGTCACGTCAGCAGCCCAGCCACCGGCCCGCACAGCAAGCGTCTTCGCGTGGCCGAGGACGTGGATACCGCCGTGGCGGTTCGGGCAACCAGTGTGCGGGTCAGGCCACCA
The DNA here is from genome assembly GCA_963921515.1 of Calotriton arnoldi. Lineage (NCBI taxonomy): Eukaryota > Metazoa > Chordata > Amphibia > Caudata > Salamandridae > Calotriton > Calotriton arnoldi. The sequence continues at coordinate 1,830,403 of CAWUFW010001232.1, forward strand.
CCTCCAACCCGTCCGCGGCCTCCAAGCCCTCCTAGTCCCTCCTTTCCAGGTGCACAGCACGCCAGTAGGGGCAGGGTCCGCCATCACCTTCACCACTGGCGTCCCATCACCTCGGACAGGTGGGTCTTGGACATTGTCCGAAGGGGCTACTCCCTCCCCTTTGAGACCACCCCCCAGCCATGCCACCTCAATTCCACCGCATGTCAGGGGATCACTTGATGCTTCTGCAGAAGGAAGTCACGGCCCTCTTGGCCAAGAGGGCCATCGAGCGTGTTCCGACCCCAGAAGTAGGACGTGGTTGCTACTCCCACTACTTTCTGGTGCCCAAAAAGGACAAGGAGGACATGCGTCCTATCTTGGACCTCCGGAACGTCAATCGCTTCCTCCGGAAGGAGAAGTTCAAGATGCTCACCCTAGCTCAGGTCTTGACTGCCCTCGACCCTGGAGACTGGTTGGTAGCGTTGGACTTGCAGGACGCTTATTTCCACATCCCCGTCCTGCCGGCCCACCGGCGTTACCTGCGGTGCACGGTAGGCCTCGAGCATTTTCAGTTCACCGTGCTCCCCTTTGGCCTTACCAGTGCCCCTCGGGTGTTCACGAAAGTGATGGCGGTGGTCACAGCTCATCTGTGCCGGGCAGGGGTTTCAGTCTTCCCCTACCTCGACGACTGGCTGCTGAAGGCGGGCTCGTCCCAGGCAGTCGTCTCCCACCTCCAGACTACGGCCGAACTCCTGCACTCGCTGGGGTTCTCCATCAATGTGCCGAAGTCGCATCTGATTCCTTCTCCACAGCTCCTTTTCATCGGAGCAGTTCTTGACACGACGCAGTTTCGGGCCTATCCTCCCGAACGGCGAGTCCGGGATATTCAGGCTATGATTCCGATCTTTCAGCCTTTATCCTGGGTTTCGGTACGGATGACCCTGAGGCTGCTGGGCCTCATGGCCTCCTGCATCCTGCTGGTCGAGCATGCCAGATGGTATATGCGGGCTCTGCAGTGGGACCTGAAGTTCCAGTGTCCGATCACGTCCAGATCTCGGAGGGGACTGCAAAACAGTTGCAGTGGTGGCTCTCGAACCGGCAATGGGTCATGGGCAGATCCCTCTCCCTTCCCCAGCCAGAGCACACAGTTGTGACGGACGCGTCCCTTCTGGGATGGGGCGTCACATGGGAGAGACGGAGATCAGAGGCCTCTGGTCTCCGGCGGAGTCCCGGCTCCATATCAACCTTCTGGAGCTCCGGGCGGTCCGACTTGCACTCAAGGCATTCCTTCCTTCTGTCAAAGGGAAGGTAGTGCAGGTGTTCACAGACAACACCACCGCCATGTGGTACTGCAACAAACAAGGCGGGGAGGGTTCGTGGACCCTCTGTCAGGAGGCTCTGCGCCTCTGGACATGGCTGGAACATCAGGGCATGTTCCTGATGGTTCAACACCTGGCAGGTTCCCTGAACGCCAGGGCGGACGAACTCAGCCGCAGGTGCATGATGGATCACGAATGGCGTCTTCACTCGGAAGTGGCGCAAGGACTCTTTCTACAGTGGGGAGAGCCTTGGTTAGATCTATTCGCCACCGAAGAGAACGCGCAATGTCATCAGTTCTGCGCGTTGGAATTTCCAAGGCGGCACTCGCTCGGCGACGCTTTTCGTCGCGAGTGGAGTTGCGGTCTGTTGTACGCCTTTCCGCCTATACCACTTCTACCCAGAGTGTTGAAGAAGATTCGGCGCGACCGGGCCCAAGTCATCCTTGTGGCTCCGGACTGGGCTCGAAGAGTTTGGTATCCCGAGCTACTCAGTATGAGCGTCGATCCCCGATCCGTCTGCCTCTTCGGGAGGATCTTCTGTCGCAGCAGCAGGGGACGGTCCTCCACCCGAACCTGTCCAGCCTCCACCTGCTTGCGTGGAGATTGAGCGGCGGCAGTTGATTCCTTTCGACTTGCCTCCCGAAGTTTGTGATGTGATTCTGGCAGCCAGGCGTTCCTCCACTAAGGTGGTATACGCCTGCAGGTGGAACAAGTTTGTGGCATGGTGCACAGCAAAGGCTGTGAATCCCCTTTCTGCCCCTCTTTCTGAGGTTCTTCTGTTCCTTCTTTCTCTGGCCCAACAGGGTTCTGCCCTGGGTACCATCAAGGGCTATCTTTGTGCAATCTCGGCCTTCCTCAGGCTTCCTGATCAGCCCTCCCTTTTCAAGTCCCCTGTTGTTAACAGATTCCTAAAAGGCATCACACACCTCTTCCCTCCTGTTCCGTTTGTGATGCCTCAGTGGGACTTGAACTTGGTTCTTACCTTTCTCATGTGTGCTCCCTTTGAGCCTCTACATAACTGTCCTCTTCGTCTTCGGACTCTGAAGACTGACTTTCTGGTGGCTATCACCTCCGCTCGGCGGGTGAGTGAGCTCCAGGCTCTATCATGCAAACCTCCCTTTCTGTCTGTCCATCCAGACAAGGTTGTTCTTAGGACGCGTCCGTCCTTCTTGCCAAAGGTGGTTACTGCCTTCCACATTGGGCAGACCATCACTTTGCCCACCTTCTTTCCGCCTCCGCATCCTTCCAGAGATGGATCCAAAACGTGCGCTTTCTTTTTATATCAACCGCACACAACACTTCCGGGTGGATGACCAGCTCTTTGTTGGCTACGTGGGCGCCAAAAAAGGTCGGGCGGTGCACAAGAGAACCATCTCCCGCTGGGTAACCTTGTGTATCAAAGCCTGCTATTCTTTGGCTAAGAAGGAGCCTCCTGTTGGGCTGCGTGCCCATTCCACCAGGGCAACAGCTGCTACCACGGCTTTAGGCCGCGGTGTTCCGCTGCAGGATATCTGTCAGGCAGCTACGTGGGCCTCGCTGCACACGTTTACTAAGCATTACTGCCTTGACAGTCAGGTCCGGAGGGACGGCTTCTTTGGCCGTTCTGTCCTCCGGGACTTCCTTGTCTGATCTTTGTTCGCAGACCCACCACCGGGGTTGGTATTGCTGGGGTATCTATTCTAAGGTAAGGAATCTGTCACTAACGTGTCTCTTTCAGATGCACAGAGTTACTAACTTGTGTAACGATATATCTGTAAGAGACAGTAGTTAGTGACAGATTCCTACCGCCCACCCATCCTCCCCGTTTTGCGAACTGATTTCTAGGGTTAAGGACATCCCTTTCAGGGCCCTAGTATTTTTCAGACACCTATGTCAGCTTCTTGCATGGCTCTGCGTTCCTGGCGCGGAAAGTCGTGTACAGAACTGACGTCAGCGTGCAGGGGCGGCGTCTAAGTACTGCCCGCGACGTCATCCCGGCGATCACGACGACGGACGCGGAGCCGCACAACGACGCCTACCGACGCGCAAGGGTACTGCTACGCAAAAACTTTCCGGATCCAGCCTGACGCCTGGGGATATTCTAAGGTAAGGAATCTGTCACTAACTACTGTCTCTTACAGATATATCGTTACACAAGTTAGTAACTTGTGCGTTAGCAGACATTTGATTGGTTGAAATTATAAAAGCGAAATTCTTAGTGGTGAAAGGATTGCATGTTAAAACGCGATCCGACTTTAACAAGAATTCGTCCGGACAGGAGATATTTAGGCTTTGCAGAATATAATTTTATACATCGGTACTTACCCAAGATGTACGGAGAAAGGAGAAAAATGTCATTTTTACAAAAGATTAAGAATTATTTTAAAAAGGACAAACCAATCAAAATTAGAGAAGGAATTATTATTCCACCAGCTAAAACGCCCGCTTCATTCATGATGATGGAGAGAGGTTATCATACTTGTGTATGGATGGAGAATTGGATAGAATATACCAAAAATGATGGAATACTAGCATTTCCCGAGAATGGTACCTTCAATGGAAGAATTCTTCAAAATTTGAGATTGAGGATGAATGACTTAGAACCCAGACCTAGATTAACCCAGTACGAAGCTTTAGAGGAATGGGAAACCGAGGCATTTGAGCGTGACCGATCTCTGAGAAATAGGAGTTATCCAGGATTTTTCCCCAGATACTTACATGAGTCTAGGGACGGTCAGATGAAACAATGGAGAAGGGCAATGATTACCGAAGGGTTATATCCATTGCTAACAGCAGAGGAGAAATTAGGAGGCAAGTGCACAGAAAAGACAAAACATTTAATGAGAAATGAGGATTCTGAAGATGAATTTATGGAAGAAATGTTAAGGAATCCCCCACCATATCAGGAAGGGACAAGTGGATGCACCCCAAGTGCACCACCAAAAACTCCATTAGTACCACAGGTAATGCATGAATTCACCCCGAGTAGAATACTTCATGACAAAGAAAAAGAAGCCCTAGAAAAGACCAGAACAGAATTAATACAGAAAATAACTCAGATAAAAGTACACCCTGATTCGTTGACCATACCTGTAACAATTGGTCCAGTAGTTCCATTATATGGTACTCAGGGAAGCTGTCCTCCACCGATACTTGCACCTACTCCTGTGAATAATCCCAAACCTGAAGCTCCAGTTATAATTGAGGATCAATTTAGTGACTGTGAATCCACAATATCACTCATGGACTTGCCTATTCGAGGTACTGTAAATAGCACTCCCAGAAAAGATGTACCTGGATGTTCAAAAGATGTAAGTTTAATAACTTCATCGGGAGCAAAAAGTGCCATTATAGTAACACCTGAAGATCTAGAAAGATGGGTGCAAGGGTCAGTTAAACAGTGCACACCTCCGAAAATAATGGACATTCATAAATTGAAAGTCGAATTAGAAGAAATAATAGCAGGAAATGTAGGACTAGAACGCTTAAATACCTATGATGAAGAAGAATTATTGTTCCTATGCAGGAGTATTACCAGAAATGTAAGGTTATTCCATGACATTTTTTCCAATTTAGCACTACAGATGGGAATAGAAATAGGGAGATCAAAAGTACTACAGAAACCCTATAGAGCAGAATTTTCAGACAAAGATTTAGAAAATATGAATGCATCTGGAAGAAGATTACAAATAAGAGAATTAATGTTAGTTTTGCAAAAATGGGGAGACCTAGATAAATGGAGAACTAGGTGGGCCAAGAAAAAGGAAGAAGCACGGACAAGTAGAACAGCATCTGAATATGTGATGAAAGAAACAGAGAAAGCAGACCAAATGTACCCAATGAGAGAAATTGCGGGAGGAGGATATGTACATGTCCCATGGAGCAGACAGGATATTTTATCATTTACGAATGATTTTCCAAAATTGAGAGAAAAACCAATTGAATGGTACAAGCAGGTTGAGAGGTTTGTGAAGGTGTCTAAGGTATTGTTGAAAGATCTAGATGGTTTGTTTGACATAGTGGTACCTGCCGATTTATGGACAGATTGCAAAATCACAGTGGATTGGCCAAGTGACGAATATCCTAGAGATCCGAAAACAGGTGCCCCGTCAAATGATGTGATGAAAAAGTATCAGCAAGTGATAACTTACTTAAAAGGGAAAATACCACCGAAAGAAACAGATTGGGTAAAAATAGATCGAACTACCCAAGAAGCTAATGAATCAGTACATTACTACTATGAGCGTCTATTGCAGGTATTTAAACAGTATAGTGGATTTGAGGACATTGGAGATAAGAACATGAGTCAGTTTGTGTATCGATTTGTTTTCGGTTTGAAGCCAGAGATTTGTCAGATGATTAAACAACACATGCTGTGTTGGCAGGGAAAGCTCATTGATGAGATTTTGAAGTATGCAAAATATTGTGGAGACGATATTGAGGATAGACACAAGAAATTGCAGGAAAAGGTGATGTGGGCTCAGGTGAAAATGGCTGAGAAACAGGGAATTAATTTGGAAAATCCGAGTGAAAATCAAGGAAAAGATTCTGGAATAAATGGTGATACTGGGAATGGTGGAAAAGTGAGAGGACGAATGAGTAGAGAAGAAGCTAAAAAGAAATTTCCTTGTCATGGATGCGGAAAATTGGGGCATTGGAAGGACAAATGTAAAAAGATTCGGAATAATAATGGCCCAAATCAAAATTCAAATCCACAGACGCAGAATGACTCACAGCAGGGTGTAAATCCTCAGAGTCAATTGCCACCTGCACCTATTCAGGGTAATGTAAGCAGAGCAAAGCACGGTACAGACATCGGATATCAAGGAGGAAGTGGTAAGAATGATTATATAACATCACAGTTTCTTTTACAGGACGATTTCTGTCAATTCAGTTCATGACGGTGCCTAAGAGAGGGGGAGAAGGAGTGCGTACTTGGCGCATCCTTACAGGTAGATCAGTCAGGTCCATATGTTGAAGGGAATGTGAAAGGTAATGATATTACTTTCTTTTTGGACACTGGTGCTACCCGGTCTACTGTGAGAACAGCAGACATTCCAGACCTTCCTCTCTCTGGTGAAGATATCCAAGTAGTAGGGGTAGCTAATCAAAGAATTAGAACACCTCTTACCAAACCAATGGAAGTTAAAATAGGAAACTTTAGAGAAATGCATCAATTTGTAGTGTGTGATTCTAGCCCAGTAAATCTATTAGGTAGGGATTTATTGTGCAAGATGAATTGTACCATTTTCTGCACACCGGATGGTGTGGCAGTTCAGACACCAGATGAAGACCATGTATATAAGATAATGATTGCAAAACAAGGTACAGAAGTAGATGAGATGTTTTCGTTAATAACAAAAGATGAGTTGCCAGAAGAATTAAAAGGTACAGTAAACCCCGTAGTATGGGATTTCACAGGAAAGGAAGTAGGACTTATGGCTAAAATAGACCCAGTTAAAATTACTGTAAAAGAAGGTGCGATTTTCCCAAATACCAAACAGTACAAAATGAGTGCAGAAGTAAAAGCAGGAGTCATTGAAGAAATTAATCGAATGGTAAAACAAAACATCCTAAAAGAAGTAATGAGTAGCCCATGTAATTCGCCTATAATGGGTTTAAAGAAACCTAGTGGAAAATATAGGATTGTTCAGGACCTGAGGAAAATAAATAAGATTGTAGAACATCTTGTCCTATAGTACCAAATCCTGCAGTAATTCTATATCAGATCCCTTGGAGTGCAGGATGGTTTACAGTAATTGATTTGTGTCAAGCGTTCTTTTCAATACCATTGCATCCAGACAGCCAGTATCTTTTCTCATTTAAATTTGAGAATAAGGTCTATGTGTGGAATCGTGTTCCTCAGGGGTACACAGAAAGTCCTTCTATTTTCAACCAGATACTGAAAAAGTGCCTTGAAAAACTGGTGATGCCAGGAAGCTCAGTCTTAGTCCAATATATCGACGACTTATTGGTGGCATCGAATACCAGAGAGGACTGTGTGGTTGATTCCATAGCACTATTAAATCTTTTGGCCGAGGAAGGGCATAAAGTCTCACCTGAAAAGTTGCAATTCTGTACAACAGCTGTTAAATATCTGGGACACCAAATTGAGAGGGGAAAAAGAAGAGTAACCTCTGAAAGAGTAAATTTAATAAAGAAAATGCAAATGCCTGTAACTCAAAGACAAGTGAGAATGTTCCTAGGAATAGTAGGTTACTGTCGACAATGGATACCAGGATTTTCCATGTTAGCTAAACCATTAATTAACATGACAAAAAAGAAAGCAAAAGATCCTGTTGAGTGGGAGGATGACAGTGTAGAAGCTTTTGTAAAATTGAGGAATGCCCTATGTTCAGCACCTCCCTTAGGCATGCCTGATTATAAAAGAGAATTTGCATTGTTCTGTCATGAAAGAGAAAATTGTGCACTTTCTGTCCTAACTCAGAGACACGGATTAGACAGACGTCCTATAGCATATTTCTCTGCTACATTAGACCCAGTAGCAGCCGCGTTGCCAGGATGTCTAAAAGCAGCTACTTGTTTGAGCATTGAACAAAGTGAATCAATTGTGATGGGACACCCTGTAAAAGTGTATGTTCCACATGCAGTTGTCATTCTGTTGACAAGAACCCGAACTCAGCATCTTACTCCTAGTCGGCTGACTAAATATGAAAGAATAATAATGGGTGCTGAAAATGTGACCATGGTAAGGTGTACTATAATAAATCCAGCAACCTTACTGCCAGACCCATACCATGAGAGAATTAAAGATGATGAAGAAGATGAACATGATTGTATACAAATTACAGAATTATGCACAAAACCTCGCCCAGATATAGAGGAACAGCCTCTTAAAAAGCCAGACAGGGAGCTATTTGTTGATGGTTCATGTCAAAGACATGAAGACGGTAAACTAACTGCTGCCTATGCAGTATGTGAATTAACTGGAATAGACGAAGCATCCTATTTACCAGGAGTCAAATCTGCACAAGTAGCTGAATTGATTGCGTTGATAAAAGCATGCAAAATTGGGAGGAATCAGAGAGTAACCATATTTACAGATAGCCAATATGGTTACGGGGTTGTGCATGATTTTGGCCAACTATGGATGCAGAGGGATTTCATGACTTCTTCAGGATCCCCTATTAAAAATGGACAGTTTGTAAAGGAATTGCTGGAAGCAATACAATCACCAAAAGAATTGGCTGTGGTGAAATGTGCTGCACATCAGTCAGGAGATGACTGGGTGGTAGTCGGCAACAGATATGCAGATCTGGTGGCTCAACATTGTGCTAAAACCAGAATGTCAGTCAATAAGAGGGTGGAAAGAATGGGAATCAGCTGCCAACTTGTGCTGTATATGCCACCTGAAACTTGGAATGACGTCAAGAAATTGCAAGATGAGGTTGATGAAAGTGAGAAGAATCTGTGGATCAAAGTGGGTTGTTCCCAAAGAGGAGATGATGAAGTGTGGATCAGTGCTGATGGTAGACCAGTCATGCCAGACTGTTTACTTTCTCAAATGGCTAGGATGTATCATGGAGACACACACATAGGGAGAGATGCAATGATTAGGCTGTTCAGACAAAATTGGTACAATCCCAAATTCAGGGCTGTTGCAGAGAGTCTTTGCCAGAGATGTCTAACTTGCAGGATGCATAACCCGGGGAGGAAGACAGTAATTGGATTTGGAAAAATTGGAAAGGCAGAGGGTCCATTTATGAGACTTCAGTTTGATTTCATATAGTTACCACCATGTAGAGGGCTGAAATATGTACTAGTCATAGTGTGTCTGTTTTCAAAATGGGTGGAGGCTTACCCTACTAGAAGAAATGACAGCATTACAGTTGCAAAACTGTTACTACGAGAGCTCATTCCTAGGTTTGGTTTTCCAGTAACTTTGGAATCAGATAGAGGAAAACATTTTAACAGTGAAGTGATCAAACTCATCTGTGAAGCATTTCAAATCAAACAGAAACTGCACTGTGCATATCGTCCAGAAGCTTCTGGAGTGGTTGAACAACTGAATGGCACTATAAAGTCGAGATTGGGAAAAATGTGTGCATCAACATCATTAGAGTGGCCAGATGCATTGCCACTCGTTTTAATGGGACTCAGAAGTATACCTGACAGAACCACAGGATTGAGCCCACATGAAATAATGATGGGAAGAGCAATGAGACAAACACATGTTCCCACAAACAAACTGGTGAATATATCTGATGATATGGTTCTGGACTATTGCAAAGGATTGGCTGACCTAGTGCGTTCTGTCTCTCATCAGGTTGGAGAAGACGCAGTTTCCAGGCAGCCCGATCAAGAACATGATCTGAATCCTGGTGACTGGGTGGTCGTGAAGAATCACACCAGAGAAACGTGTCTATCACCTAGATGGGGCAGACCGTGTCAAGTTATACTGACAACGAATACAGCAGTGAAGTGTGCCGGATTTCCTAATTGGATTCATGTAAGCCACACCAAGAGAGTACCAGATCCTGAGGAAGAGAATCCTCAGACAACGCCAATCACTGAAGAAGCTGAAGGTTGCCCAGCTGAAGGATCTCAGGTTCGAGATTCAAAAGAAGCTGAAGACGAACAACCGAGCACAAGTCAGGATTGGATACCTGTGGTAGAAGTTGCTGAAGTATACCACAGAACAAGAAGTCAAGCAAAATTGGAAGAAATTGAAGAAGATCAGATAGGTGAAGAAGAAGCAGTTCAGGAACAAGAAGAAAAGACATTAAGAAATCCTGAACAAGGTCAAATAGGGAAAGGAATCTGGACTCAAAACAGTGAAGACCTAATAGACTTTGAACAGGGACAGACAGGTCTAGAAGAATCCGGTCAGGCTGCAGAAGTTCACAGTGCAATAAGCCCTGATCAGAACAAGTTAGATCAAGAAGAGTACAAAGAAGAAGAAAATTTCGAAAGACATGAACTTGAAGAAATAAATCAAGAACAAAGTCAAAAATTGAAAACTCATAGTGGAGCTGCTGAAGAGAAACCAATCAGACCTGAAAAAGAGCAAACAGAAGAAACAGTAATAGAAGAAAACGAAGAAAACGAAGCAGTACTAAGCAGTGAAATTAACGGGATCTCTGAAGACGAAAATAAAGAAACAGTGCCAACAAAGAAAACAAGAAAAGGAGATCATTGGCCGAGTGTCATTAAAAGAGTAAAGTACCACATAACAACCAGAAGTGAAGATCCAGATCAAGTACATGAAGTAACAAGTCAAACTGATCAAGAGAAAAAGTCAGAGAAAAGAAAAAGTAAAAGACTAAAACTTGTAAATAACAAATTCAAGGGTCCTGATTGGACTTATATCATTCTTGAAGATTTTGAAAGCTCAGAGTCAAGTGACAGTGGTGACGAAGGAACAAGTGCAGAACTGACGTACGAAAAAGAAACAAGACCACCCTGACTAAGCAAAAGAATAAGCTAAAGAAAAGAAGAAAAGATAAGAAGAGCAATCTTCCTTGTCGAAAAATGCCTGACGATAGAGTTGCTGGGAGACCAAAACAGAAATGTTGTAGGAGATGCTGTGCAGTATGCATATGTAGTCTAGTAATGGTGCTTATAGTTTGGTTAGTTCTGATCGTAGCAATCCCTTACCTTATGATAACGGATAAGAAGATTAACAACGAAACTAGAGGAAGGACAGCTAACATGAAGGGTAACAGAGTAGAACTAATGGTAGAAAACGAACCTGAGTTTCACCATGAGGTAGCCGATAACAACACTAGTTTAAATGTTTTCACAAAGTTTTTATTTCAATATGTAGACACAATGGAAGTTAGTAACTGTTATGTCTGTATGAAGTTACTTGAATCAGTAGCAGAAGGTCTAACATATCACCATTTCCACTGACATATGGCATATCATGTAGTGTTTTGTCTAGTTTATTCTATAGAACAGGGAGACTTCAGTATTATTATTCAAACTTAGATGTAATATTTTCTGAGGTTCCGATTCGCAAGAGTATGAACCCAGTGCTTAGTAGTCAAGACGCACAGTTTATGGGAGAATTTTTCTTAACAATGAAATCAATAGACATAACACATGCACATAGACACAATCTAACATGTTCTTTCCTTGAAGAAGAAAAGATATTTTTGAATTTAGTAGAAGATAGAAGACAAGATTTTCAAAAGAAGGCTTTTGAGCATAAGGCTCATTTACCACCTTGGGCTGAGAAAGAAGGGAGTTATACACCTGGCAAGGCTCAAGCTGCTATGGCTCTGGATTTCGTAAAGACAGGGAAAATTTGTCTTCATAGGTTAAAGACTGATTATAACAATGTTTTCATCGGTACCAGTGAATGTGAACACAATTTCTTAATTCTTGGAGGTTGGGGAATAAAAGGAGGAACAGATTCAGTTTTTCCTGGAATCTATTATGTGTGTGGGAATAAGGCTTACTTTAGGCTTCCTGCACGGTGGTATGGAAGTTGTTATTTTGGAATAGTATTTCCAAAGATATACCACGTAAAAAGAAACACTGGGAGAAATGAAAACAATAGCGAATTAATACGTAGTAAAAGAGCTACTTTTTCAGAAATTGTAGGTGATATATTTGGTGCATTGATACCTTCAGTGGGAATAATTCTGAACTCAAGGAAAATATGTAAATTGTCTACAGTAGTTGATCGTTTATCAACGGATACTGCAGGAGGGTTTCTAATGATTAATGCGGAGATGGTTGCGATTAGATCTATGGTGATGCAAAATCGACTTGCTCTTGATATTATATTGGCAAAAGAGGGCGGAGTCTGTAAATTATTGAAGACGAAACACTGTTGCACTTATATTCCTGATAAGAGTGCAGAAATTGGAACATATATACAGAATATAACAAAACTTGAGAATGAACTTAAACCACTGGAAGTTGATAGTGTATGGGAAAGATTGACAAATAGTATCTCGTCAATTGAAACCTGGTTTGCTGATGTAGGGAAAGGACTTATAGGTCAAATATTAATACCCTTAGCAGGGATAGCAATAATAGTACTGTCAATAACAATATGGTGCAAATGCTGTAGAAAGAATGGAACATATAAGGTGACAGGAAGAGGAAAGAAACGAAAGGTAGATGAAATCAAACTTGAAGAATGGAGAAGTGAATTATACAAGAAATTAAAAGGAGATTGTAAAAATGGAAAGTGTAAAGAAGAGAATGAGGTAATTTCCTAGAAGTTGGCATCTGATTGAGGGTAGTGTTTTTGATGGCTCAGAAACGCCATCAGAGAGGGGATTGATGGAGCAAGGTTTCATAAATGAAACTTGCTTGTATTCAATCCTCCTCACAGTATTAATTTATTAAAACTTGTATTGTTAATACTAACCTTTGCATTCATGACACGAAAGGGAAGGAGGCTTGCCTATGTGTTTTACTAATGAATAACACTTGTCTGTAATCCAAAATGGCCGCTATGCGCGGGAAAACTCAGTGCGCATGTCATAACCAGATCACATGGTGTGACGTCTTTCTTTGCTTGGTGGGAAATTTCTGCTTCTGCGCAGTGTGCATTAAAATGGCTGCTTGATGTTTTCACATGCTTCAGCTTGCTCTCATGTCATTACTAAATTGTCGTTTTCTTAACGCTACTAATGCGGGACAGTATTATAATTTAATGGGTATAGAGTAGAAAAAGTGGGCATACAGTGAAACATTTTATTTGTGATTTTAATATTTTTCTTCTTGCACTTTTATTAGTTCGTAAACTTGGGCCTGGGTTGGTGACCTGAAACTCGAGAGGCAAATGGTTCTGCGCATGTGTCCTGTGTGCCTGCCAAATGAAGTAGAACCTGGACGTAGTCCAAGGCCGTGACCCAATGGCCGAAGATGCTGTACTCTTGCCTTTCCTGTTGCATATTGATACATTTTCTATGAAGAATGTTATACATTTGTCATGAGACGGGTGGGAAATAAAGCGAATGTATTAATTTGAAGGGGTGGGAATCTAAAGACAATAGGCTTTACAATTTAGGCCAAATTGATATGGTGCGAGAATCCACCCCCTGTCCCTGTCCAATCAGAAGTAGTGGTCCCATATTTTGGCAACATTAAGGGGAGGTACATGGTGTAGAAGGGTATAATAGAATATTGCATTAGTTAATTAGTCAGAGCAAGATTCCACAAGAGCAGGCGTTCATGAAGAACAGGCGTCCATACTGAACACACAGAAGAGCTCCAGGCTGCCATGCTGATCGGTTGCTGACTGAATCCCTGTCCTGAAGAGGTCCTGAGGAGGGGGCGGCGGAGTCCATTAGAAGGGAGACACTGGAGAATCGAGGAGAAGCTGAGTAACAGAGAGGGGAACAGCGCAGGCGTTGTTGTAGAGAGGTCACCGGTCCTGTCCTGATCCTGGAGGAAGTCTTTGCTCTTCATCCTTCCTGGGTCCTATTCTTTCAACTCCTTGGCTAAGGGGTTTGGTTCTCGCACTTAGGTAAATATAATGCAACCTTTAGTTGCGCTGCTGTCTCTATCCTCTCCTTTTCTTTAAACACCATCATTGATTAGCAATAATCATTTCTATGCTTAATCTTGGGTATTGCGATTAAGTACCATGTGGCTCTGTATTTTACTCTGCTAAATCTTTAGATAAACATTTTAAAACTTCCTGACTCAGTGGTTATTTTCAGGATTATGTATTATAATGAATGTCACTCATTTTAAACTTCCCAATTAGCAAAGGATCCATTGGTAAGTCATTACTCTTCAATCAGAAGGTAATTGGTAGCAGGGATTTTGATAAAGAGTACAACTGACACCTCCAGCGTAAGTATTAGCGTAGTATGAATGTATGGGCCCAAGTGAGTGTTTTGTGTATGAATGCTGTTTGCTAATATCGCGCTGGATCACTACGAAGCTAATCGTTTCGCCCCCAAGGGCAGCTTTAAATGTATCCCATACCGTGTTTCGACTAACACTATATCTATTGATATCTAAAAAACCCTGAGCCCATTAATGTGTTCTATATATAATTTATTAACCAGGAGCTTTCTATCTAATGTCCAATTATTATGTATCTTATTGGGGGTGTCAACATCGATATTCAATATTAACGGATTGTGATCAGAGATCACTTTCGGAAGTTTTTTGATCCCTACTTTACTGATCAGATTTGTTGAGGCGAGGAAATAATCAAGCTTAGTGTATTTTTTGTGAGGGCAAGAATAATATGTATATCCTGGTTTGTTAGGTTCCTTGTTTCCCCAAATATCTACCAATCCATGGCTGTTAATAAGGGAGATCAGTGCTCTATATACTCTGGGCTTCCGCCCCATATATCTGTTATTACGACTCAATTCGGCAGATATATTAAAATCACCACAGATAATTAAGAGACAGGGCCAAGTTGCAAGTTCAACTTCAAGATGCTCGAAGATCTCCGGATCATCTTGGTTTGAGCCATAAATTGCACATATAGTATATCCTATTTCAAGTTCCACCACAGCCCAACGCCCTAAAGCATCTGTTGCTTTACGCTTGGCTCCCCCAAAGCGGATTTTGCAAAAATCGCGATACTCCGGATGCTGGAGGTCTGGGATGTACAAGCCAGCAAATTATACCCTCTTATACTCAACAGATTTCTCTTCCCCCATGGAATATGTGTCTCTTGTATGCAAACAACGTCCAGAGAGTTCATCCTAGCGAATTCGGCCATCCGTTGTCTCTTATTCCAATCATTTAATCCACCCACATTTATTGTGCATATATTCATCTTACCCATTCATATTTGATTTTTTTGAGCCCAAATAATGTGCCTTCAATGCCCTTTACTATCTTAAGCGGTTCATAACACAAAAACTCTTCAATAACATTTGATTCAGTTCTGGGTATATATTTTTTCCCCCTTTTTCCCCCCCTTCCCCCCACCTTCCCCTCCCACCTTGACCTTGCCTCCCCACCTCCCTGAAACCAATCCTCCCCCCACCCCGCTACCCTACCCCACCACCACCCATGTGAAGCGCTCAGACCGAGGTCTGTGCGTGAGATGAACACAGCCCCTGCGACCGAACCGTTCAAGTTACCGTGATTAGAATATACTTTCCCCGTGGTATCTTAATAACATAAATTAACATATATAGCATATATTACATTACATATAACTTGCAAGTTCCTTTGTAATTCCTTCACTACACACTGCTTATATATGTATATATATATTTTTTTTCCCTTTTTCCCCCTTTCCCTTCCTTTCCCCCCCTCTCTCCCCCTTCTCCCTCTCCCTCCTTCTTAACACCTCAAAAAAAAAGGAGAAAATACTTTTCGCTACATTTCGCTACATCCCCCAATCCCATTCTAAGAGTTACTTTATCTCTCCCCTCGTGTTCTCCTCATATTTTTAAACCTACTAGTTCAAACAATCCATTTGTCTATTCCTATAAGGTGTCAGATTAAGCCCATTAATCCTACTTCTTAACAGACTCTTACATCTTGTACATTCTGACTTTATTTGCGGAAAGGAGGAGAGGTTGCCGGTGTTCTCACGTTAGGAACAAGGTGACGCTAGGCTTCTCGAAGGTGTATACAATTGTACAGTTTTTACTGTTTTAACTGCTTTTAGTCTTTTAATTTGGAAGACACAATTTTAAAGTTTTAGAAGGGAATCCTGCTCTCTCACCTGTGGGCAGCAACTCTATAGATAGAACCTCGGCGAGGTCTCCTACCCCGGTCCACCGCGGCTGATGTGCCGTTTGAGTGGAGGGTAGAGAAGACACGCCACGTACAGATTCCCCCGATCCTGCACTTCCGGTGGAGGGTGTAGTCAGCAGTCTAGTGGTTGGAGACCGGCTGACTACTTAACCGGATGCAGGGAAGGACGCGCAGCGGAAAGGAGGAGAGGTTGCCGGTGTTCTCACGTTAGGAACAAGGTGACGCTAGGCTTCTCGAAGGTGTATACAATTGTACAGTTTTTACTGTTTTAACTGCTTTTAGTCTTTTAATTTGGAAGACACAATTTTAAAGTTTTAGAAGGGAATCCTGCTCTCTTACCTGTGGGCAGCAACTCTATAGATAGAACCTCGGCGAGGTCTCCTACCCCGGTCCACCGCGGCTGATGTGCCGTTTGAGTGGAGGGTAGAGAAGACACGCCACGTACAGATTCCCCCGATCCTGCACTTCCGGTGGAGGGTGTAGTCAGCGGTCTAGTGGTTGGAGACCGGCTGACTACTTAACCGGATGCAGGGAAGAACGCGCAGCGGACGTGCGCAGCGGGCGCGCCGAAGGCGCGCCTAAGGCAAGCCCGTCTGCGCCCGTCCGCGACTGGCAGGGGCCAGGGGCAACGGATGCTGCCAGTTTCCCGCGAGATCCTCTGATATATATTAGATATACAGCACAAGAGCTTAATGGCCTTAGACCGGATGTCAGTTTTGACTGCAAGCATAACATTACACCTCAAAACTGGGGAGACCAGAGGGGACTCTGCACTCATTGCGGATGGACACTAGAGGAGGAATCCCCAAAACAGGGACACCCTAAAAACCCTGTTAATCTAAATGAGAAAGACAGATGGAGAATGGGGCTAATTAACTCTAGGTCTATACCCGCCCATAAAACCGAATTGAGATGTTTAATAGAGGAAGAGCAGCTGGATGCTCTCTTTTTAACTGAAACATGGCTTAAGGATTGGTCCACTCCTGATCTGCTGATGGCTATGCCTATTGGGTATAACATTAGGAGACAGGATAGAGTGGGAAAAACCGGAGGCGGTATAGCAATCATATATAAAGATAATTATAGTTGCATTATCACGCCTAAACCACTCTTAAATACCGATAACGTGCTGTTTAGCATTCGGCTATCACCTAACCAAACCTTCTCAGGTACCCTCACTTATAGACCCCCAGGGCCCTGTCACACCTTCCTAGAAAGTTTTCCCGACATGCTGACAGAGAGCATCATGTCAAAAATTTGTATAACCATTCTAGGCGACCTTAACATCCACCTAGACAAAAAGGATGATCCTATTACCTCTAGATTCATCCACGATATGGAAGCTATGCAGCTGAATTTAAAGATACAAGAGGCAACACACGAAAAAGGACACATCTTAGATGCGATATTCACTAACGATCCCACACTCACAGTAGCCTCCCCCTCGCCACTGCCCTGGACAGACCATTTCTTTCTCCCTTTCTCCCTAAGCAATACTCACCCCCAGAATACAAGACACATCTCCTTTAATATGAGCAGGAAATGGACAAGAACCATTCCGGAAAAATTAATAGAAACCCTAAAAGAAGGAATCCTACGATAACTGGGGAAGTTGTGAGCGCTGACAGAAGGTGGGATGACTGGCTCACTAAGGCGGCAGAACAGAGGGAACAAAAAGGGAGAACTTGTTCGAATCGCTCTCGGAAGGGACCAGCATGGTTTAACAGCCACCTGGCAGTTTTAAAGAAAGCTTGTAAAAAAACAGAAAGGAAATGGAGGAAGTCTTACGACAATTCACTAAAGAAACAATACAAAACAGAGATCAGACTCTACCATAATGAAATTAAAATCGCTCAAGCAAAGCACTTGCAGGAGAAAATTGAGGCAGCCACTAACTCCTCGAGAGAACTTTTTAAAATTGTAAAATCCCTCACAACATTAGCACCTGAGGCCCCTACAATATCCTCATCTATAGAAAGATGTAACGAACTAGCTACCTACTTCAAAAATAAGATTGACACTATTTACAATTCCATGTCAGAGAATGTTCACATTCGAGACCCGCAGGGTAACCCAGTGTACTTAGAGACTCGGGGGAAACCTACACTTGAAGCATTTCCTGAATTGGATGTAGACGCTACATCCAAGATCCTACAGGGAATGAAATCTGGCTTCCCTCTGGACCCTATTCCCCCCCACATACTGGCACAGGCGGGGGATACAGTCATAACACCTGCTACAACCCTACTTAACCTCTCCCTCAGCCAGGGTACAGTACCAAAAACCTGGAAACATGCCATAGTACGCCCGTTAATTAAAAAACCACATCTAGATCCAACAGACCTGGCCAACTTTCGCCCTATTTCGCTCCTTCCCACGCTAGGTAAGATTGCCGAAAAGCATGTAAGCTCCTCACTGTCCCAGTTTCTAGAGGAGAACTCGATCCTCCATCCGACCCAAATGGGCTTTAGACCCTCACATAGTACTGAATCCGCCCTACTGCTGGTAACAGAAAAATTGAAAGGCATTCTAGACCAGGGGGGCGAGGCCGCTATCCTTCTGCTAGACCTGAGCGCAGCGTTCGATACTGTGGACCATACGACGCTCATATCCAGGCTTGAAAGGGCAGGAATTCAGGGTCACGCCCTAAAATGGATCGTATCTTTTCTGAATGACCGGTCCTTCCAAATCACTGAAGGAGGATTGCTATCAGATAGTTTCAAAGTTACATGTGGGGTTCCCCAGGGCTCTTCCCTGAGCCCCACACTGTTCAACCTATATATGCAGCCATTGGCTGACATTGTCCAGGACTTTGGACTGTCAATAATTACCTATGCAGATGACACCCAACTGGTAATTTCTGTTGCAAAGGATGCCAAATTAACAAATAATTCGGTAGTCCCGTGCATGATAAAAATAGCCAGCTGGATGACTTACAGCAGGCTAAAACTTAATGGGGACAAGACTGAGCTCATGTTTTTGGGCAACAAAATAAATCCGCAAATTTCCGTAAACTGGCCGGAAGAACTAGGGCAACCACCAGGACATCAAAACTCCATAAAAAACCTGGGAGTATGGTTAGATCACCACCTCACAATGGAGACTCAAGCCAGCAAACTTGCGGCCACTTGTTTTGGAATCCTGAGGATGGTCCAAAAAATCTTGGACCTCATCCCAGAGAAAGTACAGAGAACCGTGGTTCAGGCATTGGTGGTGTCCCGCCTGGACTATGGGAATATTCTCTTTCTGGGGTCACCTAAGTATGTTCTTAACAGACTGCAGGTGGTGCAAAACGCGGCAGTCAGACTTTTACGAAAAATTCCTCGGCATGAATCCACTAAGTCAGCTCTGAAATCATTACACTGGCTGCCCGTGCATGCAAGGATCAAGTTTAAAGCGCTATGTATAGCACATAGAGCCCTTAAGGGAAAAGGCCCAACACTACTGAAAACTTTGATCACTCCATACATACCAGACAGAATTCTGAGATCCTCCTCGGAACATCTTGCCACAACAACTAGAATAAGGAGAGCCAGATGGGGAAGAAGATCCTTCTCACATCTGGCACCGAAATTATGGAACTCTATTCCTTTAGAGCTAAGAATGACCACGGAGGAACAAACTTTCAGAAAGAAACTAAAGACCTGGCTATTTCCAGGCTGAGAGGTATCCGCACTTACTCCTGTTTCGCAGCGCTGGGAGGCCCATGGGCAGCTATGCGCTCTACAAAATCCATAAACATAAACATTTGTCCAGGCCATCTAGATATTCTTCTGCTTTTATTTCAGACGTGAAAAAACGCGTCTGACCCTCATGAATCATTTTCAATTGCGCTGGGTTGATCAGATAAATTTGAATATTTTTATCCTGAAAGGGCTTTATCATCTGCCTCAATCTCCACCCGTCTTTCCACCGTGGTACGGCCGAAGTCGGGGCGCACAAAGAAAGACACCTCTCCACTCGATCTTTTGGATTCAGGCCTGGCTTCTTCCAAGATAGCTTGACGGAGCAGAAAGTTGCCAAAGTATACAAGGATAGCTCCGGGCTCTGCGCCTTCTTTCATCGGATATCTTGGTTTAAAGGGGGTGCGATGAGCTCTCTGTATTTCGAATGCCCAGTTCCATTCAGACAGTTCTGGAAAAGCAGACCTTAGCAACTCCACTATGTAGGCCCGGGGATCCGACCCCTCCGAACCTTCCGGGATCCCAAGCACCCGTAGATTGTTCCTCCTCTGTCGATTTTCGTAATCCTCCAGCTTCCAATTAATATCTTTTATTTGGGATTCGTGAGCTTCAGTCTGTGTTGTTACACCTGTAAGATCTGTCTCAGCTGTAACAGTTCTTGCCTCAAGATCTGTCATCTTTTCCCCAATAATGTTACATGACTTGGTCAGTTTCCTAACTACCCCTTGCATCTTGCGCATTGCAGATTGGGCTTTCCGGCTATTCTGACGGGTCTCTTCCCTATGCAACGATATCGCCTGGTAGATAGCTTCTAACGTTGGAGGCTTCGAATTAGCTAAAGTGGAGATTACCCCTGTTGAAGAGCCTGCCAACTGAGTCGCGGATGCATAGTCCCACTTGAGATATTTTCCGTCCTGGCGCTGTACATTTGATCTATGTCTTAATTTTTTAGCAGTTAGGACTTGTACCCCGTCATTTTCTTCTGGGTCCGTCTCTATATTGCTCAACTCTGAAGAGGAGCTCAAACCGTCTTCGGACCATTCAGCCCCCTCTGAGACTGAAAAGAAACAGTCGCTTGGCTCTTTTTCCAGCTCTCCTTTATTGCTTTTGTCAGTCTCTTCCATACCATGCTGGGACTCCGGTATAGATACCTCCGGAGTGTGGCCTGTATTTTTTGTGTATTCCTGTCTATCATTGATGTTACTTATTTGCATGGGTTTATTACATGTTGGAGCTGGGTTGGATTTTTTTTTCTCCTGGAGTTCTGCAGTCTCGTATTCATTTAGGGGTTCAGCACTCTCACCCGTTTTGTCATTCTCACTAAGGACCCCTGCCTGCTTAGGATCACACATAGCTGATGTTTGTAATAGTAATGCATTTGCCTCGTTTAGCCTACCTTCATCGAGTGGCATCGCTGAATCCTCTCCTGCTGGCTGAGTCAGAGGAACGTCCGGACCCAGAGACACGCTCAGGCTTTGCTCTGGTCCTTGCTTGCCAACTCCGCCGCTGTTTACACCCGGCTGGGCTTCCCGAGTACGCTGGAACAGTTCAGCCACCGAAGGGCCGGCAGGACGTAGTTTCCCCACTGCCCCGCCTCTTCCCTTCTTCTCCGGGGGCAATTTGTTGCTTAGATTCTGTGGTTGCACTCGCCTACCGCGTCCGGGCGCCTGTTCTGCCGGGCTCAAGGGGTCGTGTTCCGCTGTGTTTCCACCACGCGTCTGTCGATTTCCCCCAGCCTTGGAGGCTCCGCTGGTCCCCGCAACCTTCGGTCCCATCTCCTCGAGGCGGCGGGTCAGACCACTGCAGTCTGAGCAAGGTAAGTGTCCCGCTGTAGTTTGCTTTAAGATGCGCAGACCGAGCCTAATCCAGTCTGTCCAGGCACAACAGATGTAGGCTCTATTCACTAGGGGCATCGGACCACGGTTTTCACCATCAGATTGTGCCGGGGGGTACTGTAGCAATCGGTAGACTCCCTCTTCCAATGACCAATTTTATTACAATGGTGACAGGGACTCATTTTCTTCAGCATTGCAATATCCCTACCCGAGTTCAACCAGAACACTCCCTACCTCTACCCCGTGGAACAAAGCCTCTTTGCATACCTGGTATATCAACACCTTGCATACCACCAGCATTTCCTTCAAAAGACTGAGTCTGATCTTGAAACCCTTTTTGAGCAAATTTCGTCTGGGCTAACATGAATTTCTCTTTAATCTTTCTCTGCTTCATTTCTTGTTCATCACTGCAATATTTCGCATTTCTCAGGATCTTGTCCAATGATTCTGTCTGCCAAAATACCACACTCTGCTGTATGTGCGAAATCATCTCTGGTCTCAACCCAATAACAAATTGAGAGACGAAAAATCCCATATCACTAGGGTCAGGATACTCCCTTCCACTGTGCTGCAGGAACACCTATAGTAACAGCTCATAATAATCATGTACTGATTTTTTCCGCTCTTGGGGGCTTCTCTTAATTTTTACCCAATCTAGATCCTTTGGGGGCACTTTACTCTTCAGAAATGTAATCACAGCTTTGTATTTCTCCATAACCACAGGAGATGGTGCATTAGTGCGGGCCTCTCTCGTTGGCTCTGCACGTGGCCGCCATTACACTGCTACCTTAGAATTCAGCCCACTAATAGTTTGGTACTACGGTGTAAAACAATTTGTTGAAATCAGTCCACAACACCTTCAAAATGTTTACAAATCTGTCAACTTGAATGTACCAAAACAAACAATAAGAGGAGTACAACCTGGAGACACAGTGAAGTCTCCAAAGTATTGGGATAAAGGGCACAAGAGAGGAAATATCCTTTCTTAAGAAGACCCCTCACTCACCAACCTAGTTGGTGACATGCTTCATCATCGGGGTCCCACCCGAATGGCCGAATGCCACCCGGATGGCATTCGGCCATTCGAGTGGGACCCCGATGATGAAGCATGTCACCAACTAGGTTGGTGAGTGAGGGGTCTTCTTAAGAAAGGATATTTCCTCTCTTGTGCCCTTTATCCCAATACTTTGGAGACTTCACTGTGTCTCCAGGTTATACTCTTATTGTTTGTTTACGTAATTTAAAGGGGATCAGGAGTATACCCCTCCACTTTTTGTGGTTATCCCTTTCTCTCTCTTGTGTTTTTGAACTTGAATGTACCACCACACAGACTTATCTCTCAATTTGGGAAAATTGTTCATAAATGGGGCAAGATCTCCGCTGCTCCAACGCACATGGACATATGCTTCTCCTTGTATCTCCCCTAAGGGATAATCTGACACTTCTCCTTCATCTGGAGACCCTGTCTGTGATTTGCTATTTGTTGCATCTGCTTTCTTCTTCTTCTCAGTTTTCCTTGCTCATTTATTTTCTAATTTCTCAACATTACCCCACCTGCATATGCATTTTACTAATTCAGTGATGTGCATCGCATACCTGAAGAACACATTGTTTCAATTGATTCATCATCTAATTGCACCCTTAAACTTTTCTAAGATGGAATACTCTTGAAATATCAAAATCATACTTTTGGGCTGTCTCTGTCAGGTTGTCATGCGTGGCTGCTGCACGCCTGGTAATCTCCTTGCATAGATATATTAATTCTTTCTCTTGGTACTGGCTCACATGTTTGAGCTCCAAATAACATTGCATTATTTCCTCCAATTCTCTTTTCAATTTAGGGACATTTAATGGCCTCTCTGTCTATTGTGTAATGATAATGCAACTTTCTGTCTTTTTGTCCATTGCCATCTCTTCAAACTCTTGGGGAAAAATCTTATCTTCAAACAAAATAATCTCACCCTGCTTCATTGGTGTGGTAAGGTAAACCCTTCTCCCTTCTCTTAAAAACGGAATAGTTTGTGGTGGTGTCCATGTGACAATTTGTGAATTCTGTGATGTTGTTATAAACCCTGTTGCAGGTGCTCCCCCAACAGCTCATTGAGCTGCAATTTCAAGATCTAGTTTAATAGGAGTCATAAGTGTGCGAATCTCTGCTAGTAATGCTTGATACAACAGATTGTACTCAAACACACATAAAGAAGTGGGTGAGGACAGATCCCTACCTCGACCTCCCAAGGTAACTCTCTACACACAAAATAGAGGTAGGAATGTTAAATTTCACACTTATTAAGTTGAAGTGGCATGTGCTAGATGCGAAAAAACTGCCCTCACCACAAGTAGTGGCATGCTTCATCATAGAGCTTGCTAACTGACACCCCTGCACTGACCAAAACCTCGGGTGGAGCAAAGGGAAGCGGAAGACAATACAAACATGAAATTAAAGGGATCAGAAAATTAAATGTGCAGAATGTGATGTCTAAAACTAGCTTGGGTATAGCCGCTATTATGCTTTATTCCTGGACTACCCGGCCAGGATTAAAAGGAAAAAACAGGATGATGGTGACGGATTATTAGTAGCCCCTCAACCTTCCTAACTGCATACTCGTCAACATGTTTCAGCTGGTTCTCTTAGCCCTCACGAGGGTCTGTATGGCTTTCTTCAGGACCTATGATCCCAACAATGCCCCTTCCGTCCTACCTTGATCCTGAGGGGCGGGGTATGTCCCTTTGATTCAGGGTTTTATTCAAAAACGCACTTCTGAAATATCTGCGGACACAGGTAGTCAACATAATCCAAATTAAATTCAAAAACATATGGTGTCTGGTATCTACATCCAGATACCTTCTGTTTACAATTGCTAGCACATTGATTATTTACATGTACTTTGCAGGTTCAAAGATTTCAGGGATACATACATGTCCCTTTTATAGATGAAATGAAATGAATGAAATGAAATGAATTTGTACTTGTAAAGCGCACTGCTACCCTGAGGCATCCTGGCGCTGAACGCATACCGCTGTGGAACCCTTCCTGGCTTTTCCCTGTGAAATGTCCACTCCTGGGCACCCCCAAGGTGAAGCCAGGCATCCCAGCGCTGGTGGGGCCGTTGTGGAGATTAAGCAAGCTATTGCCCAGAGTTGCAGAGTGGGACCCATGATTAGAATAGGCACCGAGGCGAGAATTATCAGGTCCGAGGAAGTTGAGCCCAAGACCCACCGAGGCGAGAATTGAACCCTGGTCCCGGGCCAGATCTCTGCATCAGGGTCTGCCGCTCTAACCATTGAGCCACACTTCTCCACACTTATTAAGGATAGCTCTCATGGTGCGTTTTTCCAGAATGTGTTACATTACCAATATATGTATACACGCATATGTAAGTTAATGAAGGCCTCCCCTTCATGTAATTTCCTGATTTATTTATATGAAAGGTAGGGGCTGTAGCCAGAGCACTGTTCGGTATATGGCACTTACTGAGTTTTATAGTCGTGTGAACTCGAAATGGCATGGGAGCGGAAGCGGCTCCCAGTAGTCCAACACTATTTACATTAGGAGACAATAGGCCACATGCATCAAGCTTTTTTCCAGTCGGGAACGGGCCGATTCGCAGAATTGGCCCGTTTGCGACCGGAAAAAGACCTTTTACGATGTATCAAAGGCTTTGAATTCGCAAATTAGGTTACCTAAATTGCAAATGCATTTAGGGAATCGCAATTTGCGATTACCTAATTGCGATGCATCAAGCCTTTCCTAAATACAAACTGTGCATTTAGGAAATGCTAATTACCATCAACTTGAAGTTGATGGTAATTTGCGCATGCTTTGAAAAATGCACAGAAGTGCATTTTTCAAAGTGGTGTGCAGCGCACACATGCCCTTAGGGCATGTGTGTGCTGCACATGTGCATACTACCTTTTTGGGGGCTGCATCAGGGGGGCCTTAAGCCCCCTGGCACCCTTGGAATTGCATTCGCAATTTGCAATTACCAGTTTGGTAATCGCAATTTGCGAATGCATTCCCATTCATTCCTATGGGCCTATAGGCCCATAGGAATGAATGGAGTGACATTACCTAATAGCGATTCGCAATTTACGAATCGCTATTAGGTAATGTTTGGGAATAGCAATTTATTTTGCGATTCCTACATGCATAAAGAATTGCGATTCCTAAATAGCGATTCCATAAAAATCGCTATATAGGAATCGCAATTCCTTCTGTTGATGCATGTGGCAGAATATGTTTATTAGGTTACTTCAATGTAAAAGCCCATCATTACCTTATGTTATGACTATTTACAAATTTAAGCAAAGCTCATTGTTGTAAAAGTGTACGAGCTCGACATGCATCTTCACACATATCACGATCCCCGTATATCCTATAATGATTCAATACAAAAGTCTAGAGGTCCATGTTATGACTATGTAGACCGTTTGCTAATAATGCTGAAAAATGAGTTAGTACAATCCTCTGGAGCTCCGAAGGATCAAATATTCAGGCACTCCCCCCAGGACTCCAAACTTCATCAAGATGAGGCAGCTTGATATTAATGCCGCCAGAAGTGTTAGTTAGATCCTGCGTGGCCTCGAGAATTCTAACATTCAGGCTCCCCCCAAGGACTCCTTACTTCGTCAAAGTGAGACTGCTACTATGGCAATGCTCTCCTCATGCTGTGTAGATGCCCATGCCCTGAAGCGGCTGGCTTCCTTATTGTTACTCTTTCGATCACGTGGTTCAACCAGAACACGTGACCGGGAGGTGTCTACACCACTGTTCCTGGAGTTTTCTATGCTCCGCAGGTCCCGGTCTCCCACCATGTTGGAAATGGCATGGGATGTGTTCATTCTCTAGTTCTATTGTGTCTCGTAATATCACCCATGCATGATTCGAATATTATTTACAATTGTGTTGATCTGCTGCGTATCGCTCCTCTACAGATGGAGTATCAGGGTGCAAATATATGGTGTTAATCTATGGTAAACAGCTATGTAGGCTAGTATGTTTCTCCACGCAAAGTTTACATCTCAAAGTATTCTTAAAGTGTTAATGAGCTGGCAATAAAACCACCCATCAGCAGTACAGTTTCTCTACCAATATAGTATGGGACTCGTCAGTATTAATCCTCATATGGTAGTCAGGAGGACTCTTTCCCATGTTACATAGGGTGTGTGTTAGTGGTGAGCATCCTGATGCATTATGGGACTTGGATTCCTTTTTCCATAAGTGGTCGGTCCCCCTTATTTCTATGTTTAGTAGGGGTTTGAATGTAGAGGTTTCTGATTATTTATTCAGCGAATTCCACGGTATGTCATCATTCAGTCCCACTTCATTACTCCGGACCCTATACACCCATTTTTGTTCCCTCATGAGCAGTAATTTCTTAATATCTCGTGTGGTACTGGGGATGTCGGGTATATCTAGTATTGTCCAATAGATATCATCCAAAGAATGATGTTTATCCAAATAGTGTGTAGTGAACTTAGTAATGTTTTTTTGACAGCGTATGTTACTTCTATGTTCCATGATTCTAACTTTTACTTTCCGCGTTGTCATCCCTATATATACCAGTTTGCAGGGACATTCAATCAAATAGATCACATTCTCTGAGTTACAATTTGTGTGTTTTTTCTGTATCAATGGATATTTAAGACCCACATCAATACTCTTTGTGTCTTTAGTTAAGCTGCATACATCGCAGGAACCACACTTAATATGGCCTGTCACTGGTGTGCACCCCCATAAGCTCTGGGTTATGTCATGTGTCCCCTGGTGGGATCTTGTGTGCACTAGTAAGTCCCTCAAGTTAGCACTCCTCCTGAAGGAGAATAAGGGTTTTTCAAAGTGTAGGCCGTTCGAATTCAAGATGCGCCAGTTTTTTAATATAAGGCGTTTTACATTGTTCGATGCTGTATTAAAGGTAGTGACGCAGACTGTATTTGTCGCTTTAGGTTTTACAGTTTTTTCCAGGAGGACATCTCTGTTAAGGTTTGTTGCGCTTTTCTGTGCTCTTCTAACCAACCTGTCCGGGTAATTTCTCGCTCTAAGTTTTTCCGAGAGTAAAGTTGATTCCTCTTGGAAATCTCTTTTGTCTGAACAATTCCTTATCAAACTGAAGAATTGTCCCACTAGTAGGTATTCCCTCAAAGATTTAGGGTGGAATCTGTTGAAAGATAACAGGGCATTTCTGTCCGTAGGTTTATGGAAGACTCGAGTAGATAGTATTCCTTCCCTCGGTTCAATTATCAGATCCAGAAATGGGAGTTCTGTTCATGTGATGGTGGATGTGAAATGTAGGAGTGGATTTCGACCATTCAGCCAATGTAAGAAATCTCTTACTGACAGTTCATCACCCCTCCAGATCAGTAAAACATCATCAATAAATCAACGCCATAGTCTAATATGGTTAGACCATGGGCTGTCCTGAGTGAAAATGTGCTCCATTTCGAAGGCTTCCACGTACAGTCCCGCCAAACTTGGTGCGAAAGTACTACCCATAGAAGTTCCATGGGTCTGTAGGTAGATGATGTTCTCAAATTTAAAGACATTTTTGGTGAGGGCGATCTCTGCTAGGTTAATAATAAATGATCTGGGGGTGTTATATGCCCTTTCTTCTGCAAATAGAAGATCCTCTATCACCCTCAGTGTCTCTCGTTGCGGGATATTGGTGCAGAGTGACTCAATATCTAGTACAACCAGGAATTCCGTGGAAGAATCAAATTCCATATCTTTTATTAGGTTTAGTATGTCTCTAGTGTCTTGTACATTTGCTTCCATTTTCTGTACTAGAGGTTTGAAATAGAAATCACAAAAGTGTGATAATGGTTCGAGAATGGAACCAATCCCCGCAACTATAGGTCTCCCTGGTGGTGGTCTAGTGGGTTTATGTATTTTTGGGAATGTGTAAAAGTATTGGATGACCGGGTTTTTGTTACACAGAACGAGCCCTTTCTGTTGCGAGATCCAATCGTTGCTTGTGCCCTCCTCCACTAAGTTGGCTATTTCCTTGCTTATCTCTGGTGTGCGGTCCTGAGGGAGAATACTATAGTTCCTTCTATCTGAAAGGAGCCTGGTACATTCATTGGTGGAGGCTAACCTTGTCTGAACGACAATCGCTCCTCCCTTGTCCGCTGGTTTAATAACCAGTTCTGTGTTCTGTTTAAGTTGTTCCAGCGCCTCTCTTTCCTCTCTCATGAGGTTCTGGAAAGGGGTGAGTTGTTTTGTACCTAATTCCTCCACATCATGTATCACCGCCTGTTCAAAGGTTGCTACCTCTTGGGGTACTGTTGAGATAGAAGAGATAAACTTCGATTTCGGGCGTAGGGTAGTGTCTCCTCTATTAGTTCTATTATCATCTCTGCCCTCAAAAAATATTCTGAGTCTTATATTCCTAAAGAATTCTGCCAATTATTGTCGTAGTTGAAAGCCATTGAATATGTTTGTGGGTACAAAACCCAGTCCCTTGTTCAGGATACTTTCCTGGGATACTGTCAGGGGTGTATCTGTGAGGTTCATAACCAGTGTCATTCCCTGCTCGTCCACAGAACATGGTCCCGTGACATGCTCCTGGTTACCCACAAGTTCAAATCCTCGCATTGTACCCTCTGTTGTGCTCTCTGTCTAGATAAACCCAACATCCCCAGTTAGAATCATGGAACATAGAAGTAACATACGCTGTCAAAAACCCATGACTAAGTTCACTACACACTATTTGGATAAACATCATTCTGTGAATGATATCTATTGGACAGTACTAGATAAACCCAACATCCCTAGTACCAAACAAGATATTAAGAAATTACTGCTCATGAGGGAACAAAAATGGGTGTATAGGGCCTGGAGTAATGAAACGGGACTGAATGATGATATACCGTGAAATTCGCTGAATAAATAATCAGAAACTCCTACAGTCGAACCCCCTACTAAACATAGAAATAAGGGGGACCAACCACTTATGAGAAAAAGGAATCCAAGTCCTATATTGCATCAGGATGATCACCACTAACTTACACCCTTTGTAACATGGGAAAGAGTCATCCTGACTACCATATGATTATATTATATAATTAATACTGACGAGTCCCATAACTATATTGGTAGAGAAACTGTACCGCTGATGGGTGGTTTTATTGCCAGCCCGTTAACACTTTAAAAATACTTTGAGATGTAAACTTTGCGTGGAGAAACATACTAGCCTACATAAGTGTTTACTATAGATTAACACCCTATATGTACACCCTGATACTCCATCTGAACAGGAGCATTACGCAGCAGATCCAACACGATTGTAAATAATATTCGAATCATGCATGGGTGATATTAGGAGACACAATAGAACTAGAGAATGAACACATCCCATGCCAATTCCAACATGGCGGGAGACCGGGACCTGCGGAGATTAGAAAACTCCGGGTAGAGTGGTGTAGACACCTCCCCGGCCACGTGTTCTGGTTGAACCACGAAATCGGAAGAGTAACAATAAGGAAGCCAGCCACTTCAGGACACCAGCATCTACACGGCGTGAGGAGGGCATTGCCATAGTAGCAGTCTCATTTTGACGAAGTAAGGAGTCCTTGGGGGGAGCCTGAATGTTAGAATTATCGAGGCCACGCAGGATCTAACTAACCCTTCTAGCAGCATTAATATCAAACGGCCTCATCTTGATGAAGTTTGGAGTCCTAGGGTGGGTGTCTGAACATTTGATCCTTCGGGGATCCAGAGGATTGTACTAACTCATTTTTCAGCATTATTAGCAAACGGTCTACATAGTCACAACATTGACCTCTAGACTTTTGTATTGAATCAGTATAGGATATATGTGGATCGGTGATATGTGTGAAGAGCCGAAGGAGATGCATGTCGAGCTCATACACTTTTACAACAATGAGCTCCGCTTAAATTTGTAAATAGACATGACATAAGGTAATGATGGGCTATTACATTGAAGTAACCTAATAAACATATTGTCTCCTAATGTAAATAGTGTGTGAGTATAGGGAGCCGCTTCCGCACCCATGCCATTTCGAGTTCACACAACTAAGAAACTCGGTAAGTGCCATATACCGAACAGTACTCTGGCTACAAAAATAAATCAGGAAATTACATGAAGGGGAGGCCTTCATTAACTTATATTTGCGTGTATACATATATTGGTAATGTAACAAATTCTGGAAAAGAATGCACCATGAGAGCTATCCCTAATAAATTGATCTATAAAAGGGACATATATGTATCCCTGAAATCTTTGAATCTGCAAAGTAGATGTAAATAATCAATGTGCTAGCAATTGTAAACAGAAGGTATCTGGATGTAGATACCAGACGCCATATATTTTTGTATTTAATTTGGATTATGTTGGCTACCTGTGTCCACAGATATTTCAGAAGTGCGTTTTTGAATAACACCCTGAATCAAAGGGACATACCCCGTACCTACAGAATCGAGGTAGGACGGAAGGGGCATTGTTGGGATCATAGGTCCTGAAGAAAGCCGTACAGACCCTCGTGAGGGCTAAGAGAACCAGCTGAAACATGTTGACGAGTATGCAGTTAGGAGGGGTGAGGGGCTACTAATAATCCCTGTCACCATCATCCTATTTTTTCCTTTTAATCCTGGCCGGGTAGTCAAGGAATAAAGCATAACAGCGGATATACCCGAGCTAGTTTTAGACATCACATTCTGCACATTTAATTTTCTGATCACTTTAATTTCATGTTTGTATTGTCTTCCCCTTCCCTTTGCTCCACCCCAGGTGTTGGTCAGTGCAGGGGTGTCAGTTAGCAAGCCCTATGATGAAGCATGCCACAATTTGTGGGTGAGGGCAGTTTTTTCGCATCTAGCACATGCCACACTTAAACTTAATAAGTGTGAAATTTAACATTCCTACCTCTCTTTTGTGTGTACAACAGATTGTACAATAGGCTGTGTTATGTGTAACGGTCTCCCAGTTGGAGCAAATTTCAGGTCAATAGGAGCTGTAGCTACTGTCGGAGTACCTTCAACCTTATTTACAGGGGCCACATAAGATGGTAGACGGGCGGCTAACAACGCATCCAAAATTTCATCCCCTGAATCACTCCCGGGGTCTGATTTGTTTGTAGCTTCCACTTCATCTTTTCCCTGTGCCTTATTCTTTTTAGGCTTCTCAGGTTTGTCAGTAGCAATGGTTGGATACAACCTAGTCCCTTCAACTATAGCTTTCCTCCATATCTGTTGTTGTTCATCCCATTTAGCATCTGCGTAATCACGCACTGCTGTCTTAGTCTGTTCTGATATCTCTCTCTTTCACTAGTGTGTGCTGTTTTCTCCCAAATGTTCAATGCCTCATACTGTGCGGGTCTTGGAGGTGGCTTCATGTCATACAGTTTATCCCTCAATCTTTCGATAACTCTCAATTCATATGTTCCATATTTAGGGAAACTTAATGAACCTTCATTCTCAGTGATCTTGCATCGTTGACGAAGTTATAAACATATATGTAATCCCACATTTGCTGTCCTATAATGTGCAGGAGTACCCTCAGAAGGTGCCTCTTCACCTTTCCATACTGGAATTGTCACATGACTTTTCACAACATTTTTAATACTTATTGAACATGTCATGTTTTCAAATTATTTCAGTAAGTAGCAACACAAAACCTAAAAGCCCCAATGTTTTGATTCTTTCCGTAAAAGTCAGTTTTCTTTTCTTCAATCCTGTTCATGCTTTAGTAATTGAAGACTTTCTATTCAATCTCAATGCAGTCAACACAATACAATAGACTTATAATAGCGCGGCACCCTACTTCATCATCAACTAATAACAGCGCGACAGTACATCAACCGACCAATCTCAGCGCGGCACACTATGACGTATGATCGCACTCCTTGTAGCAGTTCACCCTCCTTTACAGTCTCTCTCACACTTGCAATTTCACAACTACGACAAATGCAAATAACAAAACTTTGTTTGCTCTTTTAAGAAAAGAAAGTAAATACAATTCAACAATCAGAATATTAAGGTTTTGACACCCTCCGAATTTTCACTTAAAGCATCTTTCTCATACACAGAATAAAATCTCGACCAGTGGATTTTCACCCAAATCAATGCAGCTTTACCTCTGCACAGGTAGGTTCCACTAGCATCAATTAAAATTAGTACAATCAAAACAGCACCCTATTTTAATGTGCTGTCGACTGTACCTCACGACCTACACCACAAAATCTCTAGTAGACAAGAAAAACATAAAATACATTCTACACTTTTCTCACTATCCATCTATTTATCTATCCCGGGATTTTAGGCTACGTCGAGCCTGATAACCTTTTCAACTTCTTCTCGATAACCACATTAACATCACCAATTTATTAGACACACATTCACCAACGTCTCATTAATAACCAATAATCACAACACTAATCAACATTTACGGCGCATAACCCTATTGATACTCACACTTTCAATACAGCAACTGCCTTCGTACATCACACCATGTCAGTTTTCAGGTTCTGTGCTTTGGACAGTGGGACAGGGGCATTTATCTTTCTTGGGGTAATTAATTATAACGTCTCCTCTCAACTAAACCATATCTCTGCTACCAAGTTTGCTGCAGTGAGAATCAGGTTTAAATAAAGTTTATGGTTTACGAACCTGAGGACCTAATCTCGCTCTGCCAGGCCAACAGATCTTGGCCGTTGTGGCGAGAGGAGAAACTCAAACTATCTAATAACTAACAGTCATTTAATATCAATATACATTAGTACGAGTCAATAAAGAGAGGCTGAGAAGTTTTGAAAGCTTTATTTTTCTCTAAGTTTAGTAGTCATATTTTTATTGGGTCAGTGTATAGCAAATTTCATGAAAAGTGCAATTCACAATTAATAAAAGTAGTGCACAAATTGTTTAGCAAACGAAGCATGTTCCATTAAGGAAATAATCATTATACTAAATTAAAGGAAAGGTGTCATTCAGAAACCCATAAAGAGTTCCTTCTTGGAGAGATAGAGAGTGAAAGCAAGCATAAAGTTTTCGAGTAGTAATTCAAGCAGAGCTTCCCATAACGAGAAGTTCAATAAGACTCAATAGAATCTCAGAACAAAGTGGCAAAGGGTCTGGATAAATGGAAAAATCGCAAATGGCAAATCAGAGGGTCTGGGCCGGAAGAGTCCCAAAGAGAGAATCCTAATCTAGTCTAGGAACATGCACTTATGTAAACAACACATTTCATGATTATCAACAAACTGTTGCTCTTTTCGTCTTCTTCCATCCAATCGTCAAGCTAGCTTGTCCTGGGAACAGGAGCACTGCCGTCGTTTCTTCCAGAAGAACAATAAACTATCTAATAAACTAGTTTACTTGTAATACAATGTTAAACATGTTGCAGTTGGTTTGGATATCTGATGATTCCCCTGCATCCTAATGCTACTCTTCCCTACAATACTGTAAGTTGTACAATGAAATTCTTATGGAGATCTGAAACACTTCTTTAAAACAAACATATCCTACAATGACATTATTCTGGAAAAGAAATACAAGTTAGTTGAAGGCGTCAAAGCATTAATATTGTATGCTGATATTTCATGTGTGGTTGTACTCTTTTCCATTTACAGCCAAATATTTTAATCAAATGAAACATTTAAACTCTATTAAATGAAACATTATGTAGAAAAGTATGATAAATTTATAAATTGTTAAATTATTATGAAAAGGATTCTTGTGCCAAGGGCAGGAATTAAGCATTCTTGTTATATCTGCATTTTTGTATTAACATCTCATGCTTGAAAAATAACATTCTGTATGATCAGGCAATTTCTGAATGAATAAGGCCTTTCAATGAGGCTACTTTAGCCGTCTGAGGCCTAGTACGGGTAACTAAATGCAATTTTCAAAAACAATTTCAAAGGCACATTATTCTATAGAAGTTTGCAAGCTAATACTACACGTTTCCTATTTTCAGTATTTTGTTCGGAACAACCTATCATTCTCCCAGTCGCTTGGGTGTAGGGGCTGAAGGGGAAAATGGAATGTATCGCATTAAGCCACACATTTTGGAGTTGTGGGTCGCAGGGAAGAATAACCCCCCCTGATTTTTAAGTGAATACTGACAGGCCCATCATTCCTGCATAGCTGACTGGCTCACTGTTGGCCCCCATGAAAGCCCAGGAATGTCCTGTTCGCATAGTGCCTAGATCATTCCCCCATACTTTTCCGTGATAAACTCTATTGCAAATTTCTCGACTAACAACCTAGGCACACCAGAAAATCCTTCCTTGTGGTGGCTTCCTGACACAGCCATTTCCCAGATTCACTCCATCCAAAAGCAACACACTCTACGAGCTGATTCTCAGCAGGCAAACAGCTTTGAACCCCTCTCCAACAACTGTACAAGGTGTAATGAAAATGCGCTTACGCTATCTGACTTTCCAAGATCTCCCTAATCACCAATACATATAAATTATTGACAAGACAAATGCACCCCATTTTCTCTAAAGAAACCTGTCTTCTTTCATATTATTCTTTCAAACCATAAAATTGCTTTTCCTTTCTGAAAAATAACAGCACTTCCAGGTTTAGATTATCGATCGCTTTGTTTGTTGTGGTGTAGTGCTAGAGGCACTCTTGTGTTCTGACACCCTGTGATGACCTTTGACTACCATTATTTTAATTGACTTTGGTGTGTTATTTTATCCTAGTTTGAATGTACGACGTCCTGCATATGCCTTGTGTTGGAAATGGCCCTTTTTGCAGGGTTATCCCCAAACGTTTTGCTTCTTCCTCCTATCTTTTCCTGACCTGTTTGTGTTGGTTTTAGGACTCTGGGCACTTTACCACTGCTAATCAGTGCTAAAGTGCATATGCTCTCTTTGTAAATTGTGGTATTGATTAGTGAGTGCACTGAGTGTGCCAGGGCCTGGGAATCCAATGCTACGTGTGGGCCTGCAGCACGGATTGTGCCACCCACGTGAGTAGCCCGGAAAAGGTACCTCAGACCTGCCATTGCAGAGTCTGCGCGCAGTTTGTAACTGTCATATCGACTTGGCCCGTGCACACACTGGCCAGTCCCTAACCTTCCCTTTTCTTACATGTCAGGCACCCCTAAGGTAGGCCCAAATACCCCTGTGGGTCAGGGTGCAGTGTATGTGAAAGGTAGGACATGCCCTGGTGTGTGTGGCATGTCCTGATAGTGAATTACAGCCCATTTAGTTTTTCACTATTGCAAGGCTACCTGTTCCCCATAGGACAGAATGGGAAGTTTGTTTATAACATCTTATAAACATAACTGGCCCTGGGAACTAGGTAGGAAAATAAAATTTAGTATGCCAGAACTTAGAATCTAAAGATGCATCTTTTAGTGAAGGTGATTTTTACGTTCTGTGTTTGAAAGTACCACTTTTAGAAAGTAGGTATTTTCTTGCTCAGTCATCCCGTGTGCCTCTGCTGGAATGTGGATTGCCTATCTGGGTTTTGGATGACAGATGGCTGAGGGGGCGCAAGGGGGGGCTCCAGATAGTCTAGGTGGGTCAGGAAAGGGCTGAATAGACCTGGGCTGCGATGGGAGAAGGGGGAGGAAATTTCCTTGCACCTCAAAGGGCCTGGTCTGCCTCTGACAATGCCGACTCCACCCCCTGCCAGGAAATCACACCAGAGAAGGCAGAACTGGTTCTGGCTGGGCACAGACACCCTCTGCCTAGAGGATCAAAGGATTTTTGGATACAAATACTGGGGCCCAGACCCCTGAACTTTAGAGCTCTTTTGGATCAAGAAGACTGCCAAGAAGAAGAGCCGGAGAAGCTGTGAGGAGGAACTACCACTTTGCTGTGTGCTTTGCTGTGTTGGCCTGCAGTGGCTGCTTCTGTCTTGGGCAGTGAAAGGCCTGGACTGGACTTTCTGCAATCTACTTTTGTGAGTTTCTCCAAGGGCTTGAGGTAAAGCTTGCCCCCTGTTCAAGAAGTCTCAGGAACAGCAAAGACTTCAAGTTCTTCTGCCCTCAGCACTGGGGACGGTGTGTTTTGTGCTGCAACAGAAGAAAAGCAACTCGACGACGCCGCTGCCGACTCCGTGTCCCGAAGGCACCGCAGAGGGCACCGCCGCAACGCCGCACTGCAACCCTGGTCTCGCTGATGATGCCGCCACCGAGCCGCTGCTCGCACCGCGACCTGTGGGCACCGCCCTCCGCACCGCTTCGCTTCACGACTACGCCTTGGCACCGCTGCAATGCCGCAACGTGACCCTGGTCTCACCGACGATGCCTGCTGACGCCACCACCGAGCCACTGCTCGCACCGCGACCTGTGGGCACCGCACTCCGCACCGCCTCGCTTCACGACGACGCCTTGGTATCCCCGATGCCGCCGCTCCATGCCGAAATCTACACCGCTGCTTGCACCGTGGTTCGAGGGCACCGCTCGTAAAGTTACACGGACGCACCGCCCTCATCCCGCACCGCAGCCTTGGCCTACCGGCGCCGGCGCCATCGACTCAGTTCGTCAGCCGACGACAGCGCTTCAGCAACGACGCTGCCGCTGCTTGCACCGTGACCTGCCAGCACCGTGACGAGCACCGCCTTCATCTCGCACCGCGACCCTGGTCTCACCGACGATGCCATCCGACGCCACCACTGAGCCGCTGCTCGCACCGTGACCTGAGGGCACCGCACGCCGCACCACTGCACTTCGCACCGCAGCACATGACGCCTGCCGACGCCAGCGCCGACCTCCTGCACCGACCTCCGGAACCGACGCCTGCGGACGCCGTGCTTCGAGCTCAACGAGAGGTCGCCGACGCCCTGCATTTCTAAAGGTACTGTTTGCGGGTCTTCCCGACACGTAGCTGGCCAGCGACGCCTGTGGTCAGCCAGAACTGTTTGGATTTGTTTGCTCACAACGCCGTGATAGCCCTGGACGGAGCTATTGACATCAAGGAACTGTTTTTAAATCATATTTTGATAACTGAAGATTTTTAAGTACTGTATTGTGGATTTTTATCGTTTTTGGTCTTGTCTTAAGTATATAAAAATATTGGATATTTTTCTAAACTGGTGTGGTGTCCTTTTGTAGTGCTTACACTGTATTACGGTTGGTTATGTGCAAATGCTTTACACACTGCCTCTAAGATAAGCCTGACTGCTCGTGCCATGCTACCAAAGGGGGTGAGCAGGGGTTATTTTAGGAGTGTAACTCCCTTCTCCTGACTAGAGTGGTGGTTTCTGCCTGGCTTTGGCACATGCCCTAGCCTGCTAAAAATCCCATTTCTAACATTGGTGGTAGCGGTGGGATAGGACTTGCGTTTGCACTTGACTTACAGTGATTGGTGGGCACTACTACCATATCGCAGACCATTACGTGCCACATACTGGTTCTTTTTCTTTTTGGCCTATTTTTTTGATCTTGCCAGTTTGAACTTGCTACTTCGTCATGCCTGAATCAATTGCATCATCTGTTGCATCCTTGGAAGTGGCCTTTGAGGAGGAGAGGTTAGAAACTTGCAATGTGAAGGAATTGAAGGCGATCTGCAAAAACCTCAAAATCCAAATCAGGGGCCTCACCAGAAAAGAGGAGCTACAAAAGGCGCTGAGAGCCTGGGTAGCAGCCAGACATGCTAGTGAGCTGTCTGGAGATCATGGCATGGAGGCAGAGGAGCCTATTCCAAGGGTGGATATGCTTTGGGGGGGGGCACCCTCTAAATCAGGCAGCAGCAGTCTGTCCCCAGAGGAGCTGGAGGACAGGCGGGAAGCGAGGAAGTTCAAGTTGGAGAAACTCAGGATGGAAAGTGAGAGGGAAGACAAAAGAATAGCCATGGAGGAAAGGAGGATGATGTTAGACCATGAGTTTAAAATGAGAGAGCTGGACTGGGAAGCCAGTGGGGCTAGGCCCAGTCCAGATGGTGGCAGCAAAAGTGTTAGGTCCAGTACTGAGGATGAGGTACACACACACACACAGGTCTGGAGCCATGCTTCAAGGAGGGGGTTGACATACACCAGTGGGTTCAGGATCGTGAGGTTACTCCAGTGGTGCGCAGTGTCCCTGAGGTGGATTGGGGAACTGGCACAGGGGATCATTTTCCTGGTAGTGGGAGGGACACTCTACTGACTCTAGATGAGAGGTGCAGGGAGAGGGGTTCCCCCATGACAGAAGCCCTGGTAAGTGAGTATGGAGACCAGCCAGAAGAGTATGGGTTAAGAGACAGCAACAGTCAGACACTGTCTCACCAGTCTTGTGGGAATGATGTGGGGTACTTTTCTGAGGCACTGGATGATTGGGTGAAGGGTAGTTTGGTTAACACCTGTGTGGGGCTGTGTGATTCAATTGTTGGAGAGCATATTTTAAGTCCCTGTTTTCCAGAGCTATGCCAACACCCACTGGAGTGTGAGTTCTCTGACCCCAGGAGCTTGCACGGGAGGCAGACCTTTTGGTGGATTCCAGAGGGTCTGGAGAAGCATCTGGGGTTGACCCGGAAGGAAGTGGCTTAGGTATTTCCCAACCAAGGGTGGTCGGAAAGGTTCGTGGTAGCCCAGATAGGTCCCGGTGTCATGGGAAGGGTGAGGGGACTCACGTCCTGTCTCTGCGGAGAAGGAGTGGGAATGGGCTGCGGCCCAAGGTGCCCGAAACCCGGTCCCAGAGCCTGGGTGGTTCCAGGAGGGAACACCCGGTGGGGAGCCTACGCTGTACTGGTAGAGCCGTCCGTTGAGGGGATCCCCTAGTGTCAGGAGAACGGGAGTGTCTGTAAACAGAGCTCCAGCGGTTCAGGTGTCTGGCGGTGCCGCTCCTAAGTGGAGGGTGCAGAAGTCCAGATTGAGGGGTGAGAGGGGGATGCGTTCCCCAGTGGGAGAATCCAGTGGGTCAGGGGGCCAGCCAGAAGGGCTGAGCCTCTAGGAGTAACCATGGTGACACCACTTCTGTCCTGGGGATCTTCGCACTGTCAGATGGACAGGGGTCGGGAGATATGCGCCAGGCAGACTGTCACACAACACATGAATCATGTGTTACCCTCAGGGGGGCATGCGTGCTCCCAAGGAAGTCCAGGTGCGCTGGGCAGGTGCTCAGCCGCAGGGGTTAGTCCCTGGGTTGGGAGGCCAGGTTCAGTTCCTGCCTGACCTCGAGGGAAGGACGACTGTAAGCAGTGTCCTGACCAGTTTATCTTCTAGGGGTACCACTCCAGGTGGTAGGGTGCAGAACTCTGGAAGGGGGTGCAGTGGGAGGGAGTCCTCGCCTCTGACCCTGGTTCAACCCGAGGGTTTAGATCCTAAGGTGGTGGATCAGTTGCAGGGTCAAGGCCCTGAACTGGTGGAAGAGTTGTGTAGGAGGTCTGGTCCCAGCGTCCTGCCCGTTTTTGGTTTTGAGGGTGCTTCTCCCAGGAGGGGAGTGCGGAACCCTGGAAGGAGAGGTAAGGGGAGGAGAGCCTCGCCCGAGACCTCTGGTCAGCCTGAGGGGACAGACCTTGAGTTGGAGGACCAGGTTTAGGGTGTCCCCCCTGACCTGGGGGAAGGGGCGACTGCTAACGGTGCCCCTACCAGTTTGTCTTCTGGGGGTGTCGCTCCAGGTGAGAGGGTACAGAGTCCCAGGGAGGAGGACCGGGTGTGGGAGAGCCCACCCAAGTCCCTTGTTCAGCCTCAGGGTACAGACCCTGGACTGAGGTACCAGTTGCAGGATAGCCCCCCTGAACTGTTGGGTGAATTGTGCAGGACACCTGCCACAGGTGCCCTGACAATTCTGGAAGGGGTACCGCTCCAGGTGGGAGGGTACAGAGCCCCAGGGAGAAGGAGAGGGTGTGGGGAGCCCACCTCGCCTCCTGTCCAGCCGCAGGGTACAGATCCTGGGCTGGTGGGCCAGTGTCAGGATGCCATACCTGACTTGGCAGGGGGAGAGTAGAGAAAGGGTGCCAGGCACCTGGGGCTACCGCCCCCACTCTCTGACGCCACAATGGTTGGAGTGGCCTGAAAGGTATAAGGCCTGGCTCTCATCACTGACAGTTGTCAGTGGCCACTGTGGCTGGCTGTCCAGAGGGACAGAGTTGCCCCTGGGAGGGGGAAAGGAGTCACCCCCCGGGGGTGGACTGGGCCACACCCTTGTGGCCATGTGGGTACTGTCTGCCTGTTGGGACACATCTGTGAGCAAAGTAAGTTTAGGTGCTGCACAGATGGGGTCCACAGGTGAGGAGAAGGGTTCCCCATGGGTCAGCTTAGTGGGCCCTGAGAGTATGGATAGAGGGATCCAACTAGGTTCAGGAAGGCGTAGAACGGGAAGAAAACCCTGCTGTTGCGGGCCAGGTCCCATGTTCTATCGCCCCAAGCAGGCTAAGTCCATCGAGGTATGGATTGGTCTACCCTGGCTTTAGGCTGGAAGGGGGTTGTGTTGGAAATGGCCCTTTTTGCAGGGTTATCCCCAAACCTTTTGCTTCTTCCTCCTATCTTTTCCTGACCTGTTTGTGTTGGTTTTAGGACTCTGGGCACTTTACCACTGCTAATCAGTGCTAAAGTGCATATGCTCTCTGTGTAAATTGTGGTATTGATTAGTGTTTCCATGATTGGCTGTTTGGTTTTCTTGTCAGCCCCTAGTAAAGTGCACTGAGTGTGCCAGGGGCTGGGTATCCAATGCTACGCGTGGGCCTGCAGCACGGATTGTGCCACCCACGTGAGTAGCCCGGAAAAGGTAGCTCAGACCTGCCATTGCAGAGTCTGCGCGCAGTTTGTAACTGTCATATCGACTTTGCCCGTGCACACACTGGCCAGCCCCTAACCTTCCCTTTTCTTACATGTCAGGCACCCCTAAGGTAGGCCCAAAGTGCCCCTGTGGGCAGGGTGCAGTGTATGTGAAAGGTAGGACATGCCCTGGTGTGTGTGGCATGTCCTGATAGTGAATTACAGCCCATTTAGTTTTTCACTATAGCAAGGCTACCTGTTCCCCATAGGACAGAATGGGAAGTTTGTTTATAGCCAGGTAAGAGCCAGCTGGTTCACCTCGGAACTCCTAGCTTCCAAGCGTACCTGCCGGAAACTAGAGAAGAAATGGCACAGTGATAAGACACCGGACAGCCACGCAGCCCACAAAGACGCCATCCGTAACCACCACCACCTCATCAAGTCCGCCAAGAGAATCTCCTTCAAAGACCGCCTCGACAACAACGCACACAACAGCAAGGAGCTCTTCAACATCGTGAAGGAACTCTCCAACCCCAGCTCCAACACCAACGACATCCCGCCGTCGCAAGCCCTGTGCGATTCCTCGCCACCTTCTTCCACCGCAAGATCGCCGACATCCACGACAGCTTCAACACCCAGACAGCCCCAACTAAGATCGATGCACCAGACCCGCCGCACACCATCGACCATGACCCCCTGCCAGCCTGGGCCAGCGTGAACATCGATGACACCATCAAGACCATGAGCACAATACACTCCGGCTCCCCGTCAGACCCTTTCCCGCACCACATCTTCAACAAAGCCAGCAGCTCCATCGCACCCCACCTGTGCAACGTCATCAATCTCTCCTTCGAGACCGCGACCTTCCCAGAGAGCTGGAAACACGCAGAGATCAACGCCCTACTCAAAAACCCAAGGCGGACCCGAGAGACCTCAAGAACTTCCGGCCCATCTCCTGCTTCCGTTCCCAGCCAAGGTCATCGAGAAGATCGTCAACAAACAGCTAACCCGATACCTCGAAGAAAACAGCATCCTGGACCCATCCCAATCGGGGTTCCGCAGCAACCACAGCACTGAGACTGCCCTCATCGCCACCACCGACGACATCAGGATCCTGCTGGACAACGGTGAGACCGCAGCCCTCATCCTGCTGGACCTCTCCGCCGCCTTCGACACTGTCTGCCACCGCACTCTACGCGCATGCCTCCACGACGCATGGGATCCGAGACAAGGCCCTGGAATGGGCCACCTCCTTCCTCGCCGGCAGAACCCAGAGAGTCCGCCTCCCACCATTCCGATCCGAAGCCTCCGAGATCATCTGCGGCGTACCCCAGGGATCATCCCTCAGCCCAACACTGTTCAACATCTACATGGCCCCGCTCGCACGCATCGCCAGACAGCACGACCTCAACATAATCTCCTACGCCGACGACACTCAACTGATCCTCTCCCTCACCAAGGACCCCTCGCCGCCAAATCCAACCTCCATGAAGGAATGAAGGCCGTCGCCGATTGGATGAAGATCAGCCGACTAAAACTGAACATGGACAAGACAGAGGTCCTCATCCTCGGCTCCAACCCCTCAGCCTGGGACGACTCCTGGTGGCCAACGACACTAGGAGCAGCCCCGACACCCACCGACCACGCACGCAACCTGGGAGTCATCCTCGACTCAACGCTCTCCATGGCCAAGCAAGTCAACGCAGTCTCCTCCTCCTGCTTCAACACCCTCCGCATGCCTCGCAAGATCTACAGGTGGATCCCGACAGATACAAGAAGAACAGTCACCCAGGCCCTCGTCAGTAGCAGACTTGACTATGGGAACGCCCTCTACGCGGGAGCCCCGGCCAAGCTCATCAAGCGACTGCAACGCATACAAAACGCCTCCGCACGCCTGATCCTCGATGTACCACGCCACAGCCACATCACCCCCACCTGAGGAACCTGCACTGGCTCCCCGTCAACAGGAGAATCTCCTTCAAACTCCTCATCCACGCACACAAGGCACTCCACAAGACTGGCCCAGCCTACCTCAACAGATGACTCCTCTTCTACGTCCCCAACCGCCAGCTCCGCTCCGCCGACCTCTCCCTCGCCACCGTCCCTCGGATTCGAAGAACTACCACCGGCGGCAGATCCTTCTCCCACCTCGCCGCCAAGACCTGGAACACCCTTCCACTAAGCCTACGACAGACCCAAGACCTGCTGACCTTCAGGAGGCTACTCAAGACCTGGTTGTTCGACCAGTAGCAGCACCCCCCCCCCTTTTTTCTCCCCAGCGCCTTGAGACCCTCGCGGGTAAGTAGTGCGCTCTACAAATTCTGTGATTGATTGATTGATTAACATCTTATAAACATAACTGGCCCTGGGAACTAGGTAGGAAAATAAAATTTAGTATGCCTGAACTCAGAATCTAAAGATGCATCTTTTAGTGAAGGTGATTTTTACGTTCTGTGTTTGAAAGTACCACTTTTAGAAAGTAGGTATTTTCTTGCTCAGTCATCCCGTGTGCCTCTGCTGGAATGTGGATTGCCTGTCTGGGTTTTGGATGACAGATGGCTGGGGGAGCAGGAGGGGCTCCAGAAAGTCTAGGTGGGTCAGGAAAGGGCTGAATAGACCTGGGATGCGATGGGGGAAGGGGGAGGAGATTACCTTGCACCTCAAAGGGCCTGGTCTGCCTCTGACAATGCCGTCTCCACCCCCTGCCAGGAAATCACACCAGAGAAGGCAGAACTGGTTCTGGCTGGGCACGGACACCCTCTGCCTAGAGGATCAAAGGATTTTTGGATACAAATACTGGGGCCCAGACCCCTGAACTTTAGAACTCTTTTGGATCAAGAAGACTGCCAAGAAGAAGAGCCGGAGAAGCTGTGAGGAGGAACTACCACTTTGCTGTGTGCTTTGCTGTGTTGGCCTGCAGTGGCTGCTTCTGTCTTGGGCAGTGAAAGGCCTGGACTGGACTTTCTGCAATCTACTTTTGTGAGTTTCTCCAAGGGCTTGAGGTAGAGCTTGCCCCCTGTTCAAGAAGTCTCAGGAACAGCAAAGACTTCAAGTTCTTCTGCCCTCAGCACTGGGGACTGTGTGTTTTGTGCTGCAACAGAAGAAAAGCAACTCGACGACGTCGACGACGCCGCTGCCGACTCCGTGTCCCGAAGGCACAGCAAAGGGCACCGCCGCAACACCGCACCGCAACCCTAGTCTCACCGACGCCGCCGCCACCGAGCCGTTGCTCGCACCGTGACCTGTGGGCACCGCCCTCCGCACCGCTTCGCTTCACGACGATGCCTTGGCACCGCAGAGGACACCGCCGCAACGCGACCCTGGTCTCACCGATGTCGCCTGCTGACGCCGCCACCGAGCCTCAGCTCGCACCGCGACCTGTGGGCACCGCCCTCCGCACCGTCTCGCTTCACGACGACGCCTTGGTATCCCCGACAACGCCGCTCCACGCCGAATTCTACGCCGCTGCTTGCACCGTGGTTCGAGGGCACCGCTCGTAAAGTTACACGACGCACCGCCCTCATCCCGCACCGCAGCCTTGGCCTACCGACGCCGGCGCCATCGACTCCAGTTCGTCAGCCGACGACAGCGCTTCAGCAACAACGACGCCGCTGCTTGCACCGTGACCTGCCAGTACCGTGACGAGCACCGCATTCATCTCGCACCGCGACCCTGGTCTCACCGACGACGCCATCCGACGCCGCCACTGAGCCGCTGCTCGCACTGCGACCTGAGGGCACCGCACGCCGCACCACTGCACTTCGCTCCGCAGCACACGACGCCTGCCGACGC
This sequence comes from Calotriton arnoldi, assembly GCA_963921515.1. NCBI lineage: Eukaryota > Metazoa > Chordata > Amphibia > Caudata > Salamandridae > Calotriton > Calotriton arnoldi. Next base: position 1,875,263 of record CAWUFW010001232.1, read on the forward strand.
CAGCGCTCCTGACTTCAACAAAGAGGAGATCGATCTGCAACGCGTGTGACTTCGAGGGCCCCGACGACTCGTGCACCGACCCCCGGAACCGACGCCTGCGGACACCGTGCTTTCGAAAGCTCAACGAGAGGTCGCCGACGCCCTGCATTTCTAAAAGGTACTGTTTGCGGGTCTTCCCGACACCATAGCTGGCTGATTTGTTTGCTCACGACGCCGTGATAGCCCCGGACGGAGCTATTGACATCAAGGAACTGTTTTTAAAGCATATTTTGATAACTGAAGATTTTTAAGTACTGTATTGTGGATTTTTATCGTTTTTGGTCTTGTCTTAAGTATATAAAAATATTGGATATTTTTCTAAACTGGTGTGGTGTCCTTTTGTAGTGCTTACACTGTATTACTGTTGGTTATGTGCAAATGCTTTATACACTGCCTCCAAGATAAGCCTGACTGCTCGTGCCAAGCTACCAAGGGCGTGAGCAGGGGTTATTTTAGGAGTGTAACTCCCTTATCCTGACTAGAGTGATGGTTTCTGCCTGGCTTTGGCACATGCCCTAGCCTGCTAAAAATCCAATTTCTAACACCTTGTTTCTCTTAAAAGTTTATTTCTTGTAATCTTGCAGTCTTTCAGTGGGAGCTGTCATGGAGTAGGACAGCCTTGCCAAGAACAGAACGTGTGGGATGTGCATTTGAAAGCATGAGAGAGAGAGAGGTGTGGAATGTACTTTTTGGTCTCGAAGTGCAGTGTTATGAGCAGTGGTGCACAAATTCGCACTGTGTTGTACATTGAGAGATGAAGTATGTGATGCTATAAGTCAGTCAGTCAAAAAATCTTTATTTCGGCCTCTAGGACCATAAAAGCACATAAAAAGAATAATACAATATATACAGTTTCTGACGACATGCTTTAGGGTAGCTAAAGAATAAGTAACATAATTTAATTTACTGGTCTAACAAAGATCACAAGGTGGAAGAGTACATCTATTTGAGGGATTCCCAAACTTGATCCTAATTTATATGTGTACTTCAAAAGCTGCTACTTCTTTTCCCACTTTTACAGAGCAATAAAAAACAAGTGTGGGATTGAGTGATCAGTTTTAACCGTAATATTGCTTCATTCAAATAAGAAAAAAAATATCTTAAAATATCTTAGGAAAAAAAGGCACATACTGCACGTATATTAAAAAAAGGTGGCCAAGAACAATATTAGTTTCCCACTCTTGCTGGAGAATAAAGTGCCTGTGCTATATCTGGAAATTAACTTTTAGATATAAAATTGGTTCATTCGAGCAAAGTGTCTTAAAGGGACACAAGCGTAGTACTCTTGGTTAACAGGGAGGTTACCAGGTGCAATATTTTGTGAGCAACGCTTATTCCACCGGGTAGCTAGTAGGTAACCAACAATAGTGTCACATAAAACGTGGGGTTAATATTAAAATAATCCTATACAAGCTAATTGTGTACAAAGAATAAAAGATAGGAATCACGGCGGCGTTAACGAGGAAACGGGCCTGACCTCAAAAATCATTGGTAACTAATGAAGGGCGTTAGAATAGCCTATAGCCTCATTAACTCCTTTTTCATGATAGCACTACGAATATGCCACATAAAGTATAGAAAACGTGAGATGGAAAACACGATGGGCATTTGAGTGTCATACTTTAGTATTCTAAGAGTCTCAGAACAATGTCTGAGGCCCATGTTCCTGCACAGCTGAACCAGCCAGCGGGACCTTGGCCTCCTATAAGCATGGCAAAAGAAAAGTACGTGCACTTCAGTCTCCTCCACGTTCAGACATACAGGACAGTCCCGACTGCGGTCGCCCAACCAGTTAGTGGTGAACGATCGGAGTGGGAGTGTCCCGTGTCTGAACTGGATGTATAGCTTCTTTGCAAGTAGCGGTTGGATATCATCCAGTACTGGTTCAAGGCGATATTCTAGTTTTGTTTCCATGAACCTTTGTGATAGGTGCCCTGAGGAGCTCCTCCATAACTGGGTCTGTTTTAACTCTCTATAATTCTCAATTAGTGCTTTTCTGGGAGTCACAATGCTAGAATCTTCAGCTGAACTCCACAGATTTGCCCTCCCCAAGGCCTGACATGCGTTCCTTATATACACCAGCCAGGGCAATTTTCCCGCACCGTGCAAACTCATAACCTCCCTTAGTTCGTCTCTATAAGGGGCAAGCTCTGGGGTGCTCCATAGACATCGCCAGAATAAAAGTGGTCTTAAAGCTATTTCATCTGCTATAGGGCTAATTCCAAGATCCAGCCTAAGGGGAATTAGAGGGGAGCTAACAGGAAGTCGTAAGAGCTGCCTGGTGAAGGAATTCTCTGTTGACGATAAAAGGGTGCTGGAGCAGTGACCCCATAATTCTGCCCCATACAGAGTAGCTCCCCTAGCCTGAACCTTATAAAGTTCAACCGCAGGACCTATTACTTTGTGGGAGCATTTATTGTAGACCTTTAGAATGCCCCCCAATGCCTGGGTCAGTTTTAGGTTAGCTTTTTTTATTTGGGCCCCCCAATCCATTTTTTCGGTTAGAGTGATCCCGAGATATTCGAAGATCGACACCCTCTCTAGGGCCATTCCGTCTAAACAGGGGTTCGGGCGAGTGTGATTTTTGCATTGAAAACCATGTATTTTGTTTTCTGTAAATTAATCTCCAAACCCCTGTTTTTACAGAAGGTGCTGAATGCATCAAGGACCCTTTGCATACCCATGGGGGATTTTGAGAGTAAGAGGGTGTCGTCTGCGAACATCAAGGCAGGTATCTTACGGTTTGCTAGCCGGGGTACATCAATGTATTTTCCTGCCATCAGGAACTCTATTAACCCGTTTATAAAAGGGAGAAGAGAGTTGGGGCCAGGACGCAACCTTGGCGTATGCCTTTTCGACCGGGAAGGGGGCTGAGAGCTCTCCGTTTTTGCCATATCTTATTTGAGCATAGTTGCCTTGATGAAGGCGTTTCATCTCGTGGCAAAGGTAATCTGGAGCCCCTAATTCCATTAATATCTCCCACAATTTATCCCTCGGAACTAAATCAAAAGCGGATTTAAAGTCCACAAAAATAAGATAGAGGCTGCCACCCTCTATGGTCACAGTTTTCCAAAACAAGAGCTGTAATCTAAAGATTTGATCGATGGTAGAGATCTTGGCCCTAAACCCAACTTGGAGGGGTGTGAGTATATTATGTTCTTCTATCCAGGCCTGTAATCGGCCCAGGAGGGCACGTGCATAGATTTTCTGGCATACGTCAATTAGGCTAATGGAGCGGTAGTTTGCTGGGCTCAACGGGGAGCCCTTTTTATAAATAGGAATGATTTCTGCCCCGGCCCAGGTTGAAGGAATCGCCATACCCTGAAGGATGGCGTTAAACAAGGTCGACAAGTAAGGGGTCCAGACGGAGGATTCAGAGCGAAAGAGGTCGCCAGGGATCTTATCCAGCCCTGGTGCCTTAGCTGGAAGGATCTTGCCCAGTGCTTCCGCAATCTCCTTAAGAGTGAACAGGGGGATATCTCTTTTTGGTGGTTCTGGATGGAAAGGGGTCACTACCACCGACCCAACTTCCTTCTCAGTCATTTCATAAAGGGATTTATAGTGGGCTCTCCAAACTTCCTCCCCTATGTTTGCTGATATCGCCGATTTACCCTTAGTCGTTCCGGTGTTAATCAAATTCCAGAATGCCCGCATATCGTGGCTTTCCAGCGCGGTGCTTAGATTGACCCATTTTTCACACTCCCAATTGCTTCTAGCTTTGGCTATAGTTAATTTATAAATTGCCCTGGTTTCCTTGATTTGTAGTCTATTATTTGCCTTAATGGCAACTAGGAGCTCTGACTTGGCTATTCTACAATGATTGTTGTACCATGGATGCTGTGGATTTCTATTCAACCTGGCCTTTCTACTAGTAACAACAAATTGAGCCAGAGTGGATAGCAAGTCTTGATGATTATTGGAAACTATGGTCTGGGAAGTTGTAATACCAGTCGTTTCTGAGTGGAGGTGTGCTACAGTGAGTAGGGGGATGATTTTTTTATATAAAGAGGCAAGCTTGGTCTGTGATTGCAAAAGTTCCTCCCAACTAATTCTCCTGCCTCCATTAACCTGTATAGGTCCAAGAATGGGTTGTAAGCTTCCGCCTAGAGCGCTTCTGTCACATGGGGGAATTACATCTAGTTCGAGGGCGTTGTGGTCGCTCTCATGGCGGGGAGTGATCTTAAAATCTAGGCCCTTATGCCACGCTTTAATGTCCACTAAGATGTAGTCTATGATTGATTCATGCCCTGGTCTGTTATATCTGTACTTCCCTGGGCTATCCGATGTTGAACGGCTGTTGCATGCCCTTAGTGAATGACTTAATGTAAGTGCATGCATCTGTAAAGCCAACGGGGCCCAAGCTCGTATGGGCGGGATATTAGACTCTGGAATGGCCCAAACTGAATCCTCCTCGCTTGAGATACTGTTGGGAAGACCATTCAAGGGTTCGAATTGACAATTGAAGTCCCCTCCTATGATTATCCAATAGTTGTCCGGTATTTTTTAAGGAAAGTGAACAGTATGTCAAGGGTGTTGGAGGTTTGGCCATAGCTGACCGGGCGTGAATAGACATTAATCAAAGCAATTTTGATTTTTGAGGTGAAAGGTAGAAAAATACAGAGGATATCGCGAGATGAAGTTTCTATCTGTTTGACCTCACAGCCAAGATACACACCAACCCAAATTTAAACCTCCGAAAGGCCTACCCCTATCCCCCCTATCAGCTAGAACGCTATAGGACGCGTATCCCGCTCTATGTGTTGCCTCTCTAGCCCAAGTTTCCTGAAACATGCATAGCCCATGTTTGTCAATGAATACCCCCCAGTCTGGTAAATCCAGTTTTGAGGTGAGTCCTGCTATGTTCCAGGATAATAGTTGCAAACCAGCCAAGTCCGTCTCATTTACTACATGGGTGGGGTCCGATATACTGGGACTTAAATGCCCCCATTGTGGATTATTTGTCCCCCTCTTGCCCAGCGCCCCCTGATCATAGCCCGAGTTGCAAATACTCGTTGCTGCCAAGGGATGCTTTGCAATGGGGAGTGTGGTAGGATTGTTTGTCTTGGAGTTGTGTTGGGATCGGTCGGGGGTTGGGTGGTCCATGTGGATTAATTCCAGAGTTGCACTTGTTGGGTCCCTCGCTTTCCCCCCGCACCCCTTCTCTGGTTCTCCCATGTGCTTCCTAGATACTCCCTGGTGTAAAAAAGCGTCCACGTGCAATTTTTTAACTTTATACTCTACTTGGCAGCTAGAGCTTTGAAACTGGGGCCCAGTAATAGTGAGTCAATCAATTGAGTCTAAAGGGCTAAATCTATTTGCAACAGGGATGTTATACAGGAGTGGTTGGTTAAGATCCCAATTCTGGTTAAGCGGTGGCCTATCTTCAATCCTTGCAACCCTGTCATTAGCAGTCCTGCTCATAATGTGAGGGTTTAATCCTGGGGGGTAAAAATATCCTAGGGGGAGGGAGGCTATGCCCCCAATCTCTGTCTGGTGTCCCCACTTTAGAAGAGATTGCACAGTCTGCGGGTCTCTAAAGTTTATCACTATGCAGTCCCCAGGGACATCTTTTGGTCTCCAACCCACCCAACTAACCCTACGGGTGAAAATTAATTCATTTGCGTCTTTGTATGAGAATTGCCTATGTTTAACCAGCCAAAAAATACATTTGTTTTTAAGTTCATGGTAGGACTCCCTGCATCCCTTTCTCAGTTCTGGTACTCCTACTAATACAACAACATATGGAGTTGAGGCCGGGGGAGATTAATACGCGGATAGGCAATATCTTCTTTAGGGGCTTTTTCAGAGATTACTAGCTGTTCCCTAATCCCAGAGGTAGAACCTGGTTGCCAGAGAGCTGGTCCAGTTGTCCCAGCTGAATACGGCCTGGAGGTACTCTCCAAGGTGTTCCCTTGGGAGGCCGCCTGCATATTATTTCCTAAAGCTAAGTACTGGCAAGAAGGTTTTCTCCCTGGGGGATCTACTACATTCGAGTTTATAGGTTTGGACCTAATAGGGCCAATCTCTTGGTTTGGAGCTAGGGAGGCCGTTTTGGTGTCAAGTGGTGGAATTTGCAAGACTAACGATTTAGTTATCTCCACCTCCTTGTGGATTAGCTCTACTTTGCCCACCCAATTATCAACCAATAATGACAGATTGTCGACCCGGTCCGTTAGAGTCTTAAGTTCCTCCTTCATGATAGTCCTAAACTGAGAGTGGAGGTCCATCACCAAATATTTCACCCAGGATGGTTGTTCATGGTTAGCCTGCGATGTATCCCCTGTTCCTTCTGCCCCTGGTATGCTGCTCTTTGCTCTGTTCACTGTTTGTTTTTTCCGCTTTGGACCTGAAGTGGTCCCTTTTCTTTTGGGGATGCTCGCCAAGGGTGACTCAGTGTTAGATGCTGCACACACCTTTGCGCGTGTCCTTAGGGGTTCAGGTGTTAAGTCCAGTGTTGACAGTATGAGCGGAGACAAACTACCATGTTCCTGAGAAGTGGAACAGGGGGCTATTACTGGAGTTAATGAGAGACGCCTTTCTGTCCGCTCTATCTCCGTGGCTACAACTCCTATTGCTCTTTGCAGCATTTTGTCTATTGAGGTGGGTTGTGATGGCAATACAGGTTGGGGGGCAACAGTTTTTCTTGGTTTACCCATGGTTGCAGATGGCGGTGATTCAGGGAGTGCTTAGGAATCAGTGCTGTTTAAGTCAGTAGCAAATCCCAAGGCTATAGTTCGCAGCTTCCCACCACTATTGGTTACTTATTAAGTTTGTAAATATTACTGTCAATGAAAGAATTTGGAAGGAGAATGATCACACATACAAAGTTCCCCTTGGTTTGCGTTTTGACAGTAGTGCACTACACAAATGGATGGCACAAATGGGTGGCACTAACCTTGGGCGGTCAATCCGACGGGGGAGATGTCCTGGGGAGTCCGTAGTCAAAACCAAGAGGTGTGGCCCAGCCCAGGCTCATCCGGGCTCTGACGGGCGCGGACGGGCCCGCCCTTGGCCCGGGCTTCGCCCGCGCGCGTCCCGCGCTGCGGGATTCCTGGAGAGTTTTTAAAAGCGCCTCCTGGCACTCACGCTGCTGCCGGTGTAACATTGGCGGCAAAGGACGGCCGCAGTGCTGCTGGGGCTTGTAGTCCTGGCCCCCAACCTCAAGGCACTCCCGGTGGCTGCTGTAAGGGCGTCCCGCACTGCGGGAGCCCTGGAGAGTTTTTAAAAGCGCCTCCTGGCGCTCGCGCTGCTGCCGGTGTAATGTTGGTGGCAAAGGACGGCCGCAGTGCTGCTGGGGCTTGTAGTCCTGGCCCCCAACCTCAAGGCACTCCCGGTGGCTGCTGTAAGGGCGTCTATAAGCAGTGGTGCACAAATGTGCACTGTGTTGTACATTGAGAGATGAAGTATGTGATCCCATAAGCAGTGGTGCACAAACGTGCACTGTGTTGTACCCTGGGAAGAATTATTAATTTCTTACTATTGGCTTTGACATGGCCTCATGTCATCCTGAATTCTGACTCTGCCTGGCTTGAGCTTTTTTTCTGCGGGCACAGACACGCTTGCAAGTTGTTTGGGTTAATCACGTTCAAGGATTGTTTTTGTGAGAGATTGTTTAATGTACCCTGGAAGGCTTTCATGAGCTTCGTTAAGACAAAGGCTGGAACATGTGAGAATGTAGAGGGGACGTGGGAACTCCTTCCTGCCGTGGAATGCTTGCCTGGAAGCTGGCCAGTTCCAGTAAGTTTCCTTGAGCGGGGAGGAAGACTCTCGAACCTTCTAGTGTGTGTTTTGAGACTATAAAGCTGAGGTTTGTTGACAGCTGAGTTGGGAGCTCACTTACAGAGTAGATGTACTGCTGTAAGACAAACGGAACCTGAGTCCCGGTCGAGAGTCCAAGCCAGCTGTGAACGGGCCCCCCAGCATGAATTGGCAAGGACGTCGAGTGAACGATCGGGTGAGGTGACTTGTTTCAGACTAGTGGCATTGTAATGCGTGGTTCCAGTGGCTGTGGTCATTTGAGGTGTTGAGTTTTGATTATTGCCATTGTGATGTGTGGCCAGTGGCTTTGATCATTTGAGGTGTTTTCTTTGTGATGTGTAAATGAGTCAGAGTGCACATCCAAAGTAATAATTTGATGCATCTAGTGTATATCTTGCAGGACGTCCATTATATTTGCTTGAGTTTTATCTCGTATTATTTGCTGCTTGTTTATTCATTAGTATTATCCATGCATTTAACTGTTGCATTTACCAAGTGTGTTATTATTGCTTGCAAATATATATATATATATCTCTATGTGTATTTAAATGTGATTCATTTTGGCATCTGGGAAAGCCTTTCTGTTAGAGAGCATTGCATAAATAAAAAGCCCAAGCCTTATTCTAAAAGGAGAGTCTTTGCATTTTGTAAAATAAAACCCTTTTCTAGGTGTTGTTGTGTTTTACGTTTTGCTTCGCCGTGTTTGAGCCACCGTGTGGGAGATTCTGTATTATCTGAAAGGCGAAGCAAGACATGTGGTTGATGGACCACCCCTTTAAACACACATGGGGGCAGATCCTTTCACACTGCCTTGTACCTCCACCCATAGGCCATTGCTCTTATGTGTCTCTTCATGCTCGCATCAAAAAGCTCACCCCTAGCTTGCACTAAGATATTCGTCCCCGCATTAATTATCTCCTTGTCCGATGGTGTAATTTCCTCCTGTAAGGCTGACATTGTTGTTCCTCGATGCCTCCTCAATCCATTTGTCACTGTGCCACTGCCTCCATTCAAGAACCTATCTGTTGCCTGAGAGGTCGCCTTGCAGCTTCTTCCCTCCACACTTATCTAGAGACCAGTTACAAACAACAAACCTGCTTTGTCATCTTCTGATGTGTTCACAGCCTGCGCATTTCTTCAGTAGCAGCCACCACACCAGAGATGCAGTGGGAAAAAAGGAAGAGGGTGTCAAAAAGACTTCGATCAGTAATCCCCCATAATTGCCCTCTCGGGGCACACACAGTCTCTGTACCTCGCTTGTCTCTCCTTTACTCCACCCTTTCTGAGAGTCAAAACTTCATTCACCTTCATTATTGCCTACATCCTCAGCCATGCAGTTCCATATTTATACTCTGTCCGACCCCACATGCTCATGAAGGCTGATTTAAGGATCCAATCTAATGCCACAAACCTTTCCACACCTTTCTTTTTTTTCAACAAACTTTTATTGATTTTCCAGTATACAAAGGAAATGTCCACCCTTCCACTCCCTTCCTTTCTCATGTAATGTATAACAAATTTGCAGTTGAACGGAATTGTAGAATGGCAGAGCAATAGTGTTACAGAAGGTAATGTATACAAATGTATCGTAGGCAACAAAGGTTACCCTCACAGTTTGACAAGAAGGGCGGGGTATCCCCCCCTAAACTACAAGACGTAGTGATCTCTGACACCTGGGGCAGCCATTTTAGCCGTCCTTCGCCCAACAGATAGTCTACCAAAGGCCTCCATTGTGCCTCAAATTTATAATCCATATCTGGGAGGTCCCACGTCAGTTTCTTCATGGCTATCATTGTCCACAGTTTACCCTCCTGGGTGGAAGGCCATGTCTGGGTCCATCACCGTAGAGCCAAAAGCTGCTTCACTGCCAGCAACATGCTAGTTAGTATTCTCTAGTCCACCTTGGTCATCACTTACACGTTTGTTGGTTTGAGGCCTAAAATTATAGTTGCTGGGTCCAGTGGCGTAACGAAACTTGAGGGGGGCCCCCAGCAAAATATATGGAGGCCCCCCGCTCCAGATTTAATCCGGAGCTCTCAGGCCAGAGTACTGTACTGATGGGGCCCCCTGCAGCTCGGGCCCCCACGCATGGCGGGGGCTGCGTGGGACTGTTGGCTGGGTCACGTATCAGCAGCTATCCGATTCTTATATAGATGAGAACCTCTTTCTAAAAACTTACACCATTAGTGCATGCCCATCACATATGTATATAGTCACCTTTAGTGCATGACCATCACATATGTATATAGACACCTTTAGTGCATGACCATCACATATGTATATAGTCACCTTTAGTGCATAACCATCACATATGTATATAGTCACCTTTCTGGCCACACCTCCTCCAACAGAGCCGATCTGACGACTCGTACATCTGCACAGACCTAACATACCTCATTGTCATGATCTTGTACAGTGTCTCTCTATTCCGCACACTTTTACACTGTGAAGGTCCCCCTCCGGATAGGATGGACCAAGGTTCTTTGCCATTGTTTTATGCAGGGCCATTCCTTATTGGGGGTGTATTAGTGAGGAGGGCGTAAATATTGGAAATTATTATTATTATTTTTTTTTTAAACCAATTTTATTGATTTTTGAAAGGAAAAACAAAAATAACAACACAGCACTGGTATACATTTTCAAATTGATACATTAATGGACCTTTATCACCAGTTGGGCACAGATATAAGAAGCGACCCAAACCCATCTGCTGTTTGAAGGGGGAAAACCTCTTCACTCCACTTGGCACAGCCATTTGCCCCCAAATCTTTCTGTGTTTGGCCGGACAACCCGTGGCCTCATACAATGGTTTTTCCTGCGCTGCACACCAATCTACGCCTTTACACTATTTTACTATGCTCGGGGGTTGGATTCTTCCAGGCCGCTGCGATGTCTCGCTTGGCCACCATGATGGCAGTACCTAGGAAGAGATTGTCTGCCCTGGATCCATCTAAGCCATCCATGACCCCCAGGAGTAGGTTCAAGGGCTCGTGTGGTACCTCCCAGCCCAAGACGCCCGTAAGTTCTGATTCCAACGCCTCCCAGTATTGGGTAAGACGCGGACATGCCCACACCATGTGATAGAAGTCGGCCGGTTCTGACCCACAAAGCGGGTGGTTCTTAGGCCTGCTCTGTAGAGACGACCAGGGGTGAGATATGCACCATGTACGTAGTACAGTTGGACCAGGCGGAGTCTGGCCGAGGTAGGGATGGTTTTTGGGGCCGTCAGGGTGTCCCGCCAGTCTTCGTCCTCCAGGGGTCCCAACCAGGCCTCCCACCGGTGTCTGAGCGGTCAAGCGTTGTTGGACTTGGAAATTAAACCCTTGGGGGCCGCCATACGTTGTGAACAACACCTCCTAAGGCCAGGGCCGGACTGGCCGTACCGGGAAGCAGGCGTTTCCCCAGGAGGCTGGAAGGGTGAGGCTGGTTTTTCTGGAGGTGGTGGCCGGGTTTGGTACTGGGAGCAGGTTTTGCAGCGGTGCTGCAAATTTCGGCCCAGTAACAAAAGCAGTAAGCAAGCATTTCCAGCCTCCCGGGGCCAGGCAGTGCTTCCCCAGGGGCTGGTCCGAGAAAATTGCCAGTACTGCTTTAGGTTCCCAGTCCGGCCCTGCCTATGGCATTCGCTGCCAGATAGCTGCCGTTTGTTGACTGGGTGTAGGACCCAGTGCCTTAATTATAGGTATCATAGGCGCTCAGTTTCCTGCAGCGTGAATTCCTGTTTATGTTGTAGAAAATCCTAAATGCCCCCCACTCCGGAAAAGATTCTGAAGCATTCTGCACCCCGCTCTATCCCATTGTGTAAACATCCCTTTGACAACTCCACATTGCCCAGCAAGGGTGTGAGTGGGGACGAAAATGTTGTCAGCCCATTGCCTCTGGTGATTTTGTCCCATAAGTCAAAGAGTTTTTGAGAATTTATGAATAAAAACAGCCCTTTGGTCTAGCGCTTTTGAGAAGTCAATGGACTGCCCATGGGGCCCTGTTAACAGCAGGTTTGGTATGAGCTGTTCACATGAGGAACAGGGTCAGTACTGATTTGCATTGCATTAGAGCGGCCTCGGTCTTGAGTGCCACAGTGGGTGAAAAACAATGGGTTAGAATGCTACCACGAGCAATTGCTAGCGGTTTAGAATATTTGCAAATATTCATCCCATCACATCAGACTGGCGCAGCTTTTCATGCCTATTACTCCCAATGTTTGTGGATTCCAAAAATTAGTACATTTGCACTCATTCAAGTACTTCTATATGAGCAGAATTACTACTTTTTTGGTAAACTGGTCAATATATATAGTTAATTTCCTGATCCAGAAAATGATGAAGTTAAAACCTCTTACTGAAATAAGAACAAGAAAAACAAACACAGACATAGCGGACCCAACTCAGGCCATCAGACCCAACTGTCAAGCCAAGAATACATTTACTTGTGGTGGTCACAATAAAACATCCCCCCTGAAGCTATGCCTCTGTGCAGGCGAAGCTACATAGAACAGCAGCAATCTCAAAGTCTGGGAAGTTCTGCAACTTAATAACCATTTATGTACACTCAATATAAACTTAATTTTTGGCACTTAATAATGCATGTTTATTACTACCCTACTGAATCCATTTTATCACCCATAAAATAACAAAAGATTGAGTTAAATCATGCAAGTATTGAGAAGCATGTCCGTACGTACAGGGCGATGTTTTAAGTGGCACAAAAGTCAGATCATGGTTGTAATTTATAGTCTGCAGGTACTGAAGGAGCTCTACAACAAGCGCACGGAACTGACATACAATACAAATCTGTAATCTGCATGTTACACGCTATGCTTTGTAGCAGACGCATTAACTCTGGGCTATTTTCTGATTATCCAGTCAAGTGACTAAAGATAGCACTGTTATCACTAGTAAATGCATAAACCACCAGAGTTATCTAGTGTTCACTTATACTTGTTTAATAACAATGTTTATGCAGCAGGTATCTTAAGCCCCCGTAAAGTATCTTAAAATGTGGGGTTGGGGGGGGGGGCAGTCGACCACAGGGAAATCTGCCCCCCGGGATAGTTTGGAGAATGCAGCAGTCCAACGACTACTGCGGTTTAGGCTAGGATTGGGCTATAGTGTAGCCCAGGGGTTTAAAACCGGCCATTTTAAGCTACCAGCCACCATTCTATAGTGGTGACACGGTCGCTGGTAGCAGGTCCCAGAGTGTTTTACCCACCTGCCCACTCCTCAATTGGGAGGTTTCAGGGTTTTGTCATTTGAAACTGGCTTATTTGGGTCGGCTCTAGCATTGGAACAGGTGTCCAGGGATTCAAAAAAGCATGTCTGATTGTCGCTTTGAAGCAGGTGCAGAAGCGGTTGGCCGAGAAGTTGGTATGGGTTAGCCAAGTTTATTGTTGTTGACAGCGGCAATCCAGGCTGAAAGGGAATGGGTAGATCATCTTCAGGACATATAACAGGTGAGCAAGCTAAATTCGGATGTAGTTGCGGTATGATTAGGCAACACAGGAAAAGCACCTATAGAGCGCTGCAGTAAACTTCACTCAGCGCAGGCAGCCGTAGCAGCAGGACACGCTCCGCTCTCCGTTCCCTGGTTTTTCATTCAGTGACCTGGGTTCTTCCTAAAATAATTAACCGGCTCCGAGTTTCGAAGTTGAACAATACAACTGTTCTTCAAGATACTAGCAAATTAACTCAGCCGTTCCCATCTTTATCACGCACTAAAGTGAAGTTTACTGCAGCGCTCCATAGGCGCTTTTCCTGTGTTGCCTAATCATACCGCAACTACATCCGAATTCAGCTTGCTCACCTGTTATATGTCCTGAAGATGATCTCGAATAATTGAGATCGATACGCCGTCGACCCCCTACAACATGAACTCCTCCCACTCTGTAAAATTGTTTTGAGGAGTCTCTGTTATTGTTGTCAATGCGATGTCTTTATTTTAATATCACCATCACTTTTCACGTCACGCTTATTTTCACTTACTGTGTGAGCACCTGAATACTATTGTTTTGGAAATAAATATCTGTCATAAACTGACCTACATGTCCCTTTGTACATTGTTCATCGCTCCCTAGAGGAATTTACTTCCTATTCTCAAACATAGTGCCCCCCACAGGGTCACTTCCTATATGGACCTTTTGGCCACACCAGAACCATTGTTTTTCTAAAACACTTCACCACCCCAGGTTCACGTATTGGCGTACCCTTGTTTCTCTCTATACTAGGGATAAGAATGCTGCTGAAAAACTTACATTTATTTAAGTTACCTAAAGAATATGCTGAATGTGAGGAAGAAGGCCCGACCCCCTTTACTTACCTGAAAGAGCGAGGGTGACTCCGCTCTCCACTGGCAAGAACCAGGATTCCATCTGTGGGAGAAAAGGAAAGGGGACATTCATTATCGCTCCTGCAATCATCCCAGCCTCTCACATGTCACAGCAGGGAGGTAGAGACCGGAGAGAAAGGAACCAATCGCGGCGGGCCAAGGAAAGAGAGAAAGGACAGGAAGAAGGAAGTCAGGCAGGACGGAAAGAGAAGACGGAGGACAAATACGGAAGAGAAGGAGATTACACCGGGAGCCCGGAGCCAAAGGAGGATGCCGCCGAAACCCGGCAAGTCGCACATACGAGTCCCAGCCAGTTGGAGAAAGCGAGGGAAGATACTGAGACGGAGGAAGCTCCTTAGCAGTGGAGCGAGGAATGGTGGAGCCCACCGGAGGAAGCTGAAGGACGGCCGCAACTCTGGAGAGTTGCGGCGGAGCGGGTGAGTCAGTGCCGGACGGGCGGGCAGTCTTTAAAGGAGGAAGGGAGGTAGGGGCAAGGGGAGCATGGAACAGATATATAGGAACAAGGAGGAAGACGCGCATGATTGTGAGGAGTTACCATACTCAAGACTATATTGTTGGGTCCTAGTGGATTACACAGGATTGCGCTTCATATAATCACAAGCTTACCGGTTGAGACAATCAAGATAAGAGGCACATTGAAAAACGTATATTTATATACATGTCAGAGGTGATTGCACCTCAATTGTCATCAGTTACATGTGGAATATAAAACGACAGATTTGAAACGATTTTTTCTCTCTTTTTTTATTTGCCCTGATGAAGTTCCCAGTGTGGGAATCAAACGCGTTGGCTGGAGTGTTAATGTTCAATGCTTATTAATACTGATGAAAATAAAGAAATCATAATTTTTGTAACTACAACTGA
Source organism: Calotriton arnoldi (assembly GCA_963921515.1). NCBI lineage: Eukaryota > Metazoa > Chordata > Amphibia > Caudata > Salamandridae > Calotriton > Calotriton arnoldi. The sequence continues at coordinate 1,890,263 of CAWUFW010001232.1, forward strand.
CTACTGGACTTTGTGAGATGCGCACGCCCTTTGAAATTGAATGATATATATATATATATATATATATATTTGTTTGTTGTTTGGATTATTCTTTTCTCTTTGGAAAGCTTCCATAAGTAATATAAAGGCACAATTGCATATTGGACGGTGTGAGGAAACACCGAAGTCACATTTTCCCGACTGGGAGAAAGAATTGCATGGGTTCTGGGTGAGAAATACCTAGAAATGGTCTAAACTGTAGGGACTTTTTGTTATCACCTCTATTTTTCTGATATTAGGATTCTTTCCGTTTGGTAGTTATTAGGGAAAGGATTACTTAGAGCACTTGTGTCCTGTAATTACCCTGCACAGCCCTCCCTTTAACCCTCCTCGGCCTGAACACTTCTTCAGAGAAATGGTGTGGTGACGGGTAGATAAAAAAAAAAAAAACTATAAAACCCAATCAATAAAATCACTGTTACTTTGTCTCGTCTTCTCCAAGCCTCCGGGTGGTGCCATGCGGGAGAGGAAGAACCTGGAAGAGGAAGAAGAAAGAACATCACCAACCTGACCATATTATTTTGTTTTATCAATCTTACATTAAAACTTCATAATAAATAAGTATATTCAGCCTCCTCGTCTGTTTGTCCGCCCATCCCTCCCACACTGAACTTTTAGCTTCTGTATTTACCACTACTTTGACCTATGGGAAAAGAATAAGGGGATTTTTTAATCATGTAAACTGAAGCCTAGAGGCAGGAATTATGTTCTGTGTCAGAAACGGAGGCTTCAGATTATGCCTTTCTTTCTTTACTTAAGCATTACAGCAGCCAATGAAAACTTTAAACTACATAACCCAAAATGCCTTGCTACACCTTCTCTCCACCAATCACAGGCCATCTCGTTAGGCATATAAGTCACTGGGACCAAAGTCCGTCCTCTTTCTTTGCTGCTGCAGCAGCGAGTTGAGTGTGCATTTATTTTTATATTTGTATGTGTTTTGTGTGTAACTTTGTATGTGCGATTGAAATGGCGCGTTCCCCTTAGATGGGCAACCGCGCATTGGTATGCTGTAGCATTGCTGACGCTCGTATTTACAGTGGAGGGGGAGTATGACTGACGTGCTTCACTCGTATAATAGGGAAGTCCTCTTTTTAGCTCTGCCCAGGACCTGGCTGTCCGTTCTAAAGATTCCAACTCCACCCTTGACCCAACTGAAGTCCTCGAATGGGCACAAAGAGTCCTGTGCTTCCTAGGGAATGCTAATTGCACCTTGTCTATAGAACAGCAAAAATCTTTCCTTATGAGGATCTATCCTCAATTGCCGTATTTGGCCTCCACGAAGGCAGGCACCCCGGCCAAAGGTCTTTTGTTTGGTGACGAATTTGTTAAAGACCTGGGCAAATATGCTTCCACCTTTTCTGCCCTTGACAAAGCCCAAACTTCCCTCAAAAACGTTTTTCAGAGTGGTCTTTGTGTCAGGGCCGGACGCTTTAGAGGTCGGATGCCTGGCCGAAGATTCTATCAGGCCTCAAGAGGAGATGCACCCAAAGGATGTGGTGGAGCCCCCCGCTCCAATTTCTATCCCACCCGCAATAGAGGTGGCAGGGGTCGACAACACCGTGGAGGATACAAGGGAAGAAACAGCTCCGGTGACACATCATATTCAAGTAAAGATTTTTCCGTCTTCAGAAATGTTGGTGGAAGGAAGGATAAGTTTGTTTCACCACAATTAGGAGATGCTTACTCAAGATCCCTGGGTACTTCAGATGGTTCAGGGTTTTCACCTGGAATTCTACTCGTCCCAGAGACAGAGACTGAGCCCTCTCCATTTTTTCCTAACAGAGAGCAGCTTTATAGACGGAAGTTTCATCGCTGTTGAAGAAAGGGGCTATAACAGAATTCAGCCCACACCCTCACGGGTTTGTCAGCACCATTTTTCTGGGTCCAAAAAGGGATCAAGGGTTCCGTTTAGTTTTAAATCTCAAGGAATTCAACTCATGGATTGTGTGTCGCCACTTCAAGATGGAGGGCATACACTTGTTGAGGGACCTATTACTGGAGGGAGACTGGATGGTTCGTCTCGACCTCAAAGATGCTTATTTAGAGGTTCCCATATTCCCGCCTCATCGGAGGTTTCTGCAATTTCAATGGCGCCATCGATGGCTCGAGTTTATCGCCATCCCTTTCAGCCTTTCGTCTGCTTCTTGGTGTTTTACCAAGTTGCTCAGACAGGTTGTACAGTATCTCCAGGAACAGGGAGATTGACTCATTATTTATGATATTCTGGTCATGGCACAGAGAGTGGACTTGGTCTTACTTCACCTGTTTGGATGACTCCGCTGCTTCAGGATCTGGGGTTGGTCATCCATTTGGACAAGTCTGTCATGATCCCCTCTTAAACAATGGAGTTTTGGGGATTTCAAGTGGACTCAATTTTGACACAACTGTTGCTTCCGTTAAAAAAAGCGGATTTCGACCAAGAAGGAGTTGAGGAGAGCACTTGCCTCTCTGACTATATCCTTGAGGATTCTGGCTCACCTGGTGGTTCTCTTGGCCACTTCGATTCAGGCAATATTCCCGGGCCCTCTTCATTATCGGGCCCTGCAACGGTTGAAGATATTGCATCTTTGCAAGGGTTTAACCTACTCGGAACAGATTGTATTGTCCCTGAAAGCCAGGATTGAAATGTCCTGGTGGCTAGATCATATGGATGCATGGAACAGCAAAGCCATCTTTGCATCAGTCCCAGAGGTAGTTATAGAATCGGATGCCAGTTGATGGGGCTGGGGAGCCCGTTGTGGCTCAGTGAAGACAGGGGGCAGATGGTCCCCGGAGGAGCTTCAACTTCATATCAATTGTCTCGACCTTCTAGCGGGTTCTTTTCCTATTCAGACTCTGTCCCCGAGTAAAACAAGTTGTTGCATCCTATTGTGGATGGACAATGTGTCAGTGGTAAGATACAGCAATCGTTTGGGGTGCACGAGGTCCCATCTCCTGGCGGAAATAGCCAAGGACTTTTGGCACTATTGCTTTCAACATCACATTTCGGTAACGGCTGAATACATTCCGGGCAGTTTCAATGTGGTGGCAGACTGGAATTCTCATTTTCTTTGGGATTCCAGCGACTGGAGACTTTACCCAAGGGTGTTTCAACAACTGGACTTGAAGTGGGGACCATGCATGATTGATCTCTTTGCGTCCCGTCTGAATGTACAATTACACCTTTTTTTACAGCTGGAGACCAGATCCCCGAGCGCTCAGCTCGGATGCTTTTCTTCAGTCTTGGTCGACGAGCAGGCTTTATGCATTTCCCCCGTTCGCCATGATTCAGCAAGTGCTGGCGCAAGTTCACCGTCAGGGAGCAGAGATTATTTTGATCACTCCCTATTGGAAGATGCAGTCGTGGTTTCCAGTGACATTAATCCTGTCATGGGCACCTCCAGTGCGACTTCTCTCGTTTCCGGATCTTCTTCTCGATCCGATGGGGTTACCACACCCGTTAGTGAAGCAGAGGCTGTTGTCACTCATGGCCTGGAGACTTTCCAGAGACGCTGTCAAGTGCCAGGAGTTTTGCAGGACGCAATGTTTTTCCTGTCTCAGTCTTGGGCTCCCTCTAGGCACAAATGTTATGAATCAGCTTGGCATGAGTGGGTTTGTTGGTGTGGTGAACGAGATCCTGGGATCAGGTATCCATATGATTATTAATTTTCTATTGGAAGTTGCGTGTCATGGTCTGGCATGTCGAACGGTTATTAACTTCCGTTCGACCATATCGGCCTGCCATCCTCATCTAGATGGTAAACCTGTGGGTGAGCATCTCCTTGTTTGTAAACTGTTGAGGGGTATACAGTTGGTTCGTCCACCAAAACCTAGATATTCCATGGTATGGGATGTAGATATTGTACTTCGTTTTCTCAGAGATTAGCCCGCGAATGAAGGCCTTTCACTCAAGCAACTGTTGGCGAAACTCACTTTGTTGCTGTGCCTTATTTCCTGCAGGCGGGTCTCTGATGTAGGTGCCTTGGCGGGTAGAGTATTTACTCCTTCGAGATTCTCTTTTACAATTTCTCAACATAATAAAACTAATTCTAGATGTGTGAGTTATCCTGCTTTTCCACATCATCAGAAACTTTGTGTTGTGAAATGCTTAAAATGTTACAAGGATTGTACTCGTGAATTGCATAATGATGTGACAGGTCAATTGTTGATTTCCTTGCAGAAACCTTTCCGCCCGGTCTCTTCAGCGACTTTGGCCCATTGGGTTAAATCGTTATTGTCTGAAGCTGGTATTGATGCCTCCATCTTTGGGCTCATTTAGTGAGGGGGGCTATGGCCTCAAAAGCTTTCGTTACTGGTTCTAGTTTGGAGGACATTATGGCTGCGGCGGATTGGTCTTCTGGTTATGCATTCAAAGTATTTTATCACAAGCCAATTATTGATGTTGCACCTAATGTGGTGGCTCAACTTTAAACTAGCATAATATGAAGCCTCCGTTTCCTGTCATAGAGTGAAAAGAATTCTAGCTATCGCGTCAAGAATTTTCAATTCTATTAAGGACACAGAGGCAAGGATTATCCCACCCTTAGACATGTTTAGTCATAACGTTGACTGCAGTTGATTTGTGTATTTTGATACGTGTTTTGTTAAATTAACAATATACTTATTGTGGGTTGATACATTCCCCCTCCCCCCATGTTTGTGATATATTTCCTAAAAGGGGGATATTCTGGCTCTTTTTCTCTTTCAGGATCTGAGACCAAAATGACCTGAATGGTCTTGAAGTGCGGCGACCGCGTTACCCGTCTAGGACGGAGGAGTTTCATCTTCGTTCAAGGGAGCTGGCTCGTGGACTGTGCCCGATGACCGGCGGAGTTTCTGTTACTATGTTTTCGAAGTTCATAGATTTACATTGTTGGTTGGCAAAGAAAGAGGACAGACTTCGGTCCCAGTGACTTATATGCCTAACGAGATGGCCTGTGATTGGTGGAGAGAAGGTGTAGCAAGACATACTGGGTAACGTAGTTTAAAGTTTTCATTGGCTGCTGTAATGTTTAAGTAAAGAAAGAGAATAATAATCCTCACCTCCATGTAATTCTTTTTTTCAATTAAATCTTTTTATTAACATTTGGTCAGCACTTCTGACCGTTACATATATATTGCAACAAAATGGAACACAATTTCTCATACAATACATTTCTTATGCCGTGGGTCTGTTTCTCGTCAGAGCATGGCCCTATGTTGTTGCCGCCTGTTGGCAGTAAAGGGGTCCCATTTATATTCCTATCATGATCTCTCTTAGTTTTGTCATTATTTATTTCGCACACTTTGTTTTAATGTCCCCTATATCCAGCCCATGGCCCCTAAACCTTGTCCCATTTTCGCAGGCACCTCCGTGTAATTCTTGACGCGATAGCTAGAATTGTTTTTATTCTTTATGCTGGAGTATCACACAGTCTTGTATTTGGCTACAAGATGGCACTATGGGCTCTACTGCCTCCAGAATAAGCACCATGAAAATATATTCCCGATTAAGTTAAACACAGAACTGGAATTTTACATGCAATTTTTGGTAAGGAGCACTATACATGAATGCAATGTAAATGAATTTATATAACGATAACAACACCCGACGATGTGTTCAATAAATTCAATGTTGTAAAACAAGTGAAAATAAAATGTACCTTATGTCTTCTAAAGTTTTCCTGCATGTATCTCCTCCACAGATAAAACAGCGTCCAGATGTGACAGCGATCTGGCTGGGGTGAGATGTTTGTAGAGGCAACGGAAGACGGAGAGCGTGAAAACACGAGCACTTGTGTGGAGTGCTCAAACACAAAGAAAAAAGTAGCTCCTGAAATGGGAACAGCGGATGGACACAAGTACTTGGCCCATGTACTGGGGGACACTAAACACAAGAAAAGACATGACGCATGCATGCCATGGACAAATGACAACAAAGGATATGAGAGTGACAAAGGAGCGAGCAAATGGTAAGCCTATGGGAGGACTGAAGCCCACAGATTGAAAACAACATGTCTCTTTGAGACAGCGCATGCGCTGTCTAACTGAGACTTAAAAAGAATTGCATGTGCAGCAGGCTATCATTTTTGCATACATGCCACTAGACCCGATTCAAGCGGGAGACTCACGATTTTTTAAGCAAAAAATGGATTTATATTAGCTGTCTCCCGTCTGACATTGCCTCTGCTTCAATAGAAATCAATGGGGGGAAATACATTCTCCAGGTTTATTTTTTGTAACTCCCCTTACTTCTTCTAAAATGTTGGCATGTATGTGTTTGTCATATTGCTACAGAGGTAACCCATATCTCGTGAGGGGAATTAGCTCAAGTGGTAGAGTGCTTGCTTAGCATGCAAGAGGTAGCGGGATCCATGCCCGCATTCTTCAGGAATGTCCTTTTGCCTTTTAATTTCACAAACCCATGTTTTCAGTCTCAAAATTAGCGATGCAGGACAGTGAAAAATGCTCTGCATGTGTGGCTGTCTGCTGAAGTTGCTGTTTGGAATAGCTGACACATGCAAGTGGCCTGTAGTGTTTGCTGCAGACTACTACATACATCCAACAGACCCGACTCCGGCGGGAGACTTCCGATTTTTAAACAAAAATGCCTTTACTTTAGCTTCCTCCGCCCCTAAAATTCCCTCTGTTTCAGTGGGGAAAATAAATACCCTGATTTATTTTCACTATCTTCCTCCTCCTTTTTAGGTCTCGCCTGACCCAGCGCATGCGCTGGTCTGGCGAGACTTTTAGTGAGGGCTCAAAAAATGCTACCATGGCCAGCCTAGAGCTACAGTGCATGTGCGAGGGCGCGCGCTTACGAGCAGAGGCGCCATATGGCTTTCCTCGTCATGCTCATTAAGCGCATCGCTCGCCGCGCTTGATCGCGATCACTTTTACTTTCGCAGCCGCTTTGATGTTCTCACGGCGCGTTACTTTTACTGGCTGTGCGCCAGTATTAACAAGCATTGGCATAGCCAATAGGTCTCGCTTTTGGGACCTTATAAGTGTTTAGCCATGCAACAGTTGCATAACTAAATACTTATAAGGTCCCAAAGCGAGACCTATTGGCTATGCCAATGCTTGTTTTGAAATGCTGACTATATATCTCTTTGCTGTTATATTCAGGTCTGTGATAATAACCCTACCCCCTATTTGTTGTTGGCCCAAGGCCCGAGCAGTCAGCACAGCATAAAATACTGAGACCAGTCGTGGGCGGCATGACTCGCGGTTGGGGAGTCGCGCGGGTTCGGGGGAGGCAGGGGGGTGTTTAATAAAAAAAAAAAATGTAACCGTACCTTCCCGGGTCCCGGGATGGCGCGCTCCTGGCCAGATCCCGTTTTCCTGCTCTCCTGCTGAACAGGAAGCAAGCAGCCACCCTCCCCTAAGCCAATCACAATGCTGCAAAGACAGCATTGTGATTGGTGGGGACGGCGCCCAGCCTGGCGCCTATGGGTAGGCCATTTTCTCTATGTAGGCTGCATGCAGCCTACATAGAGAAAAGTCAGAGTGCGCACGACTGGTTTGGTCGGCCCCAGAGGGCCGACCAAACAGTCAGGGCCAACAGCATTGGGCAAGCCACTCCTCCCCCGCCCGCCCCCAACCAGGCATACCCTTCTGCTTTCTCGCAGTGCGAGAAGCAGAAACATAAAATGGTTCCCCAGTTCCACAGTTGGCAGCTCTGACTATGACACCACATCCTGGGTAGACGGAGGTGGCAGGCAGAAGCCAACACTCAGCTCATTATGGGGTCGAAGTTCCAAAAGGACCTCGAGCTAAGCCAGAGACAGGCTTCAAGCTCGTGCCTGTCCCGAGCTTTCAGTGGCTTGCTCACCTCTAATTCCCCTACAACCGCCCTTGGCTTTGATGCAAAGCCATATTTACTAAAAAAAAAAAAAAATAGATATGACTTTGTGCCATAAATTTACACCTTCTTGAGGCAGGCATAAAAGAATGAGTAAAGTTTTATTTTCTATAAACGTTTACAACTTTACGCATGTACAGCACTTTGCAGCATTTATACAGTGGTAAAAATATTAAACTATGTTAAAGCATTGTTTTTGTACAGAACGGTACCCTTCCACTACAAAAACTATGCTTGAAGTGCATGGCTGTGTGCATTGGCACAAGGCAGCCAAATGTGCCCCAGCACAGGGGGAGACAAAACCGGCGTCATACCTTAGTAGATATGGTGCTGTTGTACTCTCTCCTATTGATCCGGGAAAGAAACTATGGTTCGTTTGCTACGTTGTATCAAAAGTTACAAATTTGCCTCACAATGTTTAAATGCTTACAGTGCTTTCAAAAATATATTTTTTTAGTATGACACATTCGGGGACTGTACCTAGTGCAAACCTTTCCTGGACTGGTAATACCCTTAGCGTGTCTTTCAAAAAAGGATTTCTTTCTGACACCATAAAGCTTCAAATGATTCTATTAATTAAAGCCTGTACTGGCTCCAAACAAGACCTTGGATTTTCTTATTAACCAAGCATAACCCACACTCATCTCGTTCTACATATTTCACTATTCTGAATTTCTGTGAGCATCTCACAAGCCGGTGCCATTTCTTATTGTTTCAAGCATCTCACGACATAGGGTACTCTGTGTCTCACACAGCAAGCTTTATGGGTGTGTATGACCTGTCTTTAACACCCACTATATCTCGTTTTTTGCAAACATGTTACACACACACACACACACACACACACACACACACATACATACACACAGAACACACACACTGCATCTCCCATACTAGGCTTTATTTATTGCTTTTTTCATATCAGGTTTTTCAAATTCTAAAGTATCTATCTCCAATACACACACACTGTGCATCTCATTTTGCGGGCATTTCGTAAAGAAGGCATATTTCATGTCATGTTTGTCTGCGTCTTCAGCTATTCAGTTTGCGGGCACTCTACACTCATGGCATCCATCCGCACTAATTCTTCCGGCAGATTAGACAGCAAAAGTTTCAAGTTTTTTTTTATTGTGTTTTATATTTTGTGCTGCATTGAGTGCATACAGTGCCTCAATCTCTACCATCAGCCACAGGGGAGCAAGCAATACACTTCAAAAGTCTGCGTGAGTATCCTCACTCTCCTTGGCAACAGAGTTATATGTTGAAAATATAATTGACCATTAGCACACAGTTTTTCAATGATGAGGCTGGGAATAATAATCATTTTCCCTGTTCCACATTCCCCACAGCACTGCAGTTATGGTGGGGTTGGTTCTGATGAAAATGCCCAGAGATTGCCTTTGTTGACAAATGCTGCTGTTGGGAGCCTTGTGCAGGTTTTAATGCAGTGCTTATTACATCATACTTTTATTAAGAAAGGAGAAGCTGGGTTGAGAAATCTTATAGCTCTTTGACTAAAACATACTGTGAGAAGTTGGCCTGGTATATGCTGTTCACTAGTTAAAGTGGACACTTTGCACCAGTACAATTCGACTCTTCTGGTAGATAGGTTTAAGACAACCTTTATAGAAAGCTATCCTAGTGGTAGCTGTGGAGAGCAGCCTTCAGGCTAAGTCTTGAAGGAATGTAAAGCAGCTTGTTTTACCACACAATCTCTTGAATCACCAAATGATAAGACACCACACAGGTATATATATCAAATATATATGTATTTATTACTAAACAACTCTCTACTAATCTCTTTATGAGATTAGAAGTCAGGAACATATGTACAAGTCAATTGTTATCAAAATAAGTTAGCACAGCAAATATCACAATCTTATCTTGGCTAGACCGGGGTCTAGAGCACATAGAATCGAGGGACCCCCAGAGAACCACCCAGGTAGTTGTAGGAGACCCACAGGGGACGGACGCGGTGTTCAGACACTGGTGCGAGTCCTGTACGAGTCTATGCCAGCGGACGCAATTGAGTTATCAATGTTACAGGCCCCTGATGGGTTCGAGGCGAACACACCGATCGGTCAGTACGAGTCGAAGGACGCGGTTACTGGTAGATTTACAAGGGAGTTGGACGCGGTGTGTCTAACACAGACGCGAACCCTGTACGAGTCAGGGCGAGAATCGCACGGGAAAATAGGAGTTTTAGGATACTTCGGGAGAACCTACAAGCAAGTCACTTACAGGGTAAGTAGTTCTAGGGCCCACACCCACAGGAGCACCGTAGTGCTGGAGTTACCTCACCCAGGAAGCCGGGTGCATAGGTGTCCTTTGGTGTCGGGTCGCGGCGTCGTTTTCAATGGCGAACAAAGAAGACGTGCTGCTTGTGATGTTCGAGGAAGTGTCCGGGGAATCCAAGCCTGGATTCAAAGGAAGGAAGACCTGAAAGCAGAGGGGACAGTGTTCAAAATCACTTGGCAATGACTCGGGGCAAGGAAGCTGGATGCCCACCGTCGTCGTAGGATTCAGGTCGGTCTCGTGTGCCTTGACTCTTCAGCCACGAGGTCCAGGAGGTGTGGACGACAACCAGGAGCTGGATTCGGCGTGTCCCACGATGTCTGCAGCTTACTGTGGTGTCGGCAACTCGATTGGAGCCAACCGGCCTTGGTAACAGCAAGTCTCGTGGAAAGTGTGAAAAGGCAATGGCGCAGACCAGCAAGGTCTGAGGGACTCACCCAGCGAGGGTAAGTCAGGGCAGGCCTGGAGCAACCAGGGGAGCCCTTTGGTTTCTTAGAAAAGTCCTCAGGGGACCCACGAGCCGGCTGGCAAGGGATCGAGAAGACGCCTTGGGAGGATTCCTTCACAGGGGCCCACGGTCACGCGGGACGGTGTAGGCCTCTGATCTTCGGAGGGATTCCTGCTGGAGGTTGCAAAGCACAGGTTCTTAGAACTTTGTGAAGTGGTTGCACTCGACAATAGTGCACAGTACCCCGGGATCGCGGTTCCTCGTCACTCTTGGGGTCCACTGGCCTCAGCTTCGCTGGGGACTCACGATGGCCTTTGAGAAGTCAGGAAATCCACTTCTGGGGCTGCAGGGACTTCGGGCTCCGGCGGGAGCGGCGTAGTTTGCGACCATCGTTGTAGTTTTTGGTGCCTGCCAAGCAGGAGTCACTCCTTGACTCCAAGGGAGATTCTTCAGTCTTCCAAAGGTAGTGGAACGTCGAAGGTCCAGGATTCTTCTTCAGAGCGTCGTCCAGGGATATCTAATCTTCAGGTTCAAGGGCTCCCTACCTTATACTAACAAGGAAGGGAGGGACTAGCTCTTAGACCCCACCTATGGGAGGGTCAGGGAGTGGGTGGTTACACCCACTTCCCTTTGTCCAGTTTCGCGCCAGAGCAGGGGCAGGTAGCCCCTGAGCTGGTTTGAACTGGCATATGCACAGAGAGCCTTCTGCTCCCCCAGTGCAGGACTTCAAAGCACTCTAAGAGTGCACCCACCCAGCCCCAATACACTAAACCCTGTCTGGGAGGTGGTTACACCTCCCTGTGACAGGATACCTTTTGTTGGGCTTCCTCCACTGCGAGTTTCGGTCATCAGCAGGAGGGCAGCCCAGTGTCTGTGACTGGTGGCATCCATTTTGTGATGCCAGGGCTCTTCAGGATTCTACCGCGTTTCCACAGTAGGTACATGTCTATCCCTCTAGAAGGGTGGAATGCTATCCCCGCCGCCAGGACTGGCGGGGGGGTAGTATTCCAAGATGTTTGACACCAAACACGACATGTTTCGATGCAGCCATACCAAAGTTAGCATTTTACCGAGAGGATATAATGCCCTTAAAAGTATATGGTTTAACCGCATCCACAAACAGCACCAGAGAATGGACTCTGAGAGCTGCAGAGGGGCCCTGCTCAGGCAGAGGCACCCCCTCACATAGAAGCCAAGCACCCTGCCCTCAGGATTGATAGGGCCTGCCTTAGGGGTGACTGATAGGTTTATATGTGTGTGCTGAGAGGTATAGGGAACCTATATCTCAGTGAGGAGTGCTAGCACCACCTCACCCAGGCTGCAGTAGCAGGCCTGTGGTGTCAGATTTAGTCTGCTTCCCAGGGGTGGCATAATACATGCTGCAGCCCCTGGTAGGCCTGTGAAGTACCTATGCCCTTGGTACCTAAGGTACCATATACTAGGGACTCATAAGGTACCACAGTATCCAATCACTAGTGCACCTAGAGTGCACTCCAAGTCGTTTAGAGAGAACAGAGAGGCTGGGGCCCTGATTGGCAGGGACCCAGCCAGACCAAAGCCAGAAACCAGTGTAAACATCAGAAAAAAAGTGGGGGCAACATAAGAGGCAGATCCTACTCTCCTACACATACACACATGTAGTGGACTGATGCTGTCTGCTAATGCTAGTGAATTGCCAACTGGAAAGTCTGGTCAAGGGGTTTTTAATAGCATTGTTTCTAAGCGCTTTCATTCTTTGACAAGCAGATTGTCAAGCCTCTTCTAGAGGCCTGGGGTAGTAGGTGGTTACTGAATGATGGATACTGTAAGAAATTACGTGTTTTGATTGAGTGGGCTGAAACCCTTCTCAAGCAACAACCACAAGCTTGGTCAGGGTGAACCACAAAAGCCACTCAATTAAATTGTGCTTAATCCTCTGGTAGCTTGGCACAAAAGCAGTCAGGCTTAACTAAGAGGCACTGTGTTAAGTATTTATGCAGCACTCAAACTGTAGTAAGTGAAAACACAACACAAGAAAAACCTCACACCAATTTAGGAAATAGAGTAAAATGTAATAAATAAAATGGGACCAAAATGACAATTATCCAATCAGCAGAATTGGAGATATGCAATTTTATAATTTAAACCTTTATAGGTTTAAGTAAAAATATCACCAAGAATCAAAAAGCTCTATCTCTGGCTATCTGGTCGCTAGACTGGGACAAATTCATACGTTCAGACCGACCACGATGGAGTGCGGTCCAGGTACAGGTTAGTCCCGCTGGAAAAGATTACCTTCTCAAATTCCTACAGCAGAGTTCAAAATTTCAGGATTTCACAGGAGGAGCTCAATTGATGCCAGCCAAGGTTCCAGGTACTGGGGGCACACCTCTTTGGGATCAGGAACTAACTCCAGCAGAGGCCAGGCGGCCTCAGCAGGTCCTGTTGCTGGTCCAGGTAGGGCCTATTGAAGCAGGTCAGCTGGGCAAGTGCACGGAAACCACTAGAGTTTGTTGTGTCCTTGTAGCTCATAAAAGGAGGTCGGTCACCTGACCATTAGACTCACTCCTGTAGTCCTGGGTTCAAAGAGATGGTCTTCTCGCTTTCAAGCAACATGCCAAGCCTCAAGCAGTAGGGCAGTCCTCTTATAGCAGCATTGTAGTCCTCTGAGAAACAAGGCAGGTGTGAGGAGGGATGGGTTTCCAGGACGGAGTCCAGCAGGGCCGACAAGGCAGGCCAGAACAGTGTGGCCCACCGCATTCCAGTGCTTCTGGGGTCAGAGCTGAGCGAGTGGCCGCTCCCCCAAGGTGTTCAAAAGGAGAGTCAGAAGAATGGCATGGCAACTGAAGAGCAACATGGGAGGAAATACCTATGCGGAATAGGAGAGGGAGCGCCAGCTACGCAGGAAGAACAAGAGCAAGAGGAAGCCACAAGGGACTGAGCAGCAGTGGTCAACTACACAGGAGGAGGAACCCCCCAGCGAAGAGGCTGCGTCGTGGAGGGTTTGTGAGGCAGTCGGCTTTGTCAAAGAAACAGAGGATGAGACGGACTAGGGGAAGCAACTGGCTTCCAACGTGAGACCAGAGGGGAGGTGATTCCAGGAGATCCGGTACTCCCAGACTGTGCTGTTACGCCCGGCGGCCAGAGAAGTGACATGGATGCCCTGGGTCCCAATGCTATGACCCAAGAGACGGGTCATGGCCAGAGGCAAGTGCCGGGCCGCTCAATAGTTTTGGTCGGGGTGGTGGGACACGTGCACCGTTAAATAAAGCACCAGTGGGCTTGGCATAGCACCAGGGTGAAAGGTGTTTCTTAAAGTGCACATAGAGAGGAGAAAAACATTCCTCGTGGTGGAGATGGCACTGGTGTTGGGTAAAACCTAGAAACAACTGAGCTGATCCTTTGTTTGGGTTTCCTTTTGAGGGGAATTGTGTCGCTGTGTGGCCCCGGAAGCTTGGGAGAAGATCCAAGAGTGAGAGCAAAAGTAAAGACCAAGGCCAAGACTGACCTAACCGACCCTTTACTTAATAAAGATGTGAAGAAACGTTAATCAATGGTCCTCATCTTTCACTACCACAGCAGGCCTCAAGCACCAGGGCAGTCCTCTAAGAAACAAGGCAGGCCTCAAGCAGCAGGGCAGTACCCTGGAGTACAAGGCAGTACTTCTGTAGTCTTCCACAGGTCCAGGAGTGTACTGAAGAGGTAGTTTGAGGGTTCACTATTTATACCTGGTGCCAGCCTTTGAAGTGGGAGGAACTTCTAGACTTTCCCCACATCTGGTTCTGGAATGTCCTTCCCCTGTCAGTCTCCAAGAGGTCTGGGCTGACAATAGACTGGTGTCAAGATCTTTCTGAGTGTGCTGAAGCAGCCCCTTTAAAATGTAATTGGGCCAGGGGACAGCTTCGCTCTTCACATCCTGCTAACACCTAATCCCCCTTCTTCTCACTGTTTGGGAAGAATACACAAAGGCCCACTGCCAACTACACCCAGTTATATTACCCAGGACACAGGCTGTAGGCACCAAATGGTTAGAACAAGAAAATGCTAACTTTCTCAACTGGCATTTTCAGAATTGTGATTAAAAATCCAGCTTTATCATTAAAGAGGGTTTTAAATTACAATTCTTTAGACACCAAACTTGACCTTCCTACCTGTTCCCAGTTGAAAGTTGTAATAAGGTAACCCAATGTTACCCTACGGGAGAGGTAGGCCTTGCAGTAGTGAAATATGCATTTAATAGTATTTCACTACCGGGGCATGCGAAACTTAAAAGCACATGGACAACGTTTTAAATACGCTTCACTCCGCTCTATGGGCTGTTTAGGGCCTACCCTAGTGGTGACATATGAATTAAAAAGGAAGGTTTAGGCCTTGCAAAAGGTTTTTTCACCAGTTCGAAATTGATGTTTAAAACTGCACTACAGGCTGCAGTCGCAGGCATGAGATTTTTAAAGGGCTACTTAAGTATGTGGCACAATAAGTTCTGCAGGCCCACTAAAAGCATTTCATTTACAGGCCCTGGGTATATGATATACCACTCTACAAGGGAATTATACATAAATTAAATGTGCTCATTGAAAGTAAGATAATTTTTCCATGTGTAAAGGAGAGAGCACAAGCACTTTATCACTGGTTAGCAGGAGTCCTAAAAGCTAACAAAAACAAGTTTCGGAGGGGCGAAGGCAAAAGGTTTGAAGTGACCCTGCATAGAGATATTATTTATATTATTGGTGTCCCATTGCCTAAGATGCTCTTAAATTCCAATTAAATAAGCCATTATACAACTAACTCTCAAAGAGTAGCAACAATGGACAGTCAAGGATTAGTCAAGGTAATAGAGTGATGGTGACTTCATTACAGCATGATACATTAATCACACACATTAAAATCCAATAAGTTACTACAGCTTTGTCTTTCAAAAAGAGTAAGACTGTACACTAATTTGAGGAATTTCGTTATTACAATGCGCGAGCGCTGTGCGTCGGAACCAGATTATGGAGGTTGCCTAGCAACGACATGCGGTGTCACGAGGAGAGCTCGCCGCGCACCAAGGCTGTATTACTCCGGTCCTAGTGACAGTTGCTAGGGACGCGTTTCTGCTGCCAGGAGTATTCACCGCGCACTGAGGCTGGATTGTTCCTCGTTGCCTAGCGACGCCTACGAGGGAAGCGTGTTTTCTGCTGTGCAGCTATCACTGAAGTGCCTCTGTTCGGGACACAGACTGTATCATTGTGCATCTCATTCTGCGGGTGCTGCATACAAACACCTGAACTACTCAGGACACGCACACTGGAATGTAATACTGCGTGTCATTCCAAAGGAAAATAAAAACAAAGAGTGTGCCTCTGTTCGCCTGCACACAAGCACCTGAACTGTTCAGTGACAAGCACACTAGAATGTAATACTGCATGTCATTATAATTGGAATGTATAATTTCTCAGTGTTACATTGTGTCACCAACCACATTTTCAAGAAACAGAAGCTTTGAAGGGGAATATAGATAGAAGTCACTTTGGTTTCAGTTATGGAGGGTTTTGTGGCATCTCCAGAGTTTTGGCCCGTTGGAGTAATATACCCTGGCTCATAGGAGGTGATTTTAACTCGGTCCTAGATGTCTCGCTGGACCGTTCTTTCCCTCCCCTCACACTCACCGCCGCATCATCTAATGCGCAAGCTTTAAATAACTGGCTTAACCATTGTTCCCTATTAGATGTATGGCACTCACGTAATCCGGACACCCGCATATACTCCTTTCACTCTCCTGTACATAACCTCCAAGTGTGGCTAGACCGCATACTGGCCTCTACTCCATTACTCCCCCTAATACAAGGCACAGAGTACCTAGGCCTTACACACTCCGATCATAACTCCCAGCTCATGAAGCTTGCCTGGGATCACAGACCCCCTCCGGTCCCAACCAGGCGTCTTCAGACAGCGGCACTTGAGGACAATGCCTTCCGCAGTTCCTTGGGCGCTGCGATCCTGGATTATTTTGCCCATAATGTTTCTTCCACTGGGTCCCCTTCACTAGAATGGGAGGCCTTTAAGGTCACGATTAGAGGACACTGTCTAGGCCTAACATGGAATATCCGTAAACAGCTAGATACCTCCCTTGGGACAATTGAACGGAAACTCCTTCGCTACAAAACCATCTCGGTCACACACCCTGAGGCCAAGACCCAATTAGACTCGCTACGGAGTGATCATGCTGAACTGTTGGAGAGATTACGTTGCCACAATTACTTAGCCCATTCAGCACACACTCATGCCACATCAGACAGGGCGGGTAAACTACTTGCATATCTAGTGCGGCAGGAACACCCTCACTGCCCAATCCACGCAATACGGGATGACCAAGGGCACATGCGCTACACGCAACTTGACATTCATGCAGGCATGACCAACCACTATTCTAATCTTTATAAATCTGCTACGCATGGGGGCCTTTTGCAGATTGGCACCTTCTTGAACTCCTTGGAATTACCCATGTTATCCTTAGACCAACAGCTGATGTTGGACTCTCCCATAACAGTTGACAAAGTACGCGAGGCATTAACGACTCTGGCGGCGGGGAAAATGCCAGGGCCGGACAGTCTCCCAACCGAGTTCTTCAAAACGTACACCGATACACTTGTCCCGCATCTGCATGCCCTCTATATCTCCGCAATAGAAAACTCCTCACTCCCACCCTCCTTATCCACGGCCAGTGTGGTCTCCTTATTGAAACCAGGCAAGGACCCCACGGCCCTGGGATCTTACAGACCCCTAGCGATCTTAAACAGCGATTACAAAATATTGGCGAAGGTTCTTGCTAATCGGCTTGCATCCCACATCCCTGCCCTGGTCCACTCAGACCAGAATGGATTTGTCCCCTCTCGCAGCGCCTCCCTCAATCTTCGCAGTTTCTTTAGAGTTGCAGAGTACGCATCTCTCCATTGGCCTCGCTCGGGGTGCCTTGTCCTGGATCTCGAAAGGGCCTTCAATTCCCTCGAGTGGGATTACCTGTTTGCAATACTGTCTAAATTTAGATTTGGGGGCACCTTCATTGGTATGGTCTGGCTACTTTACAAACATCCACCTATCCGTGTTAAAACAGGCCCTTACATATCCGATCCTATTATTGTAGGTCGTGGCCCACGGCAGGGTTGCCCCATGTCTCCTCTTCTCTTCTCCTTGGCTGTGGAGCCTCTGGCTGTATGAATCCGCACTCGGGTTGATGCGGGTATACCCTTGAGGGATGCGACACACATAATTTTTCTGTACGCGGACGGACGATATTCTGCTGTACATGAGAGATCTTCATGGTATCCCCTCCTCACTAGCTTCTACTCTGTCATTGTTTGCCAATGTATCGGGATTGCGTACTAACACATTGAAATCCTTCCTCTAACCCTTCTCTGAGGCCACCCCAGACCCAGGGTACTCACTTAGCGGTGATCCAGTATTGTGATGTGCCGATTCCTTTCACTATTTAGGCCTTCGCATTTATCGGAGGAAAACCGATCTCTTCGATGGTAACATTCGTAGAGCTGTAACTGCCATCCATTACCAGCTAGCTTTTTGGGGGACTATTCCATTGTCGGTCACAGGCACGGTTGCTCTCACCAAAATGGTGATTCTCCCCCTCCTACTATATTATTTTACAAACTTACCTCTCTACATTTCCCTTTCCTTCTTTAGCAAATTCGAGAGAATGATTAGGGACTTCATTTGGGAAACTTTCAGGCACCGAGCTTCCATCAGAAAACTATACCTTCCAATAGGGCAAGGCGGCCTTCCCGCTCCCAACTTTGAGCACTACTACCTGGCTGCGCAGTTGCAATGGATTGCCAGATGGCTAGCCTCTCGCCTGCTGGCTGACACGGCCACTCTGCACCCTCCCCTGTCACATCTCTCCCTCTTACATCTGTTTCACCCCTGCACAAAATTCACAATGGTGGACTGCCTACTTCTCGTGGTGGCACGTAAATGCTACCGTAGAAGCCTATACTTTACCCGCTCCAACAAACCATATGCCCCTGCTATCCCTCTCTTGGGGACACCCAGAGGCCTGAGGATTACCACGGCATCCGAACTACGCAACTGGGGGACAGCTGGCATACACGACACAGGGGATCTCTTCCGAGACGGCTCCCTCATCTCATATGCTAAGCTTATCTCGGAGGAGGGTCTCCATCCTGGTCGCTTCTTGCTGCAAGATTCCCTTGTTTCGACCTGTGTGGCCCAATGGGGTAGTTTATCCACAGAGCGTCGTACACATCATACGATCCAATACCTGCACGTGCTGGGTGACGGTGGCCACCTGACTCGGTTGTTCGCCACTTCTCTTTGGCAACACTGCGATTGCGCTCGACTCCTTAAGGCTCCATTGGGAAGGGGACTTGGAGCACTCTTTCACCGACCCAGAATGGGCTGCTGCCCTACTGAGCCCCGCCCGAATACCTCACAATCAGCGCTTCCGCCAGATCCAATACTTTATCTTACACCAACCATATCTTACCCCAGCAAAAATGAACGAGTATTTCCATCGTACCGACTCTACCTGTCCCAGATGTCACATAGCTAAGGCTGACCTCCTACACATGCTGTGATGCTGCCCCTCCCTCACAAGGTTCTGGACTACGGTAGCTGTCACCCTGGCCCGTTGTACAGAGCGCAACATCCCGTTCCAGTGGGAGGTCTATCTCCTGCATGTATTTAGTAGAGGCAAAAAGCATAGGGTCACCTCTCACTATTTAGATTTGGGCATGGCAACAGCTAAGCGACTTATAACTAAGAGATGGAAATCCCCTGTAGCCACCACGTTATAGCGTGGCACCGCTCATTACTGAATTGGGCGAAAGCAGAGAGCATCGCCCTACATAGAGAAGACTTGTTGGGCCTTCACAAATTCCCTCTGGCCGCCAACTGGGATGCGATTCTAGCCCACTTACAGAGAATAGACGTAGTTCCAGCAGATGCTCCTGAAGAGGGGGAACGGGCCAATGCAGTGTCAAGAGTGGGAGCACCCCTTGGGTGTATCTTGGTGGACCTTTTTCCCTTGCCCGGTCAGTGAGTTTATACCTGCGCATGCGTCACTTACTTGCTTCATAATCGTGTGAGGGCGGTGCAGTCGGGGGGCACTGGGCTGGGGTCTTCGCAGCAGCACACCACTAGTAGTTACTTCCCTCCCTTTCATTTAATTATTTTGTCTTCCGTTTGTTTGGCCTGATCCCCCTGTTCTGCTTCTGTTTTACGATACCCATGCTGTACATGCTTTTTCATGGGTTCCGCTGTGGCACCTCCACCACAGCCGGTGTCCACATTGGGCTCGCATATATGGTTACGCTGTTTACCCTGCGTGCTGCACTGTTTGACTTTTTAAATCTGGATCACCTCCTCCTACGGGGGCCTCTCAGGTGGTTCCATCAGGCATACAAAGGTTTGAATCTTGCTTTCCTCGATGTAACATAATGCACAACTTTTCGTAGAATGACGCAACCCTTGACATTGATCTCACTGGACAAGGTATGTTCTGTGCCACCCAATGGAGCATTACTACATGTTGTCCCTAACTTTGAACCTATGATATACGCTTTGATATATATGTATGTATCATCCTCTCCTGTTTATTTGTTTCTGCTTATCCTAAACGAGTTTCATACTAGCTAATACCTTGGGCATTTAATTAACTCTGTTGCGTTGTCACTGATATGATGTTATGTATACTGTATGTTTGACAAAATGTTAATAAACAGATTTAAACAAAAAATGGAGGGTTTTGTGGCATCAACGTATTTTCTGCATAGCCCTGGCAAGCCAACAGTGCCCTGGAAAGATTGAAAGGAGGGTTTCGAGGCCTATGTCAATGCCATAGAAGGAGACATTTTCACAGCGGCCAGGAAACTAGCTATGTTGAAGCACTGTTTGGGGGCGGAGGGAAGGCGATTATTGAAACACCTTCCTGCCTTATCATCAAAGGATAGGGGAGAAGACGAGGATGAGGAAAGTGGAGAATTTGAAGTTGCAAACAGAAATTGGATGTGAACTTTAGAAAGAAAAAGAACGAAGTAGTAGAGAGATTTAAATTTTTGAAAATAAGTCAATTTCCAGGTGAATCTGTAGAAAGTTATGTTGCCAGTTTGAGGTCACTTGTTGCAACTTGCAACTACAAAGGTTTCCTGGATGAAATGTTGAGGGGTCAATTGGTTTTGAAAGTTAATAACCGGAAAGTGCAAGAGAAACTGTTGAACACTGAAGGACTAACTCTTCAGAAGGCAATTGATTTGATGATGAGGGCTGAAATTACAGATGAAGCTTCGAAGGAGTTGAAGTCTGATGATAAAGTAGAGGCAGTCCAAAGAGAAACATGCAAACCAAGAAAAGAAGAGGATGGTCATGTAGCAACCGAAGAGTCATGTCCTGTCATCAGACAATATGTAGAAGGTGTAAAACCAAGGGACATTTTGCGAGAATATGTAGAGGAAAGGTGGTGGGAGTGAAAAAAGCCAGAACCTCAGTGAGTATGGTAGAAGAAGCAGAAAATGAAGAGGAGTGCCAGATGTTATTTTGACAGATAGGTAGGGTTTTTGAGGACAATCCTTTTTGCACTATCAAAATCGATGGTGTGAGTTTGAAATTGATGGCAGACTCTGGAGCCAGGTATACTCTCATCGGAGGGGAATATTTAAGCACATTTTCTGATAATGAGCTCAAGAGTCCGGATGTGAGGTTGGTGGCCTATGGTAACAAGCTCATTGAATTAGTGGGTTTCATTGAAGCTCAATTGGAGTTCCAACAAATGGTGGTGACATCTAAAGTGTACTTCGCCAAGGAGGGTTCAGGTTTATTGGGTTGGCCCCAACAAAGGGATTTGGGCATCCGGTTAGATCCAAACCATTCTGATCAAGTGTTGGGGGCGCAGTTAGGTGCATATGTTGTGGATGCGAGGGTGCCGTACGCCACAGAGTATCCTGAAGTTTTTAATGATCACTTGTGAACTCTCAAAGGGTTCATGCATAAGATTGTGCTGAGGGAAGGTGTGACTCCGAAAGCTCACAAGCCTTGTGGTGTTCCACTGGTTATGAGGGAGCCTCTGCGTCAAGAACTACAGAGGTTATGTAAGGGTGGGATAATCTAAGGAATTTAATCATTGAAGTGGCTAGCTCCAGTGGTGATTACCAAGAAGGGTAATGATAAAGCTGTGCATAGCCTTAAGGGATTTAAATGCGGCAATTTGGGTGGATAGGCATCCCCTCCCTAACATAGGAGAAATGTTGACCACCATTAAGGGAGCGAAAGTGTTCTTCACCTTGGACCTTTCCTTGGCCTACCACCAGATTTTGCTGCACCCTGATTCTTGCCCACTAACATATTTCATCACTGCCTGAGGGAACATATAGATTTAAATGAATGCTGTTCGGCTTAACCTCGGGGGCCGCAATGTTTCAGAGAGCCACGCACCATTTGTTGAAAGATACACCTAATGTGACGTATTTCCAGCACAACATCCTGATATTTGGGAGAAATGAAACAGACCATGATAAAACATTGAGAAGTGTGTTGAGAACCTTGCAAGAGAGTGGGTTGACAATCAAAAAGGATAAGTGCAAGTTTAAAGTAGAAGGAGTGGAATATTTAGGCCAATGGATCAGTGGTTATGGGATAGCTCCAAAGTTGACGTTAGTTTCTGCTATAGAGGAGGCTCCTTCTCCAGAGTGTAAAGACCAGTTAAGGTTGTTCTTGTGGTTGGCCAAGTTTTATTCTCGTTTTGTCCCCATATTTGCAGATAAATAAAAACATATGCACAAGTTCATGCTTAAGAACAGGAAGTTTGTTTGGTGTGAGAAATGTGAGAATTAATTCAAGGAGCTGAAACAAACATTGCTACTGTACCAGCACTTAAACATTTTGACATAAATGATCCCATAATAATTAACACTGATGCCAGCTTGGTGGGATTAAGTGTGGTACTACTACAGAGGAGGAATGGCATGAATGTCATGATTGCCTATGCATCTAGACCATGAAAGGATGCAGAGAAAAATAACTTCACTATTGAGAGGGAAGTGTTGGCTGTGTAGTGGGGGATAAACCACTTTAGGATGCATGTGTGAGGAATCATTTTCACTGTAAGAACTCACCATCATCTGTTGGTGGATGTTTTGTCAGCAAGTGAGAGAAGGAGAGCCTCTCCCAGGATAGCACGATGGACTATGAGTATGCTTGAATACAACTTTTACATGGAGTATGTTCCAGGGAAAAGACTATCCCGGTTTCCCTCTGGCGAAGTTGCAGGTTCAGGGAGTGAGGAAGACGATTGGATGGTGGCAAGTGTGAATGTAATGACAGAAGGAAGACTATCTCATGAGGAATGGTTGGAGGCCATCAAGAAAGACAGTGTGTTTCTTGAAGTTGAAAAGTATCTTTGTGAAGGGTGTCCGATTATAGAAAGAGCTTGGATGGATGCGGAATGTTTCCGACAGGTGAGTCAGGAGTTGTCAGTGGTGAGCGGAGTTTTGATGCGCGGCGGTTTAGTGGTAGTGCCAGCAGCACTGAGAGAGCGAGTGGTGAAACTATCACATGAAGGGCACATAGGAATGAATGCCACCAACAGACGTGTAAGGGAAGAGTATTACTGCCCTGAATTGGACTGAGAGGTAGAAAGGAGCATTGGAGAGTGTGTATTGTGTGCTTGGAGTGACAAGTCACAGAAAACTGTGAGTTATCCCCGGTTGAGTCTGACAAACTGGATGGTACATGGAAAACAAATGGTATTGACGTTGCAGGTCCATTCCATGTTATGGGAAGCTGCCCCAAATATCCCATTGTGGTGATAGATTATTTCTCTAGATATCCCGAAGTGAAGTTTACAGGAAAGGTCACTTGGAGACTATAATTGGTTTCCTGAAGGAGTTGTTCAGAGGCGAAGGTGTGCCCGAAATCATGGTATCAGATAATGGTGCCCAGTTTGTTTCGGAGTGAATGAAAGATTTTCTTCAGGAGCAAGGGGTTTAGCATTTTTGATCATCTGTATACTACCCCCAAAACAATGGTCTTGTGGAACAGGGCATTGAAGGAGGGTTTACAGATGGCATTGGCTGGAGGGGAACATTGGAGAGTAGCAATGAGGAAGTTGTTGTGGTCTTATCGTACCACACCTCATTGTGTGATGGGGAGATTGCCTTTTGAAGTGATGAGAGATCGCAAGGCTAGGGCACTGATTTCCAATTAGTGGAGCATGGCAAGGCTGTGTTGGAGAGAGAGACAAGGAGGGAAGGTGATTGGGAGATTGGCGATTGGATCTGTGTGCAAAGTTAGAAAATGAGAATCTAACTATTCTGATCCTCTCCAGGTGAAGGTGAATAAGTACATGCTCCTATTGAATGAAGGTAACGTGTGGAATCGTAAGAAAGTAGTGAGAGTTCTGTTGAGGATGGAACGGAAAGACCAGGCTCTAGAATACTGATCTTGCTTGTGCCAGTTGGCAGGAAGTCTCCCCCCGGTCATTTGTAATAAACTTACATCAAATCTTCTAATGTCTCGACCCCAGTTCTTTTCACCACACCAAACAGAGGTGACTGCCAGGGCAGGCTGAGCTAGCAGAGAACATCTTCTAACTGGGGCCCAGCGTGCTGAGAACCACCTGGATGGAGGCCAACCCTTGTCTAGTACTTCAGTGAACAACTGACCACTGTATCTCTTCCCATCTCTTTTTCCCTGGGGCCTCCTTTACTCAAGTCTAGCATTGGGTAGGCGTCTCAGGGGGATAAACAGTGAAATATTCCACAGTCATCCATGATAAGATTGAAATATTCCACAGTCATCCATGATCCACCTGCGGAGGAGCTCATGTATTTGTTTGAATATTCGTTACACAGGGGTCCTTACCAGAGTTCTTTTAACATCATGGCCGACTGCCTATTAAGGAGTTTTGCATTCAAGAGACCTGTTTATCACACTCCAGTACCAGCTTGAGATCTTCATTTAGTCCTCAACTCGAGAGAGAGTCCTTTTGAGCCTTTGTAATCTGTTTCTCTTAATTTCCTCATGTACGAGGTGTTTTTTCTTGTAGGCATCACTTCAGGGAGGAGATTGGGAGGGATCGGGTCTCTGCTTTCTCATGACCCTTTCATAAGATTATTTGGGGACATGTGATGTGCCAGCAATCACATGTCCCATATTCAGAGAGTGACCTCGCTGCACCCCATGTGCCACCACTTCATTGCCTTGTTAACAAATAATGCCACTAGGTGTTGCAGTAGTTTAAGTGGTCCAAACTCTTTTTTTCTATCTGAGGCAATTTTATCTAGATTTGTTACACACTTACTTCATGAGAAGGAAGACTGATGAGGAAGTAATGCTCAGACCAGTAAGTTTCATGATTCCGAGTCACTGTCGTCCTCTGCACATTTTTTATTAAGGGTTGGAATAGGAGATAAAATTGTCATTCTGTAAGTGTTTATCTTGCTTTGTTAATCAAGAAGTATTTAACTTCACTCCTCCTGAGCAGCATGGCACAAGAAGTATTTGTGTCGGTCATACTAGGAGAGTTGAAGTATTTGCTTCTTTGTATAGGAGTGAGCCATGGATGTCGATTCATCAAAATGCCGGGGTTGCGGAAGTGACATCACATGCCCTTTGACTCTGTGATGATGTCACAATAAGTGACATAACAAGAACTTTGACCTGGTGACATCACAGGAAGCAACATCACCTGCCCTTTGACCCACCCCAGATTATGTCATAGGAAGTAACACTGCAAGGCATTTGACCTGATGACATCACAGGAAGTGACATCACATGACCCTTGGACTTCATGAAATCAAAAGAAGCGACATTGCATGACCTTTGGCTTGGTGCTATCCCAGGAAGTGATGCATCTGACTTCTTGTTACTTACACCACACTCAGAGACAGGAAAATCGCTACAGATACAAAAGAAGTACTCTATAAACACGTACTTTATTCAAATCCGATTGAAAATGCTGCTACTGACATTGTTTCAGATAGAATCTTCAGATATACGATTAAGCTAATGTAAGATTGGTTAAGAACCTATCAAATAGTGTACAACAATGAAAATACGCTGGCCAAGTTGAAATCAGCCACTATAATTATCAAATAACTTATAAAATGGAAAGGTTTCTTGGCCTATAATGTTCAAAACAAGTTCACAATGTCATTTGTTTTAGAAACTAAGATTACCATGGAATTACATCTCAGTTTTGGAAAGTAGATTAAATTGCTATTTATTGCAGGTCAATCTCTCCTAGCAACCTTACTTTCCATGTCAAGGTATACATACTTCCCCAGCTGTGGAGCCATTGAACGTTTCCAGGTTTACTAGCATTAATTTCTTCTACAGCAGAAATGCACATCATTGGTACATTACTTGTGTTGATCAATAATATGCTTGCTCCCAAGACAGCTGGGTTAGAGCTGTTGAAAAAGTGCATGTGTGGCTGGCTCTGGCAAGTTGGTCGGCCAAAAAGACATGCACACTTTAAACAGTGCACAGTCAGCCCACCCTCCTCCCTGCTGCTGTCACTCAGCAGCGGCACCGCCCCGTCCTAACGCTCTGTTCGGGACGGGACATGAGAAATAAAATGGTAATAAATTACCATTTTATCTTTCATCTCTGGTGCTTTGGGGGGCTTTTAAGTGGGACAATGTTCCTCTGCTCCAATGGAGGAGCCGCCCTTGACATCAAGTTGAGAAGAGACTGACTGGAGAGCAACTCTTCCTTGCCTAGCCTGCAATAGAAGTACAATACTGCTTGGGAGCATAGAAGCTGCTATCTTCTTGCCCCTGCAGAGGTTACTGGCTCCTGCGGTCACTGGCTGATGTCTTCAAACAGCAAATACTTCAAGTTGAGAAAAGACCGTCTACAAAGCAACTGCTGCTTGTCTTGCCATTTGGAGGAGGCCGATACTACATGGCAGCTGATGTCTTCCTGCCTCAGCAGGGAGACATGGCTTGTGCTATCACTGTCAGATATCTTCAGGAGGCATAGGCTTCAAGGGGAGTAGAGACTGACTGAAGGGCACCATGGTTGGTGCTGTTTTCTTGACCCTGCATAGAGTACTGGCTTCTGCGATCACTAGCAGAGGTCTGCAGACAGCATATGCTTTAAGGTGAGAAGAGACTGACTGGAGATCAACAGTCACTTGCCTGGCCATAATGAGGAGGTGGATACTGCTTGGCAGCATGGTGGCTGATGTCTTTGTGCCACTGCATAGGTTACTGACTTCTGCGATCAGTGGTGGATATATTCAGGAGGCATATGCCTCAAGGTGAGAAGAGAATGACTTGGAAATAGCTGTTGTTGCCTAGCCTTCTGCGGTCTCTAGCAGATAACTTCAGGTAGCATATGCTTCAAGGGGAGTAGAGACTGACTGAGGGCCATCTATTGTTTGCCTGGCAATCAGGAGATGGCCGATACTGCTTAGCAGCGTGTTATCTGCTGTCTTCTTGCCCCTACATAGGGTACTGGCTTCTGTGTTCACTGGTAGATTTCTTCATACAGCATATGTTTTATGGTGAGAAGAGACTAACTGGAGAGCAGCAGTTGCTTGCCTGGCCATCAAGAGGAGGCCTATACTGCTTAGCAGCATGGTAGCTCCTCTCTTCTTGCCTCTGTATAGGGTACTGACTTCTGTGATCACTACCAGATGTCTTCAGACAGAATTTGCTTCATATTGATAAGAGATTGACTAGAGAGCAACTGCTACTTACGTGGCCTCAAGAGGAAATGGATACTGATTGGTAACATGGTAGCTGCTGTCTTCAAGCTCCTGCATAGGGTACTGGCTTCTACAGTTATTCGCAGATGTCTTCAGACAGCATAGGCATCATGATAAGAAGAGACTGACTGGAGAGTAACAGCCATTTGCCCTGCCATTAAGAGAAGGCCCATTGGTACCTCTTTGAGTACCATGCCCACATAAAGGCACACCAACTACTGCCTCTGCCCAATGAATGTCATGCTACTCCAATGTGACTTGTAATATACAAGTTATGTCTTCTTTGTTGTATGTTATCCCAGTCACATTGGAGTGGCAGACTCTGATAAATATCAATCTTAACAAGCATTTGCAATGCAATAGGTCTCGCATTCACGCAAGTTTGAGCTATTGGCATTGTAAATGACAATGCCTTTTATTTATGTTTTGGGTTTTAAAACATAAATAAAAGGCATTGTCATTTACAATACTAATAGCTTAAACTCTTGCAAATGCGAGACCTATTGCATTGAATTAAAGGGCCTTCTCGACTGCTTGTTAGATTGTAAATATCTGAGTAAGAGGCTGGCCTGCGACGTCTTCAAAGTAGTGATAAATAGTGCAGTGAAGAAGATGTGTAAGTGTTGTAAATTACACAGACACAAAGTGTGAAGTGAGAGTTACATATGATCCGGGCTATAAACACTAACAAAGCGCTCCAACACCTTTCGCTCTGTGATTACACTGTCGCGGCTCAGGAGGAAGAGCGGGAGGGGGGGGGCTATTTCCTGCCCTCTCCGTGATTTGAGTGTGAAGTGTGGCATTACGTAGTGTCATTGCTATCTTTGGCCTAATAAAAAACACTCCAGCTGTAGTAGGGCCCTGGCTTCACCTCCTGGTAGAGGGCAGGCGTGCTTTAAGGCAGGCATGGAGGGAGGGAGGGATGGTCTCGGCTGCAGCTCCGGCCTTGTACAGTGCCCCTGCTATTACTAGTGAGCAAGAGGCACTGAGGTGGTGGTGGTGGTATTGGCGGAGGTGGTGGTATTGGTGGTGGTGGTATTGGTGGTGCTGGTATTAGTGGTGTTGGTGGTGGCATTGGTGGTATTGGTGGTGGTGGTATTGGCGGAGGTGGTGGTATTGGTGGTGGTGGTATTGGTGGTGCTGGTATTAGTGGTGTTGGTGGTGGCATTGGTGGTATTGGTGGTGGTGGTATTGGTGGAGGTGGTGGTATTGGTCGTGGAGGTATTGGTATTGGTGGTGGTGGTATTGGTAGTGGTGGTATTGGGATTGGTGGTGGTGGTATTAGTGGTGGTATTGGTTTTGGTATTGGTGGTGGTATTGGTTGTGGTGGTGGTATTGGTGATGGTGGTATTGGTGGTGGTATTGGTATTGGTGGTGGTGGTATTGGTAGTGGTGGTATTGGTGGTGGTATTGGTATTGGTGGTGGTGGTATTAGTGGTGGTATTGGTTTTGGTATTGGTGGTGGTATTGGTTGTGGTGGTGGTATTGGTGATGGTGGTATTGGTGGTGGTATTGGTATTGGTGGTGGTGGTAGTGGTGGTATTGGTGGTGGTGGTATTGGTGATGGCGGTGGTATTGGTGGTGATGGTATTGGATTGGTGGTGATGGTATTGGATTGGTGGTGATGGTATTGGCATTGGTGGTGGTGGTATTGGCATTGGTATTGGTGGTGGTGGTATTGGTGGTGGTGGTGGTAGTATTGGTGGTATTGGTGGTGGTGGTGGTATTGGTGGTGCTGGTATTAGTGGTGTTGGTGGTGGCATTGGTGGTGGTGGTATTGGTGGAAGTGGTGGTATTGGTCGTGGAGGTATTGGTATTGGTGGTGGTGGTATTGGGATTGGTGGTGGTGGTATTAGTGGTGGTATTGGTTTTGGTATTGGTGGTGGTATTGGTTGTGGTGGTGGTATTGGTGATGGTGGTATTGGTGGTGGTATTGGTATTGGTGGTATTGGTAATGGTGATGGTGGTATTGGTGGTGGTATTGGTGGTTGTGGTATTAGTGGTGGTATTGGTTTTGGTATTGGTGGTGGTATTGGTTGTGGTGGTGGTATTGGTGATGGTGGTATTGGTGGTGGTATTGGTATTGGTGGTGGTGGTATTGGTGGTGGTGGTATTGGTGATGGCGGTGGTATTGGTATTGGTGGTGATGGTATTGGATTGGTGGTGATGGTATTGGATTGGTGGTGATGGTATTGGCATTGGTGGTGGTGGTATTGGCATTGGTATTGGTGGTGGTGGTATTGGTGGTGGTGGTGGTAGTATTGGTGGTATTGGTGGTGGTGGTGGTGGTATTGGTGGTGGTGGTATTGGTGGTGGTATTGCTGGTGGTGGTATTGGTGGTGGAGGTATTGGTGGTGGTGGAGGTAGTGGTATTGGTGGTGGTATTGGTGGTGGTGGTGGTATTGGTGGTGGTGGTGGTATTGGTATTGGTGGTGGTATTGGTGGTGGTATTGCTGGTGGTGGTGGTATTGGTGGTGGTGGTGGTGGTATTGGTGTTGGTGGTATTGGTGGTGGTGGTATTAGTGGTGGTATTGGCGGTGATATTGGTGGTGGTGGTATTGGTGGTGTTGGTGGTATTGGTGGTGTTGGTGGTATTGGTGGTGGTGGTGGTATTGGTGGTGATATTGGTGGTATTGGTCGTGGTGGCGGTATTGGTGGTGGTGGTGGTATTGGTATTAGTGGTGGTGATATTGGTGGTGTTATTGGTGGTGGTGGTGGTATTAGTGGTGGTGGTGTTATTGGTGGTGGTGGTGTTGGTGGTATTGGTTGTGGTGGCATTGGTATTAGTTGTGGTGGTGGTATTGGTAGTATTGGCGGTGGTGGTATTGGTGGGTTATTGGTGGTGGTATTGGTGGCAGTGGTATTGGTGGCAGTGGTATTGGTGGCAGTGGTATTGGTGGTGGAATTGGCATTGGCGGTGGAATTGGTGGTGGTGGTATTGGTGGTGGTTGTATTAGTATTGGAGGTGGTGGTATTGGTGGTGGTATTGGTGGTGGTATTGGTGGTGGTGGAGTTGGTGGTATTGATGGTGGTGGTGGTAGTATTGGTGGCAGTATTGGTGGTGTCAGTATTGGTGGTGGTGTTGGTGGTGGTGTTGGTGGTGGTGGTGGTGGTGGTGGTAGTGGTATTGGTGGTGGTATTGATGGTGGTGCTATTGGTGGTGGTGGAGTTGGTGGTATTGGTGGTGGTGGCAGTATTGCTGGTGGTGGCAGTATTGGTGGTGGTGGTGTATTGGTGGTGGTGGTGGTGGTATTGGCGGTGGTGGTGGTATTGGCAGTGGTGGTGGTATTGGCAGTGGTGGTGGTATTGGTGGTGGTGGTATTGGTGGTGGTGGTATTGGTGGTATTGATGGTGGTGGTATTGGTGGTGGTGGTGGTATTGGTGGTGGTGGCATTGGTGGTGGTGGTATTGGTGGAGGTGGTGGTATTGGTTGAGGAGGTATTGGTGGTGGTGGTATTGATATTGGTAGTGGTAGTGGTTTTGGTGGTGGTACTGGTATTGGTGGTGGTGGTATTGGTGGTGCTATTGGTATTGGTGCTGATATTGGTATTGGTGGTGATGGTTCTAGTATTGGTGGTGGTATTGGTGGTGGTGGTGGTGGTGGTGGTGGTATTGGTGGTGGTGGTATTGGTGGTGTATTGGTATTGGTGGTGGTGGTGGTATTGGTGGTGGTGGTGGTATTGGTGGTAATGGTATTGGTGGTGGTATTGGTGGTGGTGGTATTGGTGGTGGTATTGGTGGTGGTATTGGTCGCCATGGTATTGGTGGTGGTGATATTGGTGGTGGTATTGGTGGTGGTGGTATTAGTGGTGGTATTTGTGGTGGTAGTATTGGTATTGGTGGTGGTAGTATTGGTGGTGGTGGTGGTGGTATTGGTGATGGTGGTATTGGTGGTGGTATTGGATTGGTGGTGATGGTATTGGATTGGTGTGATGGTATTGGTGTTGGTATTGGTGGTGGTGGTAGTGGTATTGCTGGTGGTGGTATTGCTGGTGGTATTGGTGGTGGTATTGGTATTGGTGGTGGTATTGGTGGTGGTGGTGGTATTGGTGGTGGTGGTGGTAGTGGTATTGGTGGTGGTAGTGGTATTGGTGGTGGTGGTGGTATTGGCGGTGGTATTGGTGGTGGTATTGGTGGTGGTGGTGGTATTGGTGGTGGTGATATTGGTGATGGTATTGGTGGTGGTGGTATTAGTGGTGATATTGGTGGTATTGGTCGTAGTGGTGGTATTGGTGGTGGTGGTATTGGTATTAGTGGTGGTGATATTGGTGGTGGTGTTGGTATTGGTGGTGGTGGGATTAGTGGTGTTGGTGGTGGCATTGGTGGTATTGGTGGTGGTGGTATTGGTGGAGGTGGTGGTATTGGTCGTGGAGGTATTGGTATTGGTGGTGGTGGTATTGGTAGTGGTGGTATTGGGATTGGTGGTGGTGGTATTAGTGGTGGTATTGGTTTTGGTATTGGTGGTGGTATTGGTTGTGGTGGTGGTATTGGTGATGGTGGTATTGGTGGTGGTATTGGTATTGGTGGTATTGGTAATGGTGGTGGTGGTATTGGTGGTGGTATTGGTATTGGTGGTGGTGGTATTAGTGGTGGTATTGGTTGTGGTGGTGGTATTGGTGATGGTGGTATTGGTGGTGGTATTGGTATTGGTGGTGGTGGTATTGGTAGTGGTGGTATTGGTGGTGGTGGTATTGGTGATGGCGGTGGTATTGGTATTGGTGGTGATGGTATTGGATTGGTGGTGATGGTATTGGATTGGTGGTGATGGTATTGGCATTGGTGGTGGTGGTATTGGCATTGGTATTGGTGGTGGTGGTATTGGTGGTGGTGGTGGTAGTATTGGTGGTGGTGGTGGTATTGGTGGTGGTGGTATTGGTGGTGGTATTGGTGGTGGTGGAGGTAGTGGTATTGGTGGTGGTATTGGTGGTGGTGGTGGTATTGGTGGTGGTGGTGGTGGTATTGGTGGTGGTATTGGTGGTGGTATTGCTGGTGGTGGTGGTATTGGTGGTGGTGGTGGTGGTATTGGTGGTGGTGGTATTGGTGGTGGTGGTATTAGTGGTGGTATTGGCGGTGATATTGGTGGTGGTGGTATTGGTGGTGTTGGTGGTATTGGTGGTGTTGGTGGTATTGGTGGTGGTATTGGTGGTGGTGGTGGTATTGGTGGTGATATTGGTGGTATTGGTCGTGGTGGTGGTATTGGTGGTGGTGGTGGTATTGGTATTAGTGGTGGTGATATTGGTGGTGTTATTGGTGGTGGTGGTATTAGTGGTGGTGGTTTTATTGGTGGTGGTGGTGTTGGTGGTATTGGTTGTGGTGGCATTGGTATTAGTTGTGGTGGTGGTATTGGTAGTATTGGCGGTGGTGGTATTGGTGGGTTATTGGTGGTGGTATTGGTGGCAGTGGTATTGGTGGCAGTGGTATTGGTGGCAGTGGTATTGGTGGTGGAATTGGCATTGGCGGTGGAATTGGTGGTGGTGGTATTGGTGGTGGTTGTATTAGTATTGGAGGTGGTGGTATTGGTGGTGGTATTGGTGGTGGTATTGGTGGTGGTGGAGTTGGTGGTATTGATGGTGGTGGTGGTAGTATTGGTGGCAGTATTGGTGGTGTCAGTATTGGTGGTGGTGTTGGTGGTGGTGTTGGTGGTGGTGGTGGTGGTGTTGGTGGTGGTGGTAGTGGTATTGGTGGTGGTATTGATGGTGGTGCTATTGGTGGTGGTGGAGTTGGTGGTATTGGTGGTGGTGGTATTGGTGGTGGTGGCAGTATTGGTGGTGGTGGCAGTATTGGTGGTGGTGGCAGTATTGGTGGTGGTGGTGTATTGGTGGTGGTGGTGGTGGTATTGGCGGTGGTGGTGGTATTGGCAGTGGTGGTGGTATTGGCAGTGGTGGTGGTATTGGTGGTGGTGGTATTGGTGGTGGTGGTATTGGTGGTATTGATGGTGGTGGTATTGGTGGTGGTGGTATTAGTGGTGGTATTTGTGGTGGTGGTATTGGTGATGGTGGTATTGGTGGTGGTATTGGATTGGTGGTGATGGTATTGGATTGGTGTGATGGTATTGGTGTTGGTATTGGTGATGGTGGTAGTGGTATTGCTGGTGGTGGTATTGCTGGTGGTGGTGGTATTGGTGGTGGTATTGGTATTGGTGGTGGTATTGGTGGTGGTGGTGGTATTGGTGGTGGTGGTGGTAGTGGTATTGGTGGTGGTAGTGGTATTGGTGGTGGTGGTGGTGGTATTGGCGGTGGTATTGGTGGTGGTATTGGTGGTGGTATTGGTGGTGGTGATATTGGTGATGGTATTGGTGGTGGTGGTATTAGTGGTGATATTGGTGGTATTGGTCGTAGTGGTGGTATTGGTGGTGGTGGTATTGGTATTAGTGGTGGTGATATTGGTGGTGGTGTTGGTATTGGTGGTGGTGGGATTAGTGGTGGTGGTGGTTTTGGTGGTGGTGGTATTGGCGGTGGTATTGACATTGGCGGTGGTATTGGTGGTGGTATTGGTGGTGATGGCATTGGTGATGGTATTGGTATTGGTGGTGGTGGTGGTATTTGTATTGGTGGTGGTATTGGTGGTGGTGGGATTGGTGGTGGTATTGGTGGTGGTGGAGGTAGTGGTATTGGTGGTGGTGGTTTTGGTGGTGGTGGGATTGGTGGTGGTGGTGGTAGTGGTAGTGGTGGTGGTATTGGTGGTATTGGTGGTGGTGGTATTGGTGGTGGTGGTGGTATTGGTGGCGGTGGTGGTATTGGTGGTGGTATTGGTGGTGGTGGTATTGGTGATGGTGGTAGTGGTATTGGTGGTGGTGGTATTGGTGTTGGTGGTATTGGCATTGGGGGTGGTATTGGTATTGGTGGGGGTGGTATTGGTATTGGTGGTGGTGGTATTGGATTGGTGGTGATGGTATTGGTATTGGTGGTGGTATTGGTATTGGTGGTGGTATTGGTGGTGGTGGTAGTATTGGTGGTGGTATTGGTGGTGGTATTGCTGGTGGTGGTATTGGTGGTATTGGTGGTGGTGGTAGTGGTATTGGTGGTGGTGGTATTGGTGGTGGTGGTATTGGTGGTGGTATTGGTGGTGGTATTGGTGGCGGTGGTGGTATTGGTGGTGGTGGTATTGGTGGTATTGGTATTAGTGGTGGTGGTGGTTTTGGTGGTGGTATTGGTGGTGGTGGTATTAGTCGTGGTAGTGGTATTGGTGTTGGTGGTATTGGTAGTATTGGTGGTGGTATTGGTATTGATGGTGGTGGAATTGGTGGTGGTATTGGTGGCGGTATTGGCATTGGCGGTGGTATTGGTGGTGGTGGTATTGGTGGTGGTTGTATTGGTATTGGTGGTGGTATTGGTGGTGGTGGCATTGGTGGTGGTATTCGTGGTGGTGGTGGTATTGGTATCGGTGGTGGTATTGGTGGTGGTATTGGTGGTGGTGGAGTTGGTGGTATTGATGATGGTGGTATTGGTGGTGGTATTGGTGGCAGCATTGGTGGTGGTGGTATTGGTGGTAGTGGTATTGGTGGTGGTGGTATTGGGGGTGGTGGTATTGGTGGTGGTGGCGGTATTGGTGGTGGTGGTATTGGTGGTGGTGGTGGTAGTGGTATTGGTGGTGGTAGTGGTATTGGTGGTGGTGGCGGTATTGGTGGTGGTGGTATTGGTGGTGGTGGTGGTAGTGGTATTGGTGGTGGTAGTGGTATTGGTGGTGGTTGTGGTATTGGTGGTGGTGGTATTGGTGGAGGTGGTGGTATTGATGGTGGTGGTATTGGAGGTGGTGGTATTGGTGGTGGTGGTATTGGTGGTGTTGTTAATAAAACAGGCTTTTGGGAAACAACCTGTCAGTTGGCTTTAGAACAGATGACATGTAACACAGATGTGCTGTTGTCAGCTTCAGCCCATTAGCACAGGATTATGTGCTACCTGGAATTCACATGACTTAATTTGCTAATGATTTCTAAATCCATCTTAATTGGGGGGGTGGGGGTGTTTGAGACAGATACAAGATAATGCCGGGATAAAGTCATTGAAAGCAGGTGCCCGTGTTACGGGGGCGACCGTGCTGCTTAAAAAACACAAGCGGTTTCAGCTGAACCAGCGCTTGTCCGGCCTGCAATAAGAGAAACTCAATAAAGTAAATAGTGCTTACAGACTAAATAACAGGTCCCGTGAAGGAACCGAAGTAAAGGGGCCAGTCGCCATGGGAGGGTACAAATGAAGACAAGGCCGTACTAAGGAGGGACTAACAAGCCTATTAATGAATCCGAAGGCACCATTTACGAAAGACAATGACACAAGCCAATGAAAAATATGGGGGGAGAGTGGGCGCGGCTTCTCTCTCATACTCTACTACAGCAGTCTCGCAGAGCGAACAGCGCATGCGTTTCCGCTAGGCCTGACCTAAAAATGATAGGGTAACAGAAGGACATACTTGGCAACATTTAAGAACACTAGCAGCCTTCAAACAGCAGAGGCGGACCAAGTCAAACTGCTCAGTAGCAATCTACTTGCACCCTTAGCTTGCAAGTCAGCACATGGGCCTCTACTTTTCCCTGCTCTTGCAAGTGTAGCAGCATAGCCCAATGCTGCCTGAGTCACCCAGGACAACTCTAGAGGAGCCTGAAAACTTTGTGTGGTGCCTGCAGACCTGGTTTTCTTCCTGATACCAGCATGCAAGTAATAGTTGACTAAAAGATGTACTTTTCCTTATGGCCCTGCATGATGTACAGTTGTGTCTCCTGCCCTGCGTGCCTGAACTGCATACCTGTTATCCATTTTTTTTAAATTTTTGGTCTTGCCAAACACTAATCCTGTGTCCACACAATGACCTAGGACGGGTCTGACAATGATAGATTCTGGACTTAGTCCTGAATTGAGAGGGGCTCATCGAGTGAATCCTCATAATGACATGGCACTACTGTCCCTGTCATGGGTTTCGTATGTGGAGTGGTGTGGTGGCAGCGTACCATGGCTTGTGAATTAGTGACACGAGGCCCATTCGCCTAAAGTTCCACTGCTCATGATGAACCTAGAATCCTGAACTCAACATCCTGTGCATTGTACATGAGCTAGAGGCACTAGTGTGCTGTGCATGAGTGATACCAGCCTAATGGTTCCTTTTTGGAAGATCACATCCTAGACCGGAGTACAAGATGGAGGAGAGGAGGCTTTCTCCAGATAGCATATGTGAATTGCTGGTATCTCCTAGATGGGAGGGGGCCCACCAAATGCTGTGGTGAGGAAAGAGAAGACAGACTTTCCTTATAAGAGCCAACGCACTTCCTGATTCATTGGTCCGTAAATGACTCTGGGCCCGATTTAGAATTTGGCAGACAGGTTAATCTGTCACAAATGTGACAGATATCCCATCCACATTATTACAAGTGCCATAGGTTATAATGAACTTGTGATAAAGCAGACAGGATATTTGTCATGTCTGTGACTGAATAACCTGTCCCTTAAACTATAAATCAGGCCTTCTGACTGCATTAGCCGGTAGATAGATGCCTTGGGGTACAGGGTGAGGCCTGCAGTATCTGTTGTTAGGGAAAAGGAGCCCTTTGAAGGGCCACAAGTAGCATCTTATCTCTCTGTCAGATCTCTGTGAGGAGAGCTTGTAAATAGCTAGGTGCAGCCTGCTCTCACCTCTTTGTATTCCTTTGGTGGGTACTCCACCTGGTGACTGTCCTGCTAGCAGAGGATCCTTGCAGAGACAGGCAGGGCTGGTGTTGTGGCCTGGCCAGGACACATGAAAGAGGAACTGACCCAAACTGGTTCCAAGGAAGCAGTCAGGGAAGGCGCATCCTCCGTTTGCGAAATTGGTATAAAAATGGGAGCTCAAGACCCATCGCTGTTCGTTGTTGTGGTCTGCAGCCAGCATTGGTGTCACACTGACAGGGCACTCCCCAGAGATGAGGAACATCTCCTAAAGTCTGAGCTGTAGAAGGAACTACCGGACTGACCTTGGTACCAAGATATTCTATCTGTGAGCGAGAGAAGGAAGCATCAACCCTGCATGCAGGGGCAGATCATGGGTGTAATTGACACTATCATAGTGTCCATCTGACAGAGACTCACTAAGCAAATGTACCGAACGACTTGTGTTATTGCGGATCGGGCAGTGTGATCTTCATCAAGTATCCCCGTTGTAGACACCAGCCACCTGGAGTGGCGTGCCCATGATCTAGGCCCGACTAAAGCCAGATACGTACCTAATGGGGGCCTCTGTGCCCCACAAGTGGACTACGTGACCATGGCCCTCCCAAGTGTGCCGTTGGGTCGGAACCAGTCCTAAAGATTATGTGGCCTGAGAAGTGCCCTTGGGCATGTTTTCCAGCAAGAATCGAGGTCGTCACCCAGAGCACTCTGTGCTGTAGATAGCTCCCTGGAATCTGCTGCACCAAAGAATCATCATCTACGGGTGTGTGGTTGTTGACTTCATGAAGAAGCTGCAAGTACTCACAGGATTATTAGTGTGATCCATGCTGTGAATCAAACAGCCACCAGATTGCCGGAGTGAGCCTCAATCTCAGCCCACCACCTGGAAGAGGGCCAACAACAGAAGTCTACGTGGCCGCTGAGAAGACTGACATGTGCTGCCTGGAGGATATTGCTGCCGATGAGATCCCGCTGTGGCTGGAGGGCCGAATGTGGCCAGACACTGTTACTATGAACTTGGAGAGAGTGAGAATGGGCCTAGGTCTGAGAGACTGTATGATAATACTAGATCAAAGGAGGGAGAATACTAGCTGCATTCACTGATCTGCCTAGAACGTTGAACCTGAGGAGGGAGCCGAGAGACAGGGGACCCACGAACGGCAGGTGGAGGACTAGTTGGCAGATGTCCCTTGAGCACACACTCCACTCTATTCTATTCTGTAAGATTTATAAAGTGCATGGCTACCTGGAGACTTCCCAGTGCTAGACCCAACACAACACTAGCCACACTGTGACAGAATGGGAGTGGGCTAACTCATGAACAACCAAGTTTTCATAGCCTTTCTTCAAGGAGGTTCTCGGTCCAGTTGGCGTAATTCAATTGTTAAAGAGTTCCAAAGTTTGGGGGCGAAGGTGGCGACCGAACGTCCTCCCCATCTTGATCTGAGAATCTTTGGAACAGTCAGATGGTGAGCCGAGGATGATCTGAGTAGCCTACCGAGGGTATAGAGTGAGGCTAAAGGCTGTAACAACCCAGGGCCCTTGTTGTGAAGTGCCCTGTGCAAACTGCATATAAATGCATGCACTCACACCTGTGAACCAGGTTTT
This sequence comes from Calotriton arnoldi, assembly GCA_963921515.1. Classification (NCBI taxonomy): domain Eukaryota; kingdom Metazoa; phylum Chordata; class Amphibia; order Caudata; family Salamandridae; genus Calotriton; species Calotriton arnoldi. The sequence goes on from CAWUFW010001232.1 coordinate 1,928,812, forward strand.
TGTGCATTATTGATTGTGTCATGTAATTCTGTTTTCTGTGTAAAAATGTACTTATTATTCTACATAGAGAATCAGTGGGCTGGACATTGGTCTTGTTGCACTGCTGGGGAGAGTGTGGTATTAACTCTTGAGCCTGAGTAACCCCTATACTTACCTCCCTAAAAAGCCTGTAATTGAAATCAGAATTTCAAATCATTTACATTGTGCAGGTACTTGATTGTTTTCTTCCATTTCATAAAACTCAAATTATAGATAGGTGCCTCAAAAATTAAAATGACCCGATCCTCTCCTTATTTTGAGGTGGCCTTCATAATAGCTTTAAGGATATAATGTATTTAAGATGCACGTCTTTTTTTATTAATAACATGTTTGCTGATAGTTGTTTCCCTGCAGACTTTGGGGTCCATTCAAAGCACAGTTTGTGATAGTGCTATCCAGTATCCCTGTATGCTGTAACGGTTCCAGGAGAGTTCAATTCTAATTGCTATAAACCTTTAAATTTGAAGTTTGAAACCTTTTGACCTGATTTATGTTGTTATGAAAACAGAGAAATTTCTTTATGGCATCCATGGTAAGAAATTGGTCTCCATTTATGTCAGAGCATGAAGAGTTTGTTTTGTCTTACAGTTGTAAAATCAACCATTATTTTTCACAAAGTAAAAAAATAAGAAAAAGCGAAATTGTACAGTGAGATTCGTAACATGAGTTAATAAAGAACCTGTTGGGCTGTTGCTGGCTAACTACTGTCCCACCCCGATGCCCACGACCTACCTCTGTGTGCATTGTATTGTATTTTAATATTTGTATAGGGCTTACTACCCCTATGTGGGGCACTGAAGCACTTGCCTATATGGTAAGCCGTCTACACCGTGTGAGTATGTGGTTGGAAGGGTGTTGTCTTTGTTCTGATACTGTGTGGGAACTGTTTCCGTGTCGTGCATGAGGGCCACCAAGGTGCAGGTGTCGTGTTACAGGATGCAACGCTGAGCAGTGTGATGGATGAAGGAGTTTATGGTTTTCAGTAAGCTGGCAGCTTTGAGCATCTCTGAGAGTCCCTTTGTGGAATGTGTTATGTTTATAGTTTACTTTACTGGTCACTGCAATGGGTTGCCCATTCTGAGATATTTCATTTAAAGTTAGTGGTCCTTAGCAGGCACAGCTTAAAGAGAGAAATAATGGAGAGATCTGCTGGGATGGACTTAGTTAATATCATTCCATACCTGTTTGTCATTGTGTGATGTAAAGAAGCAGTCATGGTGTAGCTAGTTGGACCTGCAGTGGTTGATTGATTAAGTTTATTGATCAGTTAATTAAAACCTTTACAATTAAAAGCTTTAGAACAGCGCCAACGGCTCAGAACTTCGAATCTGCTTATCGATTCATAAAATACCATTGTGCGATGCATCAAGTGCAAATAGCAACAAATCTTGACTTTAGCGCAGGGCATATAGACAACAAATGAGTCAGTCTGTACTTAGCAGCTGTGCGAATACACCATAAGTCAACATAGCTATGTCAAAAGTCCAGAACGGACCTGCATTGGTGGACTAAATTATAATCCTCCGTTGCCCAGCAGCATGTGGCAGATCTCTTCAGTTATTCCATGACTGTTCAAATGGTGATGGGTGGTTTATTTGTTGTGCACTGGTTCAGTACTGAGTGACGGACATGCCCCTGGGAAGTTGTCTTATGTGAATGTAAGAGTGTCAAGCTGTAAAAGGTAATTATTATGCAGCCTGTATGAGCCACAGCAGACTGCCCAACAGCTGAGTCCTATGATATTACTATTAGTGTGAATTATATATTGTATTTGTATTGTATTTGCATTTATATAGCACTTACTACCCCATAAGAGGTGTAGCAGTGCTTTACGCTGAGCCACGCTGCTCTGGATTGCAGAGTTTGTAGGATTTTAGTTATTTTTGGTTGCTGGGATTAGTCCTGCACTCTTAAGGGAAGCATACCACGGTTTTACTTCAGTTTCTATGTGGTAGATTAAATTAATAGGAGTTAGGTGTGATCTTTAGTGAGGGGGTAGGGTATGTGAATTCGTGCATTGGTTGCCGGTTTTAACAGATAAACTACAGAAATTAGGTATTGTTAGAATGCAGGGGTAGGACTACTAAAGCAGAGGTTGTGAGCTTAGAAATGAGGTGTGGCTAATCTTCACAGATGCAAAAATAGGGGTTAAGACAAAACATACATGTGGCTTACGGCAGGCCGTGATGTGAGAAAGGATGCATGCAGAGGTAGGAAAGGGAGGTGCGTTGACAATTAGAAGTTTTAAGTCGTCAGTTTCATCTAGGGTTTTTAGGAATATTGTGCAGGCTTTATGAGATAGCATGTAAAACTGTACAAGGAAGCAATATTATTTGCGTGTGTTACAGTACCACTGTTTGCCATGAGAACCCAAATATACTCATCACCGCCACCACCCACAGGGAGGACACCATCAAAACAGGAATGTTGTATTTTAAATGTTTATGCTTGAGATGTTCCTCTTCTTTCCCTCCAATAATAAGGCAGGACGGAGGCGAACAGGGCCTGTTTTAGTGACCTTGTGTGATGTGATGCTTTTCAGTGCTTGTAGCTCTGGGCCCGTCTCTAACCTGGAGCACCCACAACATAGGCACAATGAAGCGGAGGATGTAGCATGTGACTGTCATGTAGTATTCCTGTAGCAGCAATCAGACACACAAAGGAAAGGACCTGCCCAGAGGCTCCTCCCCCTGAGCAACAGAAGTGCAGTCTCACCCATCCACCAAAACAGAAGCGTTCAAGAAACATAAGTAATCAGCCGCCCCTTTCAGCCGAGCTGAATATGCCTCGAGAGCGCCTCTCTAAAATCAGTGACTTTCAAAGTGACCCCCTAATACTATACCAAAAGCCAAAGAATATACCTAACAAGCACTGGTACCACCATCCATCCCTCCCACTGCAAATCCACAAAAGGAAAAGGAAACCAGTATTCGCTTCATGTGATGTGCATAGATTTGCACCTAGGAAATACGCAAATGGGTAATGTACTGAGTCAAAACTCTTTCACAAGTGGGAAAGGCAGGTTTAACAGAGAACCGCCCCATATCTGATTGAACACTGAGCTCTTTTTATCTGTATTTTCAGGATTAAGCATTTGTCCAAGTTCTCTCGAATTACAAAACAACGTATGAATACATGTTGACGTAACATCTTGGCCATATCATGGTCTAAAAGTCTGTGCTCTGGCCATTTATTTTAATTCATGCAATGTGCAAGGGTGCGCATCTTTCACATTCATGAGGTGCACTGACGCCAGACTGACACCACATACAGTGCAGGAGGAGAAACAGCTGTGTGCATGCAGCCAAACTGAGCGGCCCTCCAATGGCACTTGTTTGTGAGAATCCCGCAAACGATGGTTGACAAAACCGAACTGAACACCAACCCATGTACTAAGCAGAGCTGCTTCTCCAGAATTAACAAAGAGAGCCGCGCCAGAGATGAGACAAGGGTCTGACTTGGCTCTTAGATACGGTACATGAGGGGTGCCCTGGAAATGTTTGCTATGTGAACCATACAACAAACATCATGTAAAATATGATAAAGGCTCTTCCAAATTCAAAAAGTGTATTTCTTTAACATGCAAAAACTTTTACATTAATAGGTCACTTTATAGCACTGCAATGAGAAGTGCTTATTAAATGATAGTTTTCAAACATGAACCATCAGTGAACTAAGAGGCAAAACAGTTGTCATGTAAACCCTTACATGTCCCAGATTATTACAGAGCAACATGATAGTCTATTAAATCAAACACTGTAGGTTTTTGTACAGCTGGTATTCCGAACTCACATATTTGAAAGTGCTCTCGTTCACGATAATGAAGAAAAAGACGCTTTTGGTGAAAAAACGTATTTGCCTAAGATTACGCAATTTAAGCGGGGAAGCTGCAACTTATCCCAGTAGTATGGTTTCACTTTGTACAAATCAGCCAGTAAATGGGTGTAGGAGAGTAGGATCTGCTTCTTATGGTTACCCCCACTTTTTGCTGATGTTTCACTATTTTTCGACTTTAGTCTGACTGGGGCCCTGCTATCCAGGACCCCAGCCTAGCTGCTTCCTCTCTAAATTGATTCCTAGTACCTTAGGTACACCACAGATTGGATTCTGGGGTGCCCTTATAAGTCCCTAGTATATGGTATACTATGTACCCAGGGCATAGGTACCCCAGAGGCCTACCAGGGGCTGAAGCATGTATTATGCCACCCCTGGGCAGCCTTCCAAAATGACACCACAGGACTGCTACTGCAGCCTGAGTGAGGTGGTGCATGCACCCCTTACCGAGATATAGGTTCACTATATCTCACCCTATAACTGCACATAGAAACGTATCAGTCACCCCTATGGCAGGCCTTATCAATCCTGAAGGCAGGGTGCTTGGTTTTATGTGAGAGGGTGCCCATGCATGAGCAGAGCCCCCCTGCAGCCTTCGGAATCTCTCCTCCGGGGTTGTCTGTGATGCAGCCTGACCATATACTCTTAAGTGCATTATAACCAAATGGTAAATGCTAACTTTGGGATGGCTGCACGGAAACATGTCGTGTTTGGTGTCAAACACCTTGGAATCATACCCCCACACCAGTAACTGGTGTGGGAGTATGATCCCACCCTTCTAGAGGGAGAGACATGACAGCACCGGTATACCCGGTACCAGCTAACAGAGCCCTGGCATCACAAAATGGATGCTGCAGCCACAGACACGGGTCTGGCCTCCTGCTGCCGACCGAAACTCCGGCAGGGGAGGCCTGGACAATAGTTTTCCTGTCACAGGGAGGTGTTAAGACCTCCCAGACAGGCTTTAGTGTATTGGGGCTGGGTGGGTGCACTCTCAGAGTGCTTTGAAGTCCTGCACTGGGGGCACATTTGGTGTCCCTGTGCATAGCCCAGTTCAAACCGGTTGCAGGGGCTACCAGCCCCTGCTCTGGCGCGAAACTGGACAAAGGAAATGGGTGTAGCCACCCCTCTTTCCACACCCTCCCATAGGTGGGTCCCCAGAGTATGTCCAACCCCTTCCTTGGGTATAAGGTAGGAACCCCTGGCAACAGGACTTTAGATATCCCTGGACGAAACTCTGAAACTGAATCCTGGACCTTCGACGATCTGTTCAACGCCAGATGACTGAAGAATCTCCCTTGGAGTAAAGGAGTTACTCTCCTGCTTGGCAGGCACCAAAGACGCATCTGTCCGGTCTGCATCTCCGAAGCTCCCGCTGGACGCCGACAACTCTGCAACCCAGGAGGTGGGTTTCCAGACTTCGCAGAGGCTGACCCAAGTCCCCAGCAAAGCTGAGGCCCGTAGCCCTTGTGGGTACCGTGGAACCGGAACCCCTGGACACCGTGCACATTTGCAAGTGCATAAGCTTCTGATCAATCCTAGAGGCTGTGCTTTGGTTTACTTGTAGCCCTGACCCCAAGCAGTGAATTCACCGAAGATTGCTGGCCTGCCCACTCCGAGTGACCACCATTTTGTGATTCCGCTTGAGGTCCCTTTGCGATCCCTTGTCCATCAACTTGTGGGTCCCTCAGAAGGACAACTCTAATATCAATGGGCCTCCCTGATTGTTCCAGGCCTGCCCTGACTCTCCCTTGCTTGGGGAGTCCCTCAGACCTTGCTGGTCCGCACCGAAGCCTTTGTTCTCTTCCTGCGTGGGTTGCTGTTGCCAAGGCTTGTTGGGTCCAATCCGGACACCGACACCGCAGCAAGTGACTTCCTTTGTGGGACAGCTCGAATCCAGCTCCTGGTTGTCGTCGACGCCTCCTGGTCCTCGTGGCTGCAGAGACAATCTTCACCTCTTCGAACTTGAAGCACCCGACATCGGTGGGCATTCGACTATCATGCTCCTGGTCACTGGCTAGTGACCCAGACTCTGTCCCCGCTGCTTTCAGGTTCTTCACATCTTCGATCCAGGCTTGGATCTCTTCGGACACTTCTCATCTTTCCGGCAGCAGCACTTTCCAGCAAGCTGCCATTGAAAACGACGGCGCGACCCGACACCATTTGACACCTATGCACCTGGCTTCCCTGGGTGAGGTAACACGAGTACTCCGGTGCTCCCGTGGGTGTTGGCCCTAGAAACCTCTAAGTCCAAAAGGGTTTGTTCCTAGTCCACTCCGAAGTGTCCCTAAACTTTAAAACTCTAACCGCGACTTTCCCCATAGAAGCTAACGGAGCTCGCAGCTGTGTTCAAACACTGCACACATCCCCCGTGGGTCCCCTGTGTCACTACCTTGGGGTCCCAGCGATTCTACAGGCTCTAGGTCTTGTGTCTAGTCAAGTCGTGGTTCTTATACCACTTTCTTAATATATGGTTTGGTACGCCCTAGGGCTAATCGTATATTGTGCTAATTTACTGTGATATTTGAAGTGTAACATATGTGCTTTGACCTCTAGCCTCATAAAGAGACTAGTAGGGTGTGTTTAGAAATAAATACATATATTTTATGTATATACCTGGTGTGGTCTCCTTTCATTTAGCCATTCAAGAGATTATAGACTGGTAAAACAAACAGCTTTACACTCCTTCAAGACTTAGCCTGAAGGCTGCTCTCCATAGCTACCACTAGGATAGCTTTCAATAAAGGTTGTCTTTAAACCTATCATCAATAAAGGTCGTTTGGACTGGTGCAAGGTGCCCACTATAACTAGTGGACAGCATATACCAGGCCAACTTCTCACATTGGTGGCAGCGGTGGGATTCAAGCTTGCCTTTGTTTTACCAGATAATCTCAAGTGAGTGACTAACTGAAAACCACTAAAGGTACCTGAGGTACATATAATTCACGCTTAAAATTACAGTAAGTTCTACTGAACTTAGAGTTGTGTGTCAAGGGCTTAGCACACCCCTTCTACAACTCAAGAGAGTTTAGTAGGCCACACTAGAGTAGGTAGTACATACACCACACCTCACTAGTGATGTCTTCAAGGCCAGGAACCAGTGGGTCCCTGCCAGAAGCCAATGGGCTTCCACCATCCAAGTATGACAACCTCCCATTCTTGGAATTGAGAGCATTGTGTAGTACTAGGAAATTGAAGACAGGAAAACTGCAAACACCCAACGCCTCATAGAGGTACTGCTGTTGGATGATCTCAAAAAGACCTCAGGGTCTGATGGGGTAGGCAGAGAGGGTGTGGCAGCAGATGAGGAAATGCCAAGGGGTGAAGATACCCATGACCTGACCTCTGAAGCTGACCAGGAAGATGACACTGATCTTAACCTGGGAGATCCAGCTCCCCCTGCAGATGAGGAGGATGGCCACAATGGCCCCCTCTTTATCCCACCAGGGAGAGTTGAGAGTGTGCCTAGAAGGTCAAGATCTCCTTCTCAGGAGTCTAACCATTCTGACACCTCAGTAGGGACCTCTGTTTCCTCTCATAGGAGGGAATCCTCTCATGAAAGGAAAGAGAGACTGCTCAAGTATGAAGAAGCTCAACTTAGAATCAGAAGAGAGCAGTTGGCTTTAGATAGGGAGTCCCTAGAGCTTCAGAAAACTAGAAGAAAGTTGGGACTAGAGTCCCATGGTGGCAGCAACTTCCCTAGTGGTAGGGAAAGGTCTCATGACCATAGAAACCTAAGCAAGATTGTCCCTCCCTATCAGAATAAGGGTGTAGTAGGGTTAACCCTGGGTTCTGAGATGGGCTCTGGCCTAGTCAGAGTTCCAACTCAGGCTGTCCTGGTCTGTGATGGAGGCATGGACATGTCCTCCTTTGTGAGTCCCAGTAACTTGGGCAAATACAGACAGCAGCCTTTGATAAATGGAAAAGAGGCTTTGGCATTCAGGGACACAGGAGCAAGTGTCACAATGGTGACAAAAGATCTTGTGGCTCCTGGGCAGATTATACTTGGTGAGATGTACCAAGTGACCAATGCTAGCAATGTCAGGACAGACCATTCCATGACAGTTGTTAATTTCTCCTGGGGAGGGGTAACTGGCCTCAAGAAAGTTGTGGTAAGTGCAGACCTCCCTGTAGAATGCTTGCTTGGCAATGATCTAGAAACTTCAGCTTGGGCAGAAGTGGAGCTCAGGACACATGCAGAAATGCTAGGGATCCCTGCACATGTATTTGCTGTGACCAGGTCACAGGCCAAAAAGTCTAACACTGAACAGGCCCTGGATTCTGGAAGAATGGACCAGGTGCCTCCCAAGAGGAGGAGCAGTAGGGTTAAGGCAGAGCCTTCCCCCCTGACTCAGAATACAGATCAGCATCCTGAGGGAGATGATCTTAGTCCTGAAGAAGGAACTGTCCCAGAGGAGCTTGAACCTGATCAGGTTGAGTTCTTGGGGACAGGGGGCCCTTCCAGGGCAGATCTGAGCCAGGAGCAGCTGAGCTGCCCCTCTCTTGAAACCCTCAGAAAGCAAGCTGCTGATGAGGCTGCTGGGAATGCTAGTGGCACCCATAAGATATATTGGGATGAGTAGAGATCCCAAGCCTGGTGCTTCCAGGAGGTTGGTAATACCTCTGAAATTTAGGGGCTTCCTATTGGCACTAGCCCATGATATTCCTCTAGCAGGTCACCTGGGCCAAAACAAGACTTGGGACAGGATTGTTCCTCACTTTCATTGGCCCCACATGTCTGAAGACACCAAGGAGTTTTGTCGCTCCTGTGTCACCTGCCAAGCCAGTAGGAAGGCAGGTGGAACCACAAAGGCCCCCCTGATACTACTACCTGTGGTGGGGGTTCCCTTTGAGAGGGTGGGGATTGATATAGTTGGTCCCATGGATCCTCAGACAGCCTCTGGGCACAGGTTTATCCTGGTGGTGGTGGACCATGCCACTAGGTACCCAGAAGCAATTCCACTTAGGACCACCACAGCTCCTGTGGTGGCCAGGGCCCTCTTGGGAGTATTCTCAAGGGTGGGTTTTCCTAAGGAGGTAGTATCAGACAGGGGTGCAAACTTCATGTTTAGTTACTTGACTGCAATGTGGAAGGAGTGTGGAGTGAATTATAAATTCACCACACCCTATCACCCACAATGCAATGGTTTAGTTGAAAAGTTCAACAAAACCTTAAAGGGTATGATCAAAGGTCTCCCAGAAAAGCTTAGGCGCAGATGGGACATCCTGTTGCCCTGCCTCTTATTTGCCTACAGGGAAGTGCCTCAAAAGGGGGTTGGTTACAGCACTTTTGAACTTTTGTTTGGCCATCCTGTTAGGGGTCCTTTGTGTCTGGTGAAGGAGGGATGGGAGTTACCTCTCAAACCCCCTAAACAGGACATAGTGGACTATGTACTTCGTCTCCGCTCCAGGATGGCAGAGTATATGAAAAAGGCAACTAAAAACCTTGAGGCTAGCCAGGAATTACAAAAGGCCTGGCATGACCAAAAGGCTGTGCTGACTGTTTACCAGCCAGGGCAGAAGGTGTGGGTGTTGGAGCCTGTGGCCCCAGCAGCTCTCCAAGATAAGTGGAGTGGCCCCCATACAATTGTTGAACAGAAGGGAGAGGTTACCTACTTGGTAGACCTTGGAACTCCCAGGAGTCCCCATAGGGTACTTCATGTCAACAGACTGAAACCATATGTCGACAGGGCAGACATGGGCTTGCTCATGGCTACTGATGAGGGACAGGAGGAAGAGAGTGATCCAATCCCTGACCTGCTCTCTCAGAACCCTGATGATGGATCAGTAGATGGTGTAGCCTTGGCAGGCAGCCTCACTGTCCAGCAACAAACTGACTGCAGAAAAGTTCTCAGCCAGTTCAGGCATATGTTCTCTCTGACTCCAAGTCAGACTACCTGGTGCACTCATGAAGTGGACACTGGGGACAGTCTGCCTGTCAAGAATAAAATCTACAGGCAGCCTGATCAAGTCAGGGATTGTATAAGGACAGAGGTCCAAAAGATGTTGGATTTGGGAGTCATTGAACCCTCAGATAGCCCTTGGGCTAGTCCAGTAGTCCTTGTGCCTAAACCTCACACCAAAGATGGCAAGAGAGAAATTAGGGTTTGTGTGGCCCACAGGGGTCTCAATGCAGTCACTAGGACTGATGCCCATCCCATCCCAAGGGCAGATGAGCTTATAGATACTTTGGCCTCAGCCAAGTTTCTGAGCACATTTGACTTGACAGCTGGCTACTGGCAGATCAGACTAGCTGATGATGCAAAGCCCAAGACAGCATTTTCTACCCCTAGTGGGCATTATCAATTTGTGGTGATTCCCTTTGGTTTGAAAAATGCACCTGCCTCTTTCCAAAGGTTGGTGATACAGTCCTTACAGGCCTGGAAGACTATAGTGCAGCATATCTAGATGATATTGCTGTCTTTAGCTCCACCTGGGAGGATCACCTGGTCCACCTAAGGAATGTTTTGGAGGCCCTGCAAAAAGCAGGCCTAACTATCAAGGCTACTAAGTGCCAGATAGGGCAGAGTCAGGTTGTGTACCTGGGCCACCGTGTGGGTGGAGGCCAGGTTCAACCATTGCAGAGCAAAATCCAGACCATAATGGACTGGGTTGCTCCCACTACCCAGACTCAGGTGAGAGCCTTCTTGGGCCTGACTGGGTACTACAGAAGATTTGTCAAAGGGTATGGATCCATAGTGACCCCTTTGAATGACTTAACTCCTAAAAGAATGCCAAAGAAAGTTCAGTGGACAGTTAGCTGTCAAAAGGCATTTGATGACCTGAAGCAGGCCATTTGCACTGCTCCCATTCTGCAGAGTCCTGATTACTCCAAAAAGTTCATTGTACAAACAGATGCATCTGAGTTGGGGGTAGGGGCTGTACTGTCACAGTTGAATGATGAAGGTCAGGATCAGCCAGTAGCTTTTATTAGCAGAAGGCTGACCCCCAGAGAGAAACGTTGGTCAGCCATAGAGAGGGAGGCCTTTGCTGTGGTTTGGGCTCTGAAGAAGTTGAGGCCATACTTGTTTGGCACTCACTTCCTTGTTCAGACCGACCATAAGCCCCTCTTATGGCTAAAACAGATGAAGGGTGAAAACCCCAAACTTTTGAGGTGGTCCATTTCCCTACAGGGGATGGACTATACAGTGGAACATAGACCTGGGAGTAGCCATGCCAATGCAGATGGACTCTCCAGATATTTCCACTTAGAACATGAAGACTCTGTTGTATTCCTCTTAGGGTGTCCATAAACGGTCTTTCCAGTATCATGTCCTTATATAGGCACAATTCGCCCTGCCCTTATATAGGCATAAAATCCCAGCCCTTATTTAGGCATTAAACCGTGCACTCCAAATACAGGCATGGTCTCTGACATCCGTCCACCCTAACGTCACAACGAGTTCTTGAAGAACAGACCCTTAGGCTGCAGGAGTTTCCCTAGTCCAGGACTATTGATTTCTTCAAGGACTCATATATTATGCATGAACCATTATTCCTTAGGGGTTCATTCATGACGTCTTCCGCTGTCCGACTCACGTCAATGCTAACATTCTGAGGTAATTCTCAGGTATAAATATACATTCCCTAGCCCCTGTAAAGCAGAGGAGACCTCGACTTCAGAGGAGCCCGTTTCCCGGCCTGACGCACTGAGAAGACGCTGTCATCCCTGCACGCAGAGAGTCCCGCTTCCAGTGATCTAACTTCCCTTGCGGGGTGTTGGAGTTCGAGTCTGGCAAAGAGATTCCTACCTCTCTCATTCTTCAGGTATGGAGCAGACTAGAACCTAGAGGGACTCTTGGCATACTAGGCATACTAGGCTTAACATACTCTTAGTATACCATAGCAAGGAATACTTCACCTACTTCATACCTCTTCCTATACCTAGGTTAGGTTAGGTACATTGGGGTAGAACTAGATTAGAAACGCATCGTATGAGTACTCGCATTTTTAGTCTGTGTTATTTATGTAAATGCATATGTACTAAAAGATAATGCTCTCGCAGTATTATTTATTTCTACTGCTCACACTGTGCATTATTTATCTCGCATACTGTCTTGTGATCGTAACAGCACATTTTACTTACACCAGAAACAAGACTGTTCAATAAATCTTTTATTGAAACACCCGTCTATTTCTTTCTGTGTAACTTGGAGAAAACTAAGCATGCACGACTGAGCTGAGTGAAATAGTTATCTATTGTTTCTACGATTCTGGGACAGGTTCTGATTCTAAAAGGGAAACACAGTGGTCATGTTTTGCGGCTGCCAGAAACTACTCCCTTCTTGTTGTCAAGGAGTTTCTAGTGGCCTCTGAGCTAGCTGGCACAAGTAATTAAGTTTAATATACTCGATAGGGACATACTGACCTTAGTCCTATGTCAAACCTATAGGATATATTATTCCAATGCGCAGAGCCTATTAGGGAAATAGGAGCTACACTACAACTCAACTGGTCAAGGTTAGTTTAATGTCCCTGCGTTTGGGGGGGGGGGTGTAAGAGAGTAGGATCTGCTTCTTATGGTTACCCACACTTTTTGCTGATGTTTCACTGTTTTTCGACTTTAGTCTGGCTGGGGCCCTGCTATCCAGGACCCCAGCCTAGATGCTTCCTCTCTAAATTGATTCCTAGTACCTTAGGTACACCACAGATTGGATTCTGGGGTGCCCTTATACGTCCCTAGTATATGGTATACTATGTACCCAAGGCATAGGTACCCCAGAGGCCTACCAGGGGCTGAAGCATGTATTATGCCACCCCTGGGCAGCCTTCCAAAATGACACCACAGGACTGCTACTGCAGCCTGAGTGAGGTGGTGCATGCACCCCTTACCGAGATATAGGTTCACTATATCTCACCCTATCACTGCACATAGAAACCTATCAGTCACCCCTATGGCAGGCCTTATCAATCCTGAAGGCAGGGTGCTTGGTTTTGTGTGAGAGGGTGCCCATGCATGAGCAGAGCCCCCTGCAGCCTTCGAATCTCTCCTCCGGGGTTGTCAGTGATGCAGCCTGACCATATACTCTTAAGTGCATTATAACCAAACGGTAAATGCTAACTTTGGTATGGCTGCACGGAAACATGTTGTGTTTGGTGTCAAACACCTTGGAATCATACCAACACACCAGTAACTGGTGTGGGAGTATGATCCCACCCTTCTAGAGGGAGAGACATGACAGCACCGGTATACCCGGTACCAGCTAACAGAGCCCTGGCATCACAAAATGGATGCTGCAGCCACAGACACGAGTCTGGCCTCTTGCTGCCGACCGAAACTCCGGCAGGGGAGGCCTGGACAATAGGTTTCCTGTCACAGGGAGGTGTTAAGACCTCCCAGACAGGCTTTAGTGTATTGGGGCTGGGTGGGTGCACTCTCAGAGTGCTTTGAAGTCCTGCACTGGGGGCACATTTGGTGTCCCTGTGCAAAGCCCAGTTCAAACCGGTTGCAGGGGCTACCAGCCCCTGCTCTGGCGCGAAACTGGACAAAGGAAATGGGTGTAGCCACCCCTCTTTCCAAACCCTCCCATAGGTGGGTCCCCAGAGTATGTCCAACCCCTTCCTTGGGTATAAGATAGGAACCCCTGGCAACAGGACTTTAGATATCCCTGGACGAAACTCTGAAACTGAATCCTGGACCTTCGACGATCTGTTCAACGCCAGATGACTGAAGAATCTCCCTTGGAGTAAAGGAGTTACTCCCCTGCTTGGCAGGCACCAAAGACGCATCTGTCCGGTCTGCATCTCCGAAGCTCCCGCCGGACGCTGACAACTCTGCAACCCAGGAGGTGGGTTTCCAGACTTCCCAGAGGCTGACCCGAGTCCCCAGCAAAGCTGAGACCCGTAGCCCTTGTGGGTACCGTGGAACCGGACTCCTGGACACCATGCACATTTGCAAGTGCATAAGCTTCTGGTCAATGCTAGAGACTGTGCTGTGGGTTACTTGTAGCCCTGTCCCCGAGCAGTGAATCCACCGAAGATTGCTGGCCTGCCCACTCCGAGTGACCAGTGGGCCGCAATTTTGTGATTCTGCTTGAGGTCCCTTTGCGATCCCTTGTCCGTCGACTTGTGGGTCCCTCAGAAGGACAACTCTAATTTCAACGGGCCTCCCTAGTTGCTCCAGGCCTGTCCTGACTCTCCCTTGCTTGGGGAGTCCCTCGGATCTTGCTGGTCCGCACCGAAGCCTTTGTTCTCTTCCTGCGTGGGTTGCGGTTGCCAAGGCTTGTTGGGTCCTATCCGGTCACCGACACCGCAGCAAGCGACTTCCTTTGTGGGACAGCTCGAATCCAGCTCCTGGTTGTCATCGACACCTCCTGGTCCTTGTGGCTGCAGAGACAATCTTCACCTCTTCGAACTTGAAGCACCCGACATCGTGGGCATTCGACTATCGTGCCCCTGGTCACTGGCTAGTGACCCAGACTCTGTCCCCTCTGCTTTCAGGTTCTTCACAGCTTCGATCCAGGCTTGGATCTCTTCGGACACTTCTCATCTTCCCGGCAGCAGCACTTTCCAGCAAGCTGCCATTGAAAACGACGGCGCGACCCGACACCATTTGACACCTATGCACCCGGCTTCCCTGGGTGAGGTAACACGAGTACTCCGGTGCTCCCGTGGGTGTTGGCCCTAGAACCCTCTAAGTCCAAAAGGGTTTGTTCCTAGTCCACTCCGAAGTGTACCTAAACTTTAAAACTCTAACCGCGACTTTCCCCATAGAAGCTAACGGAGCTCGCGGCTGTGTTCAAACACTGCACACGTCCCCCGTGGGTCCCCTGTGTCACTACCTTGGGGTGGTTCCTTGGGGTCCCAGCGATTCTACAGGCTCTAGGCCTTGTGTCTAGTCAAGTCGTGGTTCTTATACCACTTTCTTAATATATGGTTTGGTATGCCCCTAGGGCTAATCGTATATTGTGTTAATTTACTGTGATATTTGAAGTGTAACATAAGTGCTTTGACCTCTAGCCTCATAAAGAGACTAGTAGGGTGTGTTTAGAAATAAATACATATATTTTATATATATACCTGGTGTGGTCTCCTTTCATTTAGCCATTCAAGAGATTATAGACTGGTAAAACAAACAGCTTTACACTCCTTCAAGACTTAGCGTGAAGGCTGCACTCCATAGCTACCACTAGGATAGCTTTCAATAAAGGTTGTCTTTAAACCTATCATCAATAAAGGTCGTTTGGACTGGTGCAAGGTGCCCACTATAACTAGTGGACAGCATATACCAGGCCAACTTCTCACAATGGGTATCTATTTGTCTCTCCTTATGTTAAGGCTTTATGTTAAGGCTTTATTTTTACCTGTGTGCCTTTTTCTGCTGTGTTTTTTTGATAGCACAAACTTGAACTGAAGGTGTTGGAACGCTTTATGTGAGTACCATTACGATTACACAAGGTCATAGTCATTGTTTATACCCACGGGGAGAAGTGGTTTCCCAGTTCCAGAGGCGGTTTCTCTGGCCCTAATGCCACACCCTGGTAAGGGTGGCAGGCAGACGACACATGAAAGCTCGGCTCGTCATGGACTCCAGGTTCCTACCGGACCTCGAGCTGAACATGGACCAGGCTTCAGGCTCGAGCTTGGCTCGAGCTTTCAGTGGCTCGCGCACCTCAAGCTGCTCCAAGGATAAACTGGTAAATACCCATCTGACTAAGCCAGAAAGTGTAAAGGTTCCACAAATCGGCAACAAATGTAAGACATAACGACTTCCCACAACATATCTTTGCATATTGGCAACTATTACATAGCAAAATAATTCAAATAGCCAATCGATAAAAAGACTTTGAATCGAAGTGATAAAACTTCAACCAACGCAATTACGTTTTGTTTAGGTCCCCTGCGACCCAAACAATTTTTTGAAAAGGAAGCAACAAGCATGCAACAAACTCGAGGTAAAATTCAAGCCTCCCAGCGCCATGAAAAGGCTTTACTTTTTACATCTTGTATCACTGAGCGCCCCCACCCCCCGATGGCCCTGCTCCCCAATCCAGCAAACAGAAATATCCCAGTGCTAGGTTTAGTTTACGCTCCCTCTAGTACCCGTAAAAAGACTCACCTACCATGCTATGGCTACGCTCAGTGCCCACTGTTCCAGCTGTAAGTTTGCCAGTCAAGGGCACTGGCCTAGGCGGGCTGGGATGAAGATGCTCCTGATGTGACCCACTCTGACACGCCCGCACATGCGCAGAAGACAAGTTCATGGTGTAGGTGCGTGCCCTGCCCTCCTATGACGCGCTAGTGCTGTGTACAAGTCTAGAAAAGTAAGAAGCACATATTTCCATTATTAACGCCTAAAGTTAATAGAATGTATTGGACTTAAGATAAGGGCCTAAAAATGTAACTGTCCTGACAAACAGTGAGAGAAGTTTGGGGTCCCAAGCAAAGAGGCAGGAGTTGCAAAGAGTGGCGTAGGGCGACCCCTGGTGACCCTTAATTGACGTCCATGAGATGAGCAGGAAACTGACACTCTCTTCCTGAGGAGGAATACAATGACTCAAAGTAATGAAGCTTACCGGTAAGTAATCCAAGCAATTTCATGTATTTCGGTCACTTTAAGGGTGTCTGCAGGAAGGTGGGGTCTCCTCTAACTACAAGGATGAGAAATTAGGTTATCAAAGCTTTTAAGAATGAATGAAGTACATAAATAGCAATATCGAGCCTAGTTTTTCCTCTCTTTTAATGTATTTGTTTGTTGTACTTTACTTACATTTTGTCAAATGTCTATGTTTGCTGATAGGGAGTGAGCACCTCTTAGCACCTTGACATTGACATATGCTGTGAGGACACTTTAGGCATAACGACATGATCATGAACAGACACTCGTTAGTATGGATGGAATATTCTGCTGTGAGAGAGGTGACATACTCGCTTCCATCACCTTACAGAATAAAGTGAACCATACTATGAATACAAGGTATCTCATTCTCCCGCCCCAATGACCCACACTTGGGCATACTTTCATCCTGCTCACTCCAGAACCGAAAAAAGACTAACCTATGAGAATGATTCTTATGCTGCTACTGCATTTTTATACCCACCCGTCCCTCGGTCTTTCCCCTACTTACATACCTTTCTGTCCCCACTTCCTCTACCTACCTTTTCAAACTTTAGTCCTACTTTTATATCCCAATCATTCCTCCTCATAGTGCTCTCAGAACCATCAATCCTGCATGGCTGGCTTGCTCACTGTGTGCCCCCCATGAATGGGAGTCCTGCCTGCACAAAGACCATTCCCCTGATACCTCCCTGAGATAAACTTTATTGTAAATTCCTCAACTAACATTCTAAGCACCTGGAAAATCCTCCCCGAGGTGCTTTCCTGTCCTAGCCCTTTCCCAGGTTTCCTCCATCCAAAACAGCCCGAACAACCTGATGATCCTCAATAGGCAAAATGTATTATTCCCTCAACACTAGTTGCATTAATTGCTATATAAATGCACTTAGGCTATCTGGATTCCATAGTTTCCCTAATCCCCAATATGTAAAACTTCTTGACAAGCCAAATGCACCACAGTCTCTCTAAAGAAACTTGTCTTCTTTCAAATTAGTCTTTCAAACAACAACATTGCTCTTCCTTTCTCACTGTGTTGGACCAGCACCCATAGCCCATTCCTTATACCTCTTTTTTCATGCTGTTCAAAAAGGCCACCCTCTTAGCCCGTACTAAAATATTTTTCCCCTCATTAATTAACTCCACGTCCGATTGTGAGACCTAACCACAAATTGCATTTTGTAGTATGTTTAGTAATACTACAGTAGTACTACTAAGGTACTACAAAATGCTATTCAAAACCTACATGTGCAAGAGTTTTTCTGAATTAATATTTTTATGCGTTTTTAACAATTAGCAGAATTAATTTCACACTCGATTTCACATGTACATATTTTTATAGGGATGTTGCTTTTTAAACAAATTTTCTATGATGTGTAGAACTGCGTTTTTATGATATATGTATTAACTAGGCCACATTTTAGACATAAACACCATCTTGTCCACAATGGAAATTGTCCCTGTCACTCATCCTGTTTCCCGCCCCTTCCCACCTTCTCTCCTTGCAAACACTGCAGCACATAGGCTGAGATGTAATGGTATTTTTCCACTGTTCCACTGCTGTTATTTTGCTCTCATTGAACTTTTCCCTGTTCCACCACGATTTGGTACACTTACAAGGGCTCCATTAGTTCACTGTACTTCATTCATCCACATAAAGCATTATTGTTCAATGTATCATGTTATGTTCTAGCACAGGTGTCTCCAGACAGTTGACCGTAAGCTAACAGTAGCTCGCAGACCCCTTCAGAGTAGCTTGCATCCTTGAGTTCATTTTTAAATAAGCGCAGGGTCACATTTTCCTTGTAAAGTGAAGGGAAGGCTGAGTTTATTTTATATTATTATCAACAGGCTGCAGATAGCAGAGTCGGATAATGAGCAGTGCTCAGTCAGATTTATGACCCAGGGTGAGGCACAGAGGTGAAGAACTGAAACACTGAGGTATTTAACTCTTAAATAAAAGTCTTTGTCAACTTAATTTTGAATGCGAGAACAAAAGGATGTTTCATCACATTTACAGCAGCAGGCCTTGTGCTCCCAGTGGCCAGTAGACACTGCAATATCTCTAACTGAAAAATACATCCATTTATTTTAAAGAGGAGAAATTTAATGTGAAGAAAAATATTTGTATGAAACATTAAATTTCTTTTCTAAATATGGCACTGTGTCTGCAGGCCACTTAGAGCAAGATGCTTGATGTTTGTAAATGTGACACTTGGAAACGGGAGAACATTTAAATGATGAGTTTTATGGAATCCATATAAACATAAAGTTAACTCTTCAGTTTAATTTCCTTCTATTTCAAAGTGTCCCTTTACACACAGCAGGCATCTTGCTCCCAGTGGCTGGCAAACAGAGTGCCATATTTATATCTGAAAATGCAACCATTGTTTTAAGTAGGAGACATTCAAAATGCACAAAAATGTACTATATTATGAACATTTTTGCAGAACATTTTTCTGCACTTCAAATTTCTCTCACTGAAAAAAATGTTTATATTATACATGTGACGGTGCCACATATGGCGAAAGGTATGTCCTGTGCCACAAGTACATATGACACAGGCTCTCAGTCACCCATACACATATATCTTAATCATATACATACATGTTCATACATCCCCAAAGACCACGCTTTCACTGACACACATGGTAGCCCTATCATAGTGTCCCTAGTCAAAGTATTGTGATCAAACCATAGTATCTGGCTCTATGGACACTAGGTTTAAAGTCAATGAAGTTTGACTTGGGGGAGTCTGGTAAGAATGCTCGAGTTGCTTAGTTTTATGTAGGTCACAATGATTTTCACTGATGAGAAGTAGCTCTCACTATAGAAAATGGTTGGAGACCCCTGCACTAGCATTTCTGGATGACATTAGCAAAGAGGGTCCTGAATAAATATTCATGTAGCAGGTTAGTGTTTAGATGGTAAGGCAATGTGAGGTTTAATTTTCATGTGGTATGATTTGCTGAAGAAATTCTACATTTGCTCACACCACTGTGAGTCCATAGTCTCTGTAATTTCATATGCGAAAATAATGTATGAAAACTCCTTGATTTTGGGGGTGAGACAGAGCTTTCCTGAATGCTGATAGGGATGCTGTCTGTTTCTTTCGTGATTTTGCTGCCCATTTGGGACTTAGAATAGTTTCTGATTTTTGCATACCCTGTGTAACTCTGCATTTGAGAGCCTTCATGGCATCAACTCTGTACCTCTTTAATTTAAATTCTGTAATAATATCCTTTAACTTTTCATTGATCTAGAACTAACCCTGGGCAAAGCACTACGCTACGCTCGCGTAGTTTGCGAAGTTTGCGCTACTTCGCACAACGCGAATTGCACGTAGCACAGTGCAAACACGCGTAGCGTAGCGTAGCGTAGTACAGCGGTCATTTTTTGCTTGCTCGCGGTCCTCAACGTCAAGTTGGCGACCGCGAGCAAGCAAAATGACATCCCGGCGAGATTCTCAACGCAGGGAGGTCAGGTTTCTCATTGCGAATGGTCGCGTATGCTCGCGACCGCTCGCGATGAGAAACTACCAGTTCGCGTTGAGAAAGCTGCCGCCGAGTAAAAATCTACTCGAGCGGCAGTAAAAGACAGCTCGCACTGTGCAAGATGCCGTTATCATGATTGCACAGTGCGGACAAGCATCCGGCACTGTGCAATCATTGCGAACAGTGCACTACGCAGTTCGCGTAGTGCTACGCGTAGTTCGCGTAGTGCGAACTGCACTTTGCGTAGCTTCGCGTAGCGCTACTTCGCGAACTACGCCCAGGCTTATCTAGAACCCAATTATTGATTGGGCCCATTTAATTCATCATAATTAATTATGGAATTGTATTCCCGATTTTTGATGCTTTGCGATGT
Source organism: Calotriton arnoldi (assembly GCA_963921515.1). Classification (NCBI taxonomy): domain Eukaryota; kingdom Metazoa; phylum Chordata; class Amphibia; order Caudata; family Salamandridae; genus Calotriton; species Calotriton arnoldi. Next base: position 1,949,105 of record CAWUFW010001232.1, read on the forward strand.
GCCTTAATGCAGAGACACATTGCCTCATGAAATTGAGGTTTAACACCGTTTGGAATCCAGTCAAATGTGGGTACTCTTATTTAGGTAAATTATGGGGTCTAGTTTGGTAGTCTAGATTGGTAAAGATTACAGCCTTTTTGACCTGTTCCAATAGTACAGGTATTAAGGGCAGAGGGTATTGATTTTTCACCATGATATCATTCAATGCCATAAAGTCTATGCACGTGCGTAACTCCCCGTTAGCCTTTGGAATGAAGAACAATGCAGGTGATTTAGATGTATGTATAAAACCCAAATCCAAGTATTTATCCAGATTCAGTCTCAGGTGTTCATTTTCTTTTTCCGCCAATGCATAGACTCGCCCGCAAGGCACCACTGCCCCTGGTAGGAGGTCTATTTGACAATCGTATTGTCAATGAGGGGGTAATGTCTCGGCTTGTGTTTCATTGAAGACATCCTCATACTCAAGGTATAGATCAGGCAAAACAGTATCTTTTTCCGCGGCGGTGGCGACCCACTGACAAGAAGATAAAGCTTGAGAAGGAGAAACCGAAGGACATACACAATTCTTTAGACAATAGCTGCAATCCAAAGAGAGTGTTCTGTTAACCCAGTCTATGGTAGGATTGTGTTTTTGTAGCCAGGGTAGGCCCAGAATGATGCCATATTGTGGGGCTTTGATTATCTGAAACATCATAGATTCCAAGTGACCTGGTTCATATAACACCTCTACTTGGTCTGATACAAAGTCTATGGGTCCAGACTCCAGGATTCTCCCGTCAACAGCCATCACTATTTCCGGGTGTGATTTCTTCAACAACCTTATTCCCAACTTCTTGGCTACATCTTCAGCCATCATCTGTGGCTCCCGAGTCTATCAGGGCCTGGCTTTCTTCCCATCTTTCCTGGAGTTTTAGTTTGATGGAGATAAAAAAGAACCATTTCAATGGTGCTTTAGTGGTATTGTTCAGGGAGGGAAGCTCAAGGGAAGCTCAAGGGTTCCCCTTGTCTGTTTCTCGAGCCTTCTAGTTTTCCAATGCCTTTTTTGAGGATGGTGTTTCACTTCTTCGAAATCCTCCTTGGCTGTTTTGGGGTTTCAAGAGACATTCCCGAACAAAATGACCCTTTTTACCGCAGTATAAGCAAAGGCCGTTCTTCCTGCGCATGTCTCTTTCCGCTGAAGTCAGGGCGGCTCTTACGGTACCAATCTCCATAGGTTCCTGAGTGGTTCGTGAGGTTGGCTCCCCTGTTCGAGGATGATCGTATTTAAGGTTTGGCCTTTCTTTTCTCGTCATGTCCCCTTTTCTATCGCTCAACCTGTGTTCTAATCTCAACGTAAGATTGACTAATTCTGCACACAATATGGGTTGAGGATCTATCTGAGCGATGATGTCTTTAAGTTCGTCTCGTAATCTGTGATAATAGATTGCAAACTGTTTTTCTTCAGGCCAGTTTGTTTCTGCCACCAATCTCCTAAAAGTGATACAGAACTGGTGGTGGATAATAGGAAAGAACCGCTGCTCAAGGGTTTTATCACATATACATTAAGTTGTAGTAAGAAAATCTGATACGGTGCAATGAGGTAGGGAAAAACCACCAGCTCCCCAAGTTTGTGGTCAAAGGCCACCCAACAGTAAATGCAAATCCTCTGCACACGTTGAAATTTACATATAAAAGTTCATGAACACATCACAGTTCGTATTTCTTGTGTATCTCAAGATGATTTATTTGAGTCTTTCCGTGAGTGAAGTCCGTTCTGCACTTCACTTAGTTCTGTTTCTTAGCCAACACGTGTTTCGTCGCTTTTACATGGGATTACCCCGCGACTTCTTCAGGGCTAAGGAGAATATATAAGAACACTTGTTCGTATGCATACTGGTCATTGGGTATTTAACATATGCATACTGTCAAGGTGACTTTAGTGACATTTGTGGGCCTATGGATCATGAGGTGTTTTTGTGTGGAAATCCATGCGAACACTAGTACTAGGCATGCAATTGTACATAATTTTTCATGAAACAGTATATCAGTGGGGAAACAGCAGAAACCCCAATTATTTAAGTCCTAGTCATTAATACATATTTTCAAACTGTAGTTATTACTCCTGATTCCCTAATTGGGAATCTCCTCAAGTGGTCAAGTGCAAATGTGAGCATGCACGTGTCACAGTTATGTTTATAGCACCATTTCTGTAGTGCACCCTCATGTTGTCAAAGCCAAATGGTGGCATGCTGACTATGGTGTGTGATCATACAGTAGGGCAATCCAACAAAATAAATGGGATACGATACCTATGAGTAGTATCTTTAGGATTCTAGGCGTGAGAAATAGATGAAGGTTGTAAGCAGATTATCCACATACTGTTTAGTATATCTTATTGTGGTAGCGGAAAGGCCAGTGTTAGGCTCCCTACCTTGATTTTGGTGATAATTCCAACCAGAAAGGGTTCCTGTTAAATTTTGTATATTTGAGTAACAGTCTGTTTTGCTCACCATTTGTAATAGCATATTGTAAGAATCTAAATACAGTGTGTCTCTCACCCCACGTAGTAGTATGGGGATACTGTGCATTGTTACCAGCTGAACTACTAACAGAGCCCTATTGGGATAATGGTTATATACATAGAAATGTTGTATGAGCTCAGTCAATAGTCAGCATGCCACCATTTGGCTTTGACAACATGAGGGTGCATTACAGAAATAATGCTATAAACACAACTGTGACACGTGCATGCTCACATTTGCACTTGACCACTTGAGGAGATTCTCAATTAGGGAATCAGGAGTAATAACTACAGTTTAAAAATATGTATTAATGACTAGGACTTAAATAATTGGGGTTTCTGCTGTTTCCCCACTGATATACTGTTTCATGAAAAATTATGTACAATTGCATGCCTAGTACTAGTGTTCGCATGGATTTCCACACAAAAACACCTCATGATCCATAGGCCCACAAATGTCACTAAAGTCATCTTGACAGTATGCATATGTTAAATACCCAATGACCAGTATGCATACGAACAAGTGTTCTTATATATTCTCCTTAGCCCTGAAGAAGTCGCGGGGTAATCCCATGTAACAGCGACAAAACACGTGTTGGCTAAGAAACAGAACTAAGTGAAGTGCAGAGCGGACTTCACTCACGGAAAGACTCAAATAAATCATCTTGAGATACACAAGAAATACGAACTGCGATGTGTTCATGAACTTTTATATGTAAATTTCAACGTGTGCAGAGGATTTGCATTTAATCTCCTAAAAGTGGTCAAATATACTGGTAATTCCTTGTTACCTTGCCGGAGTTCTAATAATTCTCTATCCGCCGAGAGTGTGTGTGTTCTCCTATCGAATATGTTTTCAAACTCCGCCCTAAAGGCGTCCCAATCGTAAAGCAGTGGGTCATCTTTTGCACTAAGGGAACCGCCCATAAGGCAGCGTCACCTACAAGATAAGATATTAGAAAGGCTACTCGGGCTTGGTTGGTAGTGAACACCTTTGCCTTACAATTAAAGTGCAACAATATCTAGGTGAGAAAGACCTGTATCTTATTGGCCTCTCCGTAGTATCTTTCCGGAGGTGCTAATGGTACAGGGGTTGGCATTTCTACTGTGATAGGATGTTGATAGAAAGGTGAAGCCCCTCCTACATCAAAAGGATTTCGTTGCACGCGATCCACCTTGGCCTGTAAGGCCGCGGTTTCTACTCTAGAAGCTTCAAGTTCTTGTTGAACAACTTGCAACGTGGCCAACAAGTCTTCCAAAGTAGCCATGTTGGAGCAAGGAATCCGATCAAGAGGAGTTATATCTGTCGGCCGATTATTCTGTTGTGTCACCAACTCCTCAGGATCGGAACGATGCTCAAAAATGGTCCACCTCTCGATAGCTTCAAGTCTGCTTGCTGTTATAGCACAGATCAGTGAAGCAATCAAGTGAGGCGAGGAAAGGATGGGGACAGCGGGGAAGGAGACCTGAAACAACAGGAAACTGAAATAGAGAACCTATGAGCAAAGGATTGTATCCTTCCTAGATTACCTCTATCATGATTACGTAAATAATAACTACCTGTAAAGGAAAGAAAGGTTGACGGATCAGATGAGCCCACAAGGAGGATCTTGTCCCTGTTTAACCAGTATAGTAGCATAACCAGGAACCTTCTTGTAAGAGCCCACTATGATTACACTGTGAGAAACACAACAGAAATATTACCACAATTTACACACGAAAATAATTCCAAAGGGACAGTAATCTTGGCTCCATATAAGTACATTCATAATGGTCATCACCTACCCATGTGTGAAAAGTGCCTCGCTTCACAGGGTTGGAAGAGGCTGCAGAGAAACCCTCTACCACAGTCCCCTGTTATAATGTGAGGCCTAAGCATAGAAAAAAATTATTTGTCGATTGCGTAGTGGTAATAACTAAACTTACACGAACTATCCAATCTTTCATCTCAGTGAGGCTTTCATAAACAATAATACTCAATTTTAAGCCACCAGCATTACACTCACCATGCCTGTGTGAGTTATATCCCTCATAGAAGCGGGTTTGTTTCTCTGTGCGATATGCCACAGAACATAACAAGGACAACACATATGACAAACAAACAAACAGTGTCTGAAGATAGTCACGCACTAGAGGTATCCGCACCTTGCGATACCACAGTACTGTGCTAGTTCGTGAATTAGAAGTCTTTAGTTCACATGCGAATAGTATAGCTCAACACTCCCCTTCGCATGAATCCACGCAAAGTGAATTCGCCAACGAAGGGAATATTGTGATAGCGAGTTAATGAATTAATGCAGCTGCCCGATTTAAACCTCCTGCGAGCCCGGAGAACTCAGAAACACCGCTTATAGGCAGGGACTGATCAATATATAACAGGGGAGCGCCGGTATCCCTACTACCTGCACAAGACTACAGACGTGTGTCTCACCAACAGGGAGGAACACCGCGCTAAAGCAACAAGCGCTGAAAGTTATATGACTGTTTACGGCGGAGCCTAATCCACTCTCAAGGTATCTGTGGCCAAATCAAGGATCTAATGTAGAAAATGGTGGTGCCGATGCACCCTTACCGGACCCCCAAGTATCAATCACAAGCGTCTCCAGTAGCGTCCGGCTTGCTCACGGAATAATCGGCAGTGCTGCGGGGAAGCGGATGTGCCTTTGACCGTTTCCTCCCATTGACGTTGCCGTGACTTTGCAAAGGCTCATGGGAGTCGTAGTCCGTCGCGTCTCGTCAAACGATTGTTCCGATGAGTACGGAAGAGAGTCCGCCCCCAGTACGTGGCAAAAAAGGCAAGACAGGGTTCACCAAAGCAGGGAACATGACATGAAGGAAGCCAAAATGGTTCTCAGACAGGTGAAGGATTTCAGCCTGTAGCTGGGGAGTCAGATCAGAGAGACAGCCCTCAATAAGGGATAATAACAGGCAGCAAGAGCGATGGAGATTAGGGGACAGGCCTGGTGAGTTGGTGCAGAGGTGTGGGGCAGAGACAGTGGATGCGCTCCGGGGCCTCTCCACATTATGCTGTGCTCAGGATGAGTGGGTTTGCTGCTTGATGACTGGACTGACCCCCCGACCCCCCCAACAAGTGTTATGCCCACCCCAATTGGTTTTCTCAGATCCTGGAAGATCTTATGCCACCATGCATTTGTTCGCTGACAGTTGAGTTTAACAGACATTATACTGGAGATCTCCCCGTTGGAGCTCCTATTCGAGATGGGTTGGACCATCAGATTCTTATAGATACATGAAGTTTGGATAATTCACTGCAGCAGGTAGAACTTTATCAGTACAGCAGTAACCAGGAAGGCTAAGTATTTTTGTACACAATGTGTGTGTTGTCAACCCTAACTGAGAACGGTGGATGACGGGATCGAATACTGTGCAATGGGACCAGGTCCACTGCTGGTGTGATATATTGTAGTAATGTGGAAGAAAGGAAAATTGTAATGACTGTATCTGCTTATCTGTGATTATGTTAAATGCCAATAAAAATATGTTTAAAAAAAGATAAACAACCATAAAGAAAGAGCTGACTTTATGGACAAGAACATAACAGAACATAATAGATGTCATTAGCATAGAAGGGGGGCTACTCCCGAGATGGCTCTGGGGACACGGCCACTTGAGAAGTGCCTTGACAATTAAGAGTCACTGTAGACCAGCTCTGGTCACCATAACTAGTAAACAGTAACTCATTGGGGAGAATGCACAGTATTCACAAGGAAATCTGGGTATTAGTCAACATTCAGCAGGAGCAGCTGGATCTGACACTTCACATGTGTAGACACACAATTTGGGTCTCGTAAACCTCTATTTTGGGAATACCTGGCATGTGCAGTGCAGGAACAGAGTGGAACCTGGCTGTATCCTGGTTACGCCAGCTACTCTTGAGCAGGAACAGTGCGCCGAGCCAGTGAAGAAACCAGACTGTGTCCCAGTGCTGTGAGCAGTCACTGTGACATGTCCAGCAGCACAGGCACTCATGCTGTGGCATTCAGCAGCACAGGCACTCATGCTGTGACATCCAGCAGCACAGGCACTCATACTGTGGCATTCAGCAGCACAGGCACTCATGCTGTGACATCCAGCAGCACAGACACTCATGCTGTGGCAGCTTAGCTTTGGATAGCAGCAGCCTGCAAGAGTTCTCGAACAAGTCTCATTTGCCTTTCCTTGCAAATAATTTCACAGAAAATCCTTAATTCCTTCTGTCGAAGGGTCGCCCTGGCTAAGAGTTCTTGGTAGTCAAATGGAGCAGAACTGATCCTCACCAGCCCTCCGGATCTAGGCAGTCTCCCATTAGAGGACACAAAAATACATTCACTCAGCATGTTACTTTGCAATTTTTCAAAAGATCAACTGAGATTTGATAGTGTTTTTGACTTTCTCATGCACTGCATGTATGTAGGAGGTATAGGTCTGAGCATACCTTCAAATAATTACAGGTATACATGTCTATGTGCGTAATTAGCTAATAACCATTCAAGTGTCACAGATTTTTATTGAAACAATCAAAATCATACAATAGGTGAATAGCACTCTGGACTAAAAATACAGAAGATGCCATCGAAACAACTTAACAAAATTATATTTTAGTCCCTTTATCTTTTTGATTTCACTCTGTATTAAACTCCCAAAATACATGCACGGATTATCAGGTGGCCCCGCCCTAGACCCACAACACCAAGTGGACCGAAGCAGAAGAAGGAACAGAGACAAATAGCAAAAACCCTGCACACAAGGTGCCTGGAAATATATACCTCGGACAACAACTTTATAAAACAGCCTTAAAGTGTTTTCCTATCCTGTTGTCAACCTACAAATCCGAAGGAACAACATTGAAAATGAAATCCGTGAAAAAGTACAACTTGGGACATCTACAGAAGAAGTAGTGACTCTGCTTTGTCTGCATCATCCAGATGGAATGAAGTAATCTTAAGATATGAAACAATAATTGTAAACAACAATATCCACCACAGATACTGCCCAGTAACCACCTAATTACCCTCGACCTAAATTAAAGATCTGTCAGAGCCCTTCAATACTCAGATGCTGAGGTCAATCCCACCTTTTCACCTCTGGTATAGAGACTCCAGGACACTGGAGGAAAGGGAGGGCTAGGAGCAGGGACTTAGGGAGAAGGCAGAGAGAGAGGACATTCGTGCCAGCAGGATGGATGGTAAAAGAACTTGACCGGACTCTGTGGACTACAAGGGGCACAGCGTCACACATACCAGGCACAACCTATCTGTTAGAACACAGAGAAGAAGACAATAAACATGTCACCAGTTCTAAAGAGACTCATATAGCAATAATGATACAAGACACAAACTCTTACCTGGTGAGCTGAGAAGTCTCCCAGTAACTAACTCCCATGTAAAGACTGGACCACAGAAGCAAATATGCAGCACTGGGGAGCACTGGAGACAACAGTGGAAGTAATACTGGATCAAAGTCAATGAGGACAGGTAACAGGATGGACCGAGGGAACCAGTGAAGAACAAGCATTGGCATAGCCAATAGGTCTCGCCTTTGGGACCTTATAAGTGGTTAGTTCCACATAATAATGCAGTCATCGGAGCATGTTTGCTTCAGAAAGACAAAAGACACAACATTCTAAAAACCCGAGCTTAGGCAAACAAAGTAAACAGTGTGTTTATAAACTAAAAATACCGTGTGTGGTTGCAAACATCAGCTGCGCGAGTCTGCTTCAAAAAGCCAACAAACACAACATTATGAGAACAAGATTCACGCAGAGGTCACTGCTCAGATAACAAGCAAAAGCGAAAGCACGTGACCCAGGAGGAATGCAGCTGCCACCCTGCGCGCTGCTGCTAGTATCAACAATGTTTTTGAATTGTGCTCGAAGACCTGAAGTGAACCAATATTAGAGAGGTGGGAAGAGTGCGAGAGAGAGGTGAGAGAGAGAGTACGAGAGAGAGGGAGGGAAAGTGGGAGCGGCACAGGGGCGAGAGGTGGACCAATGCACAGCACACTGCCTACTTACTTTTGGTGCACTGGTTAGACACACAGAGTGTGATAAAAGGTGAATTGCAAGACAAGGTACTTTGGGGGCTGGGTGTCGCAGCCTCAATTTTAAAATACAGGCAACCGAATGTGTTGGCGTCCGCTCATCCTGCACCAAAGCCGTCAATGGTCAGATGTGTGAGGCGTAACGCCACTCTCTGCACGTTTTATAGATAACAATATAAAAACATCTTGCAGCGGACACGCCAGGACCGCTCTGCGCAGGAACCTACTAATGCCGGTGGCAACGATTAACCAAAGAGCCGCCGGCGTCTTACACATCATTCATCTGAAGTGCGTCTTAGAGAACAGTTGGCAGCCCGAGAAAAGACGCATGTAACCGGACACTGGGGCTCGCGGGTCACCAGACCATAGGAACTAAATTAAAGAAGGCCTGACGGCAGCAGCGTATGCTCCCTCCCTTCACAGGCCCCTCGACCCCCACGAAAAATACACGCCGGCTCCTCTCACAAGGAAATTTAGTTTCGCAGGTGAGCAGATCCAGGACCTGCGATAAGAACTAGCAGGAGGAAGAAGTACGTTTGTGGGAACAAAATCACCCAAACAAAAGACGTTTTTCAAACTCGCTGTTTGACACCGGTGCACCTGTAACACAAGCAGATTCGCGTCTACGTGAGGAACATCAAACAGGAAACAAAAAAAGTATTTGTACTATATAAAATGTTCAGTGAATTAAATACCAGGTATTGTATTAAATATTTTCATTAAACATGCTCAAATTAATTCCACAGCGCTATAACTAAAAGATAAATATTAGATATAGTTAAAAACGAATAAACACTTACAGTAAATGTACGGAAGCGCTTAAAATGCAACAGTTTCTTTGTGTAGTGCGAGTTGTGAAATGAAACACCTCGAGGTGCCCTGCTCACGTTTTCTTGGCCAAATAAGGACAAGAGTCACGCAGAGGTCACTGCTCAGATAACAAGCAAAAGCGAAAGCACGTGACCCAGGAGGAATGCAGCTGCCACCCTGTGCGCCGCTGCTCGCTCCCGAGAGCAAAACGCCGTGGGAGTGAACATTTGCAAAAGAGGTGGGACATGCGCCCGCCTTTAGCCATTTGCAGCCTCCTATTTCAAATTGACACAGCCAACAGCCAACCAAATTCGTGGGGGGAGTCAGACCCACACAGAAAAGTTTCGAGTGATTACATGAAGCCTCCCATAGACCAGCGCATGCGCGCTGCGCTAGGCTCGACCTAAAAGACAACAAAACACAAGGGAACGAGGTTGGGTGTGAACTGATACGTAATCGAGAGAGTCGTAACAACCGCTGTTGCCAGACACCCACTCTCTGGTCAAAGGAGTCCGAATATTGCTCTTCCTGTTCTGACCTGGAAGTGCCACAGATCTCTACCGCCCGTGTCGCGGCAGGAGCGGTATATATTTAGTAATGTCATGAAAGTACCACTCCTACATGCTTGAAGTTTCCATTACAGTGTCTCCCATCTCCTCCATGTGTGCAGTTTTTGGGCCTTTTTTGCAGAGTTTCTCTGAGATATGACATGGTTTTACAATTTGGTGGGCGACAGTCCACCTGGGGAGGCAAAAGAGATGGCCTCTGCCACCCAGACAGGTGGCAGGCACCCACCAAGGTCTAAATTGGGCCCTTGGGTTTTAATTCAGGCCTCTCCATTTGGCTAATTTGTGTTCTCTTGGGCAATCACACTTTGAACTTGTTGCTCTGACTACTGGGAGTATTTAGGATCAATCTCAAATCTGTTAATAAGTTTCTGGTAAAAAATAAAACGGACTGGATACCCCTCTGAGGAAGGTGAGGAACCATTGGTCACAATCATGGTCTATTCACCAAAATGTAATATGGTGGTAAAGTGATAGCTTATGGAACAAGGAGTACTGCTTTACAATCTTGTGTTTCCAACTTTATCATGTTGTTGGATCTTGTGCAAATCATACTGTCCCTGTGCCTCTGTCCCATGAGCTCATTATATGAGAAGGCCGTTAATGGGAGAAACAAGCACCAAAGGCATAATCGCAGCATATGGCCCCAACTTGGTTTTCTTCCACACATTCATGGCTGTTTAACTGCAGGTCTCCAGATTCCCTCTTAGTGTCTCTAAAGGCCACCGTCCATGAAGCTGCATTGTGCAGGACTCCTCTTCTGCTGCAGCTCCAATTCCAAGCCAAAGACAGGCACCTCTTTCACATCTTTAGATGGCTGAAATAATGAAATGTAGACACCCCCCCCAGGATTCTTGTGGTGTATGGTTAAAAAGCTAGCAACAAAAAGTGGGACATTTGGCAGACAGATGAGTGCAGTTAGGCGAACAAACTGGATGAATAGTGACGAATAATCTCGATTGCAACAGAACATTGTCACTTGAACTCATAATTTATTCTCATGTGAGACAGGGCTGAAACACTGATGTGGAAGAATCCATGATCTTTTGACTGCATCATGTCCGGAGAGTTCAGAGTTGGTTGACTTTGCTGATGCTCGGGGTAATTCTTAGTTAGTGTCCAAAGTTCAAGCAGTGCATCAGTAGTTTTCCTGGAGTCATGTGGATAGCACTGTGAAATCTGCTTATATTGCTTTGCGTGACTGTTCCAAAGGCAGTTTTTAAGGGACTTGTTGATGAGCTTCTGAAGCCTTTGCCTGTGCCACTTCTGACTCTGGTATTCTCCAGTGCAGCACAGCCGAGTCCATATATCACATGCAGAGGCACTTTGGACATGTTGCCATCAGGACTGGATGTGGGCTGTATGTGCACCAGGTGTGGGTCTCTTCAAGGTCACCGATGAGCCACTGCCTAGTCACTTGTGGAAAACTTATGTACAGATGAGTCATGGTCAAATGGTGCTGAGGACTGGACCAAGACATCAATGGAGTGAGCAGATTGTCGCTGGCCAGCTGTTGCCTCGAAGTGTCATGGGTGCTTCTTGGCCTTTGGTGTGATGCTGATGACCTGATTCTGGTCAGGTTGTAAGACGCTCCACATTTAGTATCAATGATGCACTTGTAATGGAACTGGCAGAATGGTGTTGCCAGTTGTGCAAAGTAACTTTTTAATGGCTGTAAAAGGCTTGCTCAAGGGTTCAAAGACGTTCTTCCATGTTGCGTCAAGAGTTGGTGGGATGGTAGGCGGATGAGCTTGTATTTCAGTGAATCTCTTTGAGTTGCCACTACTGTGCGTCTTTGGCCTGTGCATGGTGTCAGTGATATTCAGATGTGAATACCACACAGCCAGTGACAGTGCCTGGACCATTGCTGAAGGAATCTAGGGATAGGGACTCTGACTGAGCTTACAGCTTACTCTTGGTTTTCCTGCTAGGCGTCTGCCAAGTCGTTTTTGTTCTTTGTTGGTGGCCTACCTATTATAGGTCGATGGGTGCACTCATAGCTAGTGGTTCAAGGTGGCTATGGTGGTGCTCTTTAGGCATGATCTAACCTGCTCAGAAGCTGCAGCAGGTGCTTCTTAACTTTTCTTCTTCTGCACAGGAGCAGTCTTCAGATTTGCCAGTGTGGAACTCTCCTGCGTGGAAGTGTTTTCTTTGAAAATAATGCATATTGCATGTAAGGCAGGCCTGATTACATGACTTAATAATAGAGAATGTGTTGAAAAGGCATCGGTCCTAGAAGATCAGGCTAACTGAATGGTAATGCTAAGGAATGTGTGATCAGTCGCCATCTTTTCAGTTTAGAAGCTTTTGATACCATTCAAGCTAATAAGACAGAGAAGGAAAACTGTTCACCACTTCTCTCGTACATGTATTTCAACCATGGCTGCAAGGGAAGATGACCTTGCAGAGATCCATCTTGGAAGGGGGAAGGGAACAGTAGCATGAGCTTCTGCAGCATCCGTTTGCTGCTGCAAAGGTGCATTGTTTCTACATTTCTTGTAGCAAAGAAGCAACCAAGCACAAGGGACCCCCCTACTCGCTCACTAGGATAAAATTAGTGATAACGGTATATAAGGTAAATAAGGTATGTAAGGTAAATGGTCCTGGGGCTGAGTTAGCCATATTGATCGGTTGCAGAAGGGAGAATCTGAAGGGCTGAACACCAACTGCTGACCTGATGACAGTTTAAAGTATGCAGGGAAACTATACATGAATTTGTCTACTGAGGGTAGATTAAGGAAATTCAGCGCTTCAAGACACAGTACACAAAATTGCTGTAGCGTGATATATTAGTACGGTGCTAAAGGAGAAAGCATGTCAATCCTGCAACACAAACACAGAAACAAAACATGAACATAAATCTCCTAGCACACGCAATATCATATAAACACAATTATGAGTCATTCCATTTGTCGCATATTCTTTAATCTTTTCTTTTATTGTATTCGAATTCCTCCGCCAGCCAACATGTGTTTCGTCAGTGGGTATGTCACCTTGTGACTTCCTCAGGGCTGGAAAATCAAATTAAAACCTATCTTATAATTTTATCCATTGCAAGCACCTCTAAATTTGTACAATAAATAACTCCCAGTAAGGTCCCTGTAAATCATTTGGGGTGATGGTGGAGTTGTTGATACAATTAAACCCCTAAAACACAATTCCCACATAATTCATACCACTTTGTGTACATGTTAATTACATATGTGACATGCTTAAATAATCCAAGCACCTCCCTCATTTGGTTGCCACTACACCCAGTGGGAGTGTCTTAAGAATGCACGTAATGTAAGCTGAGTACCAAGCATATGTATTATTACTCTCATTGTTGTGTCATGCATATGGGACAATACACGGGTAAGATACCAATAGACACTTCTGGCGGCTCACTGCTGTGGCGTGCTTGGTCTAACTGGTTTTTAGCTTTACGCTCTAGGCGGTGGGATAGCCATATACATACGGGGAGAGGTTTGGGGGAGCGCACTCGACTAATGCGGTTCCCTCTATACCCCTGTGACAGGCTGACAGCGAAAATATATATAATAAGTAGCGGGTGTCTGTACCCGGGCCCGGAAGAGACCAAATACAAGACGAATGGTATCGACAATTAACATGTGATCCAACCGAATGCTTGAGGTAGGTGAGGCTTTGACTAATTATATATTTGGAGATCATCCTTCCGAGATTATGTCAGATTATTATATCCTTCCTTTACTCTTTACAGATACTTTATCGGATAACAGGTATTGATTGCTAACTGGTGATGGACACAGTTATAGATCACACATGGGACAATTGTCCCATATGCCACATGTGACATACCCACTGACGAAACACGTGTTGGCTGGGCAAACTATACAAGGCTTGGCATAATAAAAGCATAGAAAACTAATACAACCATGTGAGCTGATTGGCTGGCAACATTAGGGAACTTAGGGTAGAGAAAAGAGTAATAGGTTAGGAATGTGTGATGAAATATGATTGTGGTCTACCTAATATTTGCTCTGATTTGTATATTATCTGCTATGACACGTCACTCCACTGTACAACACGCCTCTACACTCTACAACACACCGCTTCACTGTACGCCACTCCACTCCACTCTATGACACTCCACGCCATCCACTTTACAGTGTGCCACTGCACTCTATGACACCCCACTCCACTCTACGACAGGCCACTCCACTTTATGACATGCCACTTCACTCTATGCCACTACACTCTAAGCCCCTCCACTCTAAGACACTCTACAACTCGCTACTCTATGGCACGCTACTCCACTCTACTCCACGACATTCAACCCCACTCCGCAGTACCTATTGAAATCTAAAAAAATGTATATATGACAAAAGACACTCTACGACATGCCACTCCATTCCAATGTATGACACGCCACTCCATTATATGGCACAGCACTTCACTCTACGACACGCCACTCGACTGTATGACACTCCACGCCAATCCACTGTACGACTCGCCACTGCACTGTATGACACACCACTTCACTCTATGAAATGCCACTCCACTCTATGCCCTACCACTCTAAGACACTCTACAACACACCACTCTATGAAATGCCACTCCACTCTACTCTAATACATGCCACTCCACTCTGCACAACTCCACTCTACAGCACTTTACTCCACTCTATGCCACACTACCCCATTGTATGACACTCTATGCTACGCTACTCCACTTCACTCTATGACATGCCACTCCATGACCTACCACTTCACTCTATGCTTGGCTTACCACATAAGCCAATTAAAGAGGTTAATGAAGGTTAGGAAATATTTTTTTTCTATTTCGTGTCCATAGCATAATCTTTGCTTCATTTGTTATAATGTCGAGGCAAATATCTTTCAATATCTTGTCATATTGTTCATTGTTAGCTTGCCTAATACTTTGTGTTAGTTCTGTATATTTGAAATGCAACCAAATGGTGACATTCCCTATAACACAAAAAAGTCCAAGTTTGGTCTTGCAAAATTTTTGAAAATCGGTTGCCTTTTTACAGGTGTTAGTTGTAAGAAGTCTCCAAACAACAATCACGTGTTTGCCTCCAAACAGTGGTGTAACATAGGCCTCCGCAGCCCCGATGGGGCGGGGGGGCTCCTGAGCTGCAGGGGGCTCCCTCAGCACAGTACTCTGGCATGAGAGCTCCTTATTGAATCCGGAGAGGGGCCCTCCATGTACCTTGCAGGGGGACCCCCTCAAGTTTCGTTACGCCACTGCCTCCAAACAGCACACCGTAAGACGTTTTGAGTACCTCCTGCATACGAAGATGAACAAATCCCAACATTAAGTTAGAACTATACTAACTTCATCTGTAATCAAAACATTTCTTTTTTTACGGACTTTACCAAGTTCTTGGCATGTATCATTATTTAGTTTTAATTTTTTTAGTTTCTTTTCATGCTCCAAAGGTAGGAAGAGTAGACAATGTAAAGTAATTCCTATGGTGTTATGTGCTGCTAAGCCAGTAGGAGCAGTAACTACACAAGATAAATTAGAGCTATTAATGTTATGCACAAAAGCAGTAATAACTTTAACAAGAAAGCTTTTTCCTGTGCCTTCTTGCCCACTTACATATTGTATAGTAGGCAGGCGCGGCCGGCACAGGTAACCACGGTGGGGCGAAGCGGGGGCGGGGTGGGGGGTTTGAAGTCGACAGACAACAGGATAGGTAAAATTAAATAAAAAAATAAATCCCGTCGTCTGCCGACTTCCCCTGCCCCGCCCCACCACGCTTACCTGTGCCGGCCGCGCCTGACAGTAGGTTCATAAGTAGTACATTCCCATATTCCATTTTCATGTTGAAGTCCATGATCTACTAATTCTTTTATGCATTTGTAAATTTCAAGTTGTTCGTCATTTAGTTGAGATACTAAGTTATCTAAATTATGTATGTCCTTTTTAACTTGGTCCTTTGCATTTTGAACCTCGTCCATGGCAACCATGGCTTCATTATCAATAATTGGTTGTCCAAGTGGGTAAGCAGTCCTGGAACTAGAAGTATTATTAATAAGTGGAATATTGTGTTGAATCTCTGCATTAATATTGTTTTCTTCTATTTCTTGATTGAGCATTTGTAAGCATGTCTGAAAGTCAGGCAATGCAATGTCATTTTTATAAACATTAAATGCATCTTCATCGCATTCAAAGGGATCTATAAGCTCTTCTTCTTTGTGCCATGGTTTAAATAGTTGAAGAAGTTCTAAATAGTAAAATTCTTTATTTTCTTCTGTCACAACTTAGTTTACAATGATTAATAAGAGCAAGTTTACCATGACGTATTAAGCAACCATTGGTACTGCCGGAGCAGGGATTCTTGTATCTCAAATGTTAGATATAATCATGAAATAAATCTGTCATTGGTTATATGGACCCTTGCTAGTTGACAAGGAGAGGGGATGACGCACTATCATTCATATTAATTACCATAACAGTGAAGGCCAATTGGAACTTCACAGGAATCAACACTGAGAATTAAAATGAGTTTAAAGGATTTATTTAACAAATTAGTTCAAACCAGATCATTAGTTTATTAAGAATTCAATTTTAGTAATTGTTTACAGATTCAAATAATCTAAAAGTCGATGTTTCAAATTAAGATAAAATAGCACATTTGTAAGAATTACAAATAGAATGCAAAATATGCAACAAGTGTGTTCCATAAAGGAAAATCCATATTTAAATTGAAGAAGACTTGGACGAGAATAGAATGTAAATCAAGCAAATTAGGTAAGGTGGCAGCTTCAGAAAAACCAAATGAGAGAACAAGAATGCATAGGCATGAAGATTTAGCACTAAGGCAGTGGAGATTTGCAGAGGCTAGGAGGGTCTTCTCAGCTCGAAGTCAGCAAGCACCTCTAAGATCTGCCCTCTTTAATCTAAGGAACACACACTAATATAATTCAATAAAAACTCTAGTTGTAACATTTGTCCCCATTTTCAGTCCTGCTAACCAGTCAGTCCTCACCAAACTCTGGGAGCAGGTAAACTCCCCGGTTTCACACCTCTTAACAATGGTTCATACATGGTTAAGTCCTTGAATTGTTACTTTGAACAGAATCTTGTGGTTGAGACAGTTCTTCCCAAGAGTCTCGTGCAAAGCAACTACATGAATGCGTAAACATATGAAGTCGACATTCAAAGGGGCATCAGTATTAAGCGAACTTAATTCATTACACTATGTTAACTCGAGCTTTTGCTTATAATGGCTAAGCGTGAATGCCTGCAACAAATTTTAGGTTAAATGTATGTATGTTATTTGACGTTGAAGTTTGCACTTTAAAATTAAATGTGTTTAATTTGTAAAATGAGAAATTTCACTCTAGCTGTACCTTCCACTCAATATTTACCATTTTTGATATCTTCTGTCACATTGTTTCTATATGTATAGAACTGAGCAACTTCATTGCGGCATAGTTTTTCTAACAATGGACTTCTCTTTTGGCAGTATGTGTCCAAAATATTTGTTTTTAAAATGTCTTTTTTTGTGGGATCAAAATGTGCAATGTATTCAATTTTGGGTAGGCTTTTCAGAACTCTTTGACGTGGTGATGACAAGCCTAAACTAAGCCACATGATTGCTTTTGATTTACTATATAAGCTTGAAGAACTTAAAGCGGTCACATGCTTCATAGCTACTCAGGGTCAGACTGGGACAGAAAACAGGTCAGGCCCCAAAATAAAAGTGGCCCCATTAGTGAATTAGAAGGGTAAAAAATTGGCCCATGTTTGTAAACTGGGGCAGTTTTGAACTTGTAAAGACAAGGTGCAAGGTGTACAAGGTGTACATCTAGCAAGCTATAGAGGACTGCAGGCATTTATGCTTGCTACAAGCAATGTTTGTGATAATATTAGGGAAATCAACAGTAAAAACCAGCCCATCAGACCATAAAACAGGCCAACAAACAACCAAAAAACAGGCACGCACACTGACCTGTCACACCAACCCATCGGGCACTGCCTGATTGCCTTATAGGCCAGTCCGAATTTATAGCTACTAACCTCATGGTGAGCTAGTATTTGTAGGCTAAATCTGTATACTCTTTTACCTAGGATTGCTCAGCAGATATTTCTTTGCATACTTCCTTCATATCAGTTTTGTCTGCCTTTGTAATTTAGGAAGTAACATAACATCTAACCTCTGTTGAGTTATCTGCAACAAATTGTATATCCATGTAAGCATCCGCATACATAGAATTAAAGGGTTGTAGTCGTTGATCCATTGTGAAGCTTGTAGTCACCTAAAATTCTATGTGTTTTACAGTAACCGCATTTCTTACAGATGACATTAAATTGTTGACTCTTCCTTTTGTAGAATTGGTCTTGGGAACCCAAAGCAACATTTTGAGTAATATTTAGTTTTTCTCCGATATTTTCTTAAGCAGTATTTACCGCACTTATGTGATTGAGAGTGTAAATCTTGCTCAGATAATTTCTTGTTCTCTTTTTTTCGAATGTCACAATTCACATAGTGTTAAATAAAATGTAGAACTGAGTCATCAGAGTCGTATCCAAACTTAGGTGCATCTTTGATCCAGAGAAGCATATGAATGTGTGGTGCACATCTTGCTTGATACGCTTTTAGCTAAAAGTATTTAAGTACTTCTACAACAGGATTTTTTTGTTTGTCTGTTAAGTAGTGAAGCATAGTTTGGAATTTCTGATTGAAATATCTGCAAACACTGGTAGGATCGAAAGAACATATTTCTGTGGGTGTTTTGCGGTTAATGTCTGGAATATTAGCATTAGCTTTGAAAAGAAATTGATTCAAATCATCCTATCATTACTCAGCACAGCTTAAAGTAATAAACCAAGCAGATGGTCCTAAATTTCTGAGCATACATTTCAATTCTCTGAGTCTTCGATAGCAATATTCATTTGTCCCTCATTGACATGCCATATTGTTAAGTTATATTCTGGATTTTCATCTTTTTCATACACCTTTTAAAAAAATCCTGTGCTGTTATATTAGTAAAGGCAGTTTCAGTTTGTATAACATGGGTAGCAACATAAAAGTGACAGAAGGTTTACTTCCATATAGTAGTGTGAAAATCTAAGGAATATCTTGTCGAAAGCTTGGATCCTCTGAACCTAATCTTGTAGCTCAGAACTCACATGTTGAAATGGTCCACGTTTTCCAGTGGGACTAAATGTGAATAACATCTTGCCTCTAGTGTTTTGTCCCAGACACTAATAGGTTCTCCTTCAGCTTCCTTCATCTGAAACAGTTCTAAAACATTACCCATCATGTCTCTTGAGTGTAGTGGGTGTATACTATAATGTTCTTGTTCTTCACTTATCTAATCAAATTGTCCTGTTTGATTTGCTTTTCCAAATAACAAGCATGTAGAGGAAATGTAGTTTGCAATGTCAAATTCTTTATATATATGTTGTTTTTCTTATGGTTATGTAGTGCTTTCTGAACTTTTTCTATGCAAATTAATTCTTGCAATTTTTTCTTTTGTAGGTACTCCATTGACTAAAGCCACTAACAGTTCCTATATTTTGCACTAAATTCAAAGAGTAGTTATGTATTTGTTGAAATCTAATGGGAGAAAAACAGCTTTTCCTTTCAGTGCTCGTACTAATTCATGTGGCTGAAATTTCCCTGGTTTGGGGTGCATTCTGAATATGGTTTAAAAAGGATGGTTTGAAAAATACTTTCATATAAATTCAGTTGCTTTGGTTCTGCAGAGATTGGATATATTTCCAAATTGTTATGAATGCCACATGAAGGCATGAAGTTATGGTTTAGTTTTTCAAGGAAGTAATTCCAGGTTACATGATATGCACAAAGATCGTATCTTTCTTCTGCAAATAGAAGGAGTGTTAGATTTCTCCAATTTACTCTTCTCCTCATTTTCATTTTTTTCTAGGAAATCAATCATTTTGACTTGCTTCTTATAATGTGTTCTTTGGCAACAAATACAAATCTGATTAGGGATTTCAGAATTTTTTCTTGAAACTCAAGAATATCCATTTTGTAATTTACTAAGTCCATTAATGGATTTTCTGATTCATTCAGAGTAAAGCAACGCCCGGACAAATATTGTTCTCAGAGAATGGATCAAAGTATTTATATTGGACATGCTCCATAATATTGTTGATTTGTACTGGATTACAGTAAAGTAGACCAAAATTTAGTGCTTCCAATTGCAGTGATGTTGTTTTGACAAAGTATAATGTCCGCACAAGTTTTTATTACTATTGAATGATGTGTGGATATGTGGAGAGCACTTTGATATGATGGAATGGCATACATGTGATTTCTCAAACAACCTAGAGAATGTCCTAGGAGGTTAGTAATGGTCCGAAATGGGCAAACGTCTAAGTTTTAGTGAAGTCTGATTTTTTTAAGTTGTGATGACATTTTTATATGTCACTAGAAATGTCCTTAGTTTCAGAATGGATGTATCTGTGATATTACAAATAGAAGTGCATTTCCATCCATATAAGGTGTTCTGTTTTTTTTCCTGTAATACTCACTAGATATTGTTTTTTGTTTGACTTGTTTTATTTTCTTCCCATACTGCAACAAATAATATTATGTTTCGTCATCACCACGTACTGCGGTATGCCGGAAAGGTACCAAGGTATGCCGCGGCCCATATATCACTAAGATTTTGTCCCTTATTACTTAAAAACAACTGAACACATTCAGATCAAATAGTAAAAGCATTTTTTCACAGCATAATTTATATTCGTGCCAAATTTCATGTAAATCCATTCAACCATTTTGTTGCTACTTCTACGTGAAAAGCCTATGGGAAATGCATTTGGGGAAAGATGTGTTTTGGGACCCCCTTTTGTCCATGCACGCCCTTAACAAATCCCACGAATCTATGAATCATTAGCCAATGTAGAAAAAAGAATAGGTCTGCAAAGTTTTGTGAGGATTCATTAAACGGTGACAAAGTTATTACCAATCAAAAATGTGAGTAATTCCTATGTCTGGGAATTCTAACTATAACTACTAAATATACATATATAGTCACTGAAAAACAAAAGGTTAAAATGACGTTATAGTTAGGAATTGTAATTATATCTTACTTTACATTAAAAAAACGTAGAATTCACTGAAAAAAACAAAGCGTAAAGTAACATTATAGTTAGGTGAAAATTTCAGTCACAACGTAAACTCAAAAAACCACTGAAATCCACTGGGTATTATATATATATATATATATATATATATATATATATATATATATATATATATATATATATATATATATATCCAACCACTCCGTCACTCCTCGGCATTCATACCATGGACGGAGACGGACCACGATGTTGTGCTGCAGTATTTTACTGCTGTTACTCGGTCTGACGCGTTTCGGCTCGGAAGAGCCCTGATCACATGACACGGAAGTGAGTAAACTTTTCATTTTTAAAGTGACGAGTGCTCAGTGTATACCATCACGTGTGCAAATCAGCAATAGACATAGAAAAAATAATAATAAATATATAAATATATATAGTAGGAAATATGCAATCATGATAATGGTAATACAAGTCGTGGCAGGTGCCTTTAAATTCCATGTTGTAATACGTTAAAATCAATTCATTCATTTTGATTCTAAGTGCATAGACCTGTTGTACCATGTGACTAACATTTTTACGCATCTTTTCTGTCCTATTGGTTCTTTTGCTGATTGCTGCATAAACGGTTGTGCAAAGGTTTGAAAATATCTCTAAAAGTGTTAAAAACAAATTGTGCTGGTTGGGTAGTGCTAA
The DNA here is from genome assembly GCA_963921515.1 of Calotriton arnoldi. NCBI lineage: Eukaryota > Metazoa > Chordata > Amphibia > Caudata > Salamandridae > Calotriton > Calotriton arnoldi. The sequence continues at coordinate 1,970,771 of CAWUFW010001232.1, forward strand.
AAGTGCTTAGTGCTATGGAAGGGTTAAAATTGATGCGATACGCTCAGTCAATGTGCAATATTTTTAACGTTTTCACATTTTTGACTACTACCTGAGCTGTTGATACCTAGAATGTTCGTTTGTCTTTATACAAATGCAAAGCGTCTTTGATATATGCTGCCCTTAGCTAAATGGCAGGTAATGTTTATTCTATGCGTCGTATCTTATGTGACCGTTTCGCATATACTGTGCGAGGACTATTTTGGTGTAAATACCAGTATATATGCATCCTAATGATATGTCCAATCCTGCCGGTCTACTACAGTGTGATAAGTACTTGGGGAGGTTGGTGGGTGCTCTATGTAATGCCTCTTGTTGTTTATAGTTGTCAAACTGCCCTATGATCTCATTGGTGCTGCCTATAGACACATAACCCAGAGTTACATCGTGTTGTTACTATTCCAATGATTGATCAACGTTTGACTGACAATACATACAGTTCAAACCATTTAAATATGCATATATATATAGATATTGTTATAAAAATATTTATAATAAATACTATAGTAAAATACTATAATAAATATTCCCATAAAAATTTGCAAAATGTCTAAAAGCTCTAAAACAATTGTCTGTCTCAATACATTTTCATACACATATAAATTGTTAAAATGTGCAATCGAATAGGCACTTCACATTAACTGTTCCATATGTAAATAATGCATAGATCTTAAAGATGAACTCATTGGCTAAAATAGTTAGATTAAACTCTTGTGGTTATTTAAAATCATCAACAGTTGTAACTATAAAGATATACTCGTACTTTAATCTTTCTCCCTTAATTAATCATAAACAAGTATACAAGTCTTCCGACATGTTAAGCCCCTTTGGTTGCTTAGTGTCCAACTCTATAATGTACCTAGTTTCCAGTTTTCTCAAGGTACTTTCTCTGTTCCCTCCCCTTCTACTGGGCGGCACAGCGTCAATCACAAAGTATTTCAGACCCTTACTGTTGGATTGGTGACTATCTCTGAAATGTCGGGCTACCGGATAGGTGTTGTCTTGATTGCATATGGCCCTTAGATATTGCAGCACGCGCTTATGCACTTGTAATTTCGTGCTGCCAACATATAACAAGTTGCAGGGACAGGAAAGGACATACACCGCATAGTCAGTTTTACAGGTTACTAGTTTCGTTATGTTATGAACTCTAGAACTGAATGGTGTTTGGTAGGTAGTTCTATTTTCTCCATGCTGACATGCCTTGCATGTTTTGCATTTGTAGAACCCTTTGTGTTTTTGGAGCCAACTTGATCCCTCTATAATCTCTGGGCTTGTTACAACTAACTGATCTTTCATAGAAGGACCCCGGCTATATGTAAAGGATACTCTTTGGGGTAGATCTGATCCAATGACCGGATTACTCAGAACCAGTGGCCAATTTCGCTTAATGATGGCCTGTAGTTGTTTGTGCTGGTTACTATATTGCAAAATTAGCCTAAAGTCTTTACTGTTACCCTTATTCTCGCCGATGTCCAATCCTGTACAGTTAAGTGTATTGTCTGATCTGTCTTGTAATAACTCATCTCTGGACCGGGCCATGGACTTGGTTATAGCTATATCAATGATTTTTCGTGAGTAGCCCCTTTCCAGAAACCTACTGCTACACTCTGCTTGTGCTGCCAATAGATCCTCCTTTTTGCTATGTATCCGCCTCAGCCGCAGCATCTCGCCATAGGGGATACTGTTGACGAGATGCCGGGGATGGGCGCTACTGGCATGTAGCGTAGAGTTCCCTGATGTCGGTTTCCTGAACAGTTTTGTCTCAATTTTATTATCTGCAATGTACACTTGTGTGTCTAAGAATGTTACTGTGCTATTACTAATGGTAGCTGTGAAGTGCAGATTGATCTCGTTAATATTGATGTCCATCACAAACTGCCTAGCTGACTCTTCTGTGCCTTCCCACACAACGAATAAATCATCAATATAGCGTAACCATGATTTTATGTTATTTTTGACGTAGTGTGAGTGGGTGGTGTTTAAGACCAGCTCCTCCCACCACCCCATATGCAGGCAGGCATAGCTGGGGAGAAGCTGGCCCCCATAGCTACGCCCCTTGTTTGCTGGTACAGTACACTATTAAACATAAACACATTGTTGTGTAAACAGAACAACACCATGTCTAAAAGCATTCTCTTATGTTCACTAGAGTGTTCACAGTCTTTGTTCAAAAAATGTTCCATGGCATTCACACCATCATCGTGCTGGATGCTTGTATATAAAGACGTCACGTCTAGTGCCAACATGTGGTAGTTGCTTTTCCATTCAATTGCTTTTAGTTTTCTCAGGAAATCACTTGTGTCTCGTACAAATGATGGCAGCGACTTCACATGAGTTTGGAGAAAATGATCCACATACTGTGAGGTATGTTCAAGCAGGCTGTTGCGGGCTGATATAATTGGTCTGCCCGGAGGCTTGACTGGATCTTTGTGAGCCTTTGGAATAAAATAAATAGTAGGTATGACAGGATTATCGTTTTTTTAAAATTTGAATTCCTGTGTTGTGATTAAACCCATTCTTTTCCATACATGAAGCTTGTGATAAAACTCAGTGTAACCAGACTTGAGATTCAATTACCAAAAATTAACAGAGCACAGCCACTGTATAGTATTCTAACTGACCTTGTAGTCAGTTTATTTTTTAATAAACCCAAATTAATATAAAGTTCATAATACACAAAAAAAATATTCATAGAAGTTAATACAAAAAGGCAAGTAATCTTTGAAGAGTCTTGGTTTTGTTGACACGAAGTGCGTATCGCAGATGAAAACAGCTGACACGTGTTTCGTCGTTTATACGACTTTTTCAAGGCTTATAAAAATTTCTGTGGCTCAAAATTGAAGAAACTTCTTTGAATTCTCAATTTGTCGGAAAGAACAGTGTCACGTACTACAGACACAAGTATTAAGTCTTGTAGAACACTCAATGTGACTTAGAATTTCTATTGTGGACGGTGCGTCAACATTTTTTTGTATTTGAAATAAATTTGTAGATATGAGTCACTATTAGTGGTACTCTCGTACGAAGAGACGCGTCCCGCTGCAATGGAGAGATCTCTGAAAAAGTCATATAAACGACGAAACACGTGTCGGCTGTTTTCATCTGCGATACGCACTTCGTGTCAACAAAACCAAGACTCTTCAAAGATTACTTGCCTTTTTGTATTAACTTCTATGAATATTTTTTTTGTGTATTATGAACTTTATATTAATTTGGGTTTATTAAAAAATAAACTGACTACAAGGTCAGTTAGAATACTATACAGTGGCTGTGCTCTGTTAATTTTTGGTAATTGTATTGTGTATGGGAAAGGATTGTATTATTTTTTTCCATATAGTTTAACACTGATTGGTGGCACAGTGTCTTACATTGAGCACGCTTAGAATACTATCAGTCTCTTATTAACACTGGGGGTAGACATAACGGAGGTGCTGGCTAGGTCTCTCTTTACCACTGCCATCTGTTCTATAACCCTTTATAGACTTGAGATTCAAACTGCTGATTCTCACATAGCAGGATCTGTCATTTAATTGAGCATACGCTTCCTTTGTGTAATCCGTTTTGCTCCAAAGCACAATGTTGCCACCTTTGTCTGAATTACGTATCACGATAGCATTGTTGTCTTTTAATTTTCTCATGAGTTCATGGTATTTTCGATCTTGCCATTGGTATTTGTTCTTCGTGCCTTGTACTTTAAAATTTAATTCTTTGATTTGTTCTGTCACTAGTTCTTGAAATACATCAATAGAATCACGTACGGTCACTGGATTAAAGGTAGATTTGGGTTTGAACGACGTTCCATATTTGTTCTTAGCGCCTGAAGATGTCGGTAATTCAAGTGCATTATTCTCAATTGGGCTGGTTGTCCCTTCCGATATATCTTGTCGTTGTAACCAAAGTTCATGTAGGGTATCCAGTAACGGCAAATCTGATTGCGTTAGGTTTCCCGCAGTATCCTCCTGTGTAGAACTGATCTCTGGTGTCGTTGTGATAGGTCCGGTTTTGTTTGTTAACATATGAAATTTCTTTAACTTGAGTTTCCTTACATTTTTATATATATCAAATCTGGTGTTAACGTAGTTGAAATTGGTTTTAGGGCAAAAATATAGTCCCAAGCTAAGGATTCGTTTCTCTTCAGTGCTTAAGTCGACGTTGGCTAAGTTCATGATGGTTTTGTCTGTCCTTTCCTTATCTGATGATGTTATCTGTTCTGCCAACGACCCCCTCTTGGCTTCTTTGGTTTTGCGTTGCTTTCTGTTTGCCTTCCGCCTTTGTCGCCTCCTAAAGTTGTTGATTGTTCTGCGTTGTGCCTCGGTATTCTTGGGCGGAGTGTTTGTCTTCGATCGTAATATAAAAAAGTTAACTCTTCGTCTAAGGTGTTTATTTTCGCCTGTGCATCTCTGTCTTGGCCACTTGTTTCATGTTCAGATCCACTGTCCACGGTAGAGCTGAGTTCAGATAGCGATGTGTTAGAACCTGTTTCAACTCCTTTCGATGTGCCCGACTTGGTGCACACGATAGATTTGAATTTGGAAGTACGCATTGCCTCAAATTTCTTGGCAAACGTAAAAATCTGCCCCCGGGCATAATCCATCTTATCGCGATGAAACTTGTATTTTTTCCTTTCTTTAATGATATCTTCCTCTTTTTTAAGACGGGTCACCATTTCTTTACGGAGTTTATCCCTCTCTTCGCCGGTGCCCATGCTGTCAATTTCCTCATTCAGTTTGTTTATCTCCTCCAAGAGGACCGCCCGATCAATATTGGCATATTTAATGAGTATCATTACCAGCCGTTTTGAAGAGTCTAAGTTGCACTCTGCCCACTCACGCATCATTTCCGTATTTGGGTTTCCATAACTTGGAGCCAAGAAAATGCGCAGGCCGCGGGGAATTCTGCCTAAATCGATATAGCGCTGTAGAGAGCGGGACTCCCACCATTTGCTTTGTTCCGCTTTGCTCTTTTTTTCTAGGATTTTGAATTTTTCTTTTAACGTGTTTGCTTGACTTTGTGTTGGTTTAGATGTTGTAACACTCCTTGTTATTGCCGAGCAATCATCAAACATTTCTAAAGCCGCTGCTTCTCTATCTTGTACTGTGTCGGCCGACATAGCAATGTTGTTAATTGATGTAATGGGGGAGCTGGCCGTGCTCAGCAAATGTGACGCTCCCACCACATGCACACCTCTCTACCCCTCAATTGCCCGTATGCAGCCTACCTGACACGTATCGTGGTTTGTCTGGGTCCTCCGACTCAGGCTCCTCAGTTACGGTTAGGCTTTACGGCAATCACAGGGCTGTGGGGGGTCAAACGCCTCGATTCCTTCCGGGGAATTCTTCAATGTACTGGTTCCGGGTTGCCTCAGAACTAGGTGCCTCCTTGCGTGCGTTGACCAATTTGAGAGAGGGGGTCCGTCCAAAGTCGAAGGAGACTTTACAACTTCAAATATCCAACCACTCCGTCACTCCTTGGCATTCATACCATGGACGGAGACGGACCACGATGTCGTGCTGCAGTATTTTATTGCTGTTACTCGGTCTGACGCGTTTCGGCTCGGAAGAGCCTTGATCACATGACACGGAAGTGAGTAAACTTTTCATTTTTAAAGTGACGAGTGCTCAGTGTATACCATCACGTGTGCAAATCAGCAATAGACATAGAAAAATTAATAATAAATATATAAATATATATAGTAGGAAATATGCAATCATGATAATGGTAATACAAGTCGTGGTAGGTGCCTTTAAATTCCATGTTGTAATACGTTAAAATCAATTCATTCATTTTGATTCTAAGTGCATAGACCTGTTGTCCCACGTGACTAACATTTTTACGCATCTTTTCTGTCCTATTGGTTCTTTTGCTGATTGCTGCATAAACGGATGTGCAAAGGTTTGAAAATATCTCTAAAAAGTGTTAAAAAAACCAAATTGTGCTGGTTGGGTAGTGCTAAAAGTGCTTAGTGCTATGGAAGGGTTAAAATTGATGCGATACGCTCAGTCAATGTGCAATATTTTTAACGTTTTCACATTTTTGACTACTACCTGAGCTGTTGATACCTAGAATGTTCGTTTGTCTTTATACAAATGCAAAGCGTCTTTGATATATGCTGCCCTTAGCTAAATGGCAGGTAATGTTTATTCTATGCGTCGTATCTTATGTGACCGTATATATATATAAATAATTATTTACACATTTCCTGCTGCTCGCCCAGAGCGCCGCTCACTTGTAGACGGGTGACTGCTACCATGCGGAGGCGAAGCCGCGTCCACATAAAAAGAACAAAAACCTTGCGTTTGCAAAGTAATTAGCGCACTCAGGAGTGCGCTACTTACTTTGCGAACGCTAGGTTTTTGCTGTTTATATATATATATATAGGTGCTAATGAATGAAATGTATTTATACAGCCATGAAAGTACTGCGAATTTTGCACATAATTTAAATGTCATGATCTTAACAAAAAAATTGTTTTATATATGTATATATATCAAAAAAGTTGTTTTAGATAAGTATTTATACAGAAATAAAAGTAATTATGCACATGGTTTTAAATAATAAGCATCAGACCCAAGAGTAAAATCAAAAAGGAAAACTATGACCTCTGTGCCTTTTTCAATTAAATGTATTAAGACAGTGAAATGATGTAGGGCCATACAGAGGTCTTGTTTCTTTCTTTTTAAATATTCATGGATATTTTTAAACATTTTAAATATTTATGAATCGGTCACAGAATTAATAAGCTATTGTGGAATTATTCAATGTAATGATGGAATGTAGACGGGTAGTCTTTTGTCCATATTCATGAATTAACTATGCACCTATCACTTTAAAAATGGGGAGAAAAAAATGTAGCATGTCATGTGATCAAGGCCCCTGGTGGGTTGAAACGCGTCATGGCGGCACAGCACGAAAAATAAATAATTGCACTGAATAAGAGGAGTCCGTGCCTTTTTGATTCCTGGTTGTGGAGAATCGAGCGAAAAAGGAGTATTGGATATATATATATATATATATATATATATATATATATATATATATATATATATATATAGATAGATAGATAGATAGATAGATAGATAGATAGATAGATTTTATTTAACTGGAAAAAGCGAATGACAAATTTAAAATGGTGTGATATGTCTTCTAATAAGAAACAAAAGTTAAAAAAACACTGAAATTTACCATTTATACATGACTGGTCCCTGCAGGCGTCACAACACCCCCAAGAGCAAACAACCAGCCACAGACCACCACCCACAATTTTTTTTCTTTGGAGCCCCACGGGACAACATAGGGGGCTGCCGCAGAAGTTCAGCGGGACCAGAGCAAACTTAAAAAATATATATTGTTATCTTTTTGACCCAAGGGGCGGTGTTTATTCACTATCACTGCCTAATTTCCTCTATGGAAATTGCATGGGGGAAAAAGTATTTTGGACCAGCCCCCTTTTCTCACACCCCGCTTGACAGACTGTCCTGTAACTTTCCAGGAAAGAGCTGAGGTGGATGAACTTTTAAAGAAAAAAGTTTTGTCAAGATTCATTAAGCTGCATCAAAGTTATTGGCTAAACAAAAAATGCTCTTCCAATGGAAACTCTGACTTACGTTTAACTATACAGTGGTGCCGACCACTGTGCAAAAAAACCTCCAAAATAGAATAAAATATATTATAAGTCTGATGTCTGTAAGACTACTCATGGAGTAAGAAAAAGGAAAAAAGGTGAGGCTTGGACTGGACCTGCTAGCAAGCACTGAAAGGGAACCAGAAATTGATACTCACATGGTCTAGACTAGAGTAGGTTACTAGGGATCCGAATGAGAAGCAGACACAGAGACTAGAACCATCCTCAGGGGGACAGATTGATTTGGAAGTGAGCCATTGTCTTTTGGAACATGAATGTGGCTGGTATAACAGTAAGCAGAAGGGCTACATTGGGTTTCAATTGGAATTGCTGATATGCTGACTTTTGGCAAAACTAGTATTCAAGGGCAGTGGTTACATGGGAAGATTCAGACATGACATCAACTAGTTACTTTGGTGCTGCTCAAATCTTGGGTGATCTGCAAATGTTAACTCAGCCTTTCATCCTTCTAAGTTTCATATAAAGAGCATGTTATGATTGAGGGATTGATGACTCGGGACGCGCTAGTTTGGAGAAAGTTGCTTTTATTGCTATGATGTTGGGTTGTAGTAGAGATGTCCTGGTAATCTTCTGTCCTTCTCTTCTAGGCAGCCGTGGCCCGTGCAGGTAAGAGCAGTGGGGCCAGGTTGGGGGGATTCGACAGACGACCACGAGGGAAAATTAAATAAATAATACATTTTCCCTCGTCGTCGTCTGTCGAAATACCCCCCCCCCCCATCTGGCCCCACCTCTCTTACCTGCACGGGCCGCGGCTGCTTCTAGGTATAGCGAGGCCGGGATGACCATATGGATGTATGCCCTTCAAAAGAAGAGAAATGCCACAGGTAAGTGCACAGTATTCGAATGGTATTGGTTTCTTTAGGGGAAGGGTCCATGAGAAATTGCACCCATTCTGTGTTTGGTTTCCTGACCTTGTCACCAAGTGCAAGTGTTTTCAGCTTAGTCCAGGAGGGGCTGCCGGGGCCAAACCATCAAAGACTTCAGGCAGTCACCCAGGACTGGATATTGAATTAATTTGAATGACCATATACAGAGAGGAACAACAAAACACTAAGGGGATTAACACAGCCCTGCCAGAAGTGCTTTAATTTGACATCAGAAAGAAGAAGCCCTACATCAACACAAAGCAGTGACCTTTGGCGTTAAATGAAAGAAAGAAGGATGTATCATTACAGTGTCTGAACTGCACAATATGAAGTCCTGGATGCAAATCATGGCTTCCCCACTTGACCAAATTGTGCGATCCACCGTCCTCCATGTTGGGTCGGCGCCGGTGCTATTGGCACAAGGCCTATCAGTGTAGGCAATACCCTTTGCTAATAACGAGGCACACACTCTCTGCAGTCGGGTGCTGACTGAGGAACCCCTGTGGGCCCCTCCCAGCCTTCTTTATTATCTTTTTACTTGACGTCACGGGTTAGACCACCCGATGCACGTTACCGGGGTCCAGAAAGCGACTACCCAGTGATAAGTGATTCACAGTAGAGGGGTCGACCCCAAACATAACATTCCTCCTTTACCCAGACATCAAAAACCCCAAACTTAAACAGTTCAGCCATACTTAAACAAATGCACAATGAGAAAACTAGTGCATGGCATTTCAACAATTAACAACTAGGTGAAATAGGTGAAGACACGAGAGAGAGAGAGAGAGAGAGAGAGAGGGAGAGAGAGAGAGAGAGAGAGAGAGAGAGAGAGAGAGAGAGAGAGAGAGAGAGAACATTAGCTGTATTCTAATATTGGCACATTACATCAGTTTACCACAGTCCTTCAGACGGGAGGACTTCATTGGACGCGGCCTGAGGTGGTACCTCTCAGTCCTGTGCTGCCTGGGAGTCTCCCCTCCAGCTCCAGACCATTCTCAGGGTTGACAAACCTCAGGATCATATTGCAGACTTGGACTGTCCTCTCTCTCCCTGTCACTGGATATGGACGGGGTTGCTGGCACGGGATGTTCATTATCCTCTGGAGAGGGTGTCAGCACGGGGGAAGAGACTTCGCTCCTTGGACATTTGGCCCTTGGATAATCCTCCTCAGATATTAGCACACTGCGATTGGATGATGGTGGTGGATCAGCGACACTGGCAGCCGGTCGCTGAAAGAGCTTGGAGAAAGACACATTTCTCATGACAGTCTCACCTTGCTTTTGAGCAGTTACCATAGTTCCTTTCACGGAGATCACTTTCCACAGGTCAACCTCAAAAGGCAGCAAGAACTTGCTCCGGGGATGCCGGTTCTTAACTAGCATTATGTCGCCAACGTGAATGACTCACCTCTTGGCACGTTGTGTTCGAGAGACGTGGTTGTTTTGTGCCTGGCACTGACGCGGTGCTACATTCACTTGGTTGTGTAAGGCTGAGGGTTTTTCCACATGGGGAATGGTATTGTTCATGTCATGATTCATGCAGAGGGCACTGGGGCTCACTTTGGTTGTGACATGTGGGGTGAGCCGGTATTCCCTCAGAAAAGCATACAGGGCACACTCCATATTCTGTCCATTCGCCAGGGCAATTCTGAGAGTCATGTTTAGAGTCTGCATAAATCTTTCGGCCTCTCTGTTGGCTTAAGGCCAATGTGGCGTAATTCGTCTGTGACAGATGCCACGAGATTGTAAGTACTCCGTGAACTCCTGACTGGAGAACGGGGGACCATTGTCTGTTCAGATCTCACTCAACAACCCATGAGTTGCCTTGACTTTTTCCAAACGGAGGACGGTGTGGCTGGGTGTGGCTGGCTGTCGTTGACTCGATGACCTCAACTTCAGGGTATTTTGAAAAATCATCTATGACAACCAGCATGTGTCTGCCATTGGATAGACTTCCGAAATCAGCACTGGCTCTGTGCCATGGAATGCGTGGAATTGTCTCTGTGATGATGGGTGCCGATGACTCCGCTGGTCCAGCAGCTTGACACATCGGGCATTGCCAGACGGTAGCTCCACTAAAGCATCCAAGTTTGGGAACCATACCTTGCATCGCAGTCTTGATTTGGTTCTGACGATCTCCTGGTGGGCTGTGTGAGCGAGGTCAACCACCTGTTGCTGCATGGTTCTCGGGATTACCAATCGGGGACCCCTCATTAAACACCCTTCTGGAGAGACAGTTAGCTCCAGACGAACATTGTGAAGGGATATCAGCGGCATCCTCGCTTCTTCAGTAAGATGGGAGGCTTTGTGAGTAAGGGTGCACCAATTTCCAGAAGTTACTTCGGAGATGGGAAACTGAAGGCATGCATCAGTAGCAGTGGCTTTAATAATGTCCACAAGGGAGATGGGTAGTGAGCGGCCTGGACTGTTCCACCACCAGTCGAACATATTCCTCGACTTCCTCAGCATCTGAGGCCTCTTCCATAGTGGCGGGTCTTGCATGTCTAGACAGACAATCAGCGGGATTTCGTGATCCAGGGTGATATATGACTGAGAAATGGCATGCTTGAAGTTGAAGTATCAATTTCTCAATTCTGGGAGGTGGTTTAAATGAGGATCCAGTGAACAGTGGGACCAGTGGGACCAGTGACTTATGGTCCATATGAACTGTGAATGGCTGGACATACAAGTAGATATGAAAATGGTGGCACCTCCAATGCACTGCAATGGCCTCTTTTTCAATATGAGAATAGTGCTGCACCGTCTCAGTCAGGGTACGACTGGCGTATGCCACTGGGGCCCATTCAACATTGGATTGTCTCTGTGATAATACAGCCCCTAGACCACTGGGACTGGCGTCGACTAACAACTCTGATTCCCGGCTGGGCTCAAAATAAACCAACGTGGTGTCGGCTGACAGGGCACGTTTGGTTGCCCGAAAGGCTTCTTCCTGGGGAGCACCCCAAGTCCACGTGGCATTGGCCTTGGTCAACTCTCGAAGCAGGGCAGTGAGGACTGTCAGGTTCTGTATAAAGCGCCTGCTGTACGTAAGCATTCCTAAAAAACTGCGCACTCCAGTGACAGTTGTGAACGCCGGTGCTGAATGGATGTCATGAACTTTCACGGTATCAGGCATGACCCCCTCCTCCGAGAAACAGTACCCGAAGAATGCTCACGACTTACAGCGTCCTCCTGACTATACGCTTTTAACTATTATCCCACTCAGTGTGAGAGCCCGCAATGTCACTCCTCAGGTACAACTGCCTGGTTCCTAATTTCCTGATTTTAAAGATATGAGCTATTTTCTTGGTCCATTATCCTTCTAGGACACGGGACACTTCCATGTGTCATTTACCTGCCGGAAGTTGATGGGGCCAATCAGCTATAGTTCTTAGGTGAGTCAAGAGCTCGCATTTTTTCAGTTACCGTTTCATTGAGGATACTATACCTGACCACGTATCACCATTGATAACAGAGCGAATGAGATATACACATCAGAATTGGATGATTGTAATACACTTCTATTCACCATGTGGGGCACAATACGGTTGTGTGCTTCTACATGTTGTGATGTATAGGGGAAAATGGTGGTTGATGACCAATAGACATGATCATTACTACTGTTTAACATTATTGTTTGTTTTTCCATTAGGTTGGCCACTCCATCTACAGGTAATTCACCTTTAGGTGTCACTTGTGGTATATCGAGGTCAGTACACCAGAATACCACAGATGTAGTGTAGATAGAGATTCTCACATAAGGTCCTGAAGAATTGCCGACAGATCATTTAGACTATTAGGCAAGAAACATGTCGACCACACGAGTCTGAGCGCAACATCCTGAAACATCACAGCAGGTAGTCGCCACTCAAAATGTTTATTTTAACCAGGTTGGAAGCCAGGGTTATTAAAATTGTTCTGCCTGACCTTCCTACTCCTGTTTTAATTTGCACAGTCTATTGACCTACACGATCAACACATCTGCACTTTTAGGCTCCTCACACCCACGGCACCAAACGGCAAGGAATAAAAGATCTCCGCCAAAGAGCCCCTCATAGGGTGCCCATCAGGTATTGCAGTGCCGACCTGACGAGAAGCATGCCCTATGATGAAGCATGACACCCAGCTGGCTGGGTGTGTGAGGGCCCTAATTCCGAAAGGAGGGATCCCCCTTTCCCTCCCTTCATAGAGGACCACCTATTGTCTTACTAGGATCTCACCCCCATTCCCCACTGTCAGAAACTGCATACCCTTGTTTGCTTTGACCATTTTGGAAAACCACCTGGAGCCGCTGACTTCAGCCACAATGTCATCGACCGTAGGTGTGAGATGTCTTTCACGGCGGAAGGCCAGATTGGGCAGGCACATGTCAACACAAATTCTGACTTCCCCCTGCTGCTTGAGTTTCCTTGCCACCACTATTGGGGATACCCAGGTCATAGGGAAGTCAACCTTCTCAAAGATATCGGCTGGCTCCAATTTCCATAGTTCAGCTTCCACCTTGGGTCGTAGGAGAAAGGCTACCCTCCGATGCTTCAGCGCAACAGGTTGGATAGAGTCATCAATGTGGAGGTGTATCAGACGGTCCTTGAGGCACCCTATACCTTCTAACAGAGATGCAAACTCAAACACGCATCCTAAGTGGATGCTGAAGGCAAACGCAACGAGTTGAAGACACTCTGCTATCCGGCACCTTAACAGCATCCCTGAACCACCTTTGGTTACATACACCTTCGCCCTTGTCTAATGAGACTCATGTGCGATTTCTGTCATGAAGACGCCGGCTAGAGGTAGCGGCATGAATGATCCATATGCAAAAACCTGGGTGGAGGTGGGGCGCAAGACCGGTTGAAAAGGGAGCGTCTTGAGGACATCTTGGGCCAAAATATTGATCGAATCTCAAGTGTCGATTAACGCCGGTATCTGATGGCCTGCCAGGAGAACATTGCACTTGGGAATGCGCCTCCGCGGATATCCACCAGGTTGGAGTGTATGGATGACATGAACATTTCCTTCTGGGTCATCATCGTCATCCATGTCTTCATCATCTTCTGTCATAGTGGGAGATAGCATCCAGTTGCAGCCAGCCTCAACAACAGATTTTCCCAGTTTGTGAATTGCAGCCCCTCCCAAATGTAGTAGCATGGGACGCCGTCAATCATTTTCCAGGCCCACTGCCGCAAAATAGGTTTCCAGTCGCTCAACCCAGTCCTTCCATCTTGCCGCTTTAGCGGGTGGGGGGCCATTCATCACAAACGCTTCAAGAGCTGGTACGAAGGCCATGATGATGGCAGTAGCAAGACTGGTAGGGGTAGCGCAGGGGTCGAACAGACTGACCTTGGGTAAAGATGACCTCCACCAGCGATGGAGCAGTTAGGGAGAAGCAGTCGTGGGATGGCGGGAAATGGCACCAAGCTTGCCGTGGTGTAGTCCTAGAGTGTTTTGCACATGTCCCAGGAGTGCTGGAGCCTGAATGGCTGATGGTCTGCGCAAGAGTGGGGTCTAGTGTCCCATATTTTTATTTTTTATTTTAGGCGTGCCTGAGGTGATAACGTGAGGGGGGGCGCTACAGGTGCTTGCAGGAGGTGGCAGGTGCCCGTCGCATGACTCACCAGGCAGCCTAGTGATGTGCAGACAGGTAGGTCAAAACGTTCCACGCCTGATGAATGGCAGCAGAACCAGGGAGTGGACGGTCTGCAGGCACTCCTCCAACAAGGCCCTCAAAATCCCAGGGAAAACAGAGCTGTAGGTGAGGATCAGGCACCCCTGACAGGCATCTCTCCCAGGAAAATAGCAGGGCTGGAAAAACAGCAGCATGGCCCCTGGTCTCAGGAAAAAAAACCAGGGGAAAGCAGGCTCGTGGGTACCACAGCACGCAGGAGGCCGGGCGAGTGAGGCATGATACTCTGCTCCTTCCCTTCAGGAGACCAGAGCGCACGTGTGCACAGCGAGGTGCAGCGCGCTGTAACATCAGAGGCAGCAGCACTCCATCAGACAGGCCCGGCAGGAGTAGGCCTCAGTGCGGGCAGCGAGAGCAGCAGGGGACGCTCTGCACTTCACAACAGACGGTCAAGCAGTAGCAGACCTCGACATGGGCAGCAGAGCAGCAGGGGACACTCAGCTCTGTGGTCAGAGACAGGCTCCACGACGGCAGCAGCACAGGTGCAAATGCTCCGCGGGTCACTGGCGGAAACACAGCAGGTACGGTGCCGGGAGCAGAAGCACAAAGGTGGGTGGGTGAAACCCACTCGCGCTAATTTGTTGGGTCGGCGACGGCGCAAGTCCTCTCAGTGTAGGCAATACCCTTTGCTAATAACGTGGCACACACTCTCTGCAGTCGGGTGCTGGCTGAGGAACCCTGTGGGCCGGCCGCAGCCTTCTTTATTATCTTTTTACTTGACGTCACCGGTTAGACCACCCGAAGCACGTTCACGGGGTTCAGGAAGCGAACACCCCTACACCAGTGATTCACAATAGAGGTGTCGACCCCAAACATAACACTCCGCTTTACTATGTTTGATTTTCCTTAACCTTCCAGTTTGAGAGCACATAGAAGTAATTCAGTGAACCCGCTACCGAACTTCACCCTTGCTGCCTGCCACACTGGGTACTACATCCCCCACCTTCCTATGCGCCAGGAGGTGCCAGCACCACGTTCCCTGTGCCGGAGGGCGCATAAAAGCTGTCTCGGGCTCCCGCAGCACGGGAGCCCGCTACCTAACTTCACCCTTGCTGCCTGCCACACCGGGGACTACATCCCCCACCTTCCTACACACCAGGAGGCGCCACCGTCATGTTCCCTGTGCCGGAGGGCGCATAAAGGCTGTCTCGGGCTCCCGCAGCGCGGGACGTGCGCGGGCGTGCCCGGGCAAAGCCCGGGCCAAGGGCGGGCCCATCCACGCCCGTTGGAGCCCGGAGGAGGCTGGGCTGGGCCTACTCTCTTGGGCCTCATTTCCTTTATTTGACTCCTTTTTTACTTGGAACTGGGTTATCTGACACACCGACTCGCTCCAACGAAGAGATCTGTCAAGTAAGTCTACTAGACATTTTGTCTCCCGTGCTGTCTTAAGTCCTATTAAGTGTGATTGCGCTGGTTCTCGCAATGGCAAAACGAAAGCAAATGGGAGATAGGGAGAGTATATCTAAATCCCTCCAGAACTCTACCCTTGACTGTTTCTTATCACGGGCGGCAAAAGTTATAGATGAAGAAATTCAAGTAGTAGAATACCGGTTGTCCATGGGGGGGCCCTACTTTAGGTACGAACTCGGATACACTACTATGTGAGCAGGCTAGGGTCTTGGAATCAGAGAGCCCTACTGCCGAACTACCCTCATTGGAATCGTCCCTCCCTGCGAAATTATCGTCCCAACCCCCAGTACCTCTGATGTTTGGCCCCCCAGCCAAAAAGAAGAAGAAACAAAAACACTTGGAGCCTCCACAGGCAGCTAATACTAGATCCAAGAAAAAATCTCAGGGGGTCCTTAATGTGGATCACGACAGTGCTAAGTCAGCACCACCAACTGCACCAAATTCTCCCTCTGTGTCTTCTGTTTCCACAGGACTATCCTGCCAAGACATTAAGGGGCACATGCATCAAAGGTTTTTGCGATCGCAAACGGTGCGAATCGCAAAAATCGGCCGTTTGCGATCGCAAATTGGCCTTTGGAGATGCATGAAAGTGTTTCCTATGCGCAATTTAAGAATTCGCAATTAATTGCGAATTCCTAAGTTGCGATTGCATTAAGGAATCGCAATTTGCGATTCCTTAAATGCTAATGCTAAAGCACTTTCAAATAGCGATTTCGCTATTTGGGACCGCAAATTACAGACAAATCAAACTTGTCTGTAATTTGCAATACCTTCGAAAAATGCTCTAAAATGCATTTTTTAAGTTTTAGGTTACACACCACACATGCCCTTGGGGCATGTGTGTGCGCAACTATGGGTGCACATCACAATTTCAGGGGTGCAACAGGGTGTCATTTTGACACCCTGGCACCCTTGAAATTGCATTCATAATTTGCGATTCTCTAATTGGGAATCGCAAATTGATAATGTCTTCCCATTCATTCCTATGGGCCTCCAGGCCCATAGGAATGAATGGGGAGGTATTCCTTAATTGCGAATCGCAATTTGCGATTCGCAATTAAGGAATATGTAGGATTCGCAAAATGTATTGCAAATCCTACATACATAGCGTTTTGCGATTCTCAAATAGCGATTCTCTAAAACTCGCTATTTGAGAATCGCTAATGTATCCTTTGATACATATGGCCCTAAGTCTTTAATGAATGATTTTGAAAAATATTGCTACCCAACTTGTCACCTATACTCGATAGGCTTGATAAAATAGAGGCCAATGTAGAAAATATTACAAAATCTCTCACTAGCCTTATGTCGGGGACTGGGACTCATGGGCATTCACGATCTGATTCTGCAGATCAAACGGGAGTAAAAATCACTGAAAACTATAACATTATGGCAGGAAACCATCTCTGCAATGCAAAGCAACCCCTAGCTGCCCCCATTGCCCAAGAAAAAAGTCACGACACACGGGAAGCCTGTTCCAAATCCACAGTAATGAGGAATAACACTCACCCAAATGAGGAGGGGCACTTTGTTAATTCCTATGGACTCAATTCTCATAGTGCCTCACCTAACAGAAAGGGAGCAGAACCCCCTGGTCAGCCCAACCCACAAATAGATAACGGTGTTGTCAGGACTGATACCGGTAATGAGGTGATCCTACATCTGCCCCCAGAGAGCTGCCCGTATGTGGTGATCCTCCCCAACGTCCCTTTGCTACAGGGTAACCTCAAAGAAACCACTAGCCAGTTGAAGAATAAATTCTGTCATTGGCTATCCCTAAATACTGAATTCTCAAACTCTAGATTGCATGACATCTTGTATGTCCGAAGAGTTAGTTGGGTTGGTCCCTCACGAAAGCTTGCAAAAGGAGATTGCATCGTGGTCAATTGCAGATCCCCAGATCTTGCAGGGCAGTTGCTCCAAAGCAGGAGGAAACCTTCAGGGTGGGCTTTCGGTCATGGGATTGAGTTGGTGCCACTTGGATTCTTTTATAAACATTTTTTTTTTTATAATCAATTTTATTAGCATTTATAAGAACAAAAACATAAGAAGACAGTGAGAAGGTGCACGATACATCAGCGTCCATCGTCAACAGATAATAAGGGTGCCCATTCGAAATACAAGGCCCTTGTAATAGCTCTCTTGGACGGAAAATAAAACAACAAAGCAAGTGGGAAGTCAGCGTAGAATTCAACCCAGTATGTTTAGCCATTTGCCCCATACCTTTTCAAACTTCTCAGGGCAACCCCGGGATTCAAAGAGAGGCTCTTCTTGGGCCGCGCACCAGTCCACCCCCCGGCGCCATTTACGTACAGTGGGAGGCTTTGCCTGCGACCAGGCCGCCGCTATGTCTCGTTTGGCCACTGCCAAAGCCGTGCCCAAGAAACACTTATCGGCTCGAGAACCGTCCAAGCCATCAAATACCCCTAGAAGGAGACGGATGGGATCATGTGGGACCTGCCACTCCAGAGTGTATGTGAGTTCAGTTTCTATACCCGCCCAGAAGGAGGTGAGATCGGGGCATTGCCAGACCATGTGGAAAAAATCGGCCGGGGCCCGGCCGCAACACGTGCAATCTGGTGAGGGGCGTAGACCCGCCCTGTGTAGGCGTGCAGGGGTAAGATATGCAGTGTGGAGGTAGTTCAGCTGGATGAGGCGTAATTTTGAGGAGCATGTCAGAGTTTTGGGGGCCATCAGGGCGTCTCGCCAGTCCACCTCCTCCAGGGGACCCACCCATCCCTCCCAGCGGGCCCGCAACGCATCTAAGGTGACAGGGCCGTTATTCACTAGGGAGCGATATATTCGTGACACTCCCCCTTTGCCCAGATTACCCATCATGACCTGAGCTTCCAACGGATTAAATTCAGGGAGTGAGGTACCAGGTGGGACATGTGTAGTGAGGGCGTGAAGAAGTTGCAAATATTTGTAGAATTGAGTAGGGAGAAGGGAGTAGCGTTGTTGCAGGTCAGAGAAGGCTCGAATGTGGTCTCCCACCCAGATGTCCCCAAGGAGTGTAATCCCGATCCGATCCCATCGCTGGAACCCACGGAGAGCCGATACGTCGCGCAGCCATGTACCATGCCACAAAGGCGTGTGTCGAGTGAGTTTCCTATCCCATTGCGTGTGACGCAAAGCAGTGCGCCAGGCTGTTAGGACCGCTCTGGTGATTGGCGGGATGGTCAGTGGAATGGGAGTCCCGTACAGGTAGGATAAAATCTGTGTGAAGTCCATAGTTCTGAGCTCGGTCTGGTAGGCCGGGTCGGACCAGCCTCCAGCAAACCAGTCATGGATGACAATGATTCGGGTGGCCAGGTAATAGAGGTGAAGGTTGGTCATCCCCATACCCCCATCAAAGGGAGGTATCCGACAGCGGGTCAAGGCCATGCGTGGTCTCCCATTCCCCCACAGAAATTTGGTAAGTACCCCGTCAAACTCACGGAACCAGCTACCCGGGAGATGGAAAGTGATATTTTGAAGGATGTATAAAAAACGGGGGAGGATCATCATTTTAAAAAGTGCCCCTCTGCCCAGGGGGTTAAGCGGGAGGGACTGCCAACGCTTCAGGTCGGATTTGGCTTTCGTGACCAGGGGCGTGAGGTTAAGAGCCCACTCTAATTCGGGAAGTAAGGTTATCCGAATCCCCAAATATTTGAATGATTGCCTCCGCAGGGGGATTGAGGACTGCCAATCAAAGCAGGCCCTTGAGGGGTGGAGGGGGACCAAGGTGGACTTCGCCGGGTTTGGGCGCAGACCCGAGGCTGTCTCAAAATTCCGAAGCACCTCCAGACAGCGCAGGCCGGAGGTCTCCGGGTCAGACAGGAAAAGCAGAGCATCGTCCGCGTAGAGGGCAATTTTGTCAATCTGGTGGGGGTCCCAGGACCACCCTCGGATTTGTGGGTCACTACGTATGAGGCACACCTCATACGCCTCATAGGCACGCATGAGCGGTTCCATTGCCAGCGCGAATAAAAGCGGCGAGAGGGGGCATCCTTGACGGGTGCCACTGCGGATGGGGAATGCTTCGGAGAGGGCGCCGTTGGTCAGGACCCTTGCCTTAGGACTCGAGTACAGGACTCGGATGAGATGTCGGAAGTGGGGGCCGAAGTCCATCGTGGCCAGTACATCCTCCAAGTAGCCCCAATCCACCTTATCAAAGGCCTTCTCAAAGTCTATTAGCAGCAGGGCCAAATACGGGGTGAGCAGATGGCGATGGGCTAGGGCAAGATGGAGGCGCCGCATACAATGTCGAGTGCCGCGAGCGGGCATGAAACCGCATTGGTCCGGATGGATCAGCTCATGCAACAAGGGGCGAAGACGCTGCGCCAACGCAGTAGCGAAGATTTTCATTTCAGTGTTGATGAGAGAGATCGGGCGATACTCTGCGCAGGAAAGGGAAGGTGGTTGGGTTTTCGGAATTACCACTATGGTGGCCACGTCGGTCTCAGGGGGAAAAGAGCCTGTCTCTACCACATGTTGAAAGAGGTCGACCAGGTGAGGGACCAATACGTCGCGATAGGTCGCGTAGTATTCCTGCGGAAAACCATCGGGTCCCGGCGTCTTCCCAGAGTTGAGTAGGGAGATAGCGCCCTGGATCTCCTCAGGAGTAAGGGGAAGATCGAGGTCCGCCGAGGCGGTTTGGGGCAAGCAAGGGAGATGGGCTCCGGTTCCATTCAGCAGGTCGGCTAGGGAGGCCTCGGGGGGCCGAGTAGAATAGAGCTGAGAATAGTAGCACGCGAAAGCTTGGGCGATAGCCACCGAGGATTTCAGGAATAATTCTATTAGCTCTGGGGTAGGAGACCAGATTATGGAGCAGCTTACCATTTTTGTCACCCCATCTGTAGACAGGTGCCACGGAGGAGCTCCAGAACATCTTGGCCGAATCCAGGGAGATCTGGCGGATCTCATCACGGAGCATCGCCAGTTGTCTAGCTGAGTGGGCGTCCTCTGTATCTCCCGAGGTCACTTCCAGCCGCGCGTCTTGTGTCTCGAGTTGGATCAAGCGTGCGTTTTGTTCCGCCCGCTTCGCATGGACCAGGCCTCTAGCCACTCCACGCAGGGTGGCCTTGCCGGCCTCCCACAACGTGCCCGCAGAGGAGACCGAGCCCGTGTTGGTCAGAAAATAGTTTTTCAGCTCCACCGCGAGCGCGTCCCTGAGGTCCGCGTCTTACAAAAACCACGCATTGAACCTCCATACCGAGCGCAGACCCCCGGAGGTGTGTCCTAGGTGAAGAGAGATAGCTCAGTGGTCCGAGATTCCCCGTGGGAGAATAGAGACACCAGAGACTAGCTGGCAATCGGTGGCGGGAAGGAGGAGCCGGTCAATACGGGAGTGGGTATGATGGGCCGCTGAGGTGTGAGTGTATTGCTTCAGGCGGGGGTGCCAGATCCTCCACGCGTCACACAAACCGAGGGTAGATGACCAGTCCGATAGCCGTTTCGAACAGGTAAGGCGTGATGAGGAGGGATCTCCTGTGGCGTCGAGGGTCGGCTGCATTACTGCGTTAAAGACCCCCCCTATTATGGTGTGGCCTTGGGGCAGGGCGGAGATTACCTCCGTGAGGTGGTGGAGAGTGGAGGGAAGCGTGGCCGGAGTAATGTATGTGGAAAGGAGGTTGAAGACCTGTCCCTCAATCCGACCGGAGAGGGCCACATAACGGCCCTGTGTGTCAGTCCTCACCTGCATAGGGGCGAAGGGGAGCCCACGCTGAGTCAGTATAGCCACCCCCCGAGATCCCCGTGTGAAACCCGAGTGCCAGACCCCATCAAAGCCATATCGGGCAAGGAAAGAGCATTGGGTTCCCAGGAGGTGTGTGTGAGAAGTTGGCCTGGCATATGCTGTCCACTAATTATAGTGGGCACCTTGCACCAGTCCAAACAACCCCTTATTGGAGATAGGTTAAAGACAACCTTTATTGAAAGCTATCCTAGTGGTAGCTATGGAGAGCAGCCTTCAGGCTAAGTCTTGAAGGAATGTAAAGCAGCTTGTTTTACCAGTCTATAATCTCTTGAGTGACCAAATGAAAGAGGACCACACCAGGTATATATTCAAAATATATGTATTTATTGCTAAACACACCCCTCTAGTCTCTTTATGAGGCTAGAGTTCGAAATACATAAATTATAAGTTAGTTATCTAGAGTAATAGCACAAATACACGTTTGAGCCCTAGGGGCGTACCAAACCATATACCAATAAAGTGGTATAAGAACCACGACTGAGCTAGACACAAGGCCTAGAGCCTGTAGAAGTGCTTGGACCACAAGGAACCACCCAAGGTAGTGACACAGGGGACCCACGGGGGACAGCGTGCAGTGTATGAACACAGCCGCGAATCGCCGTTAACTTCTATGGGGAAAGTCGCGATTTGAATTTAAAAGAAAAGGGACACTTAGAGGAGGACTTGGAGCAAACCCTTTGAGAACTAGGCTGTACTAGTGTCAATACCCACGGGAGCACCGGAGTACTCGAGTTACCTCACCCAGGGGAGCCGGGTGCATAGGTGTCTTTCGGGGTCGGGTTTACGTCGTCGCTTTCAATGGCGATCTGCTGCAAAGTGCTGCTGGCGGCCAAGTCGAAAGTGTTCGGGTGGATCCAAAGGTGGATCGAAGATCTGAAGAACCTGAAAGCAGAGGGGACAGAGTCTGGGTCACTAGCCAGTGACCAGGAAGGCGATGAGCAGATGCCCACCGATGTCGAGTGCTTCAGGTAGGTTGACGGTCGTCTTGACTCTTCAGCCACGAGGTCCAGGAGGCGTCGACGATGACCAGGAGCTGGATTCGAGCTGTCCCACGACGTCTGTCGATTGCAGGGGTGTCGGCGACCGGATTGGACCCAACAAGCCTTGGCAACGGCAAGTCTCGTGGAAACGGAAGAAGGACGATGTTGCAGACCAGCAAGGTCTGTGGGACTCACCCAGCGAGGGTAAGTCAGGGCACACCTGGAGCAACCAGGGAGCCCAAGCAGAAGAAGATTGGCCTTCGGGACAGGAAACCTATTGTCCAGGCCTCCCCTGCCGGAGTTTCGGTCAGCAGCAGGAGGCCAGACTCGTGTCTGTGGCAGCGGCATCCATTTTGTGATGCCAGGGCTCTGGAAAGTCAGTACCGGGTATACCGGTGTGTACATGTCTCTCCCTCTAGAAGGGTGGAATGCTACCCCCGCTGCCAGAACTGGCGGGGGTGTAGTATTCCAAGATGTTTGACACCAAACACGACATGTTTCCGTGCAGCCACCCCAAAGTTAGCATTTAACGCGAGGTTATAATGCGCTTAAGAGTATATGGTCGGGCTGCACTACAAACAGCATCAGAGAAGGGTCTCCGAATGCTGCAGAGGGGCCCAGCTCATGCAGGGGCACCCTCTCACATAGGAACCACGCACTCTGCCTTCAGGATTGATAAGGCCTGCCATAGGAGTGACTTATAGGTTTATATGTGTGTATGTATGTAGTGATATAGGTAGCCTATATCACAGTAAAGGGTGCATGCACCACCTTACCCAGGCTGCAGTAGCAGACCTGTGGTGTCATTTTGGATGGCCTTCCAGGGGTGGCACAATACATGCTGCAGCCCCTGGTAGGCCTCTGAGGTACCTATGCCCTGGGTACATAGTATACCATATACTAGGGACTTATAAGGGCACTCCAGATTCCAATCAGAGGTGTGCCTAAGGCACATGAAAACCATTTTAGAGAGGAAGCAGCTAGGCTGGGGTTCTGATTAGCAGGGCCCCAGCCAGACTAAGGTCGAAAAACAGTGAAGCATCAGCAAAAAGTGGGGGTACCCATGTGAAGCAGATCCTACTCTCCTACAGTGTGCCTCCTGGAGGAGAAGTATATCAGGAGATTGACGTTGGGAGCTTTTGAGGATGGCAGTGCGTTTGATGCGGTCTAGCAAACCATTAACGTTCCACGACAAGATGTGGAGGGGCCTACCGTGGACGGGCATCTAGGAAACAGGTGACCAGGGGAGAAAAGAGCTGGAAGAGGCCCAGGCCTTGGGTGAGATGGCATGTCTCGGTTGTAAGAAAGGAATGGGGCTGGCGCTGGATGGTATGACCCAGGTCGTTGAAGTGTGAATGTATGTGCATTGGGCTGTCTGAAAAACCAAAGACTATCAGTGCAAACAATACTGTAAACAGTGACTCAAACGGAGTCAGAACGAACAGGGGATGAAGGGCATCAACCCCCCCCATCCCCAACCCCCTCCCAACACCCCCCACCCTATACTTCCAAACTTGAAGCATCTGTCGCCCAATTCAGGAACAAGAAGCTACACTAAAACGGTTCGCTGGGAAAGTCGTGGCGATGGCGATGGACCCCTCCATGTAGTCGGATAATTCAGTATCGATGGTTGATTATTGCCGCCACGAGCCCCAAAAGTTTGGTGTTGCTCTATTCCCATGAGGCCCCACAATCAGAGTCCGGCATCCTCCCCAGATTCACGGAACGCGGGACTTCGGGATAGGTCTGAGTCAGAGAGGGCCGGGCGCAGCAGCGAGGTTGGATCTTGGTCATGGTGCAAGTTAATCAGTGAGCTGGCTCTGCTGTGTTTATCCAAGATCATAGGAGCCCCAGAGGCAGTCTGTGACTGGGAAACAGCCCCGGGCGATCCCGAGCGGTCCCCTCCTCGTTCCCCCTTCTTACGAGATCGGTTGCGCCTCCTTTGTTGTTTGGGGGGAGATGACAGGGCTCGGGAGGGGCCAGACTTAGGGGGGGAGGACATGGGATGGGGCCGCAGGGGCCGCTCCTCCGTGAGCCAGGTCCACGCTGCCTGCGGTGTATCAAAGAAGAGTGTCTTGTCCTGGAAAATGACTCTGAGGCGGGCTGGGAAGAGGAGCCCATAGCGCAGGCCCAGGTTGCGGAGTTTTTGTTTGACCTCACTATATGTGCGACGCTGAGCCTGAACGTCCCTCGTGTAGTCCGGGAAAACCATTATAGTACTGTTCTGGTACTTTAGGGGACCATGAGCTCGGGCCTCCTTCAGGATAGCGTCTCTGTCCCGGAAATTGAGGATCCTGATGATAATAGGACGCGGCGGGGTCCCGGGGGGAGGTCTGGCCGCCAGGGAGCGGTGTGCGTGTTCAATTGCGAACCATGGTGAGAGAGCATCTTTGGGGATCCACGACTTGATCCATGTCTCCACGAAGGCGTCCGCGCGTCCCTGCTCGACTGCTTCGGGAAATCCTATGAGGCGCTGGTTGTTCCGCCTCGAGCGGTCCTCCGCGTCCTCGGCGCAGCGGTGCAGCTCCGATGTCTGAGCCTGTAGACGGGCCACCTGAACCTTCAACTGGCTCAGGTCGTCCTCAGTTGTAGAGATGCGTGACTCTGCCTCCGACAATCTCGCCGTGGCATTGCGGAGGTCTTGGCGGATAAGGGCCACGTCAACCCTCAACTCACGGATTTTACTCTCCACCGAGGCCTGGGAGGTGCCAATCGCCTGCAGGATGGTCGAGAGATCTCCCCCAGCCAGGGGCTGGCCGCCAGACGCCCCCCGGGGCGGACTCCGGTCGGCAGTAGTGAACTGGTCCATTTTGGTTTGGGTCTGTGGCGCAGGTGTCTTTGGGGCGCGGTCTCTGCCCATCTTGGTTGTTGGCGTGGGGTCCGGATGCCCCCTCAAAGGTAAATGGTAATTTTACGGGCAGTCAGCCTTGGGTCTCAAAGGGCGCAGACCCACCAGGGACGTGGATCACGCTTCCGGCTGCCCGAAGTGGCAGCCGAACCGGCGGTGGGTCCACCGCGTCCGTCTATGGCAGGCACCACCAGGGTGAAGGGGGGGCCGGGGGGATGGGGGGCCCCATCCGTGGACTTCTCACCACTCGATGAGTGCGGCCGAACTCACCCCCCCTCCGAAGGTTGTGGGAAAGGCAGAGGCAGTCTTGGGGACCACTGGCCAGAGGCAGAGACCAGGATAAGTGGTCAAGGAGTGGACCAGGACGGCACCGCCGCCAAGGCAGCAAATGATAAGAAGATGAGGTATATGCGGCCGATGTAGGATGGCAGCAGCCGGCCTCCAGGCACTCCCAAAGTCGCTCGAGGCGCGCGGCCGACCGCAGGCGGCTGGCCTCAGTCCCGGGCACCGTCTCGGGCCGGAGCCTCCAGCGGAGGGCCCCCGGCGTCCAGAGTCAATCCTGCTGGGTCTGAGGCAGGGGAGCTGGTGTTGCAGTCGCAGGTGCAGCGGCGGCGCCAAAGTTAGGGGCCAGACGGATACGAGGAGTCGGTATGCCAGACAGGTAGAGGCCGGACAGGACAGGCCTGGACCGTAGGCCCCGGGCGGCACTCAGGGACGAGATGGGGTGCGCTCGGTCGGGCGTAGCTCGGGGGAAGAGGGGGCCAGGCCAGGGAACCCCCACCTACCCCCACCACTGGTTCCCGGCACTCACCCAACGTCGCCTCGCAGGCAGCAACCGGTGGGCCCGAAGCAGGGGGCCAGGAGGCAGCATAGGCCGTTACCTCAGCCACCTCAGGAGCCCCAGGGTCCGCTGCACGGGACACAGGACAGTCAGCGTAGGGCCGGTTCGGTGGATCTCCCTCCCCCAGGCCCCAGGAGGTCCAGGCGGCAGGGCAGGGAGGGCCCGCTCCACAGGTCGAGACGTGGGTGGCAGCAATGTCCCCCTCAAGGAACGCCGGATCTTCCCTCCACAGGGAGCAGGGGACCGGATCAGGGCCAGACCCAAGCCCGGGCGGAGCAGCAGGCAGGCAGTGGCGCAGCCCTCGCCGCTCGAGTCTGCGGCCGACTCAGAGGGCGCCCAGGGCAAGTCGGACAGTAACCGGTGGGCCCAAAGCAGGGGGCCGGGAGGCAGTGTAGGCCGCCACCTCCGCCGCGCCAGGAGCCCCCAGGTCCGCGGCACGGGACACAGGACAGGTGGCGTAGGGCCGGCCAGGCGGATCTCACTCCCCCAGGCCTCAGGAGGTCCAGGCGGTAGCGCGGGGAGGGCCCACACCACAGGCCGAGGCGCAGGCGTCAGCAGTGCCTCCCTCAGGGAGCGACAGGTCCTCCCTCCGCGGGGATCAGGGGATCGGATCAGGCCAGGCCCAAGCCCGGGCGGAACAGCAGTAGACCAGAGGCACAGCCTCCGCCGCTCGATTCAGCGGCCGAGTCCAGGGGTGCCGAGGGCAACTTCCAGCGCCCATCGCCTCCCCCCGTGGCCGACTCGTGAATGATGGAGCATGGCTAGGTGGGGGGAGGGGGCGGGCGCCCGCACAGGCAGCAAGACTTGCGGCTGGTCCAGGGCACCGTACACAGCGGCGCAGAGCCTCGGGGGGTCACCAAGCCCCCTGCGGGTCGCCGATGCAGGAGATTCTGGGCCGGGAGACGGGTGCCGCCATTTTAAGCCCTTGGAGAACGGCGGCCAGCGCCTCGGCCGATGTACTCCCCCGCAGGCTGCCCGGTCCGGGAAAACAGCAGGTAGGGAGCTCCTGTCCCTGGCAAGCACGCTGAGGAGGTAGTGGGGGTCTTTGGGGCACCGATGGCAGCAGATCTCAACGCGGATGACGGAGGGGTCCGGAGCACTATCAAAGTGCGACCGCCATCTTGACGCGTTGGCCACGCCCCCCTTTTATAAACATCTTAAGCCAATTGTGCCTTCTCCCTCAATTAATAACTGCGCCACCCAAAATTTTCTGAATAGAAATTAGCAATTCCCCGTAGAAACCAGAAATAGATTTTAAGCACTTACTGACTTGGATAGTCCAGACTGACTAAACCAAGGGATTGTAAACTCCTCACCGGACTGTGCTGTAGTTACAACCTGCCAAGTTGAGGGAGTAACAAACACTGGTAATATCTCCCCAAATGAGACAGCGAACAACATTTCGCCCATCCAGCCGACCACACATGTGCCTGCACATGATCATATGTTTGTAAAGTCCATAATTAAGTCTCCCGCACCAGGGGACAATGAGTGCTGACCAGTCACTACAGATTATTTCTTGGAATATTGCGGGAGTAAAGTCCAAACTCAATGATTCAGAGTGGGGTAAGATGGTGGACATCTGCCATGTATGCCTGTTTCAGGAAACATGGGCAACGGAGCAGGTGTATAGGGTAGCTTTCTCTACATTCAGCATTGAGGCTAGGCCATCCCCAGCTGGTTGCCCGGCTGGTGGGCTAATAATTTGGGTTAAAACATCATTGGACTGTAAAATTAAGCCACTTGAGGTAGAATCCCGGGAGATCCTAGGCATAGACATGATTTGGCCCAAAGGGAATATCCGTGTTAGACTAATTAATATA
Organism: Calotriton arnoldi; assembly: GCA_963921515.1. NCBI lineage: Eukaryota > Metazoa > Chordata > Amphibia > Caudata > Salamandridae > Calotriton > Calotriton arnoldi. The sequence continues at coordinate 1,998,639 of CAWUFW010001232.1, forward strand.
TATAACAGGTTTAGTAGCCATCACAGGCCCTCAGAAACCCTATCAACGCTCTCCAATTTCCTTGATACCTGTAGGGAAGAGTCTCATCTTACCTTAGCTGGTGATTTTAATACGACCTATGAGCCAGTTGACTTTGTACAAGAATTAGTACAGGAGGAAGAGCAAGCTAGGGGTATTAATAAGCTACAGATTCCTGGTATTAAAAGATGTACAAAGGTTGGACAGCAGCTATTGTCTCTTAGCTTAGCCCATGGGATCCGAGCATGTAACGGGCGGACACCCTCAGATGAGGAAGCTAGGTATACGTTCAAGAGGGGGAATGTTAAAAGTAGGATCGATTACATCATGGTGGACCTTGATCTTTGGCCCTATGTCAAAGATATGATAGTCCAAAACCGCGAGGATAGTGATCACAATGCCCTCTTCCTGGAGCTATCTGGCCTCCCTGTTCTGTACAGCCAAAATCATCGAGTAACACCCCCAATCGTTACTTCAAATAATAACAGGTGAGTCAAATGGCCCCAGGTTGTGGCGGATGGGAAATTACTACCTAAGATCTACAACGAAGTGGCCCAGACCCTTACGGTACTTAGTGACCCTAATAAAAGTGTTGGTTCCGTTGTGGCCAGCTTTCAACAATTAACCAACAATGTTGGGCCTTATTTTAGTAGATTATGCAATTTCATTATGCCTAAATGGAATACTGCCTTGTGGTACAACGAGGACTGTAGATTAGCTAGAAACAACTTAACATTGGCAGTAAAGCAAGGGATACGAGATTACATCAAAAACAGAAGGCAGATGTCTAAGAGGGCTCAGGAAGTGGCAAAAAGAAGCTGGGAGGACGACAACTGGCGCACACTAGATGAGGCTTCAAAACAGAAGGACAGCCAGCTTTTCTGGCACTTTCTGTCTAAGGGCTCCATTAAGCAGGTCAGTGAAGATGACTTTTACATTCAACCGCATGTTTGGGAGGAATACTTCCAGAAACTTTACTCTGGCACGGTCTCTGTCCCCGAGGGAGAATCAGCAGTAGCAGTCTGGGATTGTACCCTAACGCCCATACAGGACTCCGCTGATAGTTTCTCCTTACAGGAAATTGTGACTGCAATTAACTTGCTCCAGAGTGGGAAAGCACCAGGTCTACACAGACTCCCGGGAGACCTGTACAAAGCAGAGCCTAACATTTGGGGACCACTACTTCAAAGGGTTTTTAATGCCATTCTGCAAGGAGGGGACATCCCTCCAACTTGGAAGGGTGCTGAAATTATCCCCATATTTAAAAAAGGTGACAAAGGGGACCCCTCTAATTACAGGCCAATAAGCCTCATAGATGTGTCTCAGAAAGTGTTCTGTAAAGCTATTTTATTACGCCTCCAAAACTGGATTGAGGAAAACAATAACATCTCACACTTACAGGCAGGCTTCAGGGCATCTACGAGCATCCTAGACCAAGTGTTTAGATTCTTGCTGCTCATCTGGAAAGAAGTGAAGATTAGGAAGGGTCATTTATATGTCGTTTTTGTTGATCTTAAAAAGGCATTTGACTCCATTGACCGTAATAAGCTATGGGCCGCTCTCGGAGATCTAGGACTCCCAGGCGATCTGCTTCAACTTTTGGTTCGCTTACACCAAGGCAACTATGTCAAAGTCAGGTGGAACTCTAATAGCAGTCTTTCCAACAACATATTGGTCTCCAAGGGGGTGCGACAGGGTTGCGTGCTCGCCCCAACTCTGTTTACTCTGTACATGAATGGGCTCATAAGCAAACTTTATGATTGTGGAGGTGTCCCCCCAAAGCTAGCTGGTAGCCTTATACCCTCCTTGCTATTTGCAGACGACACACTGCTGATTTCAAAAACCCCAATGGGTATTCAGAGTGCGTTAAGTAAGTTCGCTGAAGCATGCAAAGATCAGGGCCTTGAAGTCAACTGTTCGAAAACAAAGTTTATGGTTTTTAACCCTTATAAATGCATCAAGGGGAACTTGAAGTTGAGTACCCAACACTTAGAACAGGTCAAGGCTTTCGACTACCTGGGAGTTAGAATTAGTGACAACCTAGTATGGTCACCTCAAATCCTAAAGAGTGTACTGAAATTACAGCAGGTGGACTGTGCAATAGCAAAGAGGGTAAAACGCTCAGCCTTCCGCCCAATCTCTCCCATCCTTGAAATACATCGGGCCAAAGGTTTAGGCGCAACCCTTTATGGGGCTGAATTGTGGGGACAGGAGAACCTAAAACAGCTATAGGTCTCGGAAAACAAATTTTTAAGGGCTGTTCTTAACCTCCCAACAAACACACCCATACTACCATTATGCCTTGACCTTGGACTACAGTCCATTTCACACTTTGCTACCCTCAAGGCACTAACGTTCTGGATGAGACTTTGGACTAGTAGTTCTCAGGTCCCTGTAAAGGATGCAGTAGAGGAATTATTAACTCTCCAAAGACAAACGGGGCGTCTCCCCTGGTTTAATATGGTCAGGGAGTGGCTTTTTAGATTGGGCCTCGGTGCTACGTGGGAGGATCCACAGTCTATTGGGAAAAAGATGGTCCCCCTGTTAAAAGAAAGGTTCTGGGCATTTGTTGAATCTTCATGCATTGATGTAGGGGCACGTGGCACTTTAACCTCTGCGTTTTTAAATTTCAAAAGTTGTTTTAGCTTAGATTTGTATATGGATGATATAGAACCTCCTCAGGCACGAGCACTTTATATACAATTTAGGGCAGGAATTCTCCCACTGAATGCAATGAAAAATAGTTGGGTAAATGTTACTATATCCCCCCTGTGCCCGTCCTGTTGCTCTACCCCAGAGACCATAGAACCTTTCCTTTTCTTCTGTCCCGTGTATGTAAACCTAAGTAAATTATGGATCATTCCGGCTTGTCGACTGCTTTCCTTCTCACGCCTCTCTGATGCTCTACGCATATTTAAGTCAGACACAACAAAGGGCTTGTTTTTGAAATATCTAGATATTTGCTCTATGCCTGTTGGCAGAGACCGAAAGTTGCAAGAATACCACTGTGATAAAGGTTTACCCAAAAAGCCGGGCAAGTCGTTGGCATAGCTGTTCAGTGGGTCATTGGGAAAATGATGGGCACAGACTGTTTTAATAAATGAGCTTTTTAATTGATTTTATTGTTACACGGTGAAAACAAAAACTGTAATATTGTTTTAGATGCTGGTTTGACCAGTAAGGTCAATGCTGTTTTAAACTTGTGTTTACTGTTTTTTATACAAAACTGTGCATTATGTGATTTCCTGTGTATGATCATGTTATTGATCGAACAATAAATTATTATAATTCAGTGCTCTAAAAAAACATCACTTGCGTATAGTTAATATAAAATAGTCTTGATTCACATTTAATAACAATATATGCTATATAAACTGAGAACATGACAAACTGACACATTTTGTGTAACTCATAGCAGCATCATCTCAGGCACGTGAATATACTGATGCTGAGTATTTGCTTTTTGCACTGAAGTACCATTTTATTTTTGTGTATTGTTAGCACTGGTTTTAAATTTGAGCTGGTTTTAACTTTTAACTAATTTCTCCGACGCCTGTGGCATTGGTGGGTGAGCATTCTTAGCTCTCTCTTACCTCTCTCTCTGCTCTTCGGTCCGCCACGAGGCTCCTCCTCGATTGTGCAGAAAGAGCTCTATCTTGCCTCATTCTTTTTTTCAACCGGGCCGCCATCTTAGCAGTTGGCGGTCCAGCTCGTCCAAGCATTTCCGGTTCCGGTGCCGGGGGCATATATCCTCAATGCAGTCCCGAGTGCGCAGCGGACGTATGAGGAAGCAAAGCGCGTGAATATACTGATGCTGAATATTTGCTTTTTGCACTGAAGTACCATTTTATTTTTGTGTATTGTTATCACTGGTTTTAAATTTGAGCTGGTTTTAACTTTTAACTAATTTCTCCAACCCCTGTGGCATTGGTGGGTGAGCATTCTTAGCTCTCTCTTACCTCTCTCTCTGCTCTTCGGTCCGCCGCGAGGCTTCTCCTCGATTGTGCGGAAAGAGCTCTATCTTGCCTCGCTCTTTTTTTCAACCGGGCCGCCATCTTAGCGGTTGGCGGTCCAGTTCGTCCAAGCATTTCCGGTGCCGCACTCCCGGTTCTGGCGCCGGGGGCATATATCCTCAATGCAGTCCCGAGCGTGCAGCGGACGCGCCAAAGGCAAGCACGTCTGTGCCCGTCCGCGTCCGGCCCGCGGCCAGCGCCAGTTATGCTGCCCAAATGGCACCAGACTGCATGCGTGGCTGGGACAGAGATGAGCTGCTAGCACTAAGGCCCTCCACCTGCCCGGGCCAGGCGTGTGCCTCACTAGGTGAGAGGGGTAGGTCCTTTTGCTGCCCTTGCTGTAACTTCACCCTTAGTCCGAGTCGCGCCAGTCGGGAGGCTAACAAGTCGAGTCCGACCCCTCCTAGGTCCTCTAGGCCCACCGTCTTAAAAGCCAGTCTCATTAATTGTAGATCTCTGCCCAAACATGCTCTCGACATTCACCAATCCCTTGTTGACAATGACTGGGACCTTATGTTTCTCACCGAGACCTGGTTGCACGAAGACTCCAACCCGGCAGTGGCCTTAGCCATCCCCCAGGGCTATAGCATAGTTTGTGCTAATAGGAGAGACAATAGGCCGGAGTGGCGTGGTGATTATCTATAAAGACATCTGGGAGACGGCCACTACCAATTTTGGTCAGATGGGTAGTATTGAAGGACTCCCTTTCTGCATTAAACTGTCCCCCATTGCCTCCTTTGCGGGGCTACTCCTCTACAGGCCCCAGGGCTGCTGCCATAGCTTTACCCCCATCCTGGCAGACTATATCGCACAGGCCTGCACCCCCTACTCGAACTTTACGGTCCTAGGTGACCTTAATTTTCATGTGGATGACCCTTCGTGCTCTCACTGTGCGAACTTTATTGCGTCGCTAGCTGGCTTTAACATGACCCAACTGGTTTCTGCTCCAACCCACAAAGCGGGCCACACGCTTGACCTCAATTGCTCTAATTGGCAGGAGGTGAAAGTGGATAAACCTTTGCCTGTGATCTGGTCGGACCATTACCTGGTCCCCTTCCAGCTACACCTGAAGGTTGATGCTAGGGTCCCCTCTCTCCCTAAAGAATCGAGGAGGAACTGGAGCAGGGTCTCATTGGAGTCTTTAGCCCCTCTTTTTAAGGACTCTGAGCCCTCCCTCTCAATTAACCCTGATGTCAGCATCATGAACCTGAATGCTTGGTTCATGGAGGCCCTCGACAAAATCGCACCACAGAGGCCCGTCAACTCTGCCAGAGTGACCCCCTCCGCCCCTTGGTTCACCGAGGACATCAGAGCAAAAAAAAGCGACTGCAAAAAATTGGAGCGCAGGTGGAGAAAAGCATATGCAATTGAGGATAAAATGATTTATAGAGTGGCTCTGAAAGAATATCATAAACTTCTCAACAATAAGAGAAGAGATTTCCTGGCTGCTCGCATTGCGAGTGCTAGTAATTCCCCAAGGGAAGTTTTTAGGATTGTAAAATCCTTTACTAACCCCACGGCACTTAGGCACCCACTTATTCCTTCATTGGAATGGTACAACAGCCTCTCGAACTTCTTTGAGGATAAAATCTCTCAGATCTATGCCTCCTTTCCTACGTCTCCCGACCCCAGTGGGGTAGATGTTTCTCGTGGCCATGCCCAGACCCAGCCGGTGTTTACTGAGCTCTCCTCGATCCCCGGCGATGTGTCGCTAGCAGAACTGCAGAAATGCAAATCTGGGTCACTTGGCGATCCCTGGCCAGCTAGACAATATAGTTTACTGGCAGAGTGACTCAATCCACCCCTCAATTCCATCTGGAACTCTTCACTTAGGCTAGGAATGTTTCCCTCCGCTTGGAAACATGTTTCCTACTCCCTATACTGAAGAAACCTAGCAACTTCATGCTCATTCCTCTTCTCTCAGCCCCCACTAAAATTTTGGAGAAACTGGCCCATCAGCAGTTGGCTGCCTTTATCGAAACCAATGAGCTGCTGCATGACTCTCAGTCTGGCTTTCGCCCTGGTTACAGCACTGAATCTGCACTGATTGAGATGGCTGATTCCATCCGCTGGGCGGTGGATGGGGGTTCTGCGACCATGCTATTACTCCTCGACCTATCGGCGGCGTTTGACACAGTGTCCCACACCATCTTGCTTGATAGACTTAAGCAAATAGACATCTGTGGGACGGCGCTGAATTGGATCGGCTCCTACCTCCATGGCCGAGACCAACAAGTTTTTCTCCACCCTTTTACCTCTGATGCAAAACCACTGAGATGGGGGGGTGCCTCAGGGCTCGGCCCTAAGCCCTCTACTCTTTAACATCTACCTCACGCCATTGGCGGAGCTCATCGCGAAAATGGGGGTCAATGTGATATCCTACGCGGTTGACACCCAACTGATGTTTTCCTTCAGAGATGTGTCGTCATCAGTCTTTGTCTCTTTCAGAGACTGTCTCAAAAACATTGCCGTTTGGATGAGCAATAATTTCTTAAAGCTTAATACCAATTTTTCAACCAAGCGGCGCCACCCCCAGCTGCCCTGTGGTGGCCTCCTGAACTGGGGTCTCCTCCTGTGCCTAAGGACTCGGTGAAGAATCTTGGGGTCCGGTGGGACAAAGACTTGTCCCTCTCAGCCCAGGTTCAGCGTGTGTCGGCTGCCTGCTTTGGTAAGATGAAAACTATCAGAAAATGTATTGACTTCTTCCCAGAGGAAACCCGTAAAACTGTGGTGCATGCCTTAGTCACCTCGCACCATGACTACGCCAACGGGCTGTATCTAGGCCTACCTAGCGGCCTGATTCGAAGGCTGCAGATAGTACAGAACATGGCCACACGGATGGTCTGTAAGGTCCCACTCCGCCAGCATATCTCTCCCCACCTCAGACAACTCCATTGGCTCCCTGTTGCCAAGAGAATTTAATTCAAGGCCCTTACGTTCGCGTTTCGGGCCTACCAGGCAGAGGACCTAGCTATCTAAACCCTTACCAGCAGGGCAGATCCCTGAGGTCCGACCATAAACGTTACCTCACCGTTCCCCGTTTTGTCAAAGCAAGGGTGGGGGGCAGAATTTGAAGTGGGAGCTTCCAAATGTTGGAATGACTTGCCTCTTCAACTATGTGTACTGCACTCTGAACTGGACTTCAGAAAGGCCTCGAAGACCTGGCTGTTCAGGCACAGGGACTAGCACTCCGTCTTCTGTTCTCTGCTCTGTTGTTTTCCGCTTAAGCGCTGGGACACCTCAGCCGAGGTAGCTGTGCTCTGTACAAATGTCTTTATTATTATATCATTATTATCATCCAGGCGTGAGGTATTCCTACACTTGATCTTATCCAAAAGACCATACTCATAAATGTTTTCATTTAAAAAAAAAATATTTCTATTAATAAATGTCACTCAATTCAGTGATATACGTTTAAATGTATTTGAAGCACTGATAAATGTTGAAAACTATTTTGTTTTCCTTTTAAAGTCTTTATCATATTTTTTCACTACATTTTTGTTGTCTGATTGACATCTTTTGATTGCTCTGCTCATGCTTTAACTCTTGGAGCTACGTGAACCAGACCCTGGCACAGCTTTCCACAAAGCTGTCAGACGAGATCCGAAACAAAGAGTGATAGCACAAGACAGTCGCCAACTCTGACTGACTGTGACGGCATGACCGTAGAGGCGGAAATGAGGTTGGTAGGCGGAGCCCTGAACCAGACATCGCGGCCCGCGCTGCGGAGCTGCTGGTTCACGTCGTGTTGACGTAACGTGCGTGCGCTCGATCACCGGCGCGGCTCTTGTTCTGGACAAGATGGCCGTCAGTGCAGGTGGGTGTGGGATCTCTGCGGGGGATGGGGTGTATCGCGTACCTGATGGCTTGTGCCAAACATTGAGGGGTATACCGGGGAAAGGTACCAATAATTGGTGCACCCGTCTTCCCTGAGGCAGCTAATTTGAGATATCCTTACAGGCCGGTGTAGCGGGACCCTCCCTAGAGAAGGCCCTGTGTACGTTGGAGAGGGGGTGACGTGCGACAAAGAGGTTATAATCCGCAGCTGGACGCACATGGCAGGTGCTTGTCATTGTCCCCAAGCCCATTGGCCGTTGTTGCCCTTGCCTTTTAAGTGAAAGAATGCAGGGACTGTTTCTGATATTTTTTATATGTGTTTGTATTGTTGTCCAGTGTAAGTGCCCAGTGCCGTATTCATGTCCTAACCCTTGTCACAGACCACTGTGCCTGTTACCGTGGCAGCTGCAGCCATGGCCACTGTAGCAGTGCTCTATCGCGTCGATGGTGTTCTGTCAGTGTACCGTGTTGAGCTTCGTTACAGTCGTACTGCACACTGAAAAGATCTCTTTCCTGGACGCGATTGTGACACCTAGTTTCCTCTCTCTGTCACAAGTCCTATCCTTGTTGCAGCTGCTTGAACTGGCATAGTTTCTCATCTGTGCTGACACGTCTCACTAACGGTGTCAGTTTCCTTTCTGCATCAATTTCGCTGCTGGTTCAAGAAGTGCCAGGGCAGTATTGGCCCCTGTTACCACCTTTGGCGTGCCAATTTAGTAATTCCATCCATTTAGTGTCTATTGAACCTGCTTTCCAATAGTCGTCCCTCCGCGTTTTCGTTCTCTGTTGAAGTGATTACACTTGGCTATGATCCAGACACTCGCACGACTACACGGTAGATTCATGGGCAGTGTTCCCTCTAATTCTCTCTTTTTTTTTTTTGTCGTCTCTGTGCGGCAACAGAATATTTGTGAGGGCTCTTTTCTCAGCTGTGTGCAGAGCCAGGCCCGTAGTCAGGAGTGTATTTTTTTTTACAGGATATAACCCCCAACTTCCATGATTTAATAACATTAAAAGGGTCTGTAGATCTGATTCCCCATCAGTTACATGGTATAACATGGACCAATTTTAAAAATACACATATATATTTTGTTGCTGATTTTTAGAGCTGGTGTTGGAAACGGCCTTTTCATTTTAATCAAAATGCGTATGTAAATGTATATATAATTTACAAGGACTTTCAGTCAGCCTTCTTCATTCATTGAGGTATTTTACTACCACTCACATTTTTTTCTCCATCTCACTAAAGCATACAGCAAGGGGAAATTGGTCCATTGGCTCCTTTCTCTGTGGGTGGCAGCATTACGCCACAGCAAAATGTTGCCACCCATTCAGAAAATAGTCCTCTGCAGTTCAAGGCTTGGCACGTGTTTGTTGGCAATCATCCTCCAGTGGCTTTTTATTAAAAAAATATAAATACTTTTTTTTTTTAAATGGCTTCCTCTGCATGCTCTTGTGCACACATAGCCAGCCATTTTTTAATGGCTGTGTAATAGTTTTATGAAAAATATATTAATAAGCAAGCGTTGTCAATGCCAAACAGTATAAGCTAACATCAGACCTACTAACTTTGCCAATGCTTGATTATTATAAATATCACTCCACTGAGTATTTTGGGAGATAGTGAATTACACAGAATAGCAGACAGGAATATTTGTTGACAGTAGGTAGAACACAGAGACTTTTGTTCCCTTTGAAATCTGAGATGAAGCATAAAATGTAAAGCACACTGGAATACTCATCTCTGGCCAAACAATGCCATTTAAAGACAACTTTACTATGCACTTTCTGGGCTCTTGAACAGGGAGGCTTGGGAAACGATACAATTTTACAGTGGGCTTGAGCATTTTTGCCTAATATGTTTAAAAGGAAAGTAACATTTAGCGAGAAACATTGATCATAAATTATTAGTATACACATTTAGCTTAAAAGAGGATTTGATTGATATACCCTAGGGGAAAAGTTGAAGAAAACGTGGCAGGTTTTGTATTAAAAACTGCATTTCACTGGCTTTTTGAGGTAGACCTAAATTCATGCGTAGGCAGAAATGGGTGCAGGGTCATGATTTCCTTATGCTCCCAACGGTTAGTGCAGCAAAAATCTATCTAAGATGAAGCCTAGGTCAGACAATAAACCCCATGCAAGTTGGCAGGGTAATAGATCAACCTATGGGTGTGTGAGAACAGTGCCCAGGAGTTGTTCTGGGTGGGATCATTGGTTCATTCTCCATTCTTAGAAACAGAAATTAGCCAGTTGGCCATCCCTGATCTGGAAGTGATTTTTAGTACAATAGGTAGGTTTGTGATTTCCTCTTCATGCTGGTGTTTTTCTTTCTTGCTCTCTCTCACTAAACAGTAGATCCCATTTGGCTGAGCAGGCACAGTCATAGCCACTGGAATGGTGAAGAGGCCCCAGCAGCATTTGGAAAGGAGAACCACATCTCTTCTCCACATGCATGTGACCAGCCCCCCATGATGGTACATCTAGCCAGCTAAATATTCTTGTTTGGATGTACTGGCAGACATTCTTCTTCACCTTCTTCTCTCTTACCTATTTTCCTACTCTTCCCCGTCTTGCTCCCTCTCTCCCTTTCTCTGTGCAAACCTACTAACTTGCATGTTTTATGCGTTTTCACCAGCTCTTCTCTAATCTTTTCCCATACCTCATACTGAGAGAGGTTGAAAATGTACTCTTGACTAGGGCAGAAGTAAAACTTCTTCCTGGCCTGGGGAAAAAAGTGGTTGGAGAGAAAGTGAACTTGTAAATGCTCAACAGGTTTTCGCATGAGCTTATCTACACATGCATATTTGCTCGTGCTAAACTGCAGTTCTCAAATATTTTCTAAGAGTACGATTTCCTGGCCTACTTCTGTAAATGATTGTGAATTCATGAAAGCCATAAATCTGCACCATTGCAAGGACATATACCATGTCTACACTTTTGTGATTTTCTGCAAGAGTTGGGCCCCTAATTAAGTCTGGTGTTAACCAAGACCTTTTGTTTTTATTAAAATTCCATCTCTCCACCTATCGGCTGACTTCACTCTGAGTGGCAGAATTCTGCTCTTTCACAAGGAGCATATCATCACATAAAATAGTTTCATTCAGTGCCAGGAGATACTGTAGCAATGTGTGCTTTTTGAGACCAAAAATATTTTTGCCAATGTTCGTTATAATGGTGAGGACTCGCCAGCAGCTCTCAGAACAATAGCACTTTACAAAAACCACATCAAGAGAAGATGTGCATTGAAGAAAACAAAAGGCTGACCTCCCCTGTCAGACCTATTGGCTTTGCCAATGCATGTTTATTTTCATGTTTTGTACATAATCATGTTTAAACTGGTTACACTGATTTTCCATAAAAAATATTTTTGGGAAATACTAGCATGCATCAACACATTTTACTAAATGATGCTTCTTACCAAATGGTACTTAAAATTTCACAGTAGTTTAGCAAAATATTTTTTTCCTAGTTGCATTTTTGTGTTAATATTTTATTTTGACAGCAAAGAATCCTCACTCTTGCTTTCAGGCTTCTGCTAATATTTGCATATAATCAGAGAGCCTTCTGGGAGCATTATACTTAGCCTCATATTGTTAAACTTTGCAAACGTGTACAAATATTTGTACGGAAACCACTGTCAGTAGTGCAGTCTGAGCATACAACATTTCCTTAGAGCGCTCACCCTAATAATAAAGGCTTTGCATTAATGAACAATAAATACAGGTTCAAACAGCATTAACATATGGACACAAATATTACCTTAACTGCAGACAGTGCCCTTTCTTGATTCATAATGTGGTACAGTAAACAGACAGCCAAAGGGTTTGTGCTGCAGGGTGTTGGGCGTACTTGTCCAAAGGACAAAATAAACATGAAAACTTGTTTTCCTTGACCCCATACAATATCTCCTGGGTGTCTGGATGTAGGAATTTTACACCTCTGAGATTTATTTAAGGAGTCTTTTTCTTTTTATAACAAGCTTATTGTTTTTCAGCACAAGACAGCGCACACGCTGTGAGTTACACATGAGGACCCCACACAAGTCTGTGAAACCCCTAAGCAATCCAGAATACTCCCACCATCTTCCACATATTTACTTGGGCAGCCTCTGGCTCTAAATCTGGTCCTCCATCTTCGCACACCAGTCCATGGCCGACCTTTAGTCCTACCATTTGGGCAGGAGGCTGTCCTTCCAACATCAGGCGAAATCTCTTTTCACCAGGGGCATGGCCAAGACCACCAGTGTTCGCTCAGACCATTTGCCACCCACATCCTCCATAATCCCCAAGAGAGCAATCCTGGGGGTGAGCACGAGGGGCGGCGAGGGGGAGAAGAGGTCTCAAGAACCCAGAACAGTTTCAGTTCAATGGAGTTGCCAGTAATGCCGTCACTACGGGGCAGGCCCAGACCACGCGATAGGTCAGCGTCCATTGCGGAGCACTGGAAACAAGTGGGTGATGGTATGCTACAAGCTTGCCAGAGACTGCGGGGCGTGTAGTATGCAAGTAGTTTAGTTGGAGCAAGCGCAGCTGTGATGAGATGGCGAGGGTCTGGGTAGCCATTCAGGCGTCTCTCTAGTCTGCCTCGTTCAATATGACCACCCACTCCTCCCATTTGTGTTTACGGGGTGTAAACTTGTTGGGAGCATTAAGGATTAATGACTTGTAAATCTGTGAGGTTCCCCCTTCCTCAATGGGCCCATCAGAAGTTTGGCTTCAAGAGTGTTCAATTCTGGTGGGTTATGCAGGTCTGTGGAATGGGCTGTGCATACGTGCCTGAGATGCAGGTATTTCTGAAACTGTGTAGTGGAAAGGGAAAAAGGGTCTGTATGGCCTGACTTCATGTTGTTCCCTGCCAGATGCCCCTAAATGGGATCCCAATCCTATCCCATTTGGTGAACCCTTCCAGTTGGGTGGTGTGGTGGAGCCAAGTGCTCCTCTAGAGATAGGTTAGTTATGTGGGTTTTCTATCCCAGTCAGTCAGTTGTGTCACCCTCCTCAAGATCTGGAGGAGCACTCTGGTAGGTGCTGGGAGGTTATGAGTTATGGACCACCGTACAACAGGTGGAGAATCCTGTCTAGTCCCAGGACTGATAGACAGTTCAGCCTCGTATGCCTAGTCTCCTCAGCCCCTGTTCAGCCAGTCATTGATCACTAATAAATGTGATGCTCGGTAATAGTTGGACATCAGCCAGGCCGAGCCCACCATCGTACGTCGACTGGCAACATTTATCTAGAGCAGTACCAGGAGGGTGCCCAGTCCATAGGAAAGATAGAATTGTTGCGGTCCGATATCAAAACCACGAGGTGGGGGTCAGCAAAGGAAAACTCTGCTGGGCGTAGAGAAAATTAGGACAGGATCTTCATTATAAAGAGGGTGATTCTGCTGAGGAATTGGAGTAGGAGGGCCGCCGGTTGCTGAAAGATTCCTTTCATGTGCATTACCCGTGGCCTCAGGTTAAGGTTCCATGTCAGGCCTGGTTCCAGACATATATAGACTCCCAGGTATTGAAAACTAACCAGTCTCATTGGGATAGATGCTCACCAGGAGTTAACCTCTGCATCTCCGCAAAGGTGAATCAATAAAGACTTAGACCAGTTGGTCCAGACCCCGAGGTTTCCCTATATCCCTTGTATAGGGAAGCCTCGGGTGTTATGGGAATGCGGAGTGCGCACGGCCCAGAGTCCCGGGGACAGGTGAGGCACAATAGAACATCTTCTGCGTATAAGGCTATTCTATCTTTCCCTCCACCAGCCCAACGCAATCCCAGAATTGGGCATCACATCTAACTATTCTGGCCAGGGGCTCAATCATCAGGGCGAAAAGAAGGGGAGACAGCAGGCATCCTGGTTTTGTTCCCCTCCGGAAAAGAAAGTGGTCTTGATAGTACTCCGTTATTTAAGAATTCTATTTAAAGAATGGTTTAAAAATGAATCTGAAAATTTTAATTCAAAAGCAGGCTGGGCCAGTTACAATAGGCAAAAATGTGTAGTGTTTACATAACTCTTAAAACTTTCCTGCTTCCTGTCTCTGCCTATCTTTCTTTCTCATTATCTTTTTGCGATCTCTCCATATCGCTCTTCATCTATCTTGCGTTCACTTTCCTCAATTTCCTATCCTACCCTTTGGCTCAACATTCTGTCTGTCCCACTTTTTCTTCCTTATTGTTTATTTCACTCTCCAGTTATCTATACCTCTATCATACTTTTATTTTTGGCTTCCACCTGTCTGTCTTTTCCCTTTCTTATAAAGTATTCACTATTTAGGATATTTGCTAACTGTTTGAGGCAGCTTTGCATCTCAGAAGCAGGGGTGTGGAATTTAATAAAATATCTACTTGTCCATGGGGCAGGTTGCTTCATAAATCTACGTGCCCTGTAACAAAATCCACTTGTCCCGGTTGTGCCATGTAATGCAGCGACAAATTATGGCAGCAATCTCGTTATATAAGAGCTCTGATTATGCCAGTGCTATACTATAGTAGGGTTTGAATACTAGAAATCCCCTTCTGTTGCCAAGTTTCCGCAGATCTACATTCTGGGGCTGAAGGTAGTGGTAAGCCATAGTTACAGGGTCGGAATTCCCTTTCGAGTCTGTGCAAACCCACTAACTTGCATGTTTTAAGGGTTTTCACGAACTCTTTTCTAATCTTTTCCCATGCTGAGAGAGGTTGGAAATTTACTCCTGATAATGGCAGACGCGAAACTTCTTCCAGGGTTGGGTAAAAAGTGGTTGGAGGGAAAGAACTTGCAAACGCTCAGATTTTCGCATGAGCAAATCTACACATGCATATTTGCTTATGCTAAAATGCAGTTCACAGCTATTTTCTAGGAGTACTGTTTCTTGGGCTACTTCTGTACATTTTTGTGAATTCACGAAAACCGTATATCTGCATACAAATGGGTGCACTTTTGAGACTTTCTTTAATAGTAGGTTCGGCGTTAACAGTGAGTGAGTGTCTGTATCTCTCTCTCTCTCTCTCGCTCACATTTTACTGACATGATGCTGCAAAGAAATGGTACCTAAACTTTTACAGTAGTTTAGAGAAATGTTGTTTTGCCTGTCAATAGTGCTGTCCGAGCTTACAGCGCTCACTCTTTGCATTATTGAACCATAAATACAACACTGAACAGCATTACCACATGGACACAAATATTACCGTAACTGCAGACAGTGCCCTTCCCATATCCACAGTGTGGTACTGTAAACGGGCAGTCAAAGGGTTTGCGCCTACTTGTCCCAAGGACAAAATACACATGAAAACTTGTTGCCCTTGACCCCAAGCAATATGTCCAGTGCGTCGGGCTATAGGAATTCCACATCCCTGCAAAAGGGACGTAAACCCAGTGCAAAGTGTTGGACTTTGTTTGTATCACAAAAGTGATGGAACCTTCATGTAAAGGGTATTGTTGGGATTTATATTGATCTTCTTTGAAAACTTGCTTAATCTAACGCAAAGTGGTGCTGTGCATTACTTTGCATTGAGGGCCTTTCATAACTGGTACATCGCGTTCCCATGCAGTCACCCACGTGTTTTCCTGTAAATTACTGTCTGGTAACGTATGTAGACTGATTTGCACCAAAACATTACGCCTCCTCGAGGCTGGCGTAACTGTGGAGCAACTTTTAGAAGTCTCCACATTTTTCTAACTTTGCATGGGTGGTGCACTGTACACCACACTAGAAAGTGGGAAATGTAATAAGGCATAGATTTTGTACTGAGAGTTCACTTCCAGTCCAAAACCTAGGCTTGACAGAATGCCCTCAGTTCGTATTAATTTCTTTTTTAAATTCAACAACTTGCCCCATTTTTCGTGGCTCCCAGAGATGATGGTAAATCTATTTCCATTCTTGGTATTTATTATTTTGTTAAATTGATCATCACTAAACTCAAAGGTTTTAAAGTGATCCGTATTGCCCTGCTTAGGCGTTAGTGCTCACAATACCAGGAGATTTGCTCCTTATCGTGACTCTCCGAACACTAGGGTCGTACACTGTATTTAAACAACAGGAGAGGGGCCCCCTTACACCAAAGGGACAGGGTGCCAATTTGACAACCAGTCAAAAATAGAAAGTTTCCCTTTGGGTATAAACAATTTAACACTTGCGTAAGGAAACTAAACTGATTGAAAACCACACAACCATTCATCCAAATTGGGGCCAATATTACCAAGAAGCACTGTGTAAATTCATATAAAGTTGTACACTTTTATTTAAAAAGCTGGAAAATGTCTTTAAAACACATTCAATGTAACAATAAATATGTGCAAAACAAGCTGTACATAAAGTTCTGCCTTCTGTCAGACCTATATGAAAATTAAAATACACACCAAAGTTATTTCATGTACAAATTGGCAAGCCTAATTAAAAACATTAAAAGTCATTTTCACACAGAGACATTTGCTTTTGTCATTAAAGGGCCACTAATCGAACAATAAATCATTGGTTAAACCACAGCCATATATCAAAAGTCTCATATTTCAACCAATGTTGAGTCGATTTAGTGTTAGGACGTTTCAGCATCGACGAGTTTCGGTGGGTTCTTAATGATCCAAACCACCTTCTTCAGGAAAGAAATACAACTACCTAGAATTCAGGAAGGCCATTAAAACACACCTTTTCCCTGCACCGTAGTTCTTTTATCTGTTCCACCCGCACGTGTCAGTTGCTCTGCTGTCAACGCCGGGACGCCCCTTTGCTGGGGCAGCTGTTGCGCTTTACAAGTTGTGGTAGTGATAACATAACACATAACATGTCTCTCACTAATTAGAGTCTAGCAAATGTTGCTCCTTGTTTGATGAAACCTCGGGTCCTTATGCCTCTTCGGGGGTTTTCGAACGATCCCATAAACATGTGGATCTTTATTATGAACTGAAATTCTTTGTATAGTTCCTTTTTCATACTGTATGTGGGATTTAACAGTCTCCACTGGTTATTTGTTCCAAACAACGATTACAAAATCAGCTTTTATTGGGGCCTGATAGGTGCAGGAAGACGTGCATGAAGATCTCGCATCTTAGTACATCGCCAGCGTGTACATGAAATAACTTTGGTGTGTATTTTAATTTTCATATAGGTCTGATAGAACACAGAACTTTATGTACAGCTTGTTTGGCACATATTTATTGTTACATTGAATGTGTTTTAAAGAAATTTTCCAGCTTTTTAAATAAAAGTGTACAATTTTATATGAATATACACCGTGCTTCTTGGTGATATTGGCCTCAATTTGGATGAATGGTTGTGTGGTTTTGAATCAGTTTAGTTTCCTTATGTAAGTGTTAAATTCTTTATACCCAAAGGTAAACTTTCTATTTTTGACTGGTTGACAGAATGCACCAACCCTTGCACTTTGGTGCAAGGGTGTGTGTTTGCGCAAAATCCACCAGCACTGGCTAAGAGAAAAACAGTGCCATATCTTAGTAGATATGGTGCGGTTTTTCTCTTATCCTTTGATGCAGCACAGAAAGAAACTTTGGTTGTTGCACAGCACTGCTCCCAAACTTCGTAAATCTGCCCCTTTGTGTTTATCTCCATCTCGGGCCTTGCTATTGTGCATAGAGTGCCAGGGGTGAAATGCATGTGTGCAGTGATTACAGCAGGTGTATCCTTAGTTGTGAGATCCTGCTTTCTTTTTTTACTACTGCCTCGTTTCCTACTACCATCAATGTGTGTGTGTGTGTGTATATGTATGTATGTGTATATATATATATATGTATATATATGTATGTATGTGTGTATATATATATATATATATATATATATATATATATATATATATACATATATATATATATAACATTCAGACACACATAATGCTGACAAACATGTATAGCGGACGTAGTCTGACCCAGGCAGCAGCTGCAAAGACATCCATAGACCCGTAAATGCCAAAGATGCTGACACATGTCATTTAATTTAATTTGGTCATTCATAAAATGCCACCTAGCTCAAAGACAACGGGTGCTCTTCAGGCAGTTGGAGAAATAATAAAAAAATAAGAAAAAAACACACAAAATTAAAATACAAGGGTAATGCCAAAAATTGAAGACTCCTTCTCGATGCCTCTTTTGTCTGCATGTGATGTTTTCCAATCGATGTGTTATTTTAAGTTGATGTCTCATCTTCACCACGTTGCATGTTCCTTGGAAAATCACCTCACCTCCCTTGGCCTCAATTCACACCTATTCAAAATGAACTGTCCCTAGAGTGATGCACTATAAAAACATGTACATGTATTAAGTTCACATTTGCTGAAAAGGTGATCTGTTTCTGACCCCAACAGCCCATTCTAAAACCTTTTCACAAAGCTCTGAGTGTGTATCCAGGTGAGAGCAGGTAAAAGCAGTTTACAGTTTTTGAATGAAAAAGCTGCTTCTGATAGTCATCACCGGCAGTGTCAATAGTGTCAAGTTGTTATCCGCCTCATAAAAACTATGTTGAATGTGCACATATTACTGCTATATCACAAATTAAGCACTGGGTGCAACCAACACTCTATACCCAATTCCCCCGCCTCTTTTGATGTGGCTAGGTTGGAAACATCTCCTGTCCCTCAAAACACCACTGTCTTCACCATATTTTGAGAAGGTGTAAAATAATTTTACTTAAAAACATAAAGTATGCAGAAGAAGAATACACTATTTGAAAGACAAACCGTCATAAAACAAGATGTGAGAATGCATTTTTAGGTCGAGCCTAGGCAGCGCGCATGCGCTGTCTGCAAGACCTGAAGTAAACAGTATAGCAAGAGTAATCCCGCCTGCTGCTTGCAATTGGTTCATGTATGCGTTACTTTGATTTCCGGGCTCCCTATTGGTTGCTGCTCCGATTCATCACTTCCGTTTTATCGGAAGCAGCACCGACCAACTACAGTTTTATTGCGCTGCAACTGTACGTATGTTATGTGTAGGGACTACTTTTCTTTCATCATGGCACCTAGCATGGCGCCTGGTCTCATCATTTTATTTCACCATGGCGCCCGCTTCATGGGACGCCATGCAAATAAGTGAAACATGAACGGGCGCCGTGCTTTATATTTTAGCGCGGCCCCTGCTTTCATAGTTATTCTTTTTATTTTATAATTATGGCGCCCGTAACTTCTGGTTCCGGCCACCACTCCACCTTGTTTCCCACCAGCCTCCACATCCTGTGTACTCGCTAAGCACTGGCAGCTCTGCTGTTTCAGGCCAGGGGGAAGAGGAGTTTGGCGCAAATCTAACAACCTCGCTGCACACGCAAGGGAGCCCCAGTCCTCTGTCAGCGTAAGGCCACATGATGCAGTCCCCTTCCAGGCCAAGCCGCCCACACATCCGGAAGTACCGGAGTACAGTGGTTTTGCTAGCTGTTGATCTGCTTCCATTCTGCGCTGGTGCTGTGGCCCCGAAAGCAGCAACGGAAGCAGGAGGCTTGGGCGAAGCTGCTCTCCGCTGCCCCTGCCATCGATGGGCTGAGCAGTCACCCGACAGCAGCAACGGAAGCAGGAGTCTTGGGTGGAGCTGCTCTCTGCGGACCATGCCATTCACTGGCAGAGCCGTTACCCGAGGCGCTTCGTCATGAGGAGGTGAGGGACCCATTGGTTAAAGGAGCGAAGCCAAGTGTCAGGCGGGGGATAAAGTAAACACAGCCCCGCCCCCCCTTGTCATGTTGTCTTCCCGTAGCTCGCGACCCCCCTCCATCCCCCCCCCACCCCCGAGAGTCCTGCCTTACGCTGCCTTCTAGTGCTGCGGGGCAGGGCTCGTGTGCCTCGTTCTCACAGGAGACCTGGGGGTGTGCAGAGCCAGGGTGACCTTTTTTTTTTTGTTTGTTTCAGTTTTATCGCACAAACTCGACACGTAGGTGTCCGAGCGCTTTACATGAGCACCAGTTGCTTGACAGATGGACACATTCCTTTTTAGGCACGGGTAGATTAAATGATTTGCCAGAATCATAGGATGTTTGAGCCTCCCGCCAGACTCTAACCTGGTTCCTCAGCTTCGAAGTCAGTCTCTCTAGCCGTTAAACCACATTCGTAACTTGCCAGTTACCATTTGACTATAGATGTAAAATCAAGCTCTAGCTCCAGTGTAAGAGATTTTTAAAGCAATCACTCATTAAAAACAGCTGAAAGTTGTGACTCAGATCGGTTTTTCTAATAATGATTATGAACCCTCATTCGATTGCTAAATACATTTTTTTTGCTCTCTTCGCTATGACGAAATGCCAATATCCCCTTGTAACACGATCTGTGTGAGTGGCACAGAAATCGCCTCCTCCCAAGATGACTGACTGAGGTGGCCGTCGAATGTTCTTTAATAGATTTGAATGGTGGCGGCCATCTTAAAGTGCCTGATTTTCATTTACTTTTAAAAGTTTTTTTTTTATTATGAATTGATTTCAATCTACTGTGCTTTGAAAAATAAGTGGTGACACGTAGTAAAAAGTGGTGGAAAGATAACATTTGCATCAGGCTTCCTATAACAACTTTACTTAGTTCTGTCCAGGTGGCAGATGCGAAGCAGTGTACCCATGACAGTCTTTCTTTTATGTCTATATCCCTCACACCAGTTCCTATTCCTCCTCTGGTTTCCTGGCTCCTTGGATGCCTGGTGTACCGCGCCACCTTTTACCTCCTCTGCATGTTCTAAAGTGTCCTCTGCTCGCTGTCCTGCATTCCGCCTAGTCTTTGCTGTGTCCAAAGCTCTGTAATAAAACATCTGGTGGTCATCCTGAGCGGGCCTGGCACTGGTAAAGGCTTCCAGTGTGAGAAAATAGTGGAGCTGAGTCTGAGAGGAGATGAGGTACATTTTCCACCCCATCCTAGCACAGCTACATGCTCTGGCACCCATTACTGCAGCACAGACATCCAAAAAGGAACATCTTTGGGCCGAGGGCCTCTTTCCCACCTATTAACCGCAATAGCTGCTACATCAGGCGAGGCTCTAATTTAAAGGCATCATTACTGGGAATAAAACATACATACTGGGCGCCTTTTTTTTTATTTCCTAAGGGTTAAGACCAAGAACTACATCTTTTCAACAAGGCACATATCGTCCATCCCTTCCAGTCATATATTATTTCAGAAATCCCCCCCCCCCACACCTTCCAGAGACACGCCACTATTACCATCGCCTTTATGCCAAACAGTCTAATGCATGTTTTCGCGACATACTCCGCCCTCCTTCAGTTTCTAGTGTTACTGCGTGGTCATCGGCATCCGTTGCTTTTTATTTTAAGTTCTTTTTATCAAATTGTTATCCTCATAACATTCTGGCGTGCACTGTGCGATCAGAAAGCTTTCTGTCGGCATTTGCGTCAGTGTTTTCTCACTCGCCTTTCAGTTCAAGCTCTCTAATGTCCCTCTGTAGCCCCCTTTCTTCCTAACCAGCAAGTGGGTGACTTCACTGTCGCTGTTTTGCTTTATTTGGTTTTATGAACCTGCTGCGCAATACCAGATAGTAGGAAAAAACATTTAATTTAGATAAAGCACAGGACGGTTAATCTTAAAACTCAAACTTAGTTCACCAATTCCAAAGTGAACTGCTTTACCAGTTACATTACTCCACTGAAAAAACCTAAGTAAAAAACATCATTTACAATGGCAATTGTTCTAACTTTCTCAAATGGAAGACCGATTGCATAGTAAATGCTTGTTTTTGTTTGTTAGAAAGAAACTGCTTTCTGGTCAAACTCCTTCATTCCAAAGCAGCCAGGAACACTTACTGTTAATTTTAGAAATTAAAAACGTTTTTACCTTGCAAGGCTTTTGAAACTAGCTATGCTACCTTCTGTTCCTGTACTTTATTTCAGTCCTTTTATCACAGTTGAAATAAAGCAAAAGCTGAGGAAAGATTTACAAGTTTGAACAAACAAAAAAGCATTTGAAATTTTGTAGATGAAGTGTAAACGCTACAAATGTCTCTGCGCGGCATCAAGAGGAAAGATGGGTGACCGCGCAAGCACGCTGCCTACAGGGAACTGTGCTCATGGTACCCCTCAGTTGTGCCTGCTCACATTCAATATTTGACTATGTAGTTGGACTTGGCAATCAGATCAGTAGGATCAGGCAAGGCTCAATGAAGAAAATGGTAACCCAAATAAGCAAACAAACCTTGCACTAGGTGGTGAAACAAGGGTGCTCCCTGGCTCTGTATAGATGTAATAAAAACATACATGTACGTAAACATATTAAGGTGGTTGTTATTCACAGTTTGAGAATGACTTGTAGCTTTATGGCAAAGAATTGTAACACTGATGCATGGTAAGAACCGTGGAGGCTTTGGTGACAGATGGTACATGAAAACTAAACGCCTGTGGATCCCCTTTCACTGTCACTCAGTGGATTTAAGAACACAAGGCTTATCGGAATACCATTCAATTCTTAATTGTGTCTGTGTTCTACTGCGGTTCGGATATTTAGAAAACTTAGTTATGCGTTTGACCGCAAAGCTATATTGACCACTCTAATCCACGCCACTGCATTCTGTGATGCTGCTGAATTCTGTGGTGCTGCTGAATTCTGTGGTGCTGCACTCTATGCCAGGCCACTCTATGCCAGGCCACTCTAACCTGCACCACTCTACACCACTGCACTCTGCCATTCTACTATACTCTGCACCACTGCACTCGACGCCACTGTATTATGCACCGCACTACTCCACTCTGCACCACCCCACTCTGCACTCTACGCCGCTGCCCTCTACTATGCAACACTCTAATCTGCGATTCTATGCCGCTGCACTCTACTCCACTGCACTCTACGCCACTATACTTTGCAACACAATGCCAGAGCACACTATACCATGCCACTCTGAGTCACTGCACTCTACTCTGCACCACTGTACTCAGTGCCACTGCACTCTACACCACTCTGACACCCTACTCTACAACACTGCACTCTCCAGCACTTCAATCTATGACACTGCACTCTACAGCACTATACTCTATTCTGCACCATTTGGGGCCACTCTACTCTGCACCACTCTATGCCACTGTACTCTACAATGCAAAACTCTTATCTGGTGCACTGCATTCTACAATGCTGCATTGTATGCCGCTGCACTCGACGCCACAGCACTCTACGCCAATATGCTTTGCAGCACTCTACTCCAATGCACTCTATACTAGTTGACTCTACTCTACGCCACTCCACTATACGCGACTCCATTCTGCCACTCCAATACACAACACTCTGTGCCACTTCGTTCTACAACACTCTACTCTTCTCCATTCCACTCTGACACTCCACTCTCCTCTATGCCACTAACGTTTAGCCATGCTGAACAGCAACCACTCTGGTCTACAACATGGCTAAAACACATTGCTAAAACACATTGGCAAAGCCAATAACTCTTGCATATTAGAGACCTATTGTCTTTGCAGGCCTTAAAATCATAAAAATGTTATCAGACCTGCAGGTCTAGTGACTCAATCTACTTGACTAAATTGTAATGCTCTTGACCCAGAAACTGGTTTCAGATTATGTGATACTGGGCAAACATTTTAAATCACAGCCGCCATTTTCTTCATTATCACATATGAGAGCACCTTCAAATAGGTGAGTTCAGCATGTCTATTGTACAAAAATCTCGTCTTTTTTTATTTAATAAACAACTTTTGCTCCATATATAGTACTAATCTAGCCACATATAGGATATACATGACCCCTGACTTGCCTCTTAGTTCATTAGCAGCATTGTCATCAGAACAGGGGCGGGAATTTTCCTTAAATTATGTTTAAAAACTATCACTTAAAAAAAATACATGGTAGGACACTGTCATTTGCAGTCAGCACGCTTTCCATTGAAATGGCCACAAGATTCCTACTGACATGCCGTTTTACTGATAAAACTATACAGTATACAAACAATGTTTGGAAATAGAGTTTCTGCAATTATTTGTCATTTGCACATCACCCAGTAAAGTGTTCGGATTTATTTTGCTCCTATTTAAATCTTTGTTTGCATCACGCTTCTGAATTACAAAAACAAATGTGCTTTCGCCATTCCCAATATATTCTGAAATATTTATACTATTAATTTACCAGCTATTTAAATGTTGTGCGTTGGGGGACTGACCTCCTACAGCCTTTTTTTTCACATTGATTGCCAGACAGCTCACTTGACAAAATCCTCTCACTGTAGTAAGAGAAAGAAAAGTAAACTGCATTTTTAAGGATAAAATAAGCAGTAATTAATAAAAAGACAAACTGACTTTTGACCTGTCCTTGGGCAGCAAATGTGTCAATTTAAAAACAATATTTAAAGGCATTTTTTATTGCTCTTTCACTTTCTGAATGAACCGAACACCTGTTCCTTTCCAGCTCAAGGTCGCTTGCCAAAACGGACCAGGTCTTAAAAATGGCTCGACCTGATAAAATCTGACTCGCCATACTGAGTGGGTGCGTAGATTGTTTGAATCCTGTCTTTGCCAATGCTTGTTATGAATTGGAACAGTGTGGCTCCTTTGTAAAGAATATAGGTTGCCTACATTAGTACACACTGATTATTTAATGACATGGCTCGCTACATCTGCTGGGTAGTATTTGTTTTCAATCGTAAATTTGTGACTCTCTAGGCCCAGAGCTAGTTTCCTGACCACTTCAGCCCTCAATCAGTCAAAGATTAGGGACAGTGGACTTTTTGAAAAGGTCCAACGTACGTGCCCTGATATACTGCAAAAAATGAGTACGAAGTTCCTTAAGGAACTTCGTACTCATTTTTTGCAGCACTTCAGCCCTCAGCCACACATTTCCAGAAGGAACAACATTTCCCTCTACGTAGAACTCACTTTGGAGATTTTCATAATGGTTAGAAATAAAATTGCCGAACAACTGTGGAGGTTTGGCGTTTGAAGATTCTGTCCGCGCTAGCAACCATTGTCCAGAAACAGCTGCTAAAGTTTCTATTGCAGCTAGCATTTGTTTTCAAAAGAAATTGTAGGAAGGACCATTGGAATTTTGTGAAAAGCGAAGACGAAATTATGCAGCACAGTTGGACAAATTGCAAGGCAAAGCAAGCAAATAATGTGGGATGTTATGCGATCAAAGGTAAATTATGCATCCTCTACCATGGCATCATCATTTATCTGTTATAACGTTTTGCACACTGTTACAACAAGCATTGGCATAGCCAATAGGTCTCGCCTTTGGGACCATATAAATGTTTTGCCAGAGCTATTGGCTTTGCCAATGGGTTTAAGCTATGTTGTAGAGCAGTCCGGCTGCTGTACAGCATGTTGAAAAGTTATAATAAAGTGACTGGGGTGAAAAGACGATATAGGGCAAAATGGAAACAGGGCACAATAAAGATAGAATGATGAAAAAGAGAAGTCCAAAAGAAGTCCAAGAGCTAACATTCTGGTGTGAAAGGTTTCTGGAGGCAGCAGTGTTTCGGCCTGTGTGCTGGTGCCTCCGCAAGGGGCACGGGGTGTCTGTGAAGAGAACAGAAACATTAGCTCAGGGCTGAGAGACAAGACTTTCCTTTGCGAGGCCCTGCCTTGGGTCTGGGCTCCGCTCCAGTTTTAGGCTGAATCCACGTCCAGTTTTTATTTCAGCCCGCCTATACTGAGGGGGAAAGCAATGTAAACTCCCCCAGAGTGCGCACAGGCTCCAGCTGTGATTTCCATGGGCTGGGGGTGGGACAGCGCATAGGGGAGGGTGGGGGCTGTCTCGCGCTGTGTGCGCCAGGAACTCCCTAAGCAGGAGTACCAGGCTCTGGGGCAGATAGAGTTCAAGATAAGCAGCCAAAATAAAGCGGCTGGTTTGTAAGACGGATCACGACGATAAGGCGCTTCTTGCTCAAATAGAAATTTGCTTTTATGCGTACTGCATGTGCATTTTTGTAACGGACATAAACAAATGTTAAATTCAGGAGAGTAGTCCAGATGGGTATTTTGTCCCCCGAACAGATTCGCACAACCTTCGCGTAACTTCCAGTTCAAAGCTATGAATCCTAGTAAGCTACCCTGCACATAGCACGAGTGAAAATAAATCACCATGGAAGACAGATGCCCTTGAAGTCACACTACTTCATTGGGAATACCAATACAAAATGAGCACGCCGCCTCCATGATGAATGTCACAGTAAACAGCCATCCGGTAACCCTCTGGTGTACTGGACCATTTTGGGCAGCAGGCAAGAGCGGATTGGGGGGAGAGGGGGAGAGTAAGCAGAGGGGAGAGCGGCAGGTCAGACCGGAAAAGAGAGGGCAGACAGAAAGAGAAGAGAGGGGAGCAGAGGGCAGCAGCGAAGAGTGAAGGGGGAGGGCTTGAGGGATAGGTACAGGGCAGAGGGAGGGACATGTGAAAGGGAAGGGAGAAAAGAGGCAGCGGGGAGATAGAAGGGGCGAGGGTACAGACAGAGGGGAATATATAGAGGGGCGGAGGCGAGTGTAGGAGAAAGAACAGGGAAAGGACTGAAGAGAGGGAAAGAACAGAGGGGACGCGAGAGATAAGAAAGGGGTACACAGGGTGGAGAGGGAATAGAGGGGGACAGCAGCGAAAGAAGCGAGATTAGAGGGAAGGAAGAAGGGGGGAGAGGGCTGGGGAAAAGTAGAGAGCAGGGGGACTCCAGAAACCGGGGTGAGGAGGGATGTGTGCACTCTGAGGAGAGAGGGCAAAGGAAGTGCGTAGAGGAGAAAGGAGAAATCTGAAAGAGGATGAGAGAGCGGGCGCTGTGATGAGAGATGAGAAGCGGAGACGAGGGTGGGGGGCAGAGAGGAGCGGATGAGGAGACAAAGTGCTGGTCTGAGTTGATGAATGAGTGCTAGCGCACATGGCGCGGGGTGGGGAGGATGCGGCATGTTACATTGAGATAAGGCATGTGTCATGCAGAAAGGTAAAGCGTAAGAAGAAGGCTTTGTATCTTCTTACTTGTTAAGAGGTGATTGAGAAATGCCTAGTTACAAGTTTAAAGTGGTAACGTAATGACAGGAGCATGGTGCCGTATTAGGTGTACACTGGAGTGCGCAAGTTGTAGCATCTCAGTAATTGAATCAAAATAAAGAAGGAAATGAAAAGGCCGCATTTAGAGCGCGCTAACTGTGAGTGCCAATTTTCACACAGCGCCGCTTCTGTAATACGCTGTATTTTATGAAAAAAGCGTTTGTTTATAGGGCGCGCACAGAGCATATCGGAAGGGAAAGAGAAGGCTGCATTTAGAGTGCACTAACTTTTAGTGCCAAAGTACACACGGCGCTGCCTCTGTAATACACTATATGTGCGTGTTTAAACATTGCTAGGGAGGTGAGGGAGGGTAAGCTGTGAGGGAGCGTGGCGCGGCCGCGAAAGAGCAGGCAAATGCACTCGTGCTTGTGCTGGCATCCGCCTTGCGGGAGCGAGCAGCGGCGGCGCGAGAGCCATATGTTGTCAATTACCACGCGCGCCGCTGCTCGCTCCCGCAAGGTGGATGCCAGCACAAGCACGAGTGTGTGGGGAAAAGGAGCAGACCGATGGCTAAAGGCCCTCCTAGAGCAGCGCATGCGCGCTGCCTAGGCGAGACCTAAAAAGGACTTTGTTCCTACAAAAGTACAATCATTTCTTAAAGAAAAATATAAACATTCAGCACAATATGCTCAAAATATTTATCACCAACAGTGAAAATGTGGTTTTGCTTGGAAGCACAAGCATAAAAGATGACAGATGTGTCCTTTCTACTTCCCAGGGCAAATCGATTGTGTAACATATTCTATCTTGTACTCGGCAACAATTAAGGCTACATGTAGAAATGTCTTGTAATTAAAGGTGTGGTGATTTATGTATTTGGGGAATCCTGTTAATGTTCTTAAACTTGTGTTCAGTTTTAGGTTTACTCGTGTTCACACCATTGAGCCTCTGAAAGCACCTCTTTTGTTAAATAACAATGCAGAACAGTATAATCCATTCTTATTTTATTATGTACATATCTCATCAGAACTCAGTTTAGTTTCCCTCAGCAGGCATCATGTTAGAGATTCACCTAATTTCCTTGTGCGCTCTGGAAGCAACACTGCATTATGATAGTCTGATGTAAGCTTGAAAGTGTGTGTGAATAGAGAAACAGAAAATGTTTTTTTATAAAGGATGAATTGATCTTTGGAGGCAGCAGATGCAGGTTCGTAATGAATGCTTTTATTTCCTGCACCCAGACCAAAGTAAAGCATCCCTTTTTTTTTTTTTTTTTTACAGAGCTTTATATAGCGCAAACTTGACCCGAATCGGGTATCAGAGCGCTTTACATAGCACCAGTTGCATTACATGAGGACACATTCATTTTTGTTAGGCACGGGGAGATTAAGTGATTTGCCCAGAATCACAGGATGTTCAGCGTCATTGCCGAGACTCGAACCCAGTTCCCCAGATTCGAGGTCGACCGCCCTAGCCGTTAGGCCAACTCCTCTCCCCAATTATTACATCTCTAGGGGATTTTTACTGTCTCTGGGCAAATTTGCACCTCTTTAAATTTCTGAATTCAATGATCAGAATCTAACAGTTGACAGTTTACAAATCATTCACAGTGTTCCAGGTGTGGGTTTCAAATTTTATGACCTCACAGTCGGGAGATTATTGATCTGTAACTGGACACCCTGTGCTCCTGCTTACAGGGGTGAGGCATACTATATGGCTTCCCCGCCAAGAGTCTCAAAGTACTTTCTGTGGATTTCTTTACTCCCACAGTTTGAGTACTCATGACGTAAAACCCACTGTTATAACATGCCTCCCATAAAAAGGATGTTCCTAATAAGGCAAGGAATCATTGCATTTTTATCACTATTGGCATGCTCACATGGCCTGAACCCATACACTAGATTGAATCGCTGCTCACCATTGCATAATCTACTATAACTGAACCATTCTTATCTCGGTAAAATGTAGACTTCATTGGTTGATCTAGCGAAGAGCAGACATTCAAATATTCCAGAAGGTACTTGTTCAAAACACAAGCTATATTCTACCAATTTCTGTCTTCTGTATGGTTTAGGAACTGGGAGCCTAATTTTCTGGTTAGTTACAGATGGACAGACTCTGGACACATGTACAATTGTGTAGTGTTAGTCACCCGTAAGAGTTAAGAAGACCCTTCAATGGATGTAGAAAATGTATATATGCTGTGTAACGATGACTGTCCAGTATTTATATGGACAGCGAATGAGGCTGCGGACGGCTTGGGTATGTCATATCCGCATGTTATGTTCTAACTTGGAGTCAGCTGGTGATGTGGAATATTGGGAGCACTGAAAGGTGGAGCAGGTTGGAGTTGAGTCAGGGATGACCTACAGATATGACCTAACATGCTAAACTGCCATTTAATAATGGGCCTCTTATGGCCATACCTATCTGACATACTTAACAAACTTTTTTTTTTTTTTTAAACTCTTTTTATTGAAAAATATAGGCATGTAAACAATTAGAACACAGCATTGTTCAGGTAGTCAGTAACACTCATCACAGTGAGACATCTAAAGCCCATTGTCACAATACAATATGGATGTCATCGGGAGTACCGTACTATCAAATCTTCAGCATTAGTATCGTCTCGGCTCCTCGGTGGTTCACATATATCCCCCCGGAATGTGTTCCATGGCCCCCATATGTGCGACCACTTCTTCGGACATCCCCTGGAGACATAAATGGGTATCTCGGTCACCATACACCAGTCCATATCCCTGGCCCAATCAGCAATCCGAGGCGGGTTCGGAGCCCTCCACAGTCGTGCAATATTCCGCTTGGCCACCATGAAACCCAAAGTGACCCAAATTCTTTCCTTGGCATTAAGGTCAGTAGGGTCCCATATGTTCAACAAAATCAATTTGATGTTGCATTGTATCTGTTGTCCCAATACCTCCTCCATCATGCGTACCACCCCCTCCCAGTATTTCTGAATTGTCGCACATTCCCAGAGAGTATGGATAAAGGTGCCCTCTTGCCCACTGTTAGACTTGGCATCTTTTGGCGTGTTTCCCCTGACTTTTTGCTTTCTGACCTCCCGGTTTTGACTCTGTTTTTGCTGGTGTGATGATTCTGCGCACTTTCCTCACTGCGGTCCAGTGGGAAAGTGCAAGTGCTCCTATATAAAATGTGTTATGGATTGGTGTTTCCATGATTGGCCTATTTGGTTTATGTGTCAGTCCCTTGTAAAGTGCACTGCGAGTGCCAGGGCCTATAGACCAAATGCTGTTGGTGGGCTGCAGCACTGGATTGTGCCACCCACGCAAACAGCCCGTAAAGTGTAACTCGGGCCTGCCATCGCAGAGCCTGTGCGCAGCCTAGGGCTGCCATGTCGACTTGGCAAGTGCACACACTTGCAAGTCCCTAAACCTTCCCTTTGCTACATGTTAGTCACCCCTAAGGTAGGCCCAAGGTACCCCTGTGGGCAGGGGTGCGTTGTACGCGAAAGGTAGGACATGCCCGGGTGTGTGCGGCATGTCCTGATAGTGAATTACAGCCTAGTTCGTTTTTCACTATTGCAAGGCTACCTGTTCCCCTAGGCTAGAACGGGCAGTTTTGATTATTACAGCTTATAATCCTAACTGACCCCGGGAACATGGTAGAAATTCGAGTTTAGTATGCCTGGACTCAGAATGATAAAATGCAGCTTTTAGTAAGGTTGGTTTTAACATTCTGTGTTTGAAAATACCACTTTTAGAAAGTGGGTATTTTCTTGCCTAACCATCCAAGCCTGCCTCTGCGAGGTTGTGTATTCCTTGTCTGGAATGTGAGTGACAGGGGCTGGGGGATGCCAGGAGACAGGGTGAGTCAGCGCAGGGCTGAATAGCCAGATCGACCTGTAGATGGGTGGGAGGGGTCGCACCTGGGCCCTGAATAGGACCGTGCCTTCCCTCCACAATGCTGGCTCCACCTCCTGTGGTGCGTCTGATGTCCCTGGCCCACTCACTGAAAGAAGGGACGGAGACTTGTCAACAAAGTGCTCCAGAACTGGTTTGGACTAGGCAAAGGCCTCTCTGCCTTCAGAGAACAAAGGAATTTGGGATATAAATATTGGGGCCCTGACCCCATGAATTTAGATCTCGCTGGAATCAAGGAACCTGCCAAGACGAAGAGCTGGAAGAGCTGCCAGGAGGAGTACTGCCCCTTTGCTGTGTTGTTGCTTTGTTGGGTTGGCCTGCAGCTGCTGCTTCTGCCTTGGGCAGTGAAAGGACTGGACTGAACTTTCTCCAAACTTGTGCTGAGTATCTCCAAGGGCCAGAAACCGAGCTGGCCTCCTGTTAAGAAGTCTCAGGGACCACAAAGACTTCACAAGCCTCTGGGTACCGCTTCTGGAACGCTGTTTGTTGCCACAGAGGAAGGGAACCGCAACCGACTCCGTCAACCGAATCCATTCCTGGCCGGTGACCTGTTTGCACCGCAGACCGCATCGCCCCGCTTCGCATCGCAACCCTGGTCTCACCGTGGGCGACGTCCGACGCCGCCAACATCGAGCCGCTGCTTGCACCGTGACCTGTGGGCACCGCAGTTCGCATCGCATCGCTTCACTGGGCCAGCCGGACCAGACCGACACTGTCGCTGCAACTGGCTCAAGAGTCGAGACCGCACCGCATTTGGGGCACCGCTCGCACGTCTGCGACGCACCGCTCCGACTCGCACCGCTGTCCGACGCCAGCTCCCGCACTCCGGCTAGGTCGCCTGCATCGCAACCTGTCAGCACCGCATCGAGCATCGTCTCGCCCTGCATCGCACGCCTTGGACTCACCGACTCCGTCTGCCCGACGCTCATCGAGCCGCTGCCTGCACCGCATCGAGGGACACCGCACCTTGCATCGCTCCGTCTTGCACCGCAACCGCGACGAACGCCGACCGGCTCGTACACTCCGTACCAGCCACAACGAGAAAAGGTACTGTGACCGAGTCTGTTCACGACTCTGCTGGCCCGTATCGACGCGGTCGGCTGGAACTGTTAGACTCTGTGGTTTTCAGCATCACGGTAGACTCGGACGGAGCTACCGACTCGTACGAACTTTGCTTTTGGTGCTATTCCTGCAAAGAAGAAGTTAACGTATCAAGTATTCATTCGTAAAGTATAGTATTGTGGATTTTTGTCGTAATTGGTCTTGTCTTGAGTATATAAAATATTGGTTATTTTTCTAAACTGGTGTGGTGTCCGTTTGTAGTGCTTACACTGTATTACTGTTGGTTATGTGCAAATGCTTTACACACTGCCTCTGAATTAAGCCTGACTGCTCGTGCCAAGCTACCACGAGGGTGAGCAGGGGTTACTTCACGAGTGTAACAACCCTTACCCTGACTAGGAAGAAGGGTCCCTACTTGGCCAAAGGTGCAAGCCCTTGCCAACTAGAGATCCCATTTCTAACATTGGTTGTCAGCGGTGAGGATAGGACTTGTGTTTGCACTTGACTTACAGTGATTGGTGTGCACTACTACCATATCGCAGACCATTACGTACCACATACTGGTTCTTTTTCTTTTGGCCTATTTTTGATCTTGCCAGTTTTCAACTCACGACTTTTGTCATGCCTGAATCAATTGCATCATCCGTTGCATCTCTGGAAGTTATCTTTGAGGAGGACAGGTTGGAATCCTACGCCGTAAAGGAGTTACAAGCGATTTGTAAAAACCTGAAAGTCCAAATTAAAGGCCTCACAAGGAAGGAGGAGCTACAGAAGGCGCTGAGGGCCTGGGTAGCAGCCAGACATGCCAATGGGCAGCCTGGTGATCTCAGTGAGGAGGCGGAGGAGCCTATTTCCAGGGTGGATGTGCTTTTGGGTAGGGGGAACCCGCCAGGTCAGGCAGCAGCAGTCTGTCCCCAGAGGAGCTGGAGGACAGGCGGGAGGCAAGGCAGTTCGAGCTGCAGAAGCTCAGGCTGGAGAGTGAGCGGGAGGAGAAGAGATTGGCCATAGAAGAGAGGAAGATGCTCTTAGAGCATGAGAGAGAACTGAAGGAGCTAGAACTTAGGAGTAAGTCAGGCTCAGATGGTGGCAGCAATTCGTCCAGAAAGGCAGACAGGATTGTGCACATTCCCAAGAACGTAGGCAAGGAGTTCAAGAAGGGGGATGACATACAACGGTGGTTCCAGGGTTATGAGGCAGCCATACACATGAATGGGGTCCCTGAGGAGAATTGGGGAGCAGGATTGTGGCCACTTTTCTCGGAAGAAGCAAGGGATGCTCTGATAGCTTTGGGTAAGGGGTATCACCTCACCTATGCTGACATGAAGGATGCCCTTCTCACGAAGTATGGTCTTACTCCTGAAAAGTACAGGGATCAGTTCAGGTCCAGTAAGAAGTCTGATGTCAACACTTGGTTGGAATGTGTGGATGTGTTCTGCAGGTCTCTGGATGGTTGGGTGAAGGGCAGTAGTGTAACAGATTTTCAGGGGCTCTACAACTTGATTGCATGGGAGCACTTGTCTAGTCTATGTTTTGCAGATCTGCGCCAGCACCTAGTTGATAGTAAGCTAACTGACCCCAGGAAGCTTGCTATGGAAGCGGACCGCTGGGTGAGTACCAGGGTCCACAAGAAAGCGTTTGGGGGAGACTCAGCCAAAGGTGGGCAGGGTCCCCAGCAGAAAGGTGGGGGGGACAAGGGTAAAGCACAGGAGTTCTCTAAAGGGCCCCAAACTAGTACCCAGGGTAAAGGTTCCCAGCCCCCGGTGATAAGAAGAAAGGGGTCTCTACAGGGAAGCCTGTTGAGACCGGCCCCGCAAGTGTTATGCATGTGACCAGGTAGGTCACTTTAAGGGGGACCCCAAGTGCCCGAAGGGGACACAGCCACCCACCGGTGGACCGTCCAAAGTGTTGGCTAGTGTAGCGCTTGGGGAGGAGGGGTGCCCACAGGAGGGTGGGGATACCGCAGAAATGACCCTTGTCTCACTCGGGGACAGTGAGATGGTCCCAGGAAACCAGGTGCCCCCTAACACAAAGAAATATAGCACCTGGGTGACCATTAATGGGAACAGGGTAGAGGCTCTCAGAGATACTGGAGCCAGTGTGACCTCAGTCCGGTGTCACCTGGTGTCTGAGAAGCAAGTAGTCCCAGGAGCATTCCACCAAGTAGTTGCTGTCGACAACTCAGAGCGCCAATGTATGGTGGCGCAGGTTCCCTTTGAATGGGGGGGTCTCAGGTCCCTTAAGGGTGGTTGTGAGCCCTACCATGCCTGTAGATTGTCTGCTAGGAAACGACCTGGAGCAGTCCTCATGGAAGGAGGTTGAGCTCAGGTCCCACTTGGAGATGCTTGGGTTGCCAGAGTGGGCATGCGTGTCTACTCGGTCAATGGCAGCCAGAGAGGGTGATCAAAAGGACTTGGAGCCTGAAACAGTGGCCCAAGTCCCTGCCAAGAGAAAGGGCAGGGGGCGCGGGAAACCGGCCCCCGAAGTTCCCACGGACCGGGAGGAGGCGGACCTCGAGGGGGACGCCCCGGTGCCTACAGGGGAGCAAGTAGCCGAACTGGGAGACATCTCTGAGCTGACCCATTGGCAGCAAGAAGGGGGTCCCACCAGGGAGGAGTTCTGCAGGGAGCAGAACGAGTGCCCTACTCTGGAGGGTCTGCGGCGGCAGGCTGCAGACCAGGCAGCTGGTAATCAGTCCGGGTCACATCTGATCTACTGGGAGAGTGGTCTCCTATACAGTGAGCCTAAGGTTGCTGAGCCTGGGTCAGCCCGTGTGCTGGTGGTACCCCAGCGCTTCAGGACCTTCCTACTGGGTCTGGCTCATGACGTGCCTTTGGCAGGACATTTGGGGCAGGACAAGACCTTTGACAGGCTTGTCACCCACTTCTTTTGGCCCCAAATGCGAAGGCAGTCAGATGCACACTGCAGGTCTTGCCAAACTTGCCAGGCAAGTGGTAAGAGTGGGAGGAAGGTCAAAGCTCCTCTCCAACCTTTTCCGGTTGTTGGAACACCCTTTGAAAGGGTAGGGATGGATATTGTGGGGCCACTGGATCCCAAGACAGCCATGGGCAACAGGTACATCCTGGTCTTGGTGGACCATGCCACCCGGTACCCGGAGGCAATCCCTCTCAGGACCACGACGGCGCCAGTGGTGGGCCGGGCGTTAATGGGGATCTTTTCCCGTGTGGGATTCCCCAGAGAGGTGGTTTCCGATAGGGGGACCAATTTCATATCGAAGTATATGACATCCCTGTGGAAGGAGTGTGGGGTAACCTACAAGTTCACCACTCCTTACCACCCACAAGGAAACGGTCTGGTGGAGAGATTCAACCAGACCTTGAAAGGCATGATCAAGGGTCTAACAGAACCCATGAGGCGTAAGTGGGACGTCCTCTTGCCATGCCTACTCTTTGCATACAGGGAGGTGTCTCAGAAGTCTCTTGGGTACAGCCCCTTTGAGCTCCTGTATGGCCACCCTGTCAGAGGACCTCTGAGTTTGGTTAAGGAAGGCTGGGAGGCAGCTCCCAGGAAAACTCCCCAGGATGTATTTAGCTACATGCTGGCCTTTAGAAACCAAACTGCCCGCTTCAGGAAACTCGCTCAGGCGAACCTAGAAGCAAGCCAGGAAGAAATGAAGAGATGGTATGACCAGAACGCCACTCTGGTCGAATTTCAACCTGGACAAAAAGTGTGGGTCATGGCCCCAGTAGCACCTTGTGCCTTGCAGGACAAGTGGACTGGGCCATATGAGGTAAAGGAGCGCAAAAGTGACGTCACCTACCTGGTGGATTTGCAGGCTCCAAGGAACCCTTTGAGGGTCCTTCACGTGAACCGCCTCAAGCCCCACTTCGAGAGGTCCGAAGTGAGTATGCTCTTGGCGACAGATGATGGGGTGGAAGAGGAGAGCGAGCCTCTCCCTGACCTCCTGTCTACCAAGGAGCATGATGGGTCAGTAGAAGGTGTGATCCTCTCCCCTACTCTGACTCAGGAGCAGCAGGGGGGCTGTCGCCAGTTGTTGGGACAGTTCGCCCCACTGTTCTCTCTGACCCCCGGTGTTACTCACTGGTGTACCCATGACGTGGACACCGGTGACAGCCATCCTGTGAAGCACAAGATTTACAGGTTGACTGACCGGGTCAGAGCCAGCATCAAGGAGGAGGAGGTCTCTAAGATGTTGGCGTTAGGGGTGATTGAGCCCTCCCACAGTCCTTGGGCCAGCCCAGTGGTCTTGGTCCCAAAGGCTGCGGCGCCCGGTGCCACTCCAGAACTCCGGTTTTGTGTGGACTACCGTGGGCTCAATGCCGTCACCAGGACTGACGCGCACCCCATCCCCAGAGCTGATGAGCTCATTGATCGGTTGGGAGCTGCCCGGTTCCTCAGCACGTTTGATTTAACGTCTGGGTACTGGCAGATTGCCTTAACCGATGGGGCCAAGGAGAGATCAGCATTCTCAACCCCAGAAGGTCATTACCAATTCCGGGTGATGCCCTTTGGGTTGAAGAATGCCCCTGCCACCTTTCAAAGGTTGGTCAATCAGGTGTTGGCCGGGCTGGAGGATTTCAGTGCCGCCTACCTGGATGACATTGCTGTGTTCAGTTCCAGCTGGGAAGAACATTTACAGCACCTTGAGAAAGTGTTGAGGGCTCTGCAAGGTGCAGGCCTCACGATCAAGGCCAGTAAGTGCCAGATCGGGCAGGGTTCTGTGGTGTACTTGGGACACCAAGTAGGAAGCGGCCAGGTGGCGCCCCTACAACCCAAGATTGACACCATTCTGGCTTGGGAGCCCCCCAAGACCCAGACAGAGGTGAGAGCCTTCTTAGGTCTCACCGGCTATTATAGGAGGTTTGTTAAGGGCTATGGCACCATCGTTGCCCCCTTAACAGAGCTGACCTCTAAGAGGCAGCCCAGGAAAGTGATCTGGACTGAGTCCTGCCAGAAAGCTTTTGATGCCCTGAAGGCAGCCATGTGCACGGCGCCCGTGCTCAAGGCACCTGACTTCTCCAAGGAATTCGTCGTGCAGACTGACGCTTCAGAGCATGGTGTGGGAGCGGTGCTCTCACAACTGAACGAAGAGGGCCTGGATCAGCCTGTAGTCTTCCTTAGCAGGAGACTACTTCCCAGGGAACAGAGGTGGAGTGCCATAGAAAGGGAAGCTTTTGCTGTGGTCTGGGCACTGAAGAAGTTGAGACCATACCTGTTTGGGACTCACTTCCGGGTTCAGACAGACCACAGGCCCCTCAGATGGTTGATGCAAATGAGGGGTGAGAATCCAAAACTGCTGAGGTGGTCCATCTCCCTACAGGGAATGGACTTTACGGTGGAGCACCGTCCTGGTACAGAACACGCCAACGCAGATGGTCTGTCCAGGTTCTTCCGCCTTAGTGAAGAGAACTCCAATGGGGTTGGGTAGTTCTCCCTACTTTCAGCTGGAGGGGACATGTGTTAGACTTGGCATCTTTTGGCGTGTTTCCCCTGACTTTTTGCTTTCTGACCTCCCGGTTTTGACTCTGTTTTTGCTGGTGTGATGATTCTGCGCACTTTCCTCACTGCGGTCCAGTGGGAAAGTGCAAGTGCTCCTATATAAAATGTGTTATGGATTGGTGTTTCCATGATTGGCCTATTTGGTTTATGTGTCAGTCCCTTGTAAAGTGCACTGCGAGTGCCAGGGCCTATAGACCAAATGCTGTTGGTGGGCTGCAGCACTGGATTGTGCCACCCACGCAAACAGCCCGTAAAGTGTAACTCGGGCCTGCCATCGCAGAGCCTGTGCGCAGCCTAGGGCTGCCATGTCGACTTGGCAAGTGCACACACTTGCAAGTCCCTAAACCTTCCCTTTGCTACATGTTAGTCACCCCTAAGGTAGGCCCAAGGTACCCCTGTGGGCAGGGTGCGTTGTACGCGAAAGGTAGGACATGCCCGGGTGTGTGCGGCATGTCCTGATAGTGAATTACAGCCTAGTTCGTTTTTCACTATTGCAAGGCTACCTGTTCCCCTAGGCCAGAACGGGCAGTTTTGATTATTACAGCTTATAATCCTAACTGACCCCGGGAACATGGTAGAAATTCGAGTTTAGTATGCCTGGACTCAGAATGATAAAATGCAGCTTTTAGTAAGGTTGGTTTTAACATTCTGTGTTTGAAAATACCACTTTTAGAAAGTGGGTATTTTCTTGCCTAACCATCCAAGCCTGCCTCTGCGAGGTTGTGTATTCCTTGTCTGGAATGTGAGTGACAGGGGCTGGGGGATGCCAGGAGACAGGGTGAGTCAGCGCAGGGCTGAATAGCCAGATCGACCTGTAGATGGGTGGGAGGGGTCGCACCTGGGCCCTGAATAGGACAGTGCCTTCCCTCCACAATGCTGGCTCCACCTCCTGTGGTGCGTCTGATGTCCCTGGCCCACTCACTGAAAGAAGGGACGGAGACTTGTCAACAAAGTGCTCCAGAACTGGTTTGGACTAGGCAAAGGCCTCTCTGCCTTCAGAGAACAAAGGAATTTGGGATATAAATATTGGGGCCCTGACCCCATGAATTTAGATCTCGCTGGAATCAAGGAACCTGCCAAGACGAAGAGCTGGAAGAGCTGCCAGGAGGAGTACTGCCCCTTTGCTGTGTTGTTGCTTTGTTGGGTTGGCCTGCAGCTGCTGCTTCTGCCTTGGGCAGTGAAAGGACTGGACTGAACTTTCTCCAAACTTGTGCTGAGTATCTCCAAGGGCCAGAAACCGAGCTGGCCTCCTGTTAAGAAGTCTCAGGGACCACAAAGACTTCACAAGCCTCTGGGTACCGCTTCTGGAACGCTGTTTCAGTTGCCACAGAGGAAGGGAACCGCAACCGACTCCGTCAACCGAATCCATTCCTGGCCGGTGACCTGTTTGCACCGCAGACCGCATCGCCCCGCTTCGCATCGCAACCCTGGTCTCACCGTGGGCGACGTCCGACGCCGCCAACATCGAGCCGCTGCTTGCACCGTGACCTGTGGGCACCGCAGTTCGCATCGCATCGCTTCACTGGGCCAGCCGGACCAGACCGACACTGTCGCTGCAACTGGCTCAAGAGTCGAGACCGCACCGCATTTGGGGCACCGCTCGCACGTCTGCGACGCACCGCTCCGACTCGCACCGCTGTCCGACGCCAGCTCCCGCACTCCGGCTAGGTCGCCTGCATCGCAACCTGTCAGCACCGCATCGAGCATCGTCTCGCCCTGCATCGCACGCCTTGGACTCACCGACTCCGTCTGCCCGACGCTCATCGAGCCGCTGCCTGCACCGCATCGAGGGACACCGCACCTTGCATCGCTCCGTCTTGCACCGCAACCGCGACGAACGCCGACCGGCTCGTACACTCCGTACCAGCCACAACGAGAAAAGGTACTGTGACCGAGTCTGTTCACGACTCTGCTGGCCCGTATCGACGCGGTCGGCTGGAACTGTTAGACTCTGTGGTTTTCAGCATCACGGTAGACTCGGACGGAGCTACCGACTCGTACGAACTTTGCTTTTGGTGCTATTCCTGCAAAGAAGAAGTTAACGTATCAAGTATTCATTCGTAAAGTATAGTATTGTGGATTTTTGTCGTAATTGGTCTTGTCTTGAGTATATAAAATATTGGTTATTTTTCTAAACTGGTGTGGTGTCCGTTTGTAGTGCTTACACTGTATTACTGTTGGTTATGTGCAAATGCTTTACACACTGCCTCTGAATTAAGCCTGACTGCTCGTTCCAAGCTACCACGAGGGTGAGCAGGGGTTACTTCACGAGTGTAACAACCCTTACCCTGACTAGGAAGAAGGGTCCCCACTTGGACAAAGGTGCAAGCCCTTGCCAACTAGAGATCCCATTTCTAACACCCACATTGTCGTTCACAGCCACTATCTTGGGCATAGCCCATATGGACCAATGAGGGTCCCGACAGATACGTCCTATGGAGGATATGTAGTTGGACCAATCGGAGTCTAGAGGAAATGGCAACCTCACGGGGAGAAGCCACCGCAGCCCGCCACTCCTCATCCTCCAAACCAGCTACATCATGGTCCCATTTACCTTTCAGGCGGGTCAGGGGATCGGTCATGTTGTTAATAAGTTTCTTATATATAAGAGATATGGCTTTTTCGGGCAAGTCGCCATCTAGGACCCTGTCCTCCAGAGGGGAGGAAACAGGGAGGACAGTACCTTTTGGGAGAACAGCGAGCAGGGCGTGCCTAATTTGGAGATATCGAAACTGTTCGGATTTGGCCATTTCATAATCTTGCTGTAATCGGGAAAAGGGTATGACTTCGCCCGATTTCCAAAGGTCCCCCACTCTGGAAATACCAATGATATCCCATTTATCGAAACCCAGGGAACGAGACAGCCGACCCAGCTGGTCACAATGCCAGATCGGCGTAGCTTGAGTGAGTTTGCCCTCCCAACCCAGGCTTCTAGTAGCGTCCTTCCAGACTTGCACGGCATGTTTGGTCGGGCCGGACAAGACAGGTTTCAGAGACTTCATGTACAACGCTCCCTCAAAACTACCCCCCGGGAGGAGCCAACGGTCGATCCGAAAAGCCGGGTCATCTTGCCGTCTATAACTGCATTGGTTGATGGCAGCGAGCTGTGAGGCCCAATAATATCTTTTCATGTCTGGGAGCCCGATGCCCCCATCAAACCACCCCAGTGTAAGTTTGTGGGTCGCGATGCAGGGGGGTTTACCCTCCCATAGCAGATCTCGCACGGTACTTTCAAGGTTCCTAAAGTACGATGCCGTGACCGGAAGAGGTGTATTCTGTAGCGCGTACAAGAGTCGGGGGAGGGACATCATCTTAAACGGGGCCGCACGTCCCAGGAGAGTTAAGGGGAGCGATTTCCAGTGCTGGACATCAGATTTGAGACGTTCCAATGGGGGCCGAAGGTTAGTGTCATAGAATCGAGAAGTCTTTGGATACCCAGATTCCCAGATACTTAAAGCCTTCCACGGCCTCCGTCAGCTGGCAACCCCGAGGAAGCCGAGGCCGCTGCCCACTAAGAACGTAGAGCACCGATTTGGACCAATTGATCATATATCCTGCGAACCTACCAAAAATATGTCCATTACCACATTAAGAGACGCTGGCGGGGAGGCCAAATAAAGCAGGATGTCGTCAGCGTATAGTGATATGCGGTCCCCCCACCCAAATGTCCATTTGAGGCCCGTGATGGCGGGGGTTTGACGGATCCACGCCGCCAGAGGTTCCAAGGCTAAGGCGAAGAGGAGCGGTGACGGGGCAGCCTTGCCTGGTGCCCCTACCAAGAGAAAAGATAGGGGATTTCCGGTTGTTGACGACCACCTGTGCCAACGGTTGACAATATAGTAGGCGCACCCATTTAATAAATTCTGGGCCAAATCCTAGTTTGTGAAGCACAGCAAACATGTAGGGCCATTCAATAGTGCCAAAAGCCGAGGTGGCGTCCAGGGATACCACCACGGCATCTTCTCTGATCGTATCCGCCCTGCTAAGTACTCCGTGTAGTCGACGGAGGTTAAGAGATGTATTTCTTGCCGGCATAAACCCGGACTGGTCCGGGTGTATCAGGCGGGTAAGGACTTGTAACAGACGAGTGGCAAGGACTTTCGCAAGGATTTTGGCTTCGCAATTAAGCAACGAGATGGGCCTATATGAAGAACACAGGTCAGCGGGCTTACCTGCTTTGTGGATGACAATGATGTTAGCTAGTCTATGATCCTCGGGAAGAACCCCTAACTCTTTACTTTCTCGATACATGTCTGTGAGTCATGTTCGCCGTTATCTTAAATAATTCTATGGGGATCCCATTAGGGCCCGACGCTTTCCCCCCGCGCAGATCATGCATGGCTTTCTCTACTTCAGTTACTGTGATGTCTCGATCCAGGTCGGAGCACTCCTCCATGGTAAGAACTGGCATTCGAATATCACGTAGGAGAGATGAAGCCTCCTCCTCTGAGTAGGTCGTGCGGGAGGTATACAGGGAGTGGTAGTATATACTGAATGCATCCGCAATGTCTTGCGGAGCAGTTATACGGGAATGTGGGTCAGTGGCAATTTCAACCACAACGCGCCGTGCCCCATCTCCACGGTCTAACCAGGCCAGTAACTTGCCTGCTTTATCGCCCACGTCATAGATCCTGCTAAGAGTAGCCCTATATTGTGCCTTGGCCGCGTCTGTGGCTATGTCAGAGAACTCTTTGATCTTAATATGGAGCCTCTGACGCACTTCCTCCGAGTCCTGCAATCGGACTGCACGTTCCAGATCTAGGATCTCGCCCTCTAAACGTACCATACCAGCTGTCCTCTCTTTGTGCTGCCCAGCAATTTGTCCCAACACAACCCCCCCGAATAACAGTCTTATAGGCTTCCCAAAGTGTAACGGATGAGCTAACCAATCCCAAGTTTTCTTGAAAATACAGGTCAGATTCACTCAGAACCTTCTCCCTGACAGAGGGGGTCGTGAGATACCATGAGTTAATCGGCGCCACTCGGCCGATCGTGGGTTCCCCTACTTCCAACCTGCACTGAACAGGAGAATGATCCGAAATCCCCCTGGCCAAGTGTTGTATATCTTTGCCAGTGTGGAGGTGGTGTGTGAGTGTGAGCACGTAGTCTATACGTGACATGCTGCGATGGGGACCCGAAAGATGTGTGTATTGGAGCTCCCTGAGGTGCAGGCATCTCCAAATATCCACAAGGCCCATAGCACCCAAAAAACTATGGATTCGTTTGCGAGAGAGCGGCAGGTCTTTTTGGGGCCAGCGGTCCAGGGTGTCAGAGACGATGGAGTTAAAATCGCCCCCGATCAATAATCTCCCTTCCGGCAATCCCAGGAGAAGATCGCCGAGATCAATAAAGGCTTGTGTATGTAGGCCTGGTGGAATGTACACTGAGACCAAATTGAGGGTGGTTCCCTCCCAAATCCCAGAAAGAGCTACGAATCTACCCAGTGGGTCCGTACGGACCACGTTCACAGTCAAGGGGAACGATTTACGGACTAGGATGCCCACCCCCCGGGAACCCGAACCAAAAGCAGAGTGAGCTGCCAACTGGAAACCCCACCGTGACAGGGCCTTACAACCATTACCCAACAAGTGGGTCTCCTGTAGGAAAACGACATCTGGCGAGTGCCTTTTCAGGAATTGGAGAACCACCCCTCTCTTGATTTTGTCCCCTAGACCATTTGCGTTCCAGGAGAGCAAGTTGAGTTTCTGTCTATTCATAGTAACCATCACTCGGTTTTAAAGAAGTGAGGCGATCCAGAGAAAAGCATGTCAAGGGGCAGAAGGGGAGAGACTCCGATACATCCCTTAGCACATCCCTTAGCACTGTCATCAATGAGAACATCACGAACACCGAACCTGCTGTTAGATGCACCTGAGACCAATCAAATTTGTCATGCCTAAAAAAGAACAATACCATAACACAAATACAATCCCCCCCACCCACCCCACAGACCTGAAAAACCTTTCCCCGAACCCCCCTCCCCGCCTCCCTGCTCGGCGGTGACAAAACCTCCCGCCCCCCAAACTAGCAGAGTGCCTATCGCCCACCCTCCCAAAGACTTAAGGGTTCGTGTAGCCTAACCGAGCACCCGTCCCTGAAAAATTGTCAGACAATAACATAACTTGGATATGCTAAGAGCAACAGCAGGGACCTAAAATACACCTGATAACGCCCACATGAGTGGCAGGGGATCAAGCAAGTCGTGAAGAGACCAGTTCGACAAAGTTCTCTATAAAAGTCTGACTCAATACGAAAAGAAGTCTGGTGCATTTGGAGGAGTCGACACTATACCCACAGCCCTCAGTCATTGATGAACCCTTCCACCCCCAAAGGGGGGAAACTTACAGACCAGTTATCCGATGCCACCCGCCACTTCATCCAGGTCTTGTGGGGGCGAGCCGCTGC
This sequence comes from Calotriton arnoldi, assembly GCA_963921515.1. Lineage (NCBI taxonomy): Eukaryota > Metazoa > Chordata > Amphibia > Caudata > Salamandridae > Calotriton > Calotriton arnoldi. The sequence continues at coordinate 2,042,216 of CAWUFW010001232.1, forward strand.
CAGAGACCCGGGCGTCTCCGTCCATCCTCGCACCTCGGGTATGGTTGTTTTGGCGGCCCGCTGTACGCCAACCGTCCAGCCAGTCCCAGACCTCCCCCGGGGTGGTAAAGAACCTGGATTTCCCCTCCGATTCCACCCTCAGTTTGGCCGGAAACATCATAGCATATTTCAATTCCCTGTCACGAAGCGCTTTTTTCACTTCCAGGAAGCTGCGTCTTTGTTGCTGTACCTTGAGGGTGAAGTCCGGGAAGAAAGTGATGCGGCTGTTCTGATACTCCACCGGCGGGGCTGAGCGGGCACTCTGCAGGATAACATCCCTGTCACGGAAATTGAAGATCCTGGCAAGAAGTGGTCGTGGGGGAGCTCCAGGTCTCGGCCGGCCACCAGGCACCCGGTGCGCCCGTTCCACCGAAAAGAAGTTGGAGAGCCCTTTCGGCTTAAGGTAAGTGGTGATCAGTTCTTCCACGAAGAGGTCCGCCGATGGTCCTTCCGCTCGTTCCGGCACCCCAATTATTCGGACGTTATTGCGTCTGGAGCGCCCCTCGTAGTCGTCAAACTGCGCTTCTAATTTCGTGGCGTGTGTCTGCATTTCTTCCGTCTTCCTCTGTAGTGTGGATGTGTCCTCAACCAGAGAGTTTGCTTTAATTTCAACGTCTTTCAATCGCGAATTCATCGAGCACATATCCGCCCGAATAAGGGACACTTCAGTGGATACCGTGTCAATGCGCGTTTCCAATGACGTGCGGACGGTTGTGATGGCTTCAAGGATATCCTGCAGCGTCAGCTCCTTCTGTTTCCCACGAGGCTCGGATTTGTCCATTGCGGTCGACCCTCCTTTGGGGCTCGCTCCGGGGCCCCCCTCCCATGCGTATTTTGTTAATTTGGCCTGGAGGGCTGATTTCGAGCTGCGGCCCCCTGCCATGGTGTATACGGGTCCCGCCGGACGCGGTGCAAGTCCAGTAGGGCCAGAAGGTTGGGTCCTATGGGAGCCAGGCAGCGACGTGTGGATCTCTTATGGTGGGGCCCGATATAACAGGGTCGCGCTGAAGCGCTGCGAGCCCAGCGCCAGCGTCACGGTGTGGCCCCACACAGGCAGAAATAAACGGCGTTATACGCGAGGCCAGCGCCACCGCACACAGACCCCCCGGGCAGCGGGGCCCGCCTCACCCCAGCAGTGCACGGTTGATATTTGCCTCGGGCGCAATATGGCCGCCAGGCGCCTCAAGCACCACTGCCAGTCACCAACAGGCCGAGTCCGATCTGCGGCGCAGGCCGCTGCCCACAGGCCCAGCTATGCAGTTTCCCGCTGGGCCCTTCGCAGCGGGCACAGCGTCACAAAAGGTCTAAAGCTGTGGTGCAAAGCGGGCGCTGCACCGGGGTTCATTGCAGGCAGTGTAGGGCAGGGCTCTGGACTCCCCCTCCAGCGCGGTGTTTCGCCCTCAGCGGGCTGCCTCACTCGGTTCCAGGCCCCGTCACTGCCGAGTCTCCTCACCTGCAACCGAGATTTGAGTGGCGAAATTCAGGGCAGGTCTTTAATTCCGCTCCCTGACGGGCACACAGCGCTGGTCCAGACAGCAAAGTCCCCGATGGTGGAACAAACTTTTTTATGCCCGCATGCATAGGCTTGTTAAGAGTTTAGTAAGGGGGTTTTCAAAGTGCTACCAGAGGCTTTTGCTGGCGACCAACTTGCGTTCACGCGAGCGTGAACGCGCGCAGCCGCCATCTGTCTTTTCTCCGTCACGGGTAATTAAGTGCATCGCGATCGCGATCACTTTAACTTTCGGCGCCCGAGCGGCCAATGCTTTTCGCGTGCGCTTGTTTGAGTCTGTGTTACAGTAAACACACAGTGCTGGAACCCAGCGGCGCATCCCCTCTCCCACCGCACCGAGGGCTGCACCACCCTTCTTTACTAGAAGTGGCACAAATGGAAATTGCCCGTACTGTCTCAGGGGACGAGTCGGTGTCAGCTCTCTCCTAGAGGGAGCTCTCGCATGAGACAGCCGGACTCAGAGACGTGGGGTGAGGAGAGACAGACACGCCCCCCTTTAATTTGGCAGTTTTTTCCGCTGTCTGACAACGCGGGCCTATAATGAGCACACAAGGGCCTCGTGGGCATCACGCCCTCAAACCCACACTGCGAGCAACTTCCTGACCGCGGTCTCTCGAGGATCGACGGTAAATCCTACGTTTGACTTTCAGTGAAACTTAAAATCCTTGCACAAGCTTTCCTATACTGCCACTGGTGCAGCAATTTTACACCAATATTTACACGGACCAACACGTGAAAGTGTGATAGTGATCTTTAGATCGAGAATGGGGAGTGGGTGCCCTGCTGTGCTGGGCAAGCAGGCGGGCTCGCACATCAAGCCAGTGACTGGCCTCGTCCTTCTGAACACAATATTTACAGGTTGTTAAAGTTGGAATGCGACATGTGTACGTGCTGACATGCCTTGCTTTCATATAAATAGACATATCACTGCTAAATATAGTGATGTAATCTTTCTTTAAATAACCTCTCAACTGTTTCCTACAAGATGCCCGAATCTCCAGCCAGGAGAGGAGCAGCGCCTAAAACTGAAAAGGTTTGTGGCGCTACCAGCGCCTCCTTTCATCCAATGAGCCCAAGCCTTCAATTTACGGTCAAGAGGACAGGACACTGGTTCCCTTAGACTTGAGGTTTGTTTGGAAAGAATGCAACAGAAATATGAAATTATAAATGTGTACCAGGCCACGTTGCAATAAATGTACATATTTAAACTCAACCCACACAAGGAAATGAAATGCATATATGTTCTGCAACGAGAGAGTGCTACCACAGAGGCCAAGCAGCTTCGAGCCGCCTTGTAGACGCTGATGTGCAGGAATATATTACCAGCCCCTCACAGCAGGGCCCGGGTAATTGGCAGTTATGTTTTACCTCCTGCAGACTAGTAATGGTTAAAAAATGGTGTTCATACAATTTAGAAAGTAAAAAAGTGTCTTCGTTTAGCCCACTCTGACGAAACGAGATGAAAGGAGAAATGGGCAGGTAGAAGTTTAAAGCACCGCGAGGGGTTGAAAGGTGAAACATTGAACCCCATGAATATTCCGTGTTTTCGGAGGACACGCCTTTCAGCATGGGTTCACGTGTGCAGAAGGGCCACCACTACCCCCAGTCTGTGTTGGGCTTGCTTCAAAGGTTCATTTAATATATCTACTGACACCTGCCAGGTCCGGGCATCACTCAAATCCCAATTGCTACAAAGCAGACAGTGCAGCGGGGCGATGACGCAGGTAGTTGGGAAGTGGCGCGGTGTCTCGAGGCTTTGAAAAGGCTATACAACGCACATTACACATGTTTAACATGTTTAAAGTCTATTTCCAGGTATTTAAATGGCTGTATTAGGACCGGTGGTCTTAAGGTGTCAGGTGGCGTGTGCATGGGGGGCACGAGGAGGGGGTCAAAGGTCACTTTCTGCTATTATATTTTAATTTTAAAAGGGGAGGTTCTCTGTCTCTTAGCCATCCACCCCAGACACCAGAGCCCCCATAGAAAGGCGAGTGTCTTCAGACCAGAAGCTTACGAACATCTCTCAGCAGGCTTTGGCACCACATATACACGCAGCAGGGTATGACAATAAAAAATAGATCACAGCAGTAAGTAGTGAGCAAGCCTTCCTAGCATCTCGGGGTTTGAAAACATGTATTGATTATAGCGACAGAATAGAAGGTTTTCTTTATAGAGACATGGAAAGAACCCCCCCCCCCCCCCCCAGGCTCGAGCCCCCCATGGACTGATTTAATTAGAAGTGACGGTTCGTTGTGAGGTTTGGAGGTTAGAATGGGGGTTTTTGTGTTTAGTCAGGAAATGGCGCTCAGACTTTTGCGTGTGCTATCGACGGACCTTTAGTAGTGCGGTGCTGCCAGGTCAGGGGAATAACCCGATAACCCCTGGGGAATCTGTGAATCAAGGGATCCACAAGTTATAAAGTGAGCGTAGTCCTGGGCACACGCGGTGAGGGTATTAGTAATATAATTTGTAGAATTGATGCGTTATTCAAATACAATGGTCAACATCAGTATTTGTCCAAATAGGTATTTTATTATTTTAACAACAACTGTGTTGAATATAGTGAACCAGCCGACACGTGTTTCGTCACTGGGAAAGGTCCCGTGACTCATCAGGGCTGGGAAGGATACAAAAAATAAAATAAATAATAAGTGGGGAGAACAACGATGCAACAACGGGTACCTAGTCTGTGCTAGACACGTTATCCAAGTGGAAAGGGATCACCCGAAGTGACTGTTGGGAACATAAACAACTGTAGGTGACCAATATGGTGTTTGGTGACACTCGTGAAGGTGCCGCTGTTCATGGGACAAGATTCTGGGTGAGAATGCAGGAAACATTTCAAATTATAGTGACAGGTGTGACGGTGCCGCTTTCATGTACAGTAGAAAACATGAGAAAAACGCGGGAAAACTGGTACATGGTGTGAGTGAACAGTGCAAGAGATGAAGAGAAGATATGTGAGGACTAAGAAGGGCTAGAAAAAGAGAAAGGGAAGAAGAGGCGGGTGAACTAGAGAATCTGAGCTGTGGAACTATTAGAAGAGTACTGGAGAAAGAGGGGAGGGGACACAAGAAGAATGTGATAAGTACAGAGGTCAAGACACAGGAAGCGAGGGAAAGGAAGCAATGAGAGCGTGGGTAAACTAAAAACCATGATCATAAACTACTGAATGAAAACTGAAGATAGAAGGGGAGAAAACACAAATGTAGGGTGAAAAGTAAGGTCGAGGCACAGGTAACAAGAGAAAGGAAACCGCTGAGTGTGCTTACCCGAGGACCGGATGAGAATACAGCAACCCTGTAGGGGTTAACTCGAGATCGGGAGTAACAAAATATGGTGCAGAAGAGGCGCTGCGCTGGCATCGAGGATGCAGCGAGGAGGGAAACCGCTGAGGAAAAAGGGCAGGAATGAGGGTGAAGAGAAAGGAGAAAGGAAAAACCAGAATGGCTAAGAACATAAGCGTGGTGGGGAGGTCTTACCGGGTGGTGGTCTCCCTCTGTTGACAAGCGTGATCGCACTGGGGCGGGTATGCCACGGCAATCGTGAAAGGCAGGAAATGGGTAGCGAAAGGAGGCTGTCCAGTGTCCGGCTCAGTAGATGCGGTACCAAGCGACGCAGGCGAGGTACAGGTTAGGCTATAAAGGAGGACAGGGAGGGGAGGTTACAAGGAACGTGGATAAGTGGGCGGAAAAGTGGAGAGAGGAAAGGAAAAGGAAAGAAACTTACCCGGGTACGGGAAGTTGAGTACTATCAAGGGTATCAAGGGTTGTAGAAAGCTGTGTAAAGCAGACGCCTGTCTGAGGAAAAACAGAGGCAAAGGACACTATAATACTGAGGGATGTCAAGGAAACGGGGGTGGAGGAGACAGGTACAGGACAACCACAACTAATACCTGGGGTCCGGATCGGAGAGCTGCGAGGACAACTGGAGCCGAGGAAACCGAGTAGAAAGGAAAAGGGAAACGAAAGAGCTATATCCGGAATAGATATAGAAGACTAGACCGAGAGCATAAGGATGATCCGGCCGAGCGGTCGCCATATTGGAAAACTCGGGAGTATGTCGAAAGTAATGCGCATGCGCGGAGGACGTTACACTGTTAGTGAGGCACCCGCAGCCTCGGGAAACTCGCACAAGGGTAAGGACAAGAAGCGGAAAGAGTGGACAGAGGTGCGTGTCAGTGAACAAGCATACAACTGAAGGAAAAACAAATACGAACGGATGTGACAATGATAAAGATGTTGAATACATCATAAATTAATGTTGTGACAGATACATGTGAAAGAATGCAAAGGGGAAATCCCTGTAACAAAGTGTTAGGTATACTGAGTCATATAGGCAATGCAATGAGAAAATGCGGTAACAAAAGTCAAAAATTACATGAACCTAAATCATGGGAGGGTAAGTCAATAGAGAGATATTGGCACATGAAAAGGAGTAGAGAAAGGACATGCAAATATTGCTGAATAAAGCAATATTTGCATCCCTTTATTCAGCAACAGTCACTTCGGGTGATCCCTTTCCACTTGGATAACGTGTCTAGCACAGACTAGGTACCCGTTGTTGCATCGTTGTGAGGTTTGTGTGTTTTAAAGCAGCACTAAAGCTGTGTGACAGCTGATATTAAACAATCTACCTTCCTTTACAGGGAAGGCTTTAAATAGGCTATTAAATACAGCGAGAAGCCCCCCTCCCCCACACTCCCGCCCCCACCGAGGTTCTGTGCCTTCCTTTTGTGATTCGTCATTGATTCATGCACTTAGCTCGGTACAGAACAAGGTGTTGCAGTGTTGTAACTGCAAGACACCCACTGGTGTGAACACACGCATAGCACGCCTCAGATGGCACACGCATGTACACACACACACACACACACACACACACACAAACACACATATACACACACACACCACAGCATCACTAAGCACCACCTCAACATCACTCAACACCACCTCAGCATCACTAAGCACCACCTCAACATTAGAATAGGCAGGAAGAAGTTGCCAACATTGCAACGACAAAAAAAACGACAAGACCTTTCTTATGTTTATTCTTTTTTAATTGGGTCATTCAGTTGTAAATAATGTCGTCTTAGTTATATATAAAGTAACAAAAATGCTTATGTCTTTTAATATAACTTTTCAACATGCTGCACAGCAGCCACAATGCTCTTAAAAACATTGGCAAAACCAATACCTCTGGCTAAACACATATACGGTCCCAAAGGCGAGACCTATTGGCTATGCCAATGCTTGTTTGTTCATGCTCCCAAAGTCTTGCTTTTTTGACAATCAACTGACCAAAAATGAGTAGCCATGGCTGCATTTATTATTATTAACATGACCCCCTGATGTGTGCTTTTGGATGCTCCCTTTTTTGCATAGTGGTTGGAATATATAACTATTAATTACCATTTGCTTGCTTCAGGTTTCTCTCCCAGCAGAGAATGTTAAACTGACAAATAAAATCCACATGGTCACTATTGTCATGATGTCTGTGCTGTCGCTCCTGTGTTTCAGGAAAGAATTCGCCTAATTGTGGTAATAGAAATCCTCATTGTTTGACAAGCTGATTTATCAGGCTTCTCACCTGCTTTTGCTCCTTTGTTTTTAGGTCGAGCCTAGTGCAGCGCGCATGCGTTGCTCTAGGAGATGACCTTTAGAAATCGGTCAGCTCTTTTCAAGCACTCGTGCTTGTGCTGGCATCCACCTTGCGGGAGCGAGCAGCGGCGCGCAGGGGCCATCTGTTTGCAATTAGCGTGGCCGCGCGCGCGTCTGCACTTTTCAAGCACTCGCTCCCCTGCCTGTCTCACCCTCGCCCTCCCTTGTTTATTATTTATTTCCTCTTACTTGGCTCCCAGCTTGTTCCACTGTGTGCTGCTGTTTTACTTTCACTTTTAGCCGATCTTAGGTCGGCGTTCTTTGAACTCGGCATTTTCATAGCTCGGTGGGCGTCTTCCCAATGCATGCTGCCATACGAACACATTACTGCCTGCCTGGCTGTTGGCTTGCTGATTTAACCCTTTCCGAAACGAGTGTTTTTTTTTTTGTTTGGTTGCTGTTGAACACAGTTGTGCTTTGGTTGATTTAGCCGTGAACTCGCTCGGTTCGCTTCAAAGTGCAGTCTGCCAGCCGGCTCCATGAATTGATGGTCGCTTTACTCTCCGAGCCTGCCTTTGTTTGCCTTTGTTCAGTGACTCCTATAAAAAGAATGTTCCCTCCTGAATGGCTTGAACATGTCGGCTGCGGCCTCCGTGACGTTTGGTTTTCATTGCTGACTCTGGGCTGTCATCACACCTTCGGAATCCGTCTTGTGAATCCCACATTCTGCCTTGTGACCCTGTGTGTTTGCTTCCCAGCTCCCTGCAGCTCTGAATCTGGTGTGCTACTTTTTCCACAGTACATTTTGACTTTGTGAGTTTAAATTCTGCTTGATATATGCGTTTTTTTTAGCGAAATATGCAAACTTTCTTTCCTCCTGGTAAACCCCTTCGTTATTCGCACTTCTTAACACCCGAGCGCTTCTTGGCATTCCTGTTCAGACTATGGCTGCTTTCGGATATTTCTTTTTGACGTATTAAGTCCCGCTTAAACTCCCCACTCCCTCTCCAAACATCTTAATAGTCATTGCGAGTCCCAGTTTTTAGGTGTGGCTAGAGTAAGCGTCAGCTGTTTGCCAGTAGGTCTGGCAAAACACTTATAAGGTCCCAAAGGCGAGACCTATTGGCTATGCCAATGCTTTTTTTTTTTTTTTTGATAAGTTGCATTTTGAGAAGAAATGTTTGATACGTAATCTGCTAACTATGTCTATGTGGGTCTCAGGTTTGTCAATGTTTGAGTCTGAGGTCTTGTTTTCAATTATGTGGGTCTGGCAAAGGAAGTTCCACCATTAGGCAATTTTGGGGGTCAGGGAGGTGCCGTTTTACTATCTACATATTTCCAAATAGCTGTTACTTTCTGTAAGGCAATAGCGATCAAGGTATTAAGAAGAAAATAAATTCAGAACTTGAAATAAGCATTTTAAAAAAGATAGGCCTATCTCGGGTCTGAATGTTTTTTTTCTTGATACCTTGATTCCTATTGCCTTACACTTCCTGTGTTAATAGGAAGAGGTGCTTTATCAAATCTGTTTGTCTTGGAATGATATTGAAAATATTAGACCAGTGAGAAAGTTTTGGCAGTTGAAGAGCATATGCTCTAAGGTGGTGATTTCCCAGTTGAATATCCAACAGGACTCGCACGCATCGCCCGACAGCACGACCTCAACATAATCTCCTACGCCGACGACACTCAACTGATCCTCTCCCTCACCAAGGACCCCCTCACCGCCAAATCCAACCTCCACGAAGGAATGAAAGCCGTCGCCGACTGGATGAAGTGCAGCCGACTTAAGCTGAACACAGACAAGACGGAGATCCTCATCCTCTGCTCGAACCCATCAGCCTGGGACGACTCCTGGTGGCCCTCGTCACTAGGGGCACCCCCGACACCAACCGACCACGCACGCAACCTGGGAGTCATCCTCGACTCAACGCTCACCATGACCAAGCAAGTCAACGCAGTCTCCTCCTCCTGCTTCAACACCCTCCGCATGCTCCGTAAGATCTACAGGTGGATCCCGACAGACACGAGAAGAACAGTCACCCAGGCCCTCGTCAGCAGCAGACTCGACTACGGAAACGCCCTCTACGCAGGAGCCCCGACCAAGCTCATCAAACGACTGCAAAGAATCCAAAACGCCTCTGCACGCCTGATCATCGACATTCCACGCCACAGCCACATCACCCCCCACCTGAAAAACCTGCACTGGCTGCCCGTCGACAAGAGAATCTCCTTCAAACGCCTGATCCACGCACACAAGGCACTCCACAAAACCGGCCCAGCCTACCTCAACAGTCAAGACTCTCCTTCTACGTTCCCAACCGTCAGCTCCGCTCCGCCAACCTCTCCCTGGCCACTGTCCCGCGCATCCGGAGAACCACCACCGGAGGCAGATCCTTCTCTCACCGCGCCGCCAAGATCTGGAACACCCTTCCCCTCAACCTACGACAGACCCAAGACCTGCTGACCTTCAGGAGACGACTCAAGACCTGGCTATTCGACCAGTAGCGGCAACACCCCCCCTCCTCTCCCTCAGCGCCTTGAGACCCTCGCGGGTAAGTAGTGCGCTTTACAAATCTTGTGATTGATTGATTTGATATTGACCAGCTGGGTGTAGCTTGCCTAGAGACTAAAGTGTACTCTGCATGATGAGGAAAGCTATCTGAGATATAAACTCAGATTTTGAGTACTTTGCAGCTCTTTCCAGGATTGTATAACATGTTGTATTAGGTTCAAATGTTCTGGCATATTCGGGCCATGCTTGGATTACTTTTAAGAATTCTTGTTTGTGGTTTTCTCTCCAACACCGGGCATGATCTGAGTGGTCATTCAAGTAGGAATGTGTTTATTTGTGTCATATTGTACTTGCTGAATACAATAAACTTTGGCGAGTAATTTATTTTGAAGTTGTGGTTAGTTATCAGGTCTTGAAAAATCCTCAAAATGTTACTAGACCTGCTGGTCTAGTGACTTAAATAATCTACTCAACCCAATTATAATGCTCTTGACCCATAAACTGGTTTCAAATGATGTGATCCTAGGCAAATATTTAAATTCACTGAGCCGCCATTTTCTTCTTTATCACATATAAGAGCACCTTCAAATGCGCAAGTTCAGCATGCCTGCTGTACAAAAACACTTTTGTTTGATTTAATAGATTACATTTTTGCTCCATATATATTACAAATCTAGCCACATATAGGATACACATGACCGCTGTCTTGCCTCTTAGTTCATTAACTGCATTGTCATCCGGGCAGGAATGTTTCTCAAATCATGATTAAAAACTATCACTTTTAATAAATGCATACCTGAAGCATGAAGTGGTAGCACACTTATTTCCAATCAGCAGGTTTCCCATTCAAATGGCAACAACATTGCCCACTAACATGTGGTTTTACTGATAAAACTATATAGTGTCCTATTTTTGGAAATCGATTTTCTGTAAATATTTGCCATTTGCACATCACCAAGTAAAGTGTTCTGATTTGTTTTGCTCCTATTTAAATCTTTGTCTGCATCACACTTCACAAAAAAATGTTCTTTTGTAATTCCTGATATTGTTTAAAAGTTGTGCTAGACATTTCAAAGCCTTTTGTTTCACAATGATTGACAACTCACTTGACAAAATCCTCTAACTGCAGTATGAGAAAGAGAAGTATACACAATTTTCCAGGAACAGATAAGGCGTCTTTATTGTTCATTCACTTTCTGAATGAACAGAACACCTGTTCCTTCCAGCTCAAGCTCACTCACCAGCATTGACGATAAGTGCTAAAAACAGCTCGACCTGATTAAAATCTGACTCGCCATAACGAGTGAATTTTTTGAAGCCTGAGTTATGGTTTGATGATTCTTAAATTAAGGGGAAGATTGAAACGCTGTATAACTTCTGGAAATTGGACACTGGTGCCCCACTTGAATAGCTGTCTGGATGTTATGCTACGGTGGATGAATTTGTTTCATTGTGCCTTATAGAAAGGTCATTGTTATATACATTTGTTAAGCCATTTGCCCTTGAACATTCGGAGTCTGCTATAGGTTTTGATAATTTAATTGGTGGATACCAAAAGGGCACCTTTAGGTTGTTTTCAGATTGTTAGTGGATTGGTAGTTGCAGTGGTGGTGTCAAAGCTTCAAGTTCGACCCTTGGAGGGGCTTGACACTTAGTATTGTGCACTGTTGAAAGGCTCAGGATAGCCTTATTGCATTTAAGTAGAGTTGAAAGTTGGGTGTTGACATCCAATTTGTAGTTTATTCTTTTCTGGGCAAGCTTCTTGAAGAGGGCTTAGAGTTCAAGGAAAGTTGTGGGAGACAGAGGAAGTGGGAACATGTTGATTGAATTTGGTGCCTTGAATGTGACCATTTATTTGGTTTCCAGCCTCGCCCACTAAGACAGATTCAGTGATCTCCATGTTATTTTCTCTCTGACCTCATCTAGTATTTGTGAGGTACTCAAGCGCTTCCTCCAGAATAATGATGCAATGCCAGATGCTATAAAACAGGGCTCTCCAAAGTCCGTCCTGGGGGGCTGGATCCATGCCAGATTTTTAAGATAACTACATTTATCTAAATGGGGATATGCTAAAAATCCGGCATGGATCTGGCCCTCCTGGGCCGACTTTGGAGAACCCTGCTATAAAAGGTAAAAGTTGCATCTCTTGAAACATGGTGATTTATCTTCTTGCTCCTCAAGGTTGGTCTCGTTGATTTCAGTCTGCTTAGTTGATTTTCTTCCACCTTTTCTGCACTTTAGTCCAACTGACCTGGCCTAATGATAGTTGATTCAGAAGGACAGTTTAGAATGGCTATACTTCAGCAAGTCATCTCATGAATATGGAGCTAAAAGCTAATTAGGTAGCCTCGAATGGGCTGTCTCCCCAGTAATACACAAGAGGCACTGCTTTAATATCTTTATAGTTAACCTAGCAAAGTTTTCTTTGTCTGGATCAGCATGCAACTATATACTCATAGGGGTCTTTGATATTCCTTTTCCAAGGAAGGAGATGTATGTGTTGTTGCTGTATCATCCATCCTGGTGAAAAGCTCTTTGAGAACTTAGAGTGCAAAGTGAAACTTTGGACCTCCTATCTAGATCAGGGATCTTAATGTCCTATCCCACAGCTATAGAGGCTAATGAAATTTAGGGAGCCTCTGCTGCGGGGGAGGAGGGAAAGAAGGAGAATTAAGGTACTTTGTGCTGGAATATATTCAGTAGGAGTTTTCATACAGGAGGAGATTCTAAAGATGTCAGCAATATTGGCTTTGATATGCCCACTGCATTTCAAAAGTGTATTAGTGTGCCGTTCTTATGCCATAATTTGAACCTTAGATTCTCCGCTTGGGATGTTGTGCCCAGACTCCCCATGAAGCAATCTCCTTCAAGAGTGAAGCTGTTTAACCATGGCATTTATTTCATGCTGGTGTGCAGGAACTTGGTTTCAAACCAGTATTGGCAGAGCCAATAGGTCTGACTTGCAGATTAATGTCTGGATGCTTCCATCCTGCACTATCGCTCCTCATTTCCATAATGCACTATCATTCCTCATCCATGCACTTTAACCTGCTTGCCCCTCCACAGTACCATACACATACTTAGCAATACATGACAAGTCACCTCTAGTTATGAGATGAACTTATTGGCTTTAATGCTAGCTTGTGAGGGTTCTGAGTGCATTTGGTAGTGAGCAACGGCTAGTTTAAGATTGGTGTGGGAGTTCTACCGGAGTGAGGAGGCTGCTACCTGTGAGCGGTGTAAAATGCTTCTGGTAGTGTGAACAGTACTGTTGTGAGGTGTGTGAGTATATTTCCAGTACAGTGTGACTATTAGTTTGAGAGTGGTGTGAGAATGCTCTGCTTGTGTTTTCATTCAGGCTATGCCTGAAAACATGCTGTGTATGTATTTAACAATAGCAGAATCCTTACCTTGAAACAATGCTGCAGCAATCATCCCTAAGCAGAATCCTGTTCCTCTGCCTGCCCGCCTTGACAGTCTGCTTTCCTTAATGAGGCTGCACATAGATTAGAGCAGGGGACATTAATGACCCAGGCAGTTCATTTTGAGGACCCTTGCCTAGTTACCACTGCCAAGATGGCCACCACTATCCACTCTGCCCCAGCATGTTGTGTACAACTTGTTGTGTTTACCCTTAGCACCAGACACCGGTGTGCAGAGTTTCCTCTTGTCCCCCATGTACACCTTAGTGCTGGCAGACAGGCCCTCTCAGCTCCACGGCTATTCCTCTAACTTACATGAGCAATTGTGCAACAGTTTCTAGAAGCTGCTGTCCCCTGGCTGACTCTGGTTCCAGTGCACAACCCCCCAAATCACTCCATCTTGCATTTGTGCGCAAACATACAGTGAGCAGGTGCAGCAAAGTGCCATTCATGTGCAGGGTGTGTATGTGGTACTGGTGCAGCTGGTTCCCCACGACATTGGATCACTGTATTGTGCATGTGCTGAAGAACATACACTGGTGCATGCAATGAAGAAAGCCATACTTGCACTCTAGATAAACCAGCAAAGACACTACCCTCCTCTGCCATCACCCACTAGTAATAGCCCAGCAGCACTCAAAACCAATATGATCACTGGTGGAAGAGACATGGAGCACACCATAGTGTCTCAGCTGTTTTTTCACTGCCACATGCACCACCCACCATTCCAATTTATATGTGACTGAATCATCACATTTGGACGCAGTGGCTATCTTGGTAGTAGTGCATCCACACTGTCAGGCCGCATTGTTCTGGCACTGCAGCTGTTGGCGCTTGCAGTGGTACAGCTGGGGGCACTGGGAGTTGGACAGTAGGAGGGCTATTTTTTTCTGGGGCTGTTGCCATTAGCAGTGAACCTCCATAGCATCTGATCATGACATGACCTTGGCAGCCAGGGAGCCGCTGCTTTTCCTGGTTAGTTTCCATCTGACCAGAATACCAAATGTTATAACTGTGCAGCTTAAATGATCACTTTCTTGGTCAGGCAAAGCAAGACCTATCTTTTCATAAGGTTATTTCAGTGTCTCCAATCATTTTATTAGAGTAGTTCTTCTCATCGTTGTTAAAGGGAGGGAGCCCCAAAATGAGATTGAGTTGTTCAGTTCTGGGGTATCACCAAGAGGCTGTGCAATCTGTATTCTGAAATTCATTGTAATTTAATTGCCACTCCATGTCTTGAAGGTCTGTCCTAGATTTTCCCTCCTAATTACCCCCTTACAAAATTCAGAATTTGCCTTCCTTGATCTGTAATCCAGATGCTACCTCAAATATTTGTAGGACAAGCAACCAACAGTTGTGGCTATCAAAGGTGCCACATGTGTGGTGCTCCCAATCATTAACACCCCATTCCTTCCTATCTTCCGGCAGTAGTGCTACCAAAGGTGCCAAGTCAAACTGGCACGGGGAAATCCTGTCAATTTTCACTCGGGCCACGGGACCCTGTAAAGGAGTTTATAGGCGTTCAATCCAATTTATGAACCTTAGCTCAAAATGAAACTTCCTTAGTACAGCAAATAGATACTCCCACCCTCTGTGGCATATGCTTTCTCAATAGCCTAGGCTGTAGTTGCATAGTCCTGGGCATTCATTTTAGATAATATTGGATGTAGGCCAGCCTTCTTAGTAGTGCTCCTGTGTGGAATTAATCCAGGTTGATCGGGATATATGAACTAAACCAGGGCTCCAAGCAGCCAATTGGCAGTGGCCTTACTTTGTTGTTTTACATTAACAAATGCATATATGATGTGCAACTTTGGGGGTTCTTTATCTGTCTTTGGGACTAGCACTATCAGGGCCTCTGTCATAGATCCTGGGAGTGTGCCTTTTCTAGGGCTTTGATGCTATTCTCCTGGAGCTTGCCTAATATGTTTGTGACTACTTTGTATAATTTTGATGGAATGCTATATAACCCTGGTGTCTTGCATCCGCTGCCTCAAGCGCCCTATCAATCAATCAAGTTGTATTTGTAGAGCACGACTTGTCACCCGAGAAGGTATCCAGGCGCTAGCTCTAGGTTTCAGTCAAAGAGCCAGGTGTTGAGCCCCTTCCTGAAGTCGGTCAACGAGGGTGCGGTGCGGAGGTAGAGGGTGTTCTAGGCTTTGGCGGCAAGATTGGAGAAGGAGCTTCCTCCGGCCAGCAGCGGCATATGCGAGGGATCTGTGTGAGGCCGAGGTGTGAAGAGCAGAGGGTCTTTGGTCGTGAAGGGCTTTGTAGGCATGGGTCGGGAGCTTGAAATGGCATCTCTTCTGGACCGGGAGCCAGTGGAGGTCTTTCAGGTGTTGGGTGAAGTGGGTTCTCTTGGGCAGGTTGAGGATCAGTCTGGCTGCTGCGTTCTAGAGTGTCTGGAGTCTTTGCATGAGTTCGGTGGTGGTGCCTGCATAGAGTGCTTTTCCGTAGTCCAGTCAGCTGGTGATGAGGGCCTGCATTACCGTCTTCCGGGTGTTCATGGGGAGCCACTTGAAGATTTTGTTGAGCATTCAGAGTATGTGGAAGCAGGCTGAGGAGACTTCGTTGACTTGATGTTTCACAGAGAGTTTGCAGTCAATGATGCTGAGGTTGTGGGCGTGGTCTTAAGTTGTGGCGGTGAATCTGAGTTCTGACAGCCACCAGGAGTCGTTACAGAGGGCGGTGTGTTTGCTGAAGATCAGGACTTCAGTCTTGTCAGAGTTGAGCTTCAGGCGGGTGCCCTTCATCCAGGCTGAGACGTTCTTCATAAAGTTGTGGAAGTTGGTCTTAGCCGAGGTGGTGTGGGCTCGGAGCGAGAGGACGAGCTGGGTGTCGGTGTAGGAGATTATGTTGATGTCGTGCAATCCGACTATGTCTGCAAGTAGTCATGTAGATGCTGAAGAGGGGTGGGATGAGCCTTGGGGGATGCCACAGATGATTTTTGGCTTTTAATGTGAAGGGCGGGAGGCCATCCATCTGAGCGTGTAGTCTGTGATACCAATCTGGCATAGGCAATCGATTTGAGTGTGTTGTGGAAGACTGTGTTGAAGGCACGGAGAAGTCCAGCAGGATCAGGGCAGCTGATTCTCCTCTGTCGAGTAGGGTACGGATGTCGTCCGTTGTGGCGATCAGAGCTGTCTTGGTGCTGTGGTTGGCTCTGAAGCCTGATTGGGAGGTAGGTTGTTTCTCTCCAGGTGTTCGGTGAGTTGGAGGTTGATGGTCTTCTCTGATGGACTTTGGCAGGGAATGGGAGCAGTGAGATAGGGTAGTTCTGGAGTTCGCTGGGGTCTGCCATGGGTGTCTTGAGGAGACGTCTGACCTCTGCGTGTTTCCAGGCATCGAGAAAGGTGGCTGTGGTTATTGAGGCGTTGAGAATGGTGGTGAGTTGGCGGCTGATCTCGTCTCTTTTGAGGTTTAAGAGTCGGTGGGGGTATGGGTCGGTGGGTGCTAACAGTTCTTTTGTCTGTAATAGTGCCTTTAGTTTCTGCCTCTCCTTCCAAGAACTGCAGAATTGAGCCCCTCTGTGTGTTAAGTCGATCAAGGCTCATGCAGCCTCATCCTCCAAAGCCACATGAACAATTTCAACCTTATGTAAATCATTTTCTAGATGCTTAAAGACCCCATGTGCCTTCCCAGTACACTCACCCATCAGTACCACTTTGCTGTGCAGGAAAACAAAGAGATTGAACTTAATAAGATTACAGCTGCTGGGTTAAACTGCTAAAGAGAAAAGTTCCCGAAGCCTCTGCTTAGTCTCCTTTATTGGACCCACTCCCTCCTTGCCACAAAATTGACATTATTCTGCATTAATATGGTCTGGGATGAATCCAGCAAATCGACTCAGGCCAATCAGGTTGAGTATTATGTGGCAAACATGAGCAATAGAGCTTTTATAGGCTGCCAGGTCGCAGCTACCCATAGTGGATTCAGCTCCCTAAGACTAGGTGCGATTAGAAACTTGTGCACAGTGTTGATACACAAGATCAACACTTTATTGCTAAAGATGAATCTAATCTGAACTACGTAAATAGCCATAAGGGAGTGAGAAGCTAGATGGGGGCAACCCTCAGCCTCCCTGAATAAATCGAATAATTACACAAGAGAGGGTTGGCCGGTCTAATAAACTCTCAACGTCTAGGAAGTCATTTGAGTGGTCTCAATATGTTATGTTATGTTACTTGGGTATTTGTTTAAGCGCACGTACACCAGCAGGTTTCTTGGCGCTGAAGGTCCGAGCAGAGACTAAACAGACAAGGGGGCCACTAGTTGTAAGCCAAGGTAAACAGCCATGTTTTGAGCTGTTTTCTGAACCGCATGTAATCTGCCTCAATGAGGTGGGTAGAGAGTTCCAGAACCTCGGACCCAGAAAGGAGAACTGAGTCCCACCAATGCTTTTACGTTTGAATCTGGGAACCACCAAAAGATTCAGGTGCATTGATCTCAAGGTCCGCAGGGGGGAGTACTTACTGATTCGTGAGGATAAAAAATTGGGCCCTATTCCCTGAATAGCTCTAAAGAGGATGCAGCCAGTTTTAAACATAGCTCTCTGTTCCACTGGAAGCCAGTGGAGATCTTTTAGCAGTGGGCTAATATGACATAGTCTATCCTGAAGATGGATAATTCTGGCTGCTTGATTTTGAATCATCTGTAAACGATGTTTCTGCTTTTGCGGGAGGTCAAGATAGAGCGCATTAACGTAATCAATGTTAGATAAGATAAGCGCAATCACTATTTGAGTGCAGGCCTCTTTGCTGAAAAAACGTCTAATCTTGCGCAACTTACGGAGTTGGGCAAAGCAAGAAGAAGTAACTGACCCAATCTGGGCACTCATGGAGAGACCTGAGTCAATGTGAAATCCCAGACTCTTTATCACAGGTTTAGGGAGTGGGATCGCCCCTAGCTCCAAAGGCCAATGAGAGGGTGTCCAGTAGATGAGTTTATTGCTGGGTATGATTATCTCAGTCTTGTCAGAGTTAAGTTTTAATTTGTTATTATCCATCCAGTTTTTTATGTACAGCATGGAGTTCTTAACAACATTTTTGGATTCATTTTTGGATTCATATAGCTCAAGATGGTGGGGGATATGCACCCATGTAAATTAGTGCATCTCATGAATATATTAGTAGGATCCTCACCCACAGGTACCACCAGTGGCATGCTTCGACATTGGATCCTCACCCACTACCCCTAGTGTGAGTGGGTCGGCTCAACGCAGTTTGTAAGCAGAGCCCTTGTCTAATTAAAATTGCCTTCAGGATCATAAATCATGTTTATTAGCAAGGCCCTTTGGTGAGAATAAAAACAGTAGGATGTTTAATGGGTATAATGGCCCCTAACATCAATGGGTCGACATGTTTCAGCCTGTATCTAGTGCCACCAGGGGTCAGTAGGCTTTCTTGAGGACCCGAAGTGTATGTAAAATCCCTACGATATATAGTTGGTAGATACCAACTCTGAGTAGTAGTTTATGCAAACATCATGAAGCATGCAAACATACAGACCAGGGCTCAAAATCCTAAAAATGTTACTAGAACTGCAGGTCTAGTAACATGAAAAATCTCCTCGACCTAACTGTAACTTACTTGACATCTGTCTCTGAAAGCCGAGCAAATGTGACAAGATAACAAGTTTTAAAGGCATCTTTATTGCTCATTCACTTTGTGAGCAATAAAAATCCCTTTAATTCTTGTTTTCTTGTCACGTTTGCTCCCCTTTCAGAGACTGAGGTCAAAAGTCAGTTTGTCTTCCTCCTCGCCAGAAAGGGCGAGTAGGCCCTAAAAATAGCTTGTCCTGAATAAATCTGATTCGCCATAGCGAGCGGGTGAGTGGATTTTTCGAGCCCTGAGTATGTAGTAAATACTAAGGCACTCATTAAGAGTTGGTCGTTAAATTCCGACCCATGCGTAAACCCCTGTTTTCACATGGGTCGGAATTACGAATTTAGTGTTGTTTCACGCATCCGGTAATTATTGTAGGATTTAAATACCTCAACATTCGTTAAATTTCAGCAGGTTCCGGGAAAAGCATACAGTATTTACCGTTTCATGTGGATTTTGATGCATTAAACACTAAAATCCCCATGTTATTCCCCATGAACGTGTAATAGGGGCTATTTATCGCACCCGAATAATAACGTACTCCGTGTATCGTTATTTATCAGGTGCGCTAAATAGCATCTAAACTTGTAATCGGGGCCTAAGTATTGTAAGCACTCTTGAATTTTATGGGAATCGTCTCAGCATGATAATTTCTGTATAGGAGAGATGACTATGTGCACCCTATGCTTACTCGTAGATGTGATTAATAAGGCACTGAAGGTGATCTATCTATAACAATTTCAGCAGACTATGGAGGCTGGGTAGTATGCCTTTTAGCACCTTCAGGCCGTGGGTGTTTACAGTGAGTATCCTCTCTTCTGTGAGGTTTTGCATAGAGTGAACACTGTTCTTAATATATTCTTTTCAATCATCTGTGGTATACGAGAGTTTGGCTGTCTGCAAACAGTGTGGTACAGAGTAAATAGGGTACACACTGTTTATAGTAACCACTTTTCTACCCATGTCCACTTCATTTCTCATGAGAGGTTCGATAAATGTTATGGGTTTGATAAAGGCTGTCCGTAGTAGGGGATTACTTATGCAATAAGTGAGTGTCTGGAGGAAGTTGGTTTTCTCTGAACAGTTGTATACAGATTGAACACACTTTGCAGTAGGGGTTACTCATCTATGTGTGGTTGATTGTCACAATGAGCTTAGTTACCCATGAAGTGTATGGTATAGGGTTAATGTTGCATATAACAGAAGCTTGCTTCACCTAAGTGGGTTTTATGTGTGATAACATTAATGACGCTTCATAATATTCTGAGCTGTTTTGTACTTACTTTCATATCTTTAATGCCATACTCCTTTATGGAGTTATGTGTACAAAAGTAGTTTGAATGATGTCATCAGTGTTAGTTTGTTTTTGACTGCATAGTGGCAGGTAAAAATCCTCTTAGTTTGCTACCTAATTTTGTACAACCTCTTTGCTGCAAATGAGTCATAGGAGTGAAGAGGTATTGAGCATGTTATGAATGTTTGTGTACAGGACTAACAGTGTGTGTGTGTGTGTGTGTGTGTATATATATATCAGCATGTGAATCCCAAAGTATCCAGCCACAGCGGCGCAACACGAGGGCACAGACTCCAAGGCAGTGATGATGGCAAAGTGTCTTTATTTAAGTATCAATGTCCAAAATGACACGTTTCGGCCGCCAGACATGCTGCCTTGTTCACATAGTGCACTGCATGTGAAAGGGTGCTTTATATACATAGGTGGTGAGTAGTAGTCTTTTTACAGTGTTTAACATTTTACCACATGAGTTGGCACTTTTACTACAGTAAGCTACTTTACTGTAGTGATAGTTTACTGCTGCAGGTGAGTCGGCAGTTAACCAGGCACTGTGCAGTATATCTAGATGGAGATAGAAGACATCTGTAACGCTTGTGTGTGTGGGAAGGTATGAGCGTTAAAACGGCTGTGCATGTTGCAGAAGTTGCCTGTCTGTTTTGTGGCGCCACTGCGTTCGCGATAAGGTTTCATGAGTCCTAAAACCGTGGAAATACGAGGCAAATGCGAAGACCACGGTAAGTGACCCGTGTGTGAATGGAGTGTCACAGTGGTCTGGCGTGATCTAACTCAAAGAGGCTGAGTATAATTGGGCAGGTTAACTATTGCCAAGTGTACACTCATGTATTAGAGTATATCTGTTGCCGGGTGATCTGTCATACCTCAGTGAGTTATGCCCTTTGCGCTATATTTAATTAATATAAATTAAATTTAAGTTTAAAAAGCGCCGCGAGAAAATATATATATATATATATGCCAGCCATAATATGTTTCTTACCGCTTGGTGCCAGGTGTGGGAAAAAAATGTTAAAATGTCAACTGGTACTATTCATACGTGGGTGCGAATAGTGTGTAATGTGAAAGGGAAGGGAGTGTTGGGTTAAAAGAGTGAGACTATGTGTGAATACTAAATGGCAAAATTGGGCGGAGCAGTATGGTCCAATGTGTTAACTGGATATTCACACACAGGGTATATGTGTAATCAAGAAACTAAAATTATTTCAATTATTAACAAAGTCCACTTAACACAATCACGCGTGGCTTTTCATAGTAGTAGATTACAAATGACATGCTCAAATTAAAGTATATTAAGTCATATGCATACAAAACATAAGTTAATCGGTGTACTGAAAAAGAAGTTAGGTTATACAAAATTCATGGCACAAATAGTACAGGGTATCAGAGATGGGAGCCAAGGTTACAGACAGATGTGGTTCTGATTTATCTGAGATGTTTTAAATGGGTTCATGAATTTAGTTTGTTAGAATGGACACCATAGGCCTAAATGCTATTAGATGATATGGGATGTTTTAGTTTACACATCATATGTGAATCCGTTTTATAGGAAGTTGTGCATATTCTCACTGATGTTCAGTACTGCGGGGCACTTAGTATTAAATTCAATGATGTATTTGCTCTCTAGTTGTCGCAGGAGCTTCTCCCGGTTGCCACCCCTCATAAGTGCTGGTATGCAATCAATCACTGAGTAATGTAGATGGTTAAGGTTGTTACTATGCTTTTCCTTGAAATGTCTCGCTACAGGGTATGCTGAGTCATTATTGACTATGGCCCTGAGATGTTGTAGGATGCGTTGGTGTACTGGTAGCTTAGTGCTGCCAATGTACCAAAGGTTGCATGAACAGACAAGCAGATAGATGGCAAACTCAGTCTTACATGTGAGGCGATGTTTAATGATGAGGGGATTCTGTCTGAAAGCTGAATCAACTTGGGTAATGTTTTTACCAAATTTGCAAGCCCGGCAGCTATTGCATTTAACAAATCCTTTGGTATCTGTCAGCCAGTTACCTTTCGATATGACCTCTGGACTATTTCTCACCAGGGCATCGTGCATTGAGAATGCACGCTTGTAAGTAAAATCAGGCTGGTTTGTCACTATTGGGCCTAGGATGGATCTGATCTAATGATGCCCCAGTGTTTATTAATGACTGATCTGATGTTACGGGCTTCTGTGTTGAATGTTGTAATGAGCCTGGTAGTGATGCTTTGTTTCTGCTCTAGAATGGGGATGTCAGTGTCAACTTCGCGACCTACTGTAAGGAGGTCTTCCCTAGGAATTAAGTTGGCTCTATTCATGGCTTTTCTGATGTTGGCTCTGGAGTAACCTCTAGCTCTAAAGCGTTGGAATGCATCTTCCTGACAATGTGTTAGATCAGTGGGTGAGCTACAGATCCTACGCAGGCGTAGCATTTCTCCGTAGGGGATGCTCGCAATCAGGTGTTTAGGGTGAAAACTGGCGGCATGAAGTGTTGAGTTTCCTGCCGTTGGCTTCCTATGTAGTTTAGAGTTCAGTTTGCCACCTCCCACAAATAACTCTACATCAAGGAATTCAATAGATGTTTTACTGATGTTGGCATTGAATTCAAGGTTGAGGGTGTTTGAATTGATTGTTTCAATAAACGCTTTTGCACTGATGGTGTCCCCCTTCCAGATGACGAAGACATAATCTATAAACCTTAACCAGGTGATTACATTGTTATTCCAGGTTTCGTGCAGGTGTCCCCTCAGTCTGCTCCTCCCAAGCTCCTACATGTAGACAAGCATAGCTCGGCGAAAAGCATGCTCCCATGGCCACTCCCCTTAATTGATGGTACACTTTTTTGTTGAATAGGAAGTAGTTGTGGAACAAACACCATTCAATGAGGAAGAGCAAGAATTCATTGTGTTTATAGCAGTTTATCGTTTTTTTATCCAGAAAGTGTTTGCATGCTGCGATACCATCACTGTGGCTGATGCTTGTATAAAGCGAGGTGATGTCGAGCGACATGAGCAGATAGTCATTGCACCATGGGATATCTTTGATTTTCAATAAAATATATATATATATATGTGTAAAGAAAATTGGGAATGATGGAAGAAGGGTAAAAAAATAATCAGGGCATCACTTGCATTTCTCTGGAGAGAAAACCACCTCCTTAAAACCTGTATTGTTACTAGTAGCTCACGATTTCTAAGCTGAGTCACAGTAGCTCCCTGTTTCTGCTCCACTGCCAGGACTCTGCCTGTCTGGATGTCATAAAGTGGGAATCTCCCAAGACTATGCAAAACCCATGGTTGACCGAAGGAAGATTTTCCTAGCACTACGCACAGATCTGAGGTCATTAAACATCATGTTCTTCTTTGTTGGCCCAGCAAGAATTTAGATCTCATGTGGGTCATGCATTCATCTGTGATGATCCTAGAGACTTGGGAACCTTTGAGAAGAACATGTTGGATTCATGTATGTCTCATTAACCCATTTCCTCTCCAGACTGTCCTTTTACAGGTTTCTCACATTATACCCTAAGGCCAATTCCGGCCTTCCACAGATAATACTATATGGTCCTTACTGTATTGTTACGGGTCCTCATTGTCACGAGCCGCAAGTGTAGGTACCTTGTTTTTGCGACACTATTCTCTCTGATAATCTAGATTGGGATCATCCTACAGGGGCCCACAAAGTGCTGCTTTGTCTCTTTGCCCTATTTGTACCATATGTCTCAGTCTGTTTTATACCCTACTCTTAAGACTTACTTGTTATAATTATGTCTTACTGCAGTCATAAGGAGGGAAGATATATTTACCTTTCTTCTTAACTCCCTTCAGTATTGCTTAGCTTAATTATGGCTATTATGTTTGATAATGTTTGATAATGGTTGCCCCTCGGATGTCCCCCTTCTTGTTGGCGGCATGCTGCTTGTTGTTTCTTAATGTTTAGTGCTCACCTAGCGTTTCCAAATGTTTTGTCACTTGGGCCTTGGTTCTCCTCTGGGTTGAATTCCTGTTGAGGCCTACTTGGATCCGGTTTCTTTATTTTGGGGGTGGTGGTGGGAATAGGGTGGATAAGGGGGATGGAGGGGAGGGAGGGGCTTGGGTTTTGTATACGAGAATTTCTTTGCAGACCGTTTTGATGACCTATGCTCTTTCTATGCCTCAAATTCCTCTTTTCCCTTTTCTCTCATTCTTCCCCTTTTCCCTACCCCTGTCTTGAAAAAGTCCTTTTGGATACATTATGGCTATTCTGACTTTGGGATGGGTTGATGGCTCCATCATCTTTTAAGATCATATCCCTTAATACAAAAGCCCTCAATCTTCCAATTAAACGAAAGAAAGTTCTAGACTGTTGTCTTAAGTTGAAAGGGGCTATCATTCTCATTCGGGAAACTAGAGTGGGACCCGTAGAGGCTCGTAGTATGAAGCATGCTTGGATCAACATTAGCGCTTGCTCTCCTGCAGAAAACATGAACAGCGTATTCCACATGATTACTAAAGAAGCTAATTACACCAGTGACACTATCTCACACGATGACCATGGTAGATGGCTTATATCTAAAATCACTAAAGATGGGTTTTCCTATTTTGTTTGTCAACTTATACGCCCCTACGGCAGACGATCCCTCCTTTTGGACCTCTCTGAACAATAAATTGCCTTAACTGCCCAGGGACAGTAATATTATCTTGAAGGGGGGCGGGGCTTTAACTTTCCATATGACACTCTACTAGATACTCTCCCAGTGCCCGTATAGGCCCAACCACTCACGAAGACGTATGGATACACTGTGAGGTCAACGATTTGGTGAATATATGGAGCCTGCACAACCCGAAGGGCAGTGATTTTACCTTTTATTCCCACACCCACTCCCTTTGTTCAGAATTGATTATATACTCGTCAGTAAAAATTTAGTTCATACAGCCTCTCATCCCACTAGAGCACCAGTCCTCATATCAGATCACTCGTGCATTACACTAACCATCAGTATCTCTATAAAACATACTAAAAGCTGCTCATGGAGAATGAACAATACCCTATTATCAGACCAGGACTCTTAAAATCGAATCTCCTGTTCTATATCTCCATTCTTTCACAACAATAAAACTCTAGATATGGACATTGAGACGATCTGGGATGCGATGAAGGCGACTGTCAGAGGATCAGTATTATAGCAACAAAAAATTACCATTTAAACACAAGGCTGAACTTTTTAGAGTCACAGATTACAAATCTGGAGAATGATAGAAAACTAATCCCAGACCCATCAATTACGGTCAGGTAAAACATTTTTAATATGAGTATAACAAAATCTTGAGTGAAAGAACTAGTGTATGGTCCTCTAAAACTAAAACCAAAAATCTTTTGGAGCATAGCAAGGCTGGTAGACTCCTTGCTTTAACTCTTAAAGATTTTTTTTTTAAATCCATTAATATCCCAGCCATTAAATATAGGAATGGTGTACTACAGGTTAATGAACTCGTAGGTGCCTTCCAGTCCTTCTATACGGACTCATATAATCTACCCTCTGCAGGGCGCAGGGATATTTTAAAGTTTTGTAAGGTGTTCCTGGACCCACTTCAGCTTTTCAGGCTAGCGGATAAGGAATTTGATGCTCTTAATAAACTGATAAAAGCCAGTTGAAATTATGAAGGCTATTAATTCCCTTAAATTAAAAATCAGCACCTGGACCGGATGGGATTCTGATTTCCTTTTATCAGTGCTCCCAGCATACTCTAATGCCCCACTAGACTTATCTGTTTATTACATTCAAATCGTTGGATGAAATCTCTGGGTCAGTTTCAGAAACCCATATAGTTGTGATACCGAAAGGAGGTAAAGATCCGTTGGAGATATAAAAAAAACTTTAATCCCATATCATTACTCAATGCCGACTAAAATGTATTCTAAACTACTAGCTCTTAGCCTGGAGAAAGTACTCCCTCTTTTATACATCCGTCTCAGACTGGTTTTGTGAAGGGAAGATTGGCTGCAGACAATATTCGAAACTTCTGTCATGTTCTAGAAAAAGCTAAACAGGTTCCTTCTCCATACCATGGCCTTCAAGGCGGAGAAGGCCTTTGACAAAGTCTCATGGATTTTCCTCAAGGCTGCCTTGGAAAAGTTTAATGTAGGGGACCTCTTTATACGCTTGGCTATGGCGATCTACCACAAACACTCATCAAGCTTAACAATCTTCTAGCAGAGAAATTTGTCTTAGAGCATGGTACCTCTCCTTTGTCTGCTCTCAGTAAAACTGCTTCTCCATTCTATCAGAGAAACCAATAATTTAAAGGGTATTCCATTTAATAGCGTCCCTCAAAAATTAGCAAAATACGTCAATTATGTCCTAATTTTTTCAGCAGAGTTGGAGTTTGCAGTCCCTGAGGTTCTCAACATCATTTCCAAATACGCCTCAGTCTCAGGATGCTACTTAAACGGGAAAAACTGAAATATTTCCCTTAAACATGCTTTGCCTACCAACCATAGCTACTCATGCTAACCTAAAGTGGCAACCCTCTAGACTAAAAAACCTACGCATTGAATTTGCTGATATGATTGAAGGCCCCAGACTATATATAGAAGATGCTTTACTGACTGAGATTAAAAAAATTAAGTGATATGTGTTGTCCTAAGTTCAATGCATGGTGAGGTCGCGTAGAAACGGTTAAGATGTTAGCCCCGCAAATTAACTTCTTAAGTATATTCTCAGCTAATCTCTCTACCTCCTATTATACTTCTGTTTATACGCTAATATCGTCGTTTATCTGGAACAATGAGAGAGCAAGGATCCCGATGCAGAAACTCCAAACAAACAACTGATCCTTCCAAACTTTCAAAATTATCAAGTTGCCTTTCTGGCCTGACAAACTACTTAGTGGCTAAACCTAAATTACCCTAACCGACCTGCATGGGTAGACATTGAGATTGACCTAGTCAGCTCTCTTTCTTTAATTAGTACCCTTACAATCAAACAATTCCAGGTCCCTCGCTCCTTTTAGATCATTAAAAATTCAATGCTGGCGATAAAAACTCTAGATATGTTTTACACCTAAAATAAAAGGCTCAGAATTTGCATCACTCTGATTCAATAGCACCATCAAAATAGATCCTACCCTAACATTTTGGAGGAAATGGGCTGCTTTTTGTATAATCTACGTTAAAAATCTGCAAAAGAATTCCAAGCCTAACACTACACACACTCAACAGGTATGGGAAGACTCCTGCTCTAAATACAACAATGAACCCATTTTCCCTGCCTCTTGGGAGGGAATCTGGGACTCCCTCCTGCGTCACAAAATATCTCCCTTAATCCTTCAGTGCAAATATTGGACTGCTCACAAATGTTTCTGGTCTCCTGTACGACCGTATAAACGCAGCTTATCAGAATCAGATGTTTGCTGGCATTGTGATTACCCCTCAAGTGAGCTTGATCATCTTCTCTTTTATTGCAAACATGTTAACTTTGTTTGGAGAGAAATTTAGGAGGCCCTTAATCTTTTTCGTCAAATTTATTTTTATTAATCAAGCGTATTATTCAAGGAGACATTACATTGTGTAAAAGGAACATTCCTCACAGTCTCAATACAATCTAATGAGGGTACAGATTCTTCACATGTGGGTGCCTTTATCCCAAACTAACTTTGTTACATACCCTCCCTACTAATCAAATGCTTTGAACATCTTGAGCCTTATGTCCTTATAACCCCTACCCAACTATCCCACCCCTCCACCCGTAACCCAACCCTGAAACAACTGTGGTGGTGACTTAGTGGTATGCAGACTGGCATCTAAGTGTGTTGCGTGGCTCTGAAAGTGCGTTACTGGTCCCTGATGCCTATTCGATGGTATCTAGGGTAGTCCCCCAGAGATCTCTTGGAGGGCCCGCAATTGGGCCCAATTTGGCCTAAAACTGGAGCAAGTGCATAGCACGTAACGAGGGTGGGAATACCGCCAGGGGCAGACCATGTTTAAGGTAAGAGACCAGCGGGGCCCATTTGTATTCAAAGTTTTTGTATTCATCTCTAAAGATATCTGCTAATCTTTCCATGGTGAGTGTTCTCCAAAGGCGAGAGTGCCATGGAGACCGCACTGGGGCTGCTTTCTTTTTCCATGCGGCTGCTATTGCTGTTTTGGCGGCCCCTAGGCATGCCCACATTATAGCCTTGTCTGCTTTTGTTTGGTATTCCAACTCTGGATCTCTAATGCCCAAGAGGACTCCTTCTATGGAATTCGTGATGGGGTACCCTAACATGTCTTTCATATGCGCCAAGATTTCCTCCCAGAAAGTTTTGATCGTGGGGCAGTCCCACCAGATGCAGCATCCCCTCCAACATAGGTCGGAGGATTTCGGAAATATCTTTTTGAGTTTCGTGGGGTACAGGTACCAATCAAAGAGGGTTTTATGGTGTGCTTCTCTCAGGTCTAAGGAGTGGTTACTCTTGGCAATATCTGACCATAAAAGTTTCCATTCCTTTTCAGAGATGTCCCTCCTGATCATATGTTCCCAGAAGCTAATATAGCTGGCCTCGGTGAATGTAGCATTGATAATAAAAGACCATATAGGAAAGAGATCACCCCTTCATAGAGCCCACCCTCCGCACAAAGTTTTCTATTGGTGTTCGTTCTCGCATGGCTGCTTCCCTGACCTGTGGGTGCAAGGCCCAATATTTGAGCTGGAGGTAATGAAAGTGTTCGCTAGGTGTTACGTGGAAGTCCCTTTGACAGCTCTCAAATGTGAGTATGTCTTGGTTATGAAATAGGTCTGAGAGCATCAGGCAGCCTCCCTCTCTCCAAGCGTCAAACGGACGCTCTCGTAGTGCTGGTTGAAACTCTGAGTTGAAGTGAATCGGGGTGTAAGTAGAAGGATACAAAGTCCACCCCATTCCCCTAGTTACCTCGTCCCAGACCTTGAGAGTGGTTCGAGTAGGTGTGCTTATATAGGCATTTGCGGGCCTGTCTTTCTTATTCTTCCAAATCACATCCCATATTGTTCTCCCCACTATCGCCCTGTCCATGTGTAACCAATACTTGACTCACTCCCTCATGGACCACTCCGCAATGATCCTCAATTGAGCAGCTTTGTGATACATACTGAAATCTGGAATAGCCACCCCTCCCTCGCTCTTTGTGCATCTTAGAGTATGAAAGGAGAGACGTGCCCTACCGTTCTGCCAAATATATCGGATGATGAATGAGCGAAGTCTGGGGAGGAAGTCCCTCTTTAAATCGATTGGCAGAGCCTGGAACAGAAATAAGAGCTTGGGTAACACTGTTATTTTTATTGCATGTATACGCCGTAGTCAGGAAATGTATAGTGGTCTCCAGCGTTTGAGATCCTGTTGGAGCATTAGTGGGGGGTAGTTAGCCCTGTAAAGGCCCTCTAGCCGCAGCTTGAGCTGAAATCCCAAGTACTGGAGAGTGTTTAGCCCACTGAAATGGAGTTTGCCCGCAGAGAAGATTAACCTCTCCTTCCGATACCGTAAGATTCAAAATGGACGATTTGGTCAGATTTACTTTGAAACTGGCAACACTCTCAAACTTTCTTAATTCTGCCTGTAGGACCTGCAGTGAGGGGTCGGGCGGTGAGCGTCATCAGCACGTCATCCGCAAATAATAATTGGTGTTCCTCTCCACCGAAGCTTATCCCCTGAATCTCCGGGGTTGCCTGGATCCGTGCCGCCAATGGTTCTATGCTTAAAGTGAACAGTAGGGGTGAGAGCGGGCAATCCGGTCTCATCCCTCTGTCTAGGGGGAACAGGCATGAGCTATTCCCATTAACCTGCACTCTAGAACGTGGGTGTGAGTAGTTGGCCTTAATCATATCAATAAACGCCCTCCTGAAACCGAATCGTTCGAGCGTGAGGACAAGGAACGACCAATCCACCCTGTCAAAAGCCTTTTCGGCATCCAGTCCCACGAGAATCGCCAGGGGTCTTATGTTTAGTTACCTTTTCTATCAGATGTAGTGTCCTGCGGATATTGTCGTGGGTCTGCCTCCCCTTTATGAAGCCCTATTGATCAGGGTGGATTAGCTCTGGCATCAGGTCCTCTAGTCTACCAGCTAATATTGCGGAGTATAGTTTGGCGCCCAGATTTAACAGTGCAATGGGCCTGTATGAGGCAGAGTTCTGTGGGTTTTTGCCTGCCTTTGGGATTACGGTTATCACGCTTCAGCCATTGAGTTTGTCACCGTGGTCCCCTCAGCTATCACGTTAAATAGGGAGGTGAGTTGCGGAGTAATTTCTGATGCATATGTTTTATAAAAGTTGGCCGTCTGGTCCTTGGGACTTGTTAGGCTTAAGTGTCGCTATCGCTTTCCCTACCTCCTTGTCAGTGATGGGTGGGTTTAACTGGTTATTCCAGGTCGGAGGGACCTGGGGCAGCTCGAGTGGTTGCAGGTACTGTTGCTGTGCGACAGTCTGTGGGTGACCCTGTATAAAGTTCTTTATAGAACATCCCAAATATGTTTGCCTTGTCTTTGACTGAGTGTACTACGTTCCCCTCTCTGTCACATATGCCCCAATGTATTCCTTCTCCCTTTTTTCACGAAGCTGTCTGGCTAGGTGGGATCCCACCTTGTTCTCCTGAGCGTAGGAGATCTGGCGGAGCCGGAGGAGGGTGTATTCTGCCCTATTGGTGTAGATCGCCGTGATTTTCCCTTTCAGGGCGCTTAGTTTATGTTGTAGGGCCTGGGTGGGAGTCTTTTTGTGTTCCCTTTCTATTTCCTCCAGTTCAACCTCTAGTGCCGCCCGCTCCTTAACCCTCTGTTCAGTGTAGAATTTAGCTAGATGCATTTACCCCGAAGTACTGCTTTAAAAGCGTCCCAGTTGTTCAGGGGGGCGCTTGCGTGTGGCTGATTTAATTGAAAGAATTCTTTGATTGCCGACCGTAGTTCATCTCTTAATACCCTATCTCTAAGGAGACAGGGAAGTACCATCTTGGCGGGCCTGGTGGGGTGCTTCCCCAGGATAGGCAGATTGTGATAAGGCTGTGATCTGTGATTGTAATCGGGAGAATTTTTGCCGCCTGGAGAGACCCCAGCAGGCTTTGGCTTATAAATATGTAGTCCAACCATGAATAAGATTGGTGTACGTGAAAGAAGAAAGTATAATATTTGGTGGTAGGGTAGAGTGCTCTCCACGCATCCTTTAGACCTGACAACTTTATAGTCTGTTTAATCACTTTGGGGAAGCTGCCCGTGGACGTCTTGTGGGGGTGTGTGCTATCTATTTCTGCGTGCCATGTTAGGTTAAAGTCCCCCCATAAGGACTGTCTGCCCTTCTGCGAATCCGCCCATCATATTTAACAGGGATGTCCGGAACGCCGGTTGTCCTGTGTTAGGTGCATATGCCGATATAAATGTGCATTGTCTTCCCCTCAATTTCCCCTTCACCATAATCACCCTGCCTTCCATGTCTGATTTTATGGCTTCTGGTTGGAATTTTGTAGTGTTGTGGAACATTATTTCTACACCCTTCTGTTTTTTTTCTTGAGGAGGATCTGTAAATTAAGGAGTAACTTTTGTAGCGAAGCAGTAGCTCCTCTGATCTCTTTAGATGGGTTTCTTTAAGTGCCACTATATCGAAGTGGTGATCTACCAGATATTTCCAGATTTTATGTCGTTTGATGGGCGAGTTTAGACCTCTCACATTCCACGAGGCTATTAAAATCATCCTCTCTGGTCCCGCCCCCCTCCTTGTAATCGGACCTATTAGTGCTCATTCCTTGCCCCCTCTCAACTTTCCTTCCATGGGGATCTCAAGTAGCCTTGTGAAGCTGACCCTCCCTCTAAGGCACAGTAGTGTTGCATGTCTGCTACCCCTATATGTCCACCACCTTCACCTATGTAACCCCCCTCCCCCAAACATGTAAAACAAATAACCAAGATTAACCTGAGCTGGGCGGCCTGGGGGACCCCAGCTGAAACATCACTCAAGGTTGAGGTCATGTTGGCGGGCACCTTGGTCAAGGCCCGCAGCCTCGGCTGTCTCTTGTGCAGTTCAAAGGTAGCCTAAGAAAGTCTTTCCTGGACAGGGACCAGGTGTAAATGTAGACAGTAAAAGTCTGGTACCAGATTTTTTCATCCCTCTCCTGATTATCAATCGTCCCCCTGCTTTGTCTCAGACTGTGAAGCTCCCCGCCTGTAGAGCCTCCACTGTCTCTTCTCTGGTTGCTGTTGTCTCTCTATGTTTGGGATTGTCTGCCTTTGGTGATCGTACGCCATTGGAATGTTGTGTTTCTTTCAGACTCTTTCCCTCTCGAGGTTCCATGACTGTTGTCGTCCTCTGGGTTCAAGAGCCCTAAAATTTCTACGCCCTCCTCCAGTTCTGTGATGTGACGTATTTTGTTGTTAAATTCGAAAGCCAACCTGAAGGGGTACGTCTATCTGTATTTGATGCTGTCCGCTCTGTTTTGTCGTTATGGGCCTAAAATGTCTCTGCAGTAGGGTATATGGCGCCAGGTCTTGATATAGCACGCATTTAAATCCTTGGAAGGTGATCTCATCTTTCTTCCTGGCTGCTTGCAGGATCGCCTCCTTTACTTTGAAGGAGTGAAGCTTGATGAGAATGTCGCATGTGTGTCGTCATTCTCCAGTCGGTTGGTTCCCCACGCGGTGTGCCCTTTCGATTTTGATTTTCATCTGGCGTGGCCCAAGAATTTCTGCGAAGGCCTCTAAGTCCGACCCCTCTGCCCCCTCCTCTAGGTCTCTTTTTCTAATGTTATCTCTTCGCGACCTATTTTCCAAATCTTCAGTCTTCAGGAGGGCCATCTGTAATTGTGTTTGGAGCACTTTGTCGTGGGTCGCTGTTGCGCGTTTGTCAATCTCTTGTGTCTGGGCCTCTAACTCTGGTACCAATGGAGTCGACGTCTTGCTGGAGGGAGGTCATGCGTTTGGTTAGGTCTGCTTTCAGTTGTTCCATTGAGGTCTTTATATCCAGCTTGATTTCTGAGCGGAGCTCTGTTTTAAATTCCCTTAGAGAGGCCATAAGGTTGGCTGTGGTGAGCGACATGTTGGCAACGTCTCCCCCCGGTTCCTGCACTTGCCTCTTCTCTTTGGGGGTGAATGGATACTTTGCTTGTTGCCTTTTTCGGTGGCATAAGTGTGGACTGGCTGCCCCCCTTCGTGGGTGTGAAACCCCCACGGGTCGACAGAGATTTCTACCCCTTTGCTGCGACAGATGGATCTTAGTCCCTCTAGTAGCTTGCCTCACACCGAGGGGATCCTTCTCCCAGGTTTAGTGCAGGGCCTGGGAGTAATCAGCCATCTTAGAGTCGGGCATAGGATATTTGATACACATGTGACACTGCGATCGTTCTTTTCTTAAGGCCTGTGCTGCTGTTGTGGTTTTATGGCATCCACTTAATGTTCGCTATAGGGGGCACTCCCCTAGGGTGCCACTTATGTTCCCCAATGATTGTTCTTGGCGGGCGCCATTTTAAAATCAGGCGTGTCGTGGCCTGCTACTTGTACCCTTCAAAAACAGCTCTGTATTGCCAAAAAGCCTATGGGGGATTATTTCAGGTGCCCCCGGTCTCCCGTGCTCACCCTAGGGTCTCCCGGCGCCACCACCGTCTTTCGTCTCTCATCTCGTGTCTACAATGGCGGGTGGAGTCCTCATAGTCGGAGCCGTCTGCTCCCCGCTCTGGATGCACTCCGCCGGTAACGCTGTACTTTGGCCCTGATCTCCGCTGCCTTTCTCCAGATGGCCGGTTACTATCGCTGCGGTCGGAAGGGCTGCTCGTCAAAGTCGACGCTTCCCCGATTCCAGCGCGGCTGGCGACGCCATTTTGGGAACCCGGTCCGTTCCTTTCCATCACCGATTTCGCCTCTTTCCCCAGTTGTACGGTATGCGGGATCGCTCCTGCGTGGTCCAGTTGATGTTGCGTTTCTTCGGCGGCCGTTTAGATGTCTTGCGGCTACCCCTCACGTCTGGAGCATGCCGAGACAGCTACAAGGCTCCGGAGCCGATGTGGATCACGTCCACCCGGCCATCTTGCCTGGCCACGCCCCCTTAATATTTTTGACATCAAGCTCATCCTAAATCACTTAATCGTTTCCCGAGAAGCGCGGGCAACAGTTTACACAATTGTGATTTTTTTTTGTTTAAATCTCTTTTATTAAATTTTCATATGACAAAAGCCATTAATATGACAGATAACGAGCATGGTATGATATATGACGGCTCAGGGTAACAAAACATTGCCAATGGTAAGATCAATCTTACAGTGTCCGTTATAGTGGGCGTTTTTACCAGAGCGACTGTCCGGATGCGATGCAAGAGATTCAGTTTAAATAACATCCAACTGCAGCAAAAACAACAGCTACATTTTTAGAGATATTTCAATAGCATGAAACAGGCAGTTTACTTCTTACAATCAACCTCTAGCGCAAACCCTTAATCTCTGTATTTGTTATACTTAGTAAGGTCGTTGTTCCCCATGTATGCACCTATAGTGTGGTAGTGTATCTCTCGGGGCAAAAAGATCTTGGCGCCTAAAGAAGCAGTATGTGTTCGGCAGGGCACCCCTTCTAGATAGGATGTCCCTCAATGTGGCTTCACCTAGGCTCTACATTCGAAGGTATTAGTTGCGGTGTCCGCGACCAGTAAGCTGAAACGGTCATTGTTCTGTCTATGTCTGGAGAGTCAACTAAGAAGAAGGGATAGTCAAAATGAGATTAGAAAAGCGAGAAAGGATAGAAAAGAGGAGATGAAAGGATAGTCTGGGGAGGTATCTCCGTGCATCAGTTCTTCGGAAGTGAAGGGGCCTAGGGCTCTCCCGTGGCATGGTTGTGGGCTTATTTGAGGGGACTGCATCCCTGTTCTCCCTACTGTGTGTCTTCCTCATAGGGTTCCCCTCGTGGAAGTATGGGGTCCGCAAAGAGTTGGAGGGCTCTCAACCTGGGGGCACCGATCGTGTATGCTCCAACCGAGAGAGGTGCGAGACCAGTGGCTGCCATATGCGGTCGAATTTAGCATCCGTACCTGCCAGCCTATGAGAGAGGAGCTCCATCGCCATCACATGCCAAAGGCGAGTAAGCCAGATCAAGGACGAGGGGGAGCACGTTTTCTTCCAATGTATGGCAATGACCTGCTTAGCGGCAGTGAACATGTGGAATATCAGGTGCCAGTCCGTGTGTTTCATTGCTCGAAGAGCCGTCGGTCGGAGTCCCAGTATAACCACCCTCGGGTCATTTGGCAAGGGGAATCCCACTACCTCTCCAACGTGGCCCATCACCTCTCTCCAAAAGGTGAGAATGAGCGGACAAGTCCACCATATATGAAGAAAAGAACCCTGGGCCGCCTGGCATCGCCAGCATAGAGGGGCGAAGCCCGGGTACATCTTCTGGAGTCTAAGAGGAGTATAGTACCAGCGAGTCATGACTTTATAGACCGATTCCTGTTGTGTTATACTTTTAAAGATACGAGGGATATCGCGCCATAGCTGTTCCCATTGGTCCGAATCAATGTCTCCTTCGGTGTCCGTCTGCCACTGGCGCTGATAGGTGTGTGGGGGCACCGAATGTGAGTGTTGAAGCACTTTATAGGTCCGGGAAATCGGCCCCCGGGAACCATCAAAAGCACGGACCAGCGTTTCAAAAGGCGTTAGGCGCCTCGTGGCTCCCTCCATGTACGAGGGGGCCCGGATCCAGTGCCGGATCTGAAAGTACTCCATGCTCGTGGTTTTTGGAAGGTTGAAGTCCCGTCTGCACTGGTCAAATGATTTAAAGATACCGTTCTCAAAAAGTTGTTCTATGACCCGGCACTCCCCAGCCGACCAAGCCGAAAACGACTTTAGGGGTAGGGCCGGCGGGAAATCCGGGTTGAGCGCTATTGATGTGTTGGGAGAGGGGAATGTAGTGAGACCACGGGATACTGCGATCCTGTCCCAGATCTCCAAGACCGTCTTGGTTGGAGTAGCTATGTATGCACTTCGATGTCTGGCCCCCCTTCTAATCCAGGCCAGGTCCCACAGTGGGCGACACGCCACTGCCCTGTCCATATGGAACCAGTGTTTTTCGCTCGCGAACCGACCATTCCGATATGTATCGCAAGTGTGAGGCCCAGTAATATGCGAGCAGGTCGGGACAAGCCAGTCCACCCCTGTTTCGAGGTAGCAACAGGACCCGTGTGGAGAAACGCGGCCTGCCTCCTCCCCAGATGAACGCCGTGAGATCCCGTTGGAGGTTCTGGATATCTCTCTGGGGGATCGGCGTGGGGAGAGTCTGGAAAAGGTACAGTACCTTTGGCAAAATCGCCATTTTAACTGCATTTAAGCGGCCCAGCCACGAAATTGGGAGTGATTTCCAGCGTCGGAGCTCAGCCCGGACAGCCGTCCTGCTTGCCGGCCAATTAGCTCCAGTCCAGGTATCTAGGGTAGCAGTAACGTTAATCCCTAGGTATCGTATGGAATGTGTAGCCCATTGAAACGGGTTAACTGAACCTAGGTTATCCAGCTGTAGCTGGGGGAGAGTGAGATTAAGTGCCTGCGATTTGGAAAGATTAATTTTAAGACCCGATATCAGTTCGAATTGAGAGAGAATGTCCAGTAGTGCGGGTATTGAGCTTGCTGGTTCCGTTAATGTCAGGAGAAGATCATCTGCAAAGAGGCCAATTTTATGTTCTACTCCTCCTATGTGTATTCCCCGAATTTCTGTCGACTGCCTGATAGCGATCGCCAGGGGCTCCACCACAAGAGCGAACAGTAAGGGTGAGAGCGGACACCCCGGACGCGTACCCCTGCTGATGGAGAAGGACGGAGTGAGAAGACCATTTACTCGGATCCGTGCCGAGGGCGCCGCATACGGCGCCATGATGCGCGCAGTCATAGTCGGTCCGAGTCCCACGCGTTGTAGGACCGCCCGCAGAAAGGACCAGTCAACCCGGTTAAAAGCCTTTTCGGCGTCCAGGGAGAGCAGAAAGGCCGGTGTATTATAATGCTGTGTCTTTTGCACCAGGTGGGCTACTCGGCGAATATTATCCGCTCTCTGTCTCTCCCTCACAAACCCCACCTGATCGGGTTCGATCAGGCCCGGGAGGTGAGGGCCTATCCTTTGGGCGAGGATTTTGGTATATAGTTTGACATCTACGTTCAATAAGGAGATAGGCCGAAAAGAGGCGCATGCCGTGGGGTCCTTCCCAGGTTTAGGGATAAGGATTATCTCCGCCTCTGCCATAGTCGGCGTCACCGACCCCGCCTCCGCAAATGAGTTAAATAGGCGCAATAGATGGGCCTGAAGTTCGGGGAGGAAGAGGCGATAAAAAGCCAGTGTTGGGCCATCAGGCCCTGGGGACTTCCCCACTGGCATACTTTTTAAGGCCTTTAGGAGTTCCGCCGCTAGGATAGGTTCCTCTAATTGCTCTTTAAAGAAGGGGGTCAGTGGCGTCCAGGCGCAAGCAGCTAAAAAGGGATCCATCTGGTCTCTCCTAGTCTCCCCCTGACCATATAGTTCGGAGAAAAAGGCGTGAAACTCCTGTTGTTTAGCGTTTTCGGAGGTAGCCCAGCCCCCCCCACTTTGGACTATTTTTGCGATATGACCCTTAGAGATCTGATTCCTGAGACGACGCGCCAGCATGGATCCCACCCTGTTGCCCCCTCCATAGAACTTCTGCTTAAGAGTCAAGAGAGACCGCTCTGCTTTGTTCACCCGGAGAGCCTTAAGCTGACCCCGAAGGGAGGCAAGTCTCTTGCTTGTGACGATATTAGGCGCGTTCCGATTTTGTTGTTCCATGGTTTTAAGATCACGGGTGAGGTTGTCTTCCACCAGGCGAGACTCCCGC
Source organism: Calotriton arnoldi (assembly GCA_963921515.1). NCBI lineage: Eukaryota > Metazoa > Chordata > Amphibia > Caudata > Salamandridae > Calotriton > Calotriton arnoldi. The sequence goes on from CAWUFW010001232.1 coordinate 2,079,965, forward strand.
CTGCGGGCTATAGAGATGGAAGTGATAACGCCCCTGATCGTGGCCTTGAAGGCATCCCACAGCATAGGTATTGTGGTCTCCGGGAGGTCATTGGCCTCAAAGTATGATTGTATAGCTTGTCTGAGCTCGGCCACATCCACCTGATCGCGGAGCACCTGCGGAGGGAGTCGCCAGCGCGGGGCGGAGTTCGAAGGTCGGCCCAAGGCGGACAAGGTTATCTCTAAGTGAGCGTGGTCCGAAATAGAGATATCTGAAATCCCTACTGTTTCTAGGGAGCGAATGAGTGCGTGGGATAGAAAAAGGTAATCTATACGGGAGTGCGAGCGATGCACATGGGAGTAAAAAGTGTAGTCCTGTGTGTCCGGTTCCTTATAGCGCCAAGCGTCCACCAGGCCCAAAGCTTCCAGATCTCGTTTGAGAGCGGCAGACATAGCCCCTACTCCCTGATAAGAGGGGAAGGTGCGGTCCATGGTGGGGTCCCAAACTAGATTAAAGTCACCCCCAAGGATGATAGGATTAGTTTCCTTGGAGAGGGAAGTTTGGAGGAGGTGGCGGATGAAAGCATCTTGTGCCTGATTGGGTGCATATAGATTAAGGAGGGTAAGCTGTCTGCCCTGTATTGATAGCTGGAGCTTAAGAGATCTACCTTCCGCATCCCGGACGGTGCGTTCTATGTTTACCGAGAGACCTATTTTAAAAAGGATCCCCACCCCTGCTGTCTTAGATGATGCCGACGCCCATATTCGTAGGGGGAATTTAGGGTGAGACATGCGAACAGTATCGGCCCGTAATAAGTGGGTCTCTTGGAGAAAAACAATGTCCGGGTCCTGAAGTTGGAGGTAGCGCCAGATCTGTCCTCTCTTATTCGGGGCATTTAGGCCTTTGACATTAAGGGAGAGACATTTAAGCTGAGCCATTGATCTGTACCCGGAAAGGCATGCGTTGGTCGGAACTGATGGAGTCCCATCTCTCTCTGGTCAGAGCCTGAATCGACAACCGCTGTAAAAGTTGGAGCAAGCGTAGAATCCCCCCCAGGGGCGGAGTGTGAGTTATTGTACCTGGTGTCCCCAAGGCTGCCAGTCTCAGAGCCCTTCGCTGCGGTTCGGGGCCCTCCCCTCGAGTCCAGAGAAAGAAGGGAAGTAAGGGAAAGAATAGAAGAGGGGAAGATTCCCAGAATGGAAAAATTACTAAATAACTTAAGGGCCAACTGGGCCCAACAGGGCCTTTCCAGTCCAGGAGCGGCCCAATGGTGGGAACCAGGGCGGCTCTGGGGAAGTCACTCCCCTTGGGGACTAAGGAAATGGCGGGGTAGGTCTCAGACTACCTTGGGGGCAAGAGCCATCCACCCCCCAGGGGCGACCCGTCGCGGTAGCAACGGGTAGAAATGCGTCCCAGATGGAGCCACAGGAGGACCCCCCTCGGAATATATCCGGAGCTCAATAACTCATCCCGGCGCCCCCGCCCTCCAAGCTTTTGGGCGATCCAGAAAACTCGGGCACCTTTAGGTTAACCGACTGGTGTGGGGGAGGGGCCCCTCGCCCCCCGTCACGTCTATACCAGTGTAAAGCTGGCGTGGATACGGCAGCCTAGAATAACGCTCATAGATAGGCCCTCCCAAAATCCCACCCACGCTAGACCCATCCCGGCAAGGTATTGTGGTGCTTTGCAGGCATGATCCCCCATCCCGGGGAAGAGCCAAGTATTGCCTCCCCTGACACTCATCGTGAGACAAAACCTAATAAGTGTATATACGCCTAGTTGCCCCAATACTTCGTTCAAGTAGTCCAGGTGGCCCAACGCCTTCTCCCATCTGAAGCCTCTGACAATGGGGCGTGAAGGGCATGTTCTGCCAGTCCACTTGTCCGTGGATGTCTCTCAACCATACATCAGTTGCCCCCGCTAGCACCAAGGGGGGAAGGCGGCCTCGATCTCAGGCCCTCTCTTGTTGAAGACTGTGGCGCCTCCATATTCCGTAGGTGTTGGATAATGTCCTGTTTGGCTTGAAGGTCAGTCCCCCCTGCTCCGGATGTTCCAGCCCTGGGGCGCCCGACCCTCGACCACTCAGGGCGGAGAGAGATCTGGGACGTCGGCTCAGTGGGCCCGGGGGAGGAAGGCCTCGATCCAGACGAGATGTTCAGCAGTTGGAGGGCTTCACGAAGAGATCTCAGAGACCTGCGCCTCCCCTCCCAGTGAAAGATCAGAGCAAACGGGTGGCCCCATTGATATTTGACGTTGGCTTCTCTCAGTTTAGCAGTGACTGGCCGGAAGTCCCTCCGGCGGCGCAAGGTGAATGGCGATAGGTCCTGAAAGATTTGGATGACGTGTCCCTCGTGTTCCAGCTTTTCGGTCGCCCTGGCCGCTCGGAGGATGGCCTCCTTTTCCGTATAAAAGTGTACCCTGGTCAGGATGTCGGGGATCAGGTTGGTGTTTCCCCGCGGGGATGCTACCCTGTGTGCTCGGTCCAACGTGGGTGGGGAGGAGTCCTCATCTCCCCTGACCGCATGCAGTAAGTCTGCGACATATGTCATTATGTCCTGTCCCTCTGCGCCCCGTGGCACACCCCGGACGCGGAGGTTATTCCGGCGGCTCCTGTTCTCTAAATCCTCTTGTTTGATTTGGAGTTCCACATGTTGCTCCTCCAGAGTTTGGACGCGGCGCCTAAGATCTTCCTGCTCCTCTGTACGCGTGTCGAGGGTCTGCTCCAGGTCATCCACCCTAGTGCCAATTTCGGCGACATCTCGTCTAATGTCCGTGAGGTAGGACTTGACCTCCAGCTTAAGAGATGAGATCTCTGATTTGATGTCCTGAAGGAAGCTAGACATAAATGCCTGTGTAATGGCGCCTGGTTCAAGCATGTCCAGCTTGGAGGTCATTGCTGTGTCGTCCCCTGATGCTACCGGGGTTTGCTTGCCCCACAGGTCCGCCACCGAGGTATCTTTAGGCGCCAGTTGGGCTGCGGCCTTCCCCGTCTTTGGCTTAGTCATGGTTCCTGCGCCGGGGGTGCAGAGCCCTCTCGCCCTCGCTTGGTTCCAAACCGGGGCCTCCTCGCTCCCCCCCAGTCGATGCGTCGCGAGTCCGTTCGGTGGCAGGGCAAGGCGGTGCAGGCCCGGCCACAGGGTCCGCCCTTCGGATCAACTCGGGTCCCCCTTTTCGCCGGTCCCGGCAGGAGGTTCCGACCCGTGGGTCTATACCCCACACTCCAGCCGCCTTTGGTTCAATTCGTAGGGGCCACTCACTTCCGTCGCCTTCCGGCGAGACCCCGACAACTTCAGCTTAGCCTAGGGCAGCCTCACGCCCGTTCTGCTCGGGCACCGGAAGGAGCCCGATCCGGCCCCCGAGTCGCTCCGGTCCCTCGAGCTCAGTACAGGGCACCCCCTCTGCCAGTCCAGTCCAACAATCAGGGCCCGCCCTGCTGCCTCTCACCGCTGTCCCGGCCAAGCTCCCCCACTCTTCAGGGTCCTCTACACTCAATGTCAGGTATCCAGGAGCAGGGGCCTACCAGGGCAGTCTCTGCGGGGCATCATGCACCTTCAACGCCCCCAGCTCGGGGCCAGCCCTCCGGTCAACCACTCCGGGTCTCAGTGCTGTGCGCGATGGGCCCAAGGGAGCCGGGCCTCACTAGGCCTCTGGGTCTGCACACCACCGCTCCTCCGACCTCGCCGGGCCGCTACTGTATGGGGGAGGGGCACACGAGGTCCACGGCCTCAGGCTCAGCCGGGGTGGGGGCGGGGAAGATATCACCTCCAGCCGCAGGTTTTCACGCCAGTCTTCAGCCCTCTCAGGGACGCCGCTCCATCCCCCGGGCCAAGTGCGCTCCCCCTCCTCACCTCCGTCTGTCGCTCCGCTCCTCCCCGGTCTCTGTCGATGGATTCGCGGGGCCTCAGGAGCCCGGCCGGAGTCCGCTCTCAAAGGACGGGGCCAGGCTCCTCAGCTCAGCCCACCGCCGCAGGCAAGTTCTCTGGGGGCAAGCAACTCTCTGCAGGGCCCCCTCCGGCCAAGGTCCAGCGCCGCTCAAGTCACCCGCAGACTAGGGCCGACACTCCGGTGCGGGCAAGATGGCGGACGGGGTCGCCGCGATCAACTGCTCTCGGCTCTCCCGGTCGCTGCGTCGGGTCGAGGTCTCCCCAGGACTCCAGGAGTCTGCAGCGGGCTATACGCTGTCTGTGGGGGGGGCACAGACTTTGCCCCCCGTGCCTTAAATCGCTTGATATATGCCCCGGGCCGCCCCTGGAAAGCGGAGCTCAGCCTTCGTGCGTCCTACGCCATTGTAGTCTAGGCCACGCCCCCACAATTGTGATTTTAACAATAAATCTGCTCGCTTATTGTGGTCTAAACTGGATTTGTACTTGAAAAAGTTAAACCTCCTTGAATAACTCCAGCTTTCAGCTTTTTTTTTTTTTATTGTTTCTTTTCCTCCCAACACATACTATTATTCAACTTCTTTGCCTTCTTTCCTACTTTCTTACGCTCCTTTTCCATTTTCTCTCTATGGGGCGCAACCTCTATATTTGACCATCTTTGGTTTATACCTTGTTTTGGCTCTGTGCAATTGTATAGTGCTTCTTTTTATGGTACAAATGCCTTCTTTCAGTTGCAAAAATTGTTAGCTGTACAACGCTTGTACATTTGTTACAGGTCTAACTCCATCTGTATTGTCATTTGCTGAATCTCCAATAAAAAGCTCTTGAAATAAAAAAAAAAACACAGAAGCAAACACTGTATAAGGATAATTTATATTCTTATTATTATTTGTAATTGCTGCTTTTAAGCAATATGCCTGTTTTTATCTGAAGAAAACCTTAACCAATAACTAGCATAAAAATTAATGTCAATAAATTGACCTAATTGGTAAAAAAACAAAAGAAAAGACTGAATCAAGACTCCCACACTTGAAACTTTAAAGTATACAAAAAAGGTGATGTTTGTAATGCTTGAATTAATCTTAGTCAATGGTAATTACTTGGGACCGCATCCCAATCCATAGTTATTTTGCACACCTTGTTGTTCAGTTTGGACACAGCTATGTGCAAATCAGTCTTGACCCTACTCAATCAGAACAGTCCAGCCCGAAGTGCCAAGCCAGGTCCTCCCTGAACCGGAACACAAGCAACCCACGACCAGTTTCGCCCTAGTTATGGGCTCATCAGCTGGGTACAGCTTGGTTCCAGTGACATTGTACAAGGGTCCCATGTCTGCGCATACCCGTCCCACTTAGGACGACACACTAAAGTATACAAAAAAGTGATGAATGGAATGCTTGAAGTAATCTCAGCCACTGGTAATTACTCGGGCCGCATCCACACCTGTAGTTATTTTACACGTCACCTCACTTTGGACCCAGCTATATGCAAATCAATCTTGACCTTCCTCCAATCGAAACTGTCTAGCCCGAAACTTTGGCAGGGCTCCCACTCCTGCCCCATCAGGGGATCATGTGCAGACAGGTGGAGAGGTGGCCCTTGCAGAGGCACTTCTCGAAGTTGGGTGACTCCAGTGGAGCAAGAGCCATAATCTGCCAGCCGCTGGATAATCCAGCCTCTCCAGGTCGTCTAATGGCAAACTCATCCCCTCCAGCGCTACATATCTAAACCGTGGCTCTTGTTATGCCATTGACACAAATCATAATGCTTAGCGCTGCTCCCTTCAGCTCTTATTAACCATTCCCCATGTTTCATAGAGGGGTGCAGAATTTGTTTAAGAAACACAATTGACTACCAACCATAATACATAAAACGGTTATCAGCAGGGCAAGGAAAAATGACATTGCAGGTTGCACACATGGCACCTCTCACTTAGATAATAGTAACAAGATCCTTAACTTCTCTGCAGTGCCTGACCGCCTTCCTTAATGACCAGGCCACAGAGGAAAATAAACCCTCAAACCTGAGATGTTATTCCCCATACTACTGTCTTTGGGAATCAAACATGGAGTTGCTCTGCTGATTACACTTGTGACTCAAGATTCGGTCTATCCCTTTGCCTCATATCTACAATGGCAAGGAAGAGAAGAAACCTACACTACAGCTCCCATTCATCTTGTCAGAAAGGAGGTAAAAACAAACTAACGTTGGCAAAGCCAATAGGTCTTGCCTATGTGAGAGTCATTGGCTTTGCCAATGACTTTTAGCCATCTTGTACAGCAGCATGGCTGCTGTTCATTATGACTACAAGTTAGTTGCATGGGGTAGAGGAGAGTGGCATAGGGGGGAGTGGCGTAGAGGGACATAGAATAGAGTGGAGTGGCAAAGAGTAGAGTGGCGTACATTAGATTGGTATAGTGTGGAATGGCGTAGAGTGGTGTGCGGCAGCGCAGTGGCGTAGAGTGGATTGTTGTAGAGTAGTAGAGTTGTGGGTGTAGGTAACTAAAGCGTCAATAGAGATGGCAGATGGGGTGAAAGCAAAAAAAGCTGTATGCCTGTGTTAAAAGTAGGAAAGTACATTGTGCATCTAGGAATAATACCAAAATGTTTATAAAATAAAAAAGTGTATTGCAAAAAGACGAAGAACAACAAAGATGAGGGAGAACAATATACTTGGTTCCTGCTCCAGGGAGGAGCTAACACAAGAAACGAAGGGAAATATACAGGAGCTAAGCAATCGAAAGTAGGCAAATGAGCGTGAAAACAATGAATGGTATGCTGTGGGCAGGTTGTAAGCTGGTTGGTTCTGCATGAAAAGACCAAGGAAGAGAATTGCATAATTTGGCTGTTGCCACCGAAAAAGCTCTATCCCCTAACCTGGCTGTTTTAGTTTTTTAGGAATCTTTACCAGGAGTTGACTGGATATTACATTTTGGGGGAAACATGCTATTAAAATTTAGCTATCAGAAATTAGAGGGCAGGGTAGGTACAGAAGGTGATGTACTAGGACTATGGCTTTAAAAAGAATTCTGTCTTTTATCTGGAGTTATTGTAGCCTACATAGAACTGGATATGTGATCTCTCCTTGTTTCCTTTAAAATAAAACTTGCAACACAATTTTGAACAGTTTTGTAGTTGTATCAACATTTGGTTGAGGCTAAATACTGTACTCCAGTCTAGATTGTATTATTGTAGTTATGAGTTGGACATGAACGCTCTCTCCTCTAGGAAAGGAAGCAAAACTTTTAAAGATTTCAATTACCAAAAACATGGTTTGGGTACATTAACTACTTGACTTTTCAGAGAACGGTCTGAATCAATAATGAAGTTTCTTACGAAGTTTGCTGGGGTGTGACGTAATCCCATCTCCGGTGGCCAGTCACACAAAGTAAGGTTTTGTGGACTATTGGGACTAGTAGAAGTTCGTTTTAGACGTGTTCAATTTAAATAAATAATTTTTTTAAAAATCAGCGACATCCTCCATCTTGTATAACGCAGAGCTTTTACAAGATCCTGATTAATAGAATTGGCCTTACCTGAGGGTTTGATCAATCCAAACACAAATTGTGCGCTGTCTGCATACATTTAGAAATAGGTACCCATATCCTGAAGGACCACTACCAAGGGCAGCAGGTAGATATTGAACAGTAATGCAGTTAGAATTGAGCCCTGAGGCACGACCTATTTGAAAATTTGGTGATTCACAAAAAAGGATGAGTTTATCACAGTTTGACTTCTTTTGTCGAGGAAGGATTGAATCCATTTTAGTTCTGTGCCACAGGTACCCATTTCTTCTGGTATAGAATTGAGAATGGTATGGTGGACAGTATTGAAAGCAGTGTAGAAGTCAAGAAAGACGAGGGGACCAACCTCCTTCTTTATCCACCGCTCTTCTGAGCTCAAGGACAGATACCACCTCCATCTCTGTGCTTCGGCCGGGGCTGAATCGTGCCTGGTGCAAATTTAGTAAATTTATTCAACAAATTTTAGCAGTTAAGAGTAGACCCATTTCTCAGAGGCAATATGAGCCTATATTTACTTAAAAGCTTAGTATTGAGATTTTCTTCTGGAAGGTGAGGCTTCCCTCAATATTTCTTTTTCTTGTCGAATCAGTCACCTTAAATAAGGCCATCTTGTACAAAGGGGCCTTACTTGTCATGAGCTTTCATCTCTGCGATTTGTTAAATGCTATAGTGTGACATATGCAGTGCCTTCCTGTGTGCGTGTTGAGCTCCTAAAAGAGTTCCTTTGCGCAATTTTCATTGTCTGAAGTGTGCTTCCCTTTCCGCCATCCACCTTCCTCAGTTTTTCCTCACTTTTTTCTCTAAACTGGCTGCGCAACTCGGTTTTCTGTCCATGTTGTACCCCCATCCCCAGGGTCTGGACCTCAAATTTTCACTTTTCGATATTTTTTGTGCGGGTAGCAGAAAATGCTTATTTTGTCGCACATTAAGCCAGTTCTTACTGTTCGTACATTGTATTGATGCAGATGAGTTGTCTTGTATGTCACCTGACATACGTGATACCACAATCTTTTTGCCATACCTTGTCCAAGTCAGCTAGTGATTGTGGTCCCTATCTATTTGAGCTCTGATAGGGGAAATATTGGGAATATTTTCCAGTTGGTGTGTAAGCCAGAACCCTGCCAAAGTCCTCCAACTCCTTCACTAGGCGGTGGACTGAGTACATTCGGATCCCTTAGCTACATTACCGTGTTGCTTGAATACATCAAAACTATTTGCCTTTTTGCCCCAATCTGTATACTCCTTTCTGTTTACCTCTTTCCAAGTTTACCCACGAGTCGAGTGGCTCCATACCAATAGAATATGGGGTGCAGGCGGCAACCCGAGGGAATAGATCTCTCCAGGACCCAGCTTTTTGAAATTATTTCAGCTGTTCTAGCCCTTGCTTTTCCTATGAGTTAAGTATACACCAGCCCAAGCCAGCTGACAGTTTAGCCGAAAATTGCTAAATTACAACACCAAGTACATGCACTGCCGGCTAACGGTATTGAAAGCTTTTTTGTTAAGTAATCCATCCCCTGTATAATTTCTTTGGCCTGTACTGTGGTGATTCAGAACATGAACGAGTCATCTTGGATTTAGGGTTGCATTTCTGTGGGGGATAAACTTGCATTGACCTAGTTGTCCTTAGCAACCCATTAAAATAAGAATTCTTGCCACTACAGCTTTGCTGAAAACTTTAATATATTTATAAGTGAAAGAGGTCTATACGATTTGTATTTGTAAAGCGCGGCATTCATCCCGAAGGACATCACGGCGCTGGGAAGCATGCAATGTAGCGTAAGAGACAGAATGTTTGATTTCGTCATAGGTTGTTTTTGTTTGAAAGCTGGTCAGCTCATTTATTTCATAGGATATTTTTATCTGGTTTGTGGTCACAATTATTACAGTTTCCTTCATGATTGCTGTCAGAAGCCCCCCTCTATAGTCTCCACATGCACTTTTATAAGGTTATTCTCTAGACTGAATAAGCCATTTAGGCATCTGCACATAGACCATCACTACCTGTGGCTTTGCTTCTGTTAGCGTTCTGAAAGAGCCCTAATGTTCCACTCTCCCAAGCAGGGTTTCTATGTCACTGTATGTAAAACATGTCTGTGTGTAAACAGTAGCATTCAAGGTATCAAGTATCTCTATTGTAATTTGGTTACTGTGAGTGCGAACGTAAGTAATTTTCAAATGTCATTTATACCCACATGTTGCCTTGTATTGTTAGGCAACATTAGTATAGTAACTCTTAGTAGTTCCCCTTTGTGCATTGGTAACCTTATCAAGTGTGTTGGTATACCTCATTCAATGTATGCCTCTCCATGGGCAACTCTTCCATCATCTAAGGGTTAGGCAGAGCCTCTTTTTCTAATCTCTATAACATACAGCTATTTCTAGTCCAAGCCTAACGCAATATATCTTGTTCGCACACACTTCTACCCGCAATACAAGTTTTCCATCCTCCCACTCGATACTCCACAATGTTGTATATTCCCAGGTTTGCCCAAAATAAATCCTGGACTTTTCAAGGCCTCCACTTTTAATGTCAAGGTTCGAGTATATGCTTTTTTGCTTCCCCCAGGTAAAGGTTGTTTTCAGTGTTGTGCACTTCAATGATGCCCTGTAGCTTGTATGACTTTTCAGACTTCAAATTCACGGCTTAGTAATATGTAATCCGTTCCGCTTTATGTGCCATGTGGTGCTAAAGAAAAGGAATATACTTTCCATGTAGTGTGTTGCACTTTCTATATGTCAGTTAAGCAAGCCCTACCCATAGCCTTTGCCAATGTATCACAAATTTTTAGGTCTCGCCTAGCGACGCAGCGCGAAAGCGCTGTCGCTAGCGAGATCTATTGTTACTGACTTGCTTCGGAAGGGAGACAGGAGATGTGCACGCGCAGGACGGACTGCAACTGTGAACACGCACGTACAGACACGCAATGTGCACATCTCCTGTCCCCCTTCCGTCCTCGCCAGCCGCAAAACATGAGCTATGCACGCACTCCCCAGCTGTCCTTGCACCCCCTCCAGTGTCAGTCAGCCATGCGCCATCTGCCAACCCCCACCACCCACACCCACCTTACCGTCGTTCTGCCATGCTTCAGCGCGATGCCCTGCAGCGTGTCCCCAGAGCTCACAGGGTGATCCGTGTACTTCGCAGCCCATGCGGCCGCCGTCACGCTGGTCTTTTCTGGCGATCTCCAGACAGCAAATGTGCACGCTCACGGCGCGTTCTGATGTGCACTTGCCCGGACAGCTGATGTGCACGCTCACGGCGCGTTCTGATGTGCACTTGCCCGGACAGCTGATGTGCACGCTCACGGCGTGTCTGTCTTCGGCTACTGTAACGCGTGCTCTGCGCTGGGAAGATGGCCTCGCCTCGTTTTATACAGCGCCCCATGTCGCAATTTTACTTAAGCATGTGCCCCTTCCCCTGTCGCACGGACGACGCACGAAGCGGGCGCAGTGTTAAATAAATCTACGGGCACCATGGTTCCCCCCCTCCCTCTTCCATTAATGCCCTTCATTTTTTTTACACCGGACGTAGTGTCCACTTTATAGTGTTCGCGTTTTTTTAATTTTATTTTCTATGTTGGGGCAGTCCTCTCAATCTCTACCTCTGCAGCACACACAGCGCTACGTCGTAAACTCCAGTTGCAGCCAGTGCTCCTGTCCTCCTGCCCAACATCCGCCTTCGTCACTTTAAGACTCGCAGCCTGCCCATGGAGGCGGGGGAGGAGGAAGGATCTGTGAACTTCCCCGGGACGCGGGTAAGGTAGGCAGTCCCAATATAATAACTCTACATTGTGGGGGGAGGGTGTGTCTTTGTTTAAATTGCACTTGTGTTTTCAGCTGATCCTCGTTGTAGGCAGCAGCGAGTGTGTAATCGGCGACATAATGAGCCTCTTTCCAAGGTCGATAATACGCTTAGTATTAAATCGAGTAACCACGCCTGTTGTTTTCAGTTCAGTAAATTGGCAAAAACGGTGGTTTTGGCGCTATATAAAAGGGTGTAAAGTTTATTCTACTCGGTTTGTTTTGCTCGTGGTTGGCTGTCGCTTGTTCTCAAGGCCTACATTTTACCTCGCAGTGATTTGGCCTTGAAATCAGCACTTGCTGTGTTTGCTGGTGATAAGATAAGGCCTATCGTGTGCGGTTATGAGATTAGTAGAAGTCTTGCCAAGCCTTTTTCTTCGTGCTTCAGAAACAAAATATACAAATATTTGTCTGGTTTTCAACAAGGCCTTAAAATATGTTTTAATGCCACCAAACTGCTGTTTCTTTACTGAACACTGCCCATTCAGCACCCCCTTTGTGAACACGGTTGTCTTTTATACTTCTCTTCATGGGCGTCGCCCCATCTGCACCTGTATTTCCCCGGACAGTGCTTAATTTGTGTAAGAAAAAAAAGGTGCCTCGTCAGGAGGCCACCGCAGTTTGCACCACACATTGCCACTGCATTACACAACTACTAACCATCACACTGCTACAAGTGTGACAATTCAGACTGTTCGAGGACTGTTTTTAATGTATATTGAATTAACAAACAACTGTTTTTCTGCTCATCTTTAAATTGCACGCCTCGGAAGGAGGTTGCAGTGGCGCGGGGGTTGGGGGCGGTCGCTGAAACGCGGTCCTTACCCGTCAACCACCCGCGCACGCACAGTTGGCATAAACTAGCACAGGCCCATTCGGGGAACGAAGAACTTGGGGGCAGGGGGTGCCGAGGTAGGTATCCCAAGGGCAGCCGGGCCCCCTGCACAAGAGCTCTCGGTACGGGGGAGGGAAGGTGGGGACCTCCTATAAGGGTCCCCATCCTCTGGGGGGGGCGGGGTGTTTAAGTGGAAGGGCTGCGGAATCAGTCTTGATCTCAATCCGAATCGGTTAGGTTGTAGGTTGCACAGGACTAAACTAGCAATGGTAAGGGTGACTCCCATGTAATAGCATCTCTGTTAAGGTTAGGTTTTCACTTGTAAACAATATGTAAATAATGTGGTTACTGTGCACATTTATTTTTAATGTCTGCTAAAAATTGTTTTGTTTGTGAAATAAATACTGCCTAGAGATCTTACGATCTCTAATTCCAACAAGCATTTGCAAAGCAATAGGTCTCGCATTTACTAGAATTTGAGCTATTGGCATTGTAGATTACAATGCCTTTTATTAATGTGTTGATTTTTCAAACAAATAAATAAAAGGCATTGTCATTTACAATGCCAATAGCATAAACTCTCGCAAATGCGAGACCTATTGCATTGTAAATGCTTGTTGGCCTTGTGAATGTTTTCAGAGGGTGGCAGTCATGTTTCCTGCAGTGTCCAAGCATGTCTCCTTAAAATTACTCTGTTCTTAAAAAAAAAAAAGAAGAGAACTCTCTTACCAGATCATCAAAAAACATGATCAGCTGTGTTGGACATAAATATCCAAAAATCAAACTTTCTGACCTTCAAGCAGCCCATATATTAGCACATATCTTCCCCCCCAGAGTTTACGGTGCTTTGCAGGTTGTGAAAGGCCTCTGGCATAAGTAGATTATGAAGCCGGGAAAGCTGCCCTCTCTATTTGTTAGCCAATATAATACACTTGGGAGCCTGCAAATGTGTGTCTTGAAGGAGTGCGAGTCCCCCTCTCTGCCTTCTCAAGATTAGGGGGTCTTCCACATACCATTTTGAAAAATGTTTATAAACATTCCAAGTCAACAACTGAGTACAATCTTGCATTCGTCTCAGAGTAGATGTACACTTTTGTTCCTTTGGACATAAATGTGATATTGCCTTCAGTGCTAGATTTTGTGGTCAGATTGTGCCCTTCTTCTTGTGCTCTCCACATTTCCAATCATTTTAGTTGTAAAAGGTATTTTTGTAACTTCTTATCCAAAGAAAGCCACCCCTTTTATTTGGCTAAAAAGCTTGGTGGTGAGTTCTTGGGCCGAGCATCACAATATTCTAAGAAGGCTTCACCTTGTACTTGTTTGGTAGAAGACTAGTTTTTAAGTCTTTGCACAACTGGGTATTCTTCTCTAATAACACAACCTTGTAGAGATCAAATAGTGCACATTTGGTTTGAGCATGTTTTATATTAAAGAAGTAATCAAGATGGTGTATAATCTAACATGGCTAAATAAAGGGACACGATCAGCAAGGAAATGAAAAATACTTAATGGTTGAAAGAGGCTTCATAAATGCAGTATACAGTGAATTATTTTCATTACAAAACATACTTAATATCATTTTTAATTAGTGCTGCAAATCTAAATCCCACAGTTAGATTTACATACTAGATTTAAGAGAAAGCTATTGAAATTTGAAAAAGAAAATGGGATATAAAAACAACTGTATAGTGAGAGTAAGTGACTGACTTACACTTCTATAGGAAAATCTTTCTTTGTTTAACTTTATATTTTTTTTACTTCATAGGAGTAAAAGTTCCTCGTAATTTTCGCTTATTGGAAGAACTTGAAGAAGGCCAGAAAGGAGTAGGAGATGGTACTGTAAGCTGGGGCCTTGAAGATGATGAAGATATGACACTTACAAGGTGGACGGGCATGATTATTGGGCCACCAAGGGTTAGTGACATGACTTTTTAATCACTTCAGTTTTATTTTGGCAGTATAACCGTTCTTATTGAGGCCTTTAATGTAGCTTGTTTTCAGGTCTGGAAATAGGAATATAAATAGAAGTGCTTTCTAGAATATGTGTAATGTAAATCTGTCTGCAAAAAGGCTGTTTTTTGTGCATGGTCGCATTCAGTAAAGATAAAATATGGTTTCTGATAATGCTCTGAATTTGTAGAAATGGGGCCTATGTTTTACTAATGTGACATGCAGAGCCTTCAGGTCATTCATTCACAGTGTGTGGTAAGATTTAGGCTCTCCCTGGGTCTTTTCACCCTGGGAGAGTCCTAATGTAATAAAGCAATCTCACAGGAGGACTTAATGATTCAGTGGAGTTACTAGTATTCCCCACTGACTACATAACAGGCCCCTATACATCAAAGTTCATGCTGGGAATGAGCATGGCATGAGCAATGGTATACAGCATTTCTGATGGATACTGCAGATTCCTCACCTGTTTAATATCCCATATGAGAGACCAGATCCAGAAACGTCTGACAAGCTGGGCTGGTAGGTAGTGCCAGATCCATCACAACTCTGGAAGTGAGGTCTTGGTAATGTCACTGGAGACAAATACCAACCACCCTAGCGCCCTGTGAGTTCTTTTTTTCACATGCCTTTAGACCTGATCCAGAAAGGTGGTCACCCCTTACAAAAGTCAGGGTTTAAGCTCCGTCATACCTATGATAAACAAATGTCCATCACAGACCCTCCTGAAGACTGACTGTAGTGCCTAGGCTCTAGACCTTATCCTCCTTTCTGTGAGCAGTGCTGCAGCAAGCTGTTCGTGGGATGTGACCATGATGACTGACTTTCTCAGTCCAGATCAAGGTTACAATCTTCCTGTTTTCCATCATCGAAGTCTTGGAGGGAGAAAAACAGAAGATGGAAGAAGAGGACAGTCCTCAGGACGTCAATAAAAATGAGGTGTTTGTCTCCAGCATAACTCCCTCCTCTAGTATAGTGTGTATCTTCAGAGTGTGAGTTGGTGGATTTCACCCCACGCTCTTTCTCTATACAGTGTGGCACATGTTCCAGCATGCTTCGCGACACCCTCCCCCCGGCAGTCCCATCTCCCGCCACCAAGCAGTGCCTTTTGGCCTCCTGGCACGGAGTGGGGCCATGCCTGGGTTTCTGTTTGTGGGTTCTCCCCTGTACTTTAGCTTGCCACTCTTTCAGTTAGGAACTGTTAAAACACTGGTCTGAGGCATACTGACCGTGAACGCCTTGCCCCTTCTCCTGGTACCGATTTCGGCACTAGTCCTGGCACTGCCTCCGGCGTCTCAGCTGACAAAGACTCTTCTGCAGGAAGCACTAGAGTGCCCAGTTAAGATCCATTGTTCAAGAAAAATAGCTAACAACGGTAGAGGAAGAGGAAAATGGGACTGGTGAAGGTGCCTCACATCAAGCTTCGGGGCAGAGAATGCAAGAGCTTTTTTGCTCCTACTTTGATCCTCTGCAGATGCCAGGAGGACCACCCCAGACGCAGATGAGTGGTGAGTAGTTCCCACCTCATTCTTTGGAGACTGCTGTCTGCCTGGCACTGCAAAATGCCAGCAGTCTGGACACCTCCCTGGATATTGACGTAAATCCGCCTCTTGGCCCGACACTTGGAGAGATGGCAACATTTCACTCGGTGTGAAAGAAGGCAGTGGGGCTGCTGGAACTGACCTTGCCATCAGTGGAGCTGTAGTCAAAACTTTTGATGAAAGTCCTACAGTCCACAATTTTATCAGTAGAGACACTTTTTGGTATTCTTCAGCGCTGTAATGGAGCCTGTCAAAAATGCATGCGACAGACCAACATCTACCCCTACAGTGAACAGATCTGTGGCACAGAGAGACAGACCGGCACAGGAGATCCATCGTTCCTATTGGGCCACCCACCGCCAGGAACTCTTGTGGTTCAGACATCTTTGTGTGGCAGGCAAAACCCAGGGTCAGTTACAACACACCCACTGACAAAGTTGAAGAAGCTAGAGGCCCTTGGGAAGAACTAATAGGATTTCTAAAGGGGCAGGTAAATCATGGTCAGTATGTGTATCAATAGAACAATAATACAGAGTGCATAGAGTCCATGTTTTAAGTTGATGACGTTTCGATTTCTGTCAGAGTCTCCGGATCATCATCGGGACACTAGAAGATAGAGGAGCCTGAGGAAGGAATAACGGTATGAGATCTCTTACTCCGTTAATGGTGTGTGCTGATCGCACTTGGAGCAGGACCCGAGGGCCTAGAACACAAAGTGCCAGGAAGTGATGGCTACAGGTCTCTTGCTCGCAAGAAGGGGAGTGCCAATCACACTTGGATTCGAATCCAAGAATACACGCGTCTTGTCGAGTGGACTGCCTATTCCTCAATCGGCCACTGGCTTGCCGGGCTTTGCATCCTTCCCGCCTGCATACCTGGCAGTCACTTTAAAGGCTGCTTCATTGATTATTTTTTTGCCACCATTTACTCCATGGCCTTCCCCTCCAAGTGTTTTGTTGAGGCACATTCTGATCATGATTGATCACTTTTGTGTATCACTTATAAGAGAGCACTGAGCACGTTCTTGCACTAAGCACCCACAGTGTTGCTGTTTTTAATGCTTGTTTGATTTTTTTGAACTTTGAATAAAATACCATTTAGATATGAATTTATGAATTGATTGTTTATTAAGGACCACAATGTACGCCCCAGTTCCCTAGTCATTTCTTGGTTTCCCTTGTACACCTAATATTAGTTTTTACACTGGCAGCACTTAATACTTCAGGTCTGATTGCCAGCAGTTTGTAGGATACACTAGCAACAAGAAGGACAAGGTGGTCCAGAAGCAGAATTTATTCTGCTGGATAAAAGTGAGCAATCAAAATGCTTGGACTCCAAGGTAAGAAAGAATGGCCATTTTGCCCTTTATGTTCTCTAGGGCCTCTTGGTTTGACCATTTCTTCAGACCCGTTTCTGGGAGAAGGTACTGCTAGAATCTTTTTAACAGGTGAGGAATCTGCAGGTAGAAGTATCCGTTTAGAGAACAAAAACCTGCTTACCTTCGGGAACAATCTTTCTGCTGAATACTCACCAATCCCACCCTCCCCGTACTACACCACTTCAGCAAAGTGGTCCAAGATGGTCATGTTGCTTCTTGACACATCCTAAGAAACGGGACTAGACACAGCTGATCATAAAAACAGAACTGAACACAGCCGATTCAGTGATCAGGGCCATGGGCTCCTCTATTTCTCTATGCAGGCATCTCTGGCTGACATAGTCTGGCTTTTTGGGGGATTTCTCCAGGCTTTTCTCCAGCGGAATTCAGTGTTGCCACCGTCAAACCATCCAAGTGTTTCAGCAGTAACAACAGAATCTCTTGATTAGACAGGACAGATATTTAGGATCCTTACAAAGACTGAGCTAAGTGTCACACATCAAATTTCCTAGCCCTGAGGAAGACCGTCATCAAGATAAGGACCCCCAACAAGATTGAAACGTGTTGGGAAGCGGTAGTGAGGGTGATCGGCCCCAAACTCAAAGACAGGATAAGACTGCCAGTAAAACACCCCAACCCCCAATGGCCTATTGCGCTCTTTATTTCAAAGATAAGGGAATTTGATAAAAGGACTGTCTGTTGGTCACTTTTCTCTGGTTTTTTTGTATTGACCATATAATGCACATAATGGACACTTTTGTATATGGTATTTTGAGAATTTTATTTCTTTATGATTTATGTATTTGTACTTTTTTGCGATATATAAGTTTTGTGAATTCTGTATTTGGTTTGAATGTTTAAAAATAGTGTAATAGGTCCTTATGTTCAATGTATGATTCTCATTTTTTCACTTAAGCATTGATTACAATGCAGCAAAAGGAGGCCCTCAGCTGGTTGGTACGAAAGTTAAATTAATCTAAAGTTGTTCAAAGTAACTTCGTTCATATACAGAGTAAATATGTGGTATATGAAATTTTTGGGGGTACCTTGTGTTTGAAATAAAGAGCATGAAATTGGACAGAAATGCTACTCTGTACTTCCTGGTTCCCAAGAAGGACGGCTGTCTTCATCCAATCCTAAACCTCAGGATCTTTTTTTTTTTTTTTTTAAGGGGAACGTTTGATATGCTGTCCCTTGCTCAGGCACTGGAGCAGGAGACTGGGTGGTGTCCTTCAGCTTGAGGGACGTGTAGTTCCACATAATGATACTGCGGGTGCACAGGAGGTACCTGCGTTTTATAGCAGGTTCCATTCACTACTAGTTTTCAGTCCTCCTGTTTGGACTGACAATAGACCCTCTTCTTCATGAACATGATGACCGTGATCACGTCCCATCCCAGGAGGTTGCGGACCCCGGGTTCCTGAAATGCAACAACTGGCTGCTGGAAGCCGGATCGCCGCTGTTGGTGTTGCACAATTTGCCGGCCACCTTATCCCTGCTATACAGCTTGGTTTATTCTACAAATGTGCCCAAGTCTCAGCTGGAGCCCTCTTGGGTTCTCCTGTTGATAGAGGCAGTGCTGACACAATGCGTCCAGCCTTTCTTCTTCCCCAAAGGGTCGGAGGTATTCGGGATATGATTCTGATGTTTGTGGAGGAGCTCGGTTTCCAGCCCTGAAGGTTCTAGGCCTGCTTGAATGCTTCTTGCATTCTCCTGGTCATATGCACTGGCATGTGAGGTCTCCCCAGTGCTCCCTCTGCAGGCATTTTGCCAGCACAAAAAAATATCTGTTGGACACCTTTGTGATCTCCTGGGACATTGCAACTGTTCTGACTTGGTTGTCAGTGGAAGAGGACCTTTTTCATGGGTTGCCCTGGTGCCTTCCACAAACTGTGACCACAGATGCATTCTCCCTCGAGTAGGGTGCTCATCTGGGGGAGCTGGAAATCAGAAGTGTCTGATCTCCAGAGGAGGAGGTATTACACATCAACCTGCCCAAACTGAGGGTGATTCAGCTAGTGCTCATTGCCTTCCTTCCTCCCTCCCTCCCATGTCAGTGTGTCCAAATATTGATGGACAATACAACTGCAATGTAGTATATCAACAAACCGGGATAAGAAGGGTCTCGCATTCTCTGTCAGAAAGCACAGAAGCTCTGGGCAGAGGTGCACCATCATGGGAGTTTGGCTAGTTGCCAACAGTCTGGCTGGTTCCTTGAACACCAGGGCTGTCGGCATGAGTCTGTGTGAACTTGGCAACCACAAGTAGCACATCACCCGGAGGTGGTTCAAAACATTTTTGTCTTTGAGGGCAACCCTCAGTTAGAGCTTTTTCTCACAAAGCAGCAATGCTCCTATTGCCCAAATTTCTGGCCTTCCAGTACCTGTTGGAGGGAGAAATGGGAAACGTTTTGGTTGAAGTGGAATTTTCTCATCATGAATTTCCTCCCATGCCCTTGATTCATTGTATTCTGAGGAAAATACACCACGACCAAGCAGAGTTCTTCTTCATTACACCGGACTAACCAAGAATCGTGTCTTATGCGGGCCTATTGACCTGGGTGGAGAGAGGCGACTCCCTCAGTCAGGGGCAGGTTTTGCAGCCCAACTTCCAGAGTCTCCAACTTCATGCCTAGAGATTGAGCTGGGATATCTAAGTTCGTTCAGTTGTCACTGGAGGTGGTAGATGTGATCCTATCTGCTCATGGTCCTCTACCAAGTCACGCCTATTTTGGGAGGTGAAAAGGTTTGTGGCTTGGTATGCTGAGCAGAACATGGACCCTTTGAAGGCTTACCTTTCTGAAGTCTTCCGATTTCCTCTCTTGCTGGCCCACCATGGCTGCGTGGTGGGCACGGTCAAGGGGTACCTGGTGGCCTTCCTCTGCCTCGAAGACTAGCCATCGTTCTCCAAGTCAACAATAGCGATGTCACCATGACCTTCCTCCCAGCATCTTAATGGAGCCTGTGACACCTTCCGGTACAGGAAAGCTCTGTCAGAAGTTTCTGGATCCAATATGGCACCTGGGATACCGAGCAGGTGACGACTCAACAGACGAAGAATTAGCAGGTAGACCGAATATCCACCAGAAAGATCTTTACTGAAAGTAACGTTTTCTTTCCTCCCTTCCCTGAATAGGGTTATAGATAAAATCCTGTTTACTTTCCTGGATGGTTTCTTCAGGACCCATTAATATCTTCCTAGACCACAAGGGTGGATGACCTAGTAGATGAGCAAGAAATAAATATTAAAATAAGTGACATGCTATGTTACTTTAGTGTTTGTGGAGGGTGGAGTTACAGGAAGCTGCACAGCACTTGTGGTGCTGCGCCAGCCCTAATTTAGCAAGCACATCTAATCTGCGAACTGTAACGTGTGTGCAGTTAAAATGCATGCACATATTTGTGATGTACAAAATTTGTGTGCCAGTATGTCAGCCCCATTGTTTTGGTTCACTGGTTAAGGCTCTGGTAGTTCTCGTATTTTTCCTGTTTGGTTGTTTATTGATGAACTGGGCCAGAAGAATCACAAGCACTGGCAGAGTATTTGATGTGGTGAAGTGGAATACAGTATTTTTGTTGCATCTTTAGTAATGGGCTGTCTTTTTGTCATATTCCTCTTCAACCAGCAAAGCCTGTTGAACCTTTAACCTGTAACATCCAGGTTCTTCTCCACTTTGTGAATTGGCTGTTATGAAAATGTTTTATATTTAATCATAATTTCACCCCTATTTTGTTGATTGCAAACAGGACAAAAGGAAGGGGAGTGACTTGATTTATTCAAAAGAGATTTATCAAAGTCAGTTCCTGAGATACCTCACCCCTGTATTATGTCATTCATATGAAAAGTAACAAAGTGCAGTGATCCGTTTTAACTGTATATGCTTTGAAACGGGAACCGAATCCCAAACAGTAATTCAGTTAAGAGTTTTGCAAAGTGCTTCCTTTATTTTCAACATCTTCTCTGAAGATATACCGTACTGTAGATCACCATCTAATCCCGAAACAGTACCCCCGCCTTCCTTCCAGTCTCTTAGTCTTCAAGGCATTGTCATTATTAAATATCTATCCATGCCCACTCAGAATGCCACTTTGTGTTATGTAAATGTGCAATGCCACTTACAAAAGCTTAAGGGAAAATCTTACTCCTCTTAGACACATCGCTGCAGCTTGGGCTGCTGATTAATGTAATTTTACAATACTTCATTGACTAATCTCACAGATGTGCTTGTGCCTCCAAAAGAGTGTGGCAAAGAAATTATGTTACAGAGATCTTTACCAGATCAAATACAACCTGAGGGTAGCTACAGCAAAGGGGCATAAATTGATGCAGGATAATGTTAGGATTGCTCTAAAAAACTAAGAGGGCAAAATAGATCTGCTGTTGAAAGTCAATTAGACTGTGAAGATAAATGAAGCGGAAAATAGCATGAAAGAACTATTTCGCTTTATGAAAGAAAAAAGTTAATGTGTCAAGAGGAAAGTGTTGCAGTGAATGCCAGATTCAAGACGTTATTGAGAATAAAGTTGCTGAGATAAGGAAGGCTATTAAATCTATAGATTCTCGGGCTCAGGAAGAAACTTTCAACATGCTTCAGTCCTAAAAATTGAGAGCATCTCTTTTGTGGTAAAACACGTAACTCTTACAAAGGTAGGCAAGTATACTAAGAGCCTCTATACTGCATAGTGCTTATGGAGAACCATGCTCAACCAGCTTTGTTTGTTTCAGTTTTCATGTCGAAGACTGTCAGTTCATCTTTACAAAGGGTAAGGTGCAATATTGTCTTAAATAGTCTTGGATCACACCACTGTTGAAGAAAACAAATCCGAACCCTGCAAACAGTTGCAGGTGCCCAGTTCTTGGAAAAGCTGGTTACATCTGGGCTATCTGGTTTTATTGAAGTGTGCATGTTTCTAGGGGGCATGCAGTCAGGCTTCAGTCTTGGGTGAAGTAATTGCCATATAATACATTAAGTAGCACTTTGAGGTGTCGTACCGAGGGACGGAAGCACTTCTGTTTGTGGTAGACCTGGCCATTGTCTTCAATACAGTAGACCGACCATCACATCCTGGTAGGAAGACTAAATGCTATGATGAGAGTGAACAGTAATTCAAAGCAATG
This sequence comes from Calotriton arnoldi, assembly GCA_963921515.1. Taxonomy (NCBI): domain Eukaryota; kingdom Metazoa; phylum Chordata; class Amphibia; order Caudata; family Salamandridae; genus Calotriton; species Calotriton arnoldi. The sequence goes on from CAWUFW010001232.1 coordinate 2,101,975, forward strand.
GTCTACTTCTCTTTTTAATTTAAAAGACTATTGTCTGACCCCATTCCGGGGCCATGAGGCTACTGGGCTTCAAATGTGGGAGTTGGTTTTGCTTACCTCTAATATTCCAGGGTTCGTCATACTATGAGTCTGCAAACTGGGCCAAGTACAGTACTTTCACCACTTGACTCTCTGGGGCAGTGATGGCAAGGAGTTAGTCTTCTGTGGATGTTCAAGCTCAGCTCTCAAAAATGCACATTAGTGTAAAAAGGGATTGTATTTCCTTGCAAGATGAAAAGTACTTTAATGCATATCAGAATTAAATACTACACACAACATGAGCAAGATGAAACTTTAAGATTGCATTTAAATTTTGGCAGACTGGTTACTCTGTTGCAAATGTGATAAAATATCGTGTCCACCAAACTGACAGACCACCCACCTCAAATAGTCAGGCAGATTGTAAGTATTCCAGTAACTGCGCCCCCATTGGCTCAGTTAATGGAATACATCCTCCGACAGCCTTTCTGAGCAAGTGCCGTCTGAGAAAGGACTCTACATCGTCCATCCTATTTAGAGTGGAAAATGTAAAGGCTTTTTTTTCCCTATACATCACCGCTGGGAAAACCTTGTTTTAAGAACAGGGAAAATAAATAGACCCGCACACCTTGGGACAAAAATCCCAGGGCATGGGAAACCATTATTTTTTTTCAAAAAGAAGCTCCAGCTTTGGCGTTTGTTTTTGAAAAACAAAAACCTTTTGACAAATTTGACAGACTGCCATCATCTGACAGTACAGTCCATCAAATTTTTCCTACATTGACTGGAACCACCATGACGGCAGTTCTTGTCAATATAAAGAGTTGTCCACAAGACAGACTTACAAAGAATTTGGCGGGTGGAGGTCCCTCGGAATGTCAGAGATATTGTTCACCACCATTCCGAGTGAGTTAACTCCATCCACCAAAGTCTAAATCAGGTCCTTAGTGTCCTGGGTGCTTGTGGTTGTGTGAGCCATTTCCTGCTATTTTTCTCTGTTTCCCTTGGTCAGTGTTGAGATGATTAGGCTCCGCTGCAGATTACTACTGTACTCTGTCAATCGGCACAGTCTTTCTCACAGTTTAGTTTGTCTCACCAAGCGGTTGTTCAGGTTGGCACACTTGTGCGGCCAACTGCCTCTTCATCTTCTCACATGCTCACCAAATTCTGAGAGAGCATGAACTGTCCGTTCGTGTCGGGGCCTCCGTGGGTGATCGTTTCTGAGGTAAGGCAGGTGCTCCATGGCTTCTGCTAATTGTTTCTGTTCCTCGCTATCAGCAATGGCTACTGTGGGGCTGACACTGCCTCTGTAAGCAGGTGGTCACAGATCGGTACAGTCCCACTTTGGCTGATCGGATCGAACCGGGATGGTTTGGCCATGCCATGCCATGCCCTGACCAGGTCAGGTGTGGTTGGATGGATGGCAAAGCCCATAACACGTGTCCATCTCTGGCTAATGCAACTCTGGTCACGCCATCTTTGAGCACAGCATCTCGGGTCATACAGCAGCTTCTTTTCTGGCAGAGCAGCTCAAGTCTCACTGCTGAGGATCACACTCCTGACTGGGCTGTGGTGATCTTTGGTCATGCTGCACGATTCCTTCAAGAATTGCAGTGGGAGAAGCTTCTGCCTGCCAACACTAGGGCACACAGATTTGTCTCCACAGTCTCTCTCTGCTTCTGGTAGACCTTACCATGCTGACGTCATGCTGCCCCTCGCTCCTCCTGGACAGGTATGCCTTTTGCAGGGTTGAAATGCTTCTACCCTATCTCAGCAGGCAGACTGGCTTCTAGGCAATTCAGGACAGGTGAACAGCTTTTATAGCAAGGGGTAAATTCTGGTGGTGTCCTGTCACCTGGAAGCTTGCTATCAGGCAGACACCAGCTTCAGTTGCACAGCAATCCTCTCATCACTGCGCTACACACTCGTTTCCTTGTTCATAGACTACTTGTAGCTGGAACCACAAATGTGTCAGTGGGGCCCACTTTTATGCAGTAAGAGCAGACCGAAGATGTGGATCTACTATCTGCACTTTCAGAACTAGTGTGAGGTCGTTCTTTTTCAGGTGTCCTTTCCAGACTCGTTTGTCTAGAGTTGTGCTTTGCACAGCAGGGTTGCCTTCAGCCTGGTGCACCCACCTTAGAGCCACAAAGGTGTGAGGTTTCTGCATCTGTCTGTCATCAGCCAAACTGAAGAATGTGATTAGGCAAAGACAAAACATTGGGTCTCACACAACGGTGCCCCTTCACCTACCACCTAAGTCTGCAATCCCAACCCAAACCCCTGATCTCTAAAATGGCTGTGCTTCACTAAGGCTAATCAGCAGCTCCCTGCTCAGCAAAGGGAGTAATTTATTGTTTAAATGAGTTTTCTCTCCTCACTTTGGTGTTGAGGGTTCCTCTTTCCTGCTTCAGGAATGTCTGCAATCTACTGTTTGGAAATACATCACCACCTCCATGTTTTGTAGCAAGTCAATCTTCGGGCATCCATAATACACCGTGCAGGCCTCCATTACTCTGGCTCACTCATTATCCATGTACCCACATGGGCCACACACACTTGGGATGTTAGCCCTAGGATCTGGTTAAGTGCATGGAAGTGGAACTTGAGTCATCAATCTCTACTCCAGTGACACACATACAGTTCTGATCACAACTGTGGATTTTCAAAACACGGTGCTCTGCCATCACTGCTCTGCCCTAAACCCATGACAGGCACAGTAGTGCACTGTCGCTTCAGTAGTTGCAAATTGATTCCTCAATTCAGGTATTCCTGAAAGTCAAAACATTCAGGGTCATTGTTGATTCCCAATCAAACCTAAAAAAATAGAAATATGTGTTGAGAGTAATCAGTAGAACTCCACTGAATTAGCATGCACCTCTAACCCGTCAGAAACATTTTTGGCTGTCCGTCACATCCTGAATCAAGTTTAAAGCTTTCATCAGTTTTCAAAATAATGGGTAATGACTGCCTGAATATTGGAAACGTCAATTTCATAGGTATGCTTTGCAGCAAGCCCTGAGAATTCACAATAAACATGTCTTAACTGTACTATGTTTTGGTTTTGAAAGAAGTAGATTGGAGGATAGCCTCCTGCACGTGGTGGGCGCTGCCTTTGAGATCAAGAAGAATTTGATTCCAACAGTCTCTCAATCAGCAAAAGTCAAGATCATCCTGGACTGATTGTGTTGCGGATTTGCAGCTGAAAGCACCTAGATCCGTTTTGGCTTAGACGCTTTCAAACGTGTCATTGGATTGGACTTGCTGTTACTTATTTTTACTTTTTAAACCTATCTAAATAGGTCAGTCCAGATATCCATAAAGCCAAGCCAAACTAGGAGCAGGGGTAGTGTTTAATGCACACAAGTAGATGTCTTCTTGTTTTGCATAAGTTTTCCAAAAAAGTAGTACTAAACACAGTACATCTACCTACTCAATTTTGTAGACCACTGACCTTTCCTGAAAACAGCTTGCAAGTTATAAGGCCAGCACACACAGTTATTAATGGTTAGCCAAATTCACAAATAATGGCATGAATTCTTCCTTCAGTGTTAAGATCTCTTTTTTTGGCCCTCTATGGTGGTACTGTAATGTTTGTTTGATAGTACAGAGCTGATGTGTGTGTTGTCTTCTATGTCAGGAGTTTTCCAATGCTTAATCATAATGGATGTATAACAAATTCAAAATGGTATATACCTTTCAATTTATCTAAAACATAACCTTTCCCCATGTAGAAAAAGTTTTATTGTAACTACAACAGAAATATGTCTAGCAACAGTACTAGGCTTGCCACGAAAGACAGACTGCTATGATACAAAAAACAGTAAATTAGATTCTTCTTTCACTTGGAATCATCAAAGAATGCAAATAGCGCCACCATTTTGCACGAAATGAGCTCCGGAAAATTGAAGTTGAACAACGGCCTAGTGAGATAATGGCACAAAAGAGGAGAGCCTTTGTAGGTGTCTTCATGCTGCAAATCGTAATAATTGGTACAAATTGGAAAAAGTCCATGCGAGGAAAACATTGTTACCGCACAAAGGGTCTTGTACTTAAATGTAAGTCTCCATGTAGTTGGTTTGGTCTTGCTACCTTCCTCTAATCCTTGCAGGGGTTACCATTGGGGTCTTGTGTGTGGGTTATGGTTCACTTGTAAGAACACCATGAGTGAATTTTTTACATCTTCCATGTGTGCTGCATCACTTAGTTGGTGCTCTTCCAAACCATATGTCTGGATATTTCTTGATCGCTGGTGTGTCTTGTCTTAGGAGAGAATGTCTTTTGAAGGGAAAGACAAGTCTTGAGGGTCTTTATGTCCGTTTTCCCGGGAATAGCAATAGCAGGGATTAGACTATTTGTGTGGTGGAGTGAAGATGGGCAGGGGTGATGGTTGTGTTAGTATAGTGTAAGTGAGAGAGAAGTTTCCTCCTGGGCATTTTAGCATCCATATTGGACTTCAAGGCCCAGTCCTCCACTGTGCTGATTTTTGGATTCTGTGATCCTCTACCTGGAAAGTGTTTTAGGCGATGGGTTATTGTCAGGTGGGGTAGCTGGGTGCTGAAGATTCTTAATGTAGGTCCTTCATTCTGGCCTATGGTTTATCCACACTATTCCGGTAGTTGTAGCATTATCTGAGAGGTTGTGATTCTTGGGCAGGGATTCCTCCAGTTGCTTTGGGAATGCACATGGGCTGGAAAGGCTGCAAAGTGTATATGGAACTTTTTGGAAATATGGAATGGAGTGTAGCAGCTCTGTGGGGTGCAGATCGCCTGTAGGTGGCATTTAGGGACATTGGAGGGGTAGCAGATTAGAGGGTTGGCACTGTGCCCTTCCAGAGTCTAAGATGGCCTTGAGTTGCACGGCAGTTCCCTTGGCTTATTTTGGGATATGCTACGAAGTTGTGAAGTAATCAGTGATCAGTAGACCCTCCTGGCCAATGGAAGGCTTTTGTGAGGCAACCAGATATTGCTGAAGTGGAGAAGGAAAGTTATGTTGGTGAAGTGGTTCTGTAATGAGGTGGTTTTTGGTAGTAAGCCTAAGATGTGCTTCTAATTTGCTTTAAAACTTAAATCACATACAAATTAATATCATAATCTGTCACTACAGTACCTATTTCATTAAATTTAATAACACCACACAGCAGTTGTTTCAGCATACAGAAACACCACCCTACTTGTTGTGTGTCCATAACAATAAGTCCTAGTATACTATAAAACATAGCTCCTAGTAATATTGACTCCACCTTGGCCTAGTCATCACAACCTCTGCCATCTAACATGGCCTCAGAAACGAGAGGATAGTGTATCCCAAGATGAGGTAGTTATTAGATCACAGCGAAGGAACGATTACATTTTCCACCATGCCCAGCAGCAGCACACTTTCTGAGGTCTAGTCTTCATCATTAACTAGAGAAACCCTCTCTTGGGTTAGTTGGTGGAGGTAGACGTTATCTGCTCTTCTAATGCGTTATTGAAACACAAAATGGATAATAGATCCACAAAGGCAAGCGCTTGATCATAATCTGTCATAGACTTCTTCAACATCTTCCTACTCTCCTCATGCTTTGCCTCCTTGTTCATTTTCCCCTGCCTCCTCCTTCCTTCATCCTCCGGCATCATCTTCTCCCATCCTCTTGTTCCTCATCCTCCTCCGTCTACTTCTTCTGCATTTTTCCAGCATTTTTCCTAATTTGAAGGGTCTTAATTTCTCATACCGCTATCAATAGAGTACCCCCCTTTTAAAAAGAGGTTCATATCTAGTAAATCTGTGGTGCAGCCCAATAAGCACAACCATCTAGGTACTAGTTGGCATCCAGTGCAGCTAAACAGTATCCATAAAACCTTCTCGTCTTATGCCGCCTTCCATCTCCTTATATGAGAAAGTAAAAGTTGCCTTATACAGTGGGGTGAGAAAAAAATATATCCAGTGTTTTTGGTACGCCAGCTAGTCTCTAGGCTTCCCCATAGTTTCAAAACCTAACCTCCACCCAAAGCTCGTCTGCAGGTTAAGGATTTTAAGTTAACTTGAATCATGGCACATATAAGCGAAGAAAGGGTAGCATAGAGAAGCGTGGCAGTTTTTGAGAGAAAAGTGGTCAGGTATACATGGGATAGATTGCCGCACAATTTAGGTTTCCCCAAGACTTATTCGTTTCTGAACAACCAGTTTATGGGGATGAGCCTATGTGGTTGGGGTACAAGAGCTATTCGGTAGTTGCATCTTTCTTTCCTTGGTGTCAGTGCTTCTGTTAAAAGAGAATGTTGCACTTCATTAAAAGTTTTGTAGCATGCAGATTACAGGAAATAGAAGCATCGTTCCGCTGCACTGGCCAGGGTGTTTCGTCAGAACGTGGCAGTTAACTTGAATTCTGTAGCAGATTTAGACAGCCAGATTGTATAATTTCGTACTTGAAAAACCTGAACACATTTTGTCATTGTCTTTAAACTTGTTAACGTGTAATTTGCTAATTCACTTTATTTAACCCTTTATCTTCAGTTGATGTATTAATGTGAAGGCCTTTTTACTCTTTCAGTTTTTAATTTCTTTATAATTTATAGACCGAACTGATGTGTGCTGAAATAAAATGTATTTTAAATTGAAAACTGAGCAACAGCTAACATAACTATTTTGATCGTCCAGACGAATTATGAAAACCGAATATACAGCCTGAAAATAGAATGTGGACCTAAATATCCAGAGGCACCGCCAACAGTTCGATTTGTAACAAAAATGAACATGAACGGAATAAACAATTCAAATGGAATGGTAAGGGGCACAAGCTTAATTTAAATAGTAGTACCTTTTATTGAGAAGATTTAATTTGACATCAAGTATATACAGGTATAGCATGACAGTCAATGTATTGGTCTCATAACATTGACCATGCAAGACATTCCAAGTATAAAAACACCTTAACGGAAGTCAGAAATATCCCTGATCCCAAATTAACATTAGTAACTCAAAATGCTGTTTGCTGTATGCAACTGACATGCTTCTCATCCCTGTCGTGGCAGTTTTTCACGGCTTGAATTGTACCACAGTGCACGCAGTCAGAGTATGTTTGGTCTAGTCTGCTTGAATGGTAAGAGAATAGTCTCCCCATATGCCTAAAACACTTATTTAAAGAGGCACCTGTCAAAAATAAATATTTTAACATCGCTTATGTAAAACCTTTATTGTATTTTTTAACTACGAATATGCTTAAAAGAAAAATCATAAATACTATATATTAGTTATCTTTCAGATTGAATTAACTTGTATTTGATGAACTGTGTGCTAATTTAGTTGATGAAATAATTGAAAAATGCATTATTCTTTTACTGTGAAACGGGAGAGAGGGGGTATTCACTCAGTGGCCGAATGTGTAACTATAAACCTAGACATAATTTCTGGTTGGCCTACTTGACCAAATTCTGTGATCCTAAACAAATCACTTTACTTTATTGTGCCTCATTTTGAATGCTAAATCTGAGAACACCTTGAAGTAATTTAGCATTGGCTATATATACTGTGCCCTAGACAAAATGACATCCATTGGTTCACTAATAGCTGCATCATCTGTGCATTTGGGGACAGAAATTTCTAAATGTTTCCAAGTTTATGTTTAAATATTGATACTCAATGGATGTTATTAGAAATAGGGTCTCTAGTTGGCAATGGTTTGCACCCTGTCCAAGTAGGGGACCCTCACCCTAGTCAGGATAAGGAAGTCACACAGCTAAGAAAACCCCTGCTCAACCCCTTGGTAGCTTGGCACGAGCAGGCAGGCTTATCTCAGAGGCAATGTGTAAAGCATTTGTACCCACACACACAGTAACACAGTGAAAACACTGCAAAAGGAGTCCGCACCAGTTTAGAAAAATAGCCAATATGCATCCGAATAAAACATGACCAAAACTACAAAAATCCAACATACACAAGTAAAAATATCACTTTTAAAAGATTAAGCAAGTTTAGTCCATAGAAATCCATGGATGCGTTTGAGCACAAAGTACCTTAGATGTGTCAAAAATCAAAGATGGTGCAAAGTACAGGGGAGGGGAGGTGCCGGAAAAGCAAAATGATGCGCCGGTTCCTTACTACACGGGGGAGGTGATGCGACGGTTCCTTATTTGCAGGAGAGGTGATGCCTAGGTTCTTTACTGCTAGGCAGGGAAGGTGATGTGTCTGTTCTTACTGCTAGGCAAGGGAGGTGATGCGTCGGTTCCTTACTGCTAGACAGGTAACCTGATGCGTCGGTTTCTTACTGCTAGACAGGTAACCTGATGCGTCGGTTTCCGGACACACAGCCTCTGTTCTTTACTGCGGCGCGGTCTCGAAGAGTCGGCGTCGAGAGATGACGTATCGAAAATCCAGACACTCTGCTTTGATGCGACAGCAGCGATGCAGGCGCTGTGTCCATTTCACAGTTTACAAACAAGGGCAACCCTAGAACAAGAACCTGGGGTAGTATCAACTATGTTCCAAACAGTGGTTCAAGAGCTAGAATAACAAACTATAGACCAATTAATGTGAAAAAAAGGGAGAAGATTGTGCAAAAAGGAAAGAAACTTCTACTGACATAATTTTGAAATAACCATGTACATAAATAATCACAAAATAGTATTTAATATAAATTCAATATAATACAAAAAGGAAACCACAATAATGGGAAGGGCGCTCGGACAGTTACACAAACAACAAAATTATGAACATTGATAAGTGTAAACTGAACAAACAGTGGCAGAGAAAAACATGAAAATACAACAATTGACACAATACACAATATAGCAATAGTGTCCTCTCTTAATTAGGCCACGTTTTTTAGGCGTTGACGGCGTTTCGACCCATGATTGCTTTAAGGGTCATCTTCAGGACAAAAGACTTCAAGAGTGAGAGCGACCACTTTCTGTTCTCAATAGATTTCCGTCATGTACACAAGGGGACGACGCCACTCATCCTGTGTCAGGCCAAAATTCGAAGGGAAATCCTACAACTGTCGGTATGCCGAACCGGAATCCCACCGAATAACTTTTATCAGAATAAAACTAAACCGACTCCAGTTGCCAAGTGAAGATCAGGGTGTAAGTGTACCCCACAATCCGGTAACAAAGTCACAATCAGGGTTGGTAATTCAATTATGCCAAACTTCAGAGTCCCCGTGTGCCGCGTCCCGTCAAAGGTTTGAATCCCGGAAATGAGGGCCTGTCAATTTCACAGCCACGAGGCAGGCGCTGCGTCAATTCTTCAGCCGCGAGCAGGTGCTGAGTCGGAGCAGTGCCACGGATGTCGGTGACACATTGCTCAGGATGCACGCTGCTCTGATTCTTCTGATGCCCTGAGATGACGAGCTGGGGCCTGCGGTGAAAGCTGTGGTCGATGCTTTAAGCAGGAACCACACTTGGGTGCAGGCAGCGGCAATGCGTCAATCTTATGCAGCGATGCGTCAATCTTATGCAGCGATGCGTCAATCTTTTGCAGCGTTGCGTTGAGAAAACGGGCGCTAGGAGTCGAAGTGTGGATTTTCTCCTTAATATTAGGGCACCACTTGGCAAGTCTGAACTCTCAGCAGAAGAGCCCATGTACTGGCAGGTGAAGTATTTGATGGCCCTGAGACGACTTAACAGGAGGCAAGCACACACAAGCCCTTGGAGAACCTTGCAAGCAGGATGTAGAAAGCAAAGTCCAGTCCTTTTACTCCAGGACAGAAGCAACAGGCCAGCACAACAAATCAACAGGCAGAGTGGCAGTCCCTCCTGCAGCATCTAGCTCTTTTTCCTGGCAGAATGTCCTCAGTCCTGAAGTGTTCGTATTTTTGGGGTGTCAGAGGTCCAATACTTATACCCCTTTCTGCCTTTGAAGTAGGCATACTTCAAAGGAAAGTCTTTGAGTGCACAAGATCCTGCCTTTCCCTGTCCTGGTGGAAACAGCTGTGTGTGAGGACAGGGACAGCCCTGTTCAGGTGTCAGTGACAACTCCTCCCACCACTCTACCGCAGGAAGGCCCATCAGCCTGGTGATGGCCCATCAGGATATGCCAGGCACTCCTTAGCTCCCTTTGTGTGACTGTCTAGAGTGAATGCACAAGGGTCCAACTGTCAGCCAACCCAGACGTGTATTGTACAGACAGGCGAGGCACAGAATGGTTAAGCAAGAAAATCCCAACTTTCTAAAAGTGGCATTTTCAACCACACAATTTATAAAACAATCTTCACCAAAAGATGTTTAAATTGTGGGTTCAGAGACCCTAAACTCCAAATCTCTGTCTGCTCCCAATGGGAAATTACACTTGAAAGATATTTCAAGGCAATCCCCATGTTAGCCTATGGGAGAGATAGTCCTTGCAATAGTGAAAAACGAAATTAGCAGTATTTCACTATTAGGACATGTAAAACGCACGAGTACGTGTACTACCTTTTAAATACACTGCACCCTGCCAATGGGGCTGCCGTGGGTCTGCCTTAGGGGTGACTTGCAAGTAAAAGAGAAGGTTTGGGCCTGGCAAGTGGGTGCACATGCCAGGTCGAAATGGCAGCTTAAAACTGCACACACAGACACTGCAGTGGCAGGCCTGAGACATGTTTGCAGGGCTACTCGTGGGTGACACAATCAGTGCTGCAGGCCCACTAGTAGCATTTGATTTACAGGCCCTGGCAAAACCTGGTGCACTTTACTAGGGACTTACTAGTAAATCAAATATGCCAACCACAGAGAAACCAACCACCAATACAATTTAGAGAGCATATGCACTTTAGCACTGGTTAGCAGTGGTAAAGTGCCCAGAGTCCTAAAACCAACAAAACAGGTCAGACAAAATATGAGGAAGAAGGCAAGAAAATTGGGGATGACCCTGCAAAAGGGACCAGGTCCAACAGATGTCAATGCAATGACATTTGAATTCTTATGTTTTACTTTATTACATTAGATTATAATAATTTTTTTATGTAATTAAGTTTGTTTTTATTGTATTTGTAAATGATCTTTGTTGCACCATTTGCATGCCAAATCTGTCAAATGTTTGTGCTTTGGCGCTTTGAGTCAAGCTTGATCGCTTTGCTCGACTCTCCCTGTAAGTTTGTTGGCTTGATCATCTCTGCTTGAGACAAGTCACTGCTGTGGGCTGCCTCTGGAATACTTTCGACAGGTGCAGCTCCTTGCTCCCGGCATATGTCGGAAAGAGTACAGATAGATATCCAACATGAACAAAGAAGCTGCAATTCTAAAACATCCTGGGACCTCTTCCAACCTGCTTCCAGACCATGAATTCTGTTTGGTCCTTCTGCAGTTGTGATTGAAGTGCTCCGCTCTTAAACCAGAAACCTAGGAGAAATTAATCAGCCTTTACTTCAATGAGAAGCACATGGTTGATCACTCGACTGATCCTCCCACAGTAAACAAATTCTGACAGATACTTGTAACGGCAGATCCACACCTTTTGAATTTCCCCTAGCCCCAGAATGGATTTGGAAACTTTGAAACAATTGCCTCACTTGTCGACAGGTGGTGTCATGCGGCTCCGCAAATGGGTCAATCGGTTCTGGATATGACGTTGAGGCTAATTTAAGAGCACCACCTTCACGCACTAACGTCTATTCCTTTCAGTGCCTGCAAATGGGATCTGGAGCTTTTCATCTTGTCATTCTGACAGATTTCCCTCAGATTTTTCACAATAGTGTGCAGTAACGGGGTTCAAGCCATATAATGCCTGTAACCGACAGATGTTGGTTACTGACGCTCATGATGAATGTCTCTGGTGCCTTGGCACTAAACACAAAAACAACAAGATGATGGATGGAATGCTTGAATTAATGTCAGCCACTGGCAATTGCTCAGGCCGCATCCCAATCCATTGTTTTTCACCCACCAGTTTGGAATCAGCCATATGCAAATCAGTTTTGACCCTGCTCCTCGTGGGAACAGGCCAGGTCCTCCCTGAACAGGAACACAAGCAACCCAAGACCGGTTTCGCCCTTATTAGGACTCTTCAGCCAGGTATAGCTTGGTTCCAGTGGCACAGGGAGCCCGGTACCCACATCTAGTCATAGCCAGCAGACTTAAGGCATCAAATGCAAAAACAACAAGGTGATAGAAATGCTTGAATTAAAGTTGTGTGACTGCTGTAAGAAAATTAAGGAAAAGGCCATTTGAGAATGTGAAGCCAAGTTAGCAGTCAACGAACTCAGTAAGTCAAAGAAGCAATCCGTTCAGAATCATTAGAGTGGACCACTTCCGTTCCCGATCTCTCCCTCGACCAGTCTTCATCGAAGTTGCATGGCTCGAGTAAGTCTAAGAAGTTGCACAAGAAACACCAAGATGAAGCACAGCTCCCCATCTTGGTGCTTGGAGTCGCACGACTGACCATGCATCTCTAGCCCGTGGAGCATTCCGTCCCCACCCTGAATGGATAGTTATGTTGCAACAGATCGCTGATGGCCTGTGAGAAGAACTTTGATGCCTTGCCTGATCCCTCTGGGGCAGCCCCGGCAACGTGCCTGGTGCTGCTCCCTGTGCCTCGGCCCACACCACCGAGTCATATCTGCTCCCCCGTCTCCTTCCCACCCCTGGCTGTCCCAGAAGAACTTCATCCAACCCTGAAAGGCCTCATTTTGGATGGATAAGATGCAGCAAAATACTCTATTCAGTCTTGTCTGGACACTACTGACTGTGTGGCTAGGGCAGACTAAACCAGCGTGCTGCTCAGGCATCATGCCTGAATTTGCTGCACAGTCTTTTCCTCCTATGTTCAACAATCTTTCATCGAAATGCCCTCGAGTGGCTCTTAGCTGTTCGAATTGAAGGCTGAAAACGTTTCAAACAGAGCAAGGCCACCACCAGTTTTCCCCACACAGCGGCCCTTTTGAGTCTTCGGTAGGAGTTATCAGCAGAGGCCACGCCAATACAGGCTTCAGCAGTAATAGGCCTCTTGAGGGTCAGGCCGGGGCTCCGGCCTACGGCGTCCAGGACCCCAGCGCCAACGCAGACTTCAACCCCTCCTCCTGCTGTAAAGCCCCTTTAATTTTGGTTGGGTCACCTTTTACCTCCCTGGCTGGAGGAGCATAACTACAGATTAATGGGTGCTCCAGATCGTAGAGCAAGGATAAACCCTCCCTTTTCTGTCCTTTCTCCCGAACATGCCACAGACACCTCAAAACCTCCCGGAGGATCACTTTTCCATACTCCATGGAGAAGTTGGCTCTCTCTTGACCTAGGGAGAAATAAAGAGTGTACCAGTATCATAGGTTATTTTCTGGTGCCGAAGAAGGATGGTGGCCTTCGTCCTATTCTTCACGATCTGAAATTCTTCTGGAAAGACCAGTTCAGAATGCTCACTCTGGCCCAAGCTATGTCTGCTTTGGATCCGGGAGATTGGATGGGTAGCATTGAATCTGCAGAACGCATACTTTACAATCCCTGTCCTTGCGACCCACAGACGTTACCTGCAGTTTCAGGTAGGCCACCAGCACTTTAAGTTCTCTGTGCTCCCCTTCGGCCTGACCAGTGTGCACGTGTTTTTACAAAGGTGATGGTGGTGGTTGCAGCTCATCTGAGGAGGTCCGGAATACTAATTTTCCCATACCTCGATGACTGGCTCCTGAAGGCGGTCTCCCCCCAAGCAGTCTTAAACCATCTTCAGATGACGGCCAGTCTGTTGATATACTTTGGTTTTCCATCAATGTGCCAAAGTCACACCTGACTCCTTCACAGAGGCTCCCTTTCATTGGAGCCATCCTGGATACTGTGCTTTTCAGAGCTATTCATTCACCTCAACGAGTCCAAGACATTCCAGGTTATGATTCCGATGTTTCAGCCTTTAGCCTGGATCTCAGTGAGGACGACTCTGAGGCTTCTGGGCTTCCTGGCCTCCTGCATCTTGTTTGTGGACCATGCAAAGTGGCACTTGCGGGCTCTGCGGTGGGATCTGAAGTCTGTGTGCTCAGCACCAAGGGGGCTTGTCAGTCCGTACTGATGTCAAGGAGACCGCAAAAGGCCTGCAGTGGTGGCTATTAAGGCAGTAGCAGTCCCCTGTCCCTACCCCATCCAGAGCGAACAGTAATGTTTGCATCGTTGGTGGGTTTGGTAGTTTATCTGGGAGCGGTGCAGATCAGAAGACTGTTCTCTAACGGAGACTTGGCTCATCATCAGTTTGTTGAAGTTGTGAGCAATTCACTTGGCACTGAAGGCATTCCTCCTGAACATGAAGGGGGAACATGTACAAGTGCTCACCGACAATATGATCGCAATGTGGTACTGCAACAAACAGAGCAGTGTGGGGTCGTGGGCTCTGTGCCAGGAGTCTGTGGATGTGATTGTACACTCGGGGCATATCCCTGATCACCCGACACCTGGCAGGATCTAAAAAAAACAGGTTGGATGAACCCAGCCGATGTTGCCTCGCGGATCATGAATGGTAGTTGCACTCCGAGATGGCACAGAGCATCTTCCAGCAATGGAGATAACCTAGGCTAGATCTATTTGCCACCGCAGAGAACATGCAGTGTCAAAGTTTTTGCGTGTTGGAGTTCCCAAGGCAGTCCTCCCTTGGAGACACCTTCCGCCAAGACTGGGGGTCGGGACTCCTGTATGCCTTTCTATTCCTCCCTCTCCTCCCAATAGTGCTGAAGAACATCAAGGGAGATTCGGCCCAAGACATCCTAGTGGCACTCGACTAGGTGAGGAGAGTGTGGCACCTTATCTTCTGACCAGGAGCACATGTCCTCCGATCCTGCTGCCTCTTCAGGAAGACTTCTGTTGCAGCAGCAGGGCAGGTTGCTAAACCAGAACCTGCATAGTGTGCACCTAAATGCGTGGAGATTGAGCGGCGACAGTTGATGGCTTTCAATCTTCCTGATCGGTGTCATTCTTGGCGGCTAGGCGGCCATTCACAAAGTCCGTTTATGCCGAATGTTGTGAGAAGTTTCTTGCTTTGTGTTTTATATGACACATACTCAACCCCTGAACATGCCCGGTTATCTGAGGTTCTATTGTTTTGCCTTTCATTAGCCCAGCAAGTTTTTTCTTTTTCAATGGTTAAAGTTTTTCATCCCTTTCGGCCGCCATATATTTGCTTGAGCATCCTTCCCTCCTCAAACAACCTGTTGTGATGTGTTTTTTATTTTTTTTAAGGGGCTCGTCCATATGCTCCCACCGACACCATTTGTAATGCTACAGTGAAACCTTAATTTAGTCATCACATACTAAATATGTGCTTCTTCACCCATTTTGAACCCATGCACAGTGTCTTCTCTTTCTGGTCCTGTCAGAACAGCATTCCTCATCGCCATACCTTTCGACCAGGCAAGGGAGTGAACTCTAGGCCTTGTTTGTGGTCCCTCTGTATGCATCCTTTTTCCCCAGAGAAACTGGTTCTCCAGACATAAGAAGCTTTTCTGCTGACTGTAGTAACGCCCTTCCATGTAGGCCAATCTGTCGCCTTGTAAACTTTTTATGCTGCTCCTCAACCCTCTGAGGAGGAGTGGCTCCACCGTTTTGATCCCAAGAGGGCACAAAGGTGGCAGATTTACTAATATTTGGTGCAACGCAGCAAGAGAACTTGTAGCCCTGCGTCAAACGGAGAGGGCAGGAATGCGCCATATTTCTTAAGATATGGCTCATTCCTTCCCTCATTCTGCGCTGGTGCAGTTGTGGCTACCAAAAGCCAACACAGGGACCTGTGCTCAATGGTGCAAGGGGTGTCTGCATTACAGGCAGTATTGTTTCTGTGCAGCAAGGGACAGCCTCCTGCACAAAAACAATCCTGCTGCAGAATGCAGCACATGTAGAAAGCGCAAAAAACAAGGAGAAACACATTTCACCTTGTTCTGCCTCCCTTGGGAAGGCGTGCCATTTTCACGCATTCCCAGGTTTACTAGTGTTAGGAAATCTGGAAATGTGCCAAAAACCATGGGCGAATGTGTTGGAACACCCATGCTCCACCCATGGAACACCTTCCCTGGGAAGATTAATGCAAGGCAGTGACTTGTGCTGCCTTGTGTTACTCCAGATTTCCTATGCCATGCAGAGCCACGCAAGGTGTCTGTGCATGGCATAGTAAATCTCACTCAAAGGCTTGCATTGTCCTTGTGTCCACTTGCGTGAGACAATGGCAATGAAAGCCCTTGTTAATTCTGGCCCTGAGTTTTTTTATATCGATCGGACCAGAGACCATTGCCTAGACAATCCAATCTTTGTGGGCTTCTCTTGAGCGAAGAAAGGCAAAGCAGTACAAAAATGTACTATCTCCAGGTGGATTGTTCTCTGTATGAAGATCTGCTATGTGCTAGCCAAGAAGCAACCTCCGGAAGTCTTGTGTGCTCATTCCACCAGAGCAAAGACTGCTACTACTGTGCTGGTGTACGATGTGCCAGTCATGGACATTTGCCAGACTGCTATGTGGGTGTCCCTCCACACGTTCACCAAGCACTACTGCTTGGATAGCCAGGTTTGGCGGGACTGGCACTTTGCCCGATCTGTTCTGCAGGATTTCCTGATCGAACCATTCCACAGATCAACCCCCAGAGGAGGTGTACTGTTTCTGGTTTCTATTCACAAGGTGAGGAATTCGTGGTTAGAAGTCTCTCTCAGAAGAACAAGTTACTTATCTTTGCTAACACCTTTTCTGTTAGGCACTCTATCTAACTGCAGATTCCTCACAACCTTCCCTCCTCCCCGTTATTCGTAATGGTCTCCAATAATCTGTTAATAGGATCCCCAAAACCTAACATCTGCACACTGCCATATTCTGATTTATGTGGCTCCATTTGTGACCGCGGACGGTGATCAGAAAGAAACAGATGTCCGCACGCGCAGGTGGTGCTCTTATTCTTGGTCCCCCGTCATATCTGGAATCAGCGGAGCCGCACAACTCCACCTGTTGACATGCAATGAAATTGCTTGAAAGTTTTTGGATCCAGTCTAACACCTGGGAAAATTCACAAGGTGAGGAATCTGCAGTTAGGCTCTACCAGAAAAGGCATTGCTGAAGTAACTTGTTCATCATGGTCTCAGCCAAATTTCTGCATGCCAGTCAAGCATTACCGGTGCAGCCTCCTCCTCCCTTCTAGCTAGGTTTCATTGCCAATCGATCCTTTAGTATTCAACCCTCAGCTTGTGACTCGTCTTCCTCAGGAAATGCGCAGTCAAAGACGAAACTCTTCAGAGGGAGGAACAGGCTTGCTTTCTGGCCTTTACTAAGGTCCCTATGACTTCCTTCACAGAATGCTAGCCACGTTCTTCAGCACCATCTGAGATGACCCACTACACATCATTGCAGGTAATGGGAGGCTTTCTCGGTTATCACCACTGGACTTTGGTCTTGGATAATCGGGCTCATCATCTCTTTCTGAAGTGATGATTGGATATGTTTATAGCAGTGGTTCTTAACCTTTTGACACCTGTGGACCACCATTTAATCATTACTGGAATCCAGAGACCCCCACTCAATCATTGCTTGAATCTGAGGACTCCCACTAAGTCATTACTGGAAGACTGAGACTCCAGCCGCTGTAATTTCTACGATTTGAACCTGAAAACAATACTCAAAATTCCAGGAGTGGGTATACATCAGACAAATACACAAATGTGGAAATATTTTATTAAATTCACAAACCAATCGGAACGACAAAATTGTGATTTTAAAAGCAAGTTTGGAGCTTTTCAAAATTAGGTTTTTAATTCTAAAAGGTGAAGCAATATACTTGATTTCGTATATCAATGTTTTTTGCACCTAATGCATGATTTCTTTTTGACAGCTCTTCAATTTTAACCACCCATACTATTTCGTTTTACTGTACTTGCGCTGCTTCCACAGATCAAGCTGCGAAACCAACTTCATTTTTAGCCTTCAAATTCCTTCACATTTAGAGAATGTTTTAAAGTGATTAATTTCGTCTCTTTATCGAAGTACACTTTATCAATCTGAAAATATTTAATTTTCTACCCGTAGATCACGGGTGAAGAACAACTTCTTTGTTGCTACTATAACCATTTTCACTCTGGGCAGCTCCAACTCATTTGGCATCCAAACAACTTGCCCCACTCTCCCACCGCCTCCCTAAAATCCCACCATGTCATTCTGCAATAGGGTGCGAGGACCCGATCAGGGAGTGAGCACAGGATTAGTGTAGAAAAAATACCTGAATGGCCCCGTGGTGGTGAACTAGTGTGGGGCCCTGGGCAATTGCTCACATTGTCTATGCCTATCTCCGGCTCTGCCTTCAAAGGAGGCCTAGTGCAGTGAATCACTGCAACAAAGAAAACGCTGTTGCCAACAATAATTGGTTTACTACTAAACACGTTCACATTCTCCAGCATTATTTTGGCATAAGGTGTTGGCGAGAATATTGACTCAAATACATGTTTCTCCGCCATCTAAAGTATTTGCTGTATTTTAGGTCTCGCCCTGAAAGCCAGCGCTGGCTCTGGGCGAGACATTTTGTAGTGGGCTTGCAGAAATGCGACCACAACTTTTGGCTGGCCTAGAGCATGCGAGTACACGCACAGTAACGCGCTTTCCTCGCATCGCTCCAGGCGCCATGTGGCTTTCACCTCACTTGCTCGAGGCGCCATCTGGCTTTCACCAAAGAATTCTACGGCTGAACAAGCAGGAGGGGCCGGACAAGGACACATTGGCTTTTTTTGTTTAATTTAAAGTTTATTCAATTCTACGGCTGAGCAAGCAGGAGGGGCTGGACAAGGACACATTGGCTTTTTTTGTTTAATTTAAAGTTTATTCTTACTCATTCTTTTACTTTTTTTTTTTTAAAGTTCATTCTCTGTGAAGGCAACATTGGCTATTTTTTTTCGGCATTTAGTTCTTCAGTCTCTCTTGATCCCCCCCACTTTTTTACACACTTTCTCTCTCTTTCACTATTTCCACACTCTCATTCTCTCTCTTCACCACAGCATCTCACAGCACCACTCAGCACCACCACACCACCACTCAGCACCACCACACCACCACTCAGCACCACCACAGCACCACTCAGCACCACCACACCACCACTCAGCACCACCACAGCATCACTCAGCACCACCACAGCATCACTCAGCACCACCACAGCATCACTCAGCACCACCACACCATCATTCAGCACCACCACACCATCATTCAGCAACACCACAGCATCATTCAGCACCACCACAGCACCACTCCGCACCACCACAGCATCACTCAGCATCACTCAGCATCTACACAGCATCACTCAGCACCACCCCAGCATCACTCAGCACCAGCACAGCACCACCACACCACCACTCAGCACCACCACCACACCACCACTGAGCACCACCACAGCATCACTCAGCATCTCCACAGCAGCACTTAGCACCACCACAGCATCACTCAGCACCACCACAGCATTACTCAGCACCACCACAGCATTACTCAGCACCACCACAGCATTACTCAGCACCACCACAGCATTACTCAGCACCACCACTCAGCACCACCACAGCACCACAACAGCATCACTCGGCACCACCACAGCATCACTCGGCACCACCACTGCGTCACTCAACACCACCACTGCATCACTCAGCACCACCACAGCACCACCCCAGCATCACTCAGCACCACCACAGCACCACCCCAGCATCACTCAGCACCACCACCACACCACCACAGCATCACCACAGCATCACTCAGCATCTCCACAGCAGCACTTAGCACCACCACAGCATTACTCAGCACCACCACAGCATTACTCAGCACCACCACAGCATTACTCAGCACCACCACAGCATTACTCAGCACCACCACACCACCACTCAGCACCACCACAGCATCACTCGGCACCACCACAGCATCACTCGGCACCACCACAGCATCACTCGGCACCACCACAGCATCACTCGGCACCACCACAGCATCACTCGGCACCACCACTGCGTCACTCAACACCACCACTGCATCACTCAGCACCACCACAGCACCACCCCAGCATCACTCAGCACCACCCCAGCACCACCCCAGCACCACCCCAGCATCACCACAGTACCACCACAGCATCACTCAGCACCACCCCAGCATCACTCAGCACCACCCCAGCATCACTCAGCACCAACACAGCAACACCACAGCATCACTCAGCAACACCACAGCATCAGTCAGCACCACTCCGCACCACCACCACAGCATCACTCAGCATCTCCTCAGCACCACCACACCACCACTCAGCACCATAACAGCATCACTCAGCAACACAACAGCATCGGTCAGCACCACTCCGCACCTTCACAGCATCACTCAGCATCTCCACAGCATCACTCAGCACCACCACAGCACCACCACAGCACCACCACATCATCACTCCGCACCAGCACAGCACCAGCACAGCACCACCACAACACCACTCAGCACCACCACAGCTCCACTCAGCACCACCACAGCATCACTCAGCACCACCACAGCACCACTCAGCACCACCACAGCACCACCACCACAGCACCACTCAGCACCACCACAGCATTACTCGGCACCACCACAGCATTACTCAGCAACACAACCGCATCGGTCAGCACCACTCCGCACCTTCACAGCATCACTCAGCATCTCCACAGCATCACTCAGCACCACCACAGCACCACCACATCATCACTCCGCACCAGCACAGCACCAGCACAGCACCACCACAACACCACTCAGCACCACCACAGCTCCACTCAGCACCACCACAGCATCACTCAGCACCACCACAGCACCACTCAGCACCACCACAGCACCACCACCACAGCACCACTCAGCACCACCACAGCATTACTCGGCACCACCACAGCATTACTCGGCACCACGACAGCATCACTCGGCACCACCACAGCATTACTCGGCACCACGACAGCATCACTCGGCACTACCACAGCATCACTCGGCACTACCACAGCATCACTCGGCACCACGACAGCATCACTCGGCACCACCACAGCATCACTCGGCACCACCACAGCGTCACTCGGCACCACCACAGCGTCACTCGGCACCACCACAGCGTCACTCGGCACCACCACAGCGTCACTCGGCACCACCACAGCGTCACTCGGCACCACCACAGCGTCACTCGGCACCACCACAGCGTCACTCGGCACCACCACAGCGTCACTCGGCACCACCACAGCGTCACTCGGCACCACCACAGCGTCACTCGGCACCACCACAGCGTCACTCGGCACCACCACAGCGTCACTCAACACCACCACTCAACACCACCACTGCATCACTCAGCACCACCCCAGCATCACTCAGCACCAGCACAGTACCACCGGACAAGGACACATTGGCTTTATTGTTTAATTTAAAGTTTATTCTTACTCCGTCTCTCTTGATCCCCCCCCACTTTTTTACACACTTTCTCTGTCTTTCACTATTTCCACACTCTCTCATTCTCTCTCTTCACAGCATCTCTCAGCACCACCACAGCACCACTCAGCACCACCACACCACCACTCAGCAATACCACAGCACCACTCCGCACCACCACAGCACCACTCCGCACCACTCCGCACCACCACAGCATCACTCAGCATCTCCACAACATCACTCAGCACCACCACAGCACCACCCCAGCATCACTCAGCACCACCACAACACCACTCAGCACCACCACACCACTCAGCACCACCACAACACCACTCAGCACCACCACACCACCACTCAGCACCACCACACCACCACACATCACTCAGCATCACTCAGCACCACTCAGCACCACCACTCAGCACCACTGCAGCAGCACCACCACCACAGCATCACTCAGCATCACTCAGCACAACCACAACAGTATCACTCAGCATCGCCTTTGCACTAGTACACCACCACATCATCATCACTCAGCAAGACCTCAGCATCGTACCACCACCACCACCACCACCACCACCACCACCACCACCACCACCACCACCACCACCACCCCCCCCCCACCACCACCACCACCACCACCCCCACCCCCACCCCCTAGCGTCTGGCCGCTGCTAGTGTTATAATACAGGTACTAGTTCACAACCTCCAATTGTGTATGCCCCCTACAAGTTGCCAGCATTGCAAGAACAAAAGAAAAATGAGGAAATTTTTTATTGTACATACATTTTTTAATATGGTCGTTCTGTTGGACATAATGCCTTTTTGGTCATATATAAGGTAACAAAAATGCTTCTGGCACTTTTTTATTACAACTTTTCAGCATGCTGCACAGCAGCCACACTTCTCTACAGCACAGCTTAAACACATTGGCAAAGTCAATAGCTCTGCCTAAACACTTATAAGGCCCCAAAGGCGAGACCTATTGGCTATGCCAATGCTTGTTACTGTATATCAATGAAGACATGTTATGTTTACTTTCCATGGACATTTAACCCCTTAGTTGCTATAGCTTTTCCTACCCCAGTGCTTAGTGCGTTTTTATGCTACGGGGAGCCCGTGCTTAAGCCTTCATAACCCTCTTTCCACCAAAGGTAGCAAGGTCAAATTGGAGTCTTTATTTGCCCATATGTCATGGATTCTAGAGGTACCCAGGACTTGTGGATTCCCTTAGAGGGAACTGAGGAAAAAAAGCCAAAATATGGCATTTAAGAAATGAGAAAGCACTGTACAAGAAAGTGTGTTTTTTTCAAAAAAATGGCATCAACTAAAGGCTTGCTGTACTAATATAACCCTCTCCCCAGCTTTCAGGAACAGGCTGTTAGAAATAAAAGCCAACAGTTTTTTGCTTTTCTCTAAGTGGTCTATTTTTCTTATTTTTTATGATTTCTATCAATTTGCAGTTTGGGGATGAAAACCGTTTTCAAACCCACTTCTTAAAAGTAGACAAAATTCAAAATTTGGCAAGGTGTCAATCATGTAGATCGCTCATGGTTTTCCTGAAGAAACTCATTATGAAATAAGGGAAGCTTAAAATCGGTTGGAAAAATAGCAGTTGGTGACAATTTTATGATTGAAGCAACATATAGGTTTTTTTGGCTGTCCAAAAATATGCGATACCCTGATCCAACAACTGAGCTGTAGAGAATAATATTTAATTGTGTACCGATCATGGAGCAATTTGCTTGGTAAAACTAATGAAAAATGCTTATGAAGAAAGCTTAGGCATTTTTTAAATGGACTGCAGGTACTGAGTTTGCAGATAGTGGTTATTTGTACTGTTCTAAATAAGGGGTTAATCAAACTACAGTGTGATTCAGAAAGCAGTTTGCAAAAGGTGTTCTTTCTTGCACATTAGATTACATCTGGAAGCCAAAAATGGTGAGAAGTTCAATTGATAATAACAAATGCTCTACTGTTCTTTGTTCCCAAACTTCTCCCAATTAAAAACGGTACCCAACTTGTGTGGATGCCTCTATTACGTGGATACATCAAATTTTAGACATGAAAACTGACCCATTTTGGTAAGCTGAGTAGCAGCGGTATTTTGACCTGGGCTCGACCGTAACCAGGGAAATTTATTAAAGCCATGACGCATGGGAGGCCAGAGTGATGCGATTTGTGTGGATCCCACTAATTTTTCTTACTGCGTAAGTCGGGGATGTTTTTAGCAGGTCCTTTTGACCCGTGCTCTAGACAGCGTGGGCATATCTAGATTTGAAAGGTGGTATACTTGTGTTGGAGCGAACTGCCTAAAAAGTACTTCCAGAAAGTCTAAAGGCTTTAGGGTTCAAAACATGGCAGATGTCCGGTTTGCAGTTATATGTAGTTTGACAATTTGCTTATTATACTGCAGGTGGAACAACCACAGTTTTTTTTAACATAGGGGCCCACAAGTATGACCAGCCAGTACCTATTTACTGGAGACAGTAAAGATATGGTGGCTCGGTTCTAATTTAGTGAGAAAAAAAGTATTGGATTGTGGTACTACTTTGTGTGAGAACTATTGAATGGTCCATGGAAGGGGTATGTATGTATGCATGCACGCACAGCCATTTAAAGGGGCATACTAACTATTAATCTAACTGCTCAATTTCAGTAAAGTTTCTCAAGAACTTCAATTTTGTGTGGTACAGTTGGAAGTTGGAAAATACACAGCTGGCTGGGATGGTAACTGTGGACAGTGATAAGGACTCTCCTGCCTCTTTCCTTTCCAAATGCAAACTCTGCATCTGCAATATGGATTACTTGTTTTCTCTGTGGCAGGAGTGCAGTTGGCAAGTTTCCTGTCCCGCAGCCTTGTAATGTCCTCCACAGCAGATAAAATGGAAGCAAGTGCTTCTACAGCAGTAAGACTATCAATAATTGCCAACTGAAACTCAATTTACCATGGCTGTCTCCTATAGACAAACTGCATATTGCCAAATGGATAAACGAGGTAGGCAACGTTGTACACCATGTGCAAGTTTTACGACTCGCTTTATATGGTTGAAGTACCCGGTCATGTTTATCCACTGCACTAATGTACTTTATGTAATCAAGTATACAGTTCAGCTGAATATATGATGTTACCCTGCATGTCAACACCACGCATACCATCACAACGCATTTGTAACAACGCAAGTGCTGTTACAATGCGTTTCTATCACAACGCATACTTTTACATCGCATATGCCTTTACCACGCATACCATTACAAAGCAAAGGCATGCGTGGCAAAGGCATATACTTTGTAAAAGGGGTTAAGGTGTGTGTGTGTGTGTGTGTGTGTGTGTGTGTGTGTGTGTGTGTGTGTGTGTGTGTGTGTGTGTGTGTGTGTGTGTGTGTGTGTGTGTGTGTGTGTGTGTGTGTGTGTGTGTGTGTGTGTGTGTGTGTGTGTGTATATTTATTTTTTTAAATACCCACTAAACAAAAAAATTACCCTTTATATCCCAATAACTATACACCCCCAAAATTCTAAAATTACACTTACCACCCCAATACCCATCCCCCTAAACCCTAAAATTACCCTGGGCACCCCAAACCCTAAAAATACCCCTACACCCCAAAACCCAAACAAACCCTGAACCCTAAAATTTCCCTGGGCACCCCAAAACCCAAACAAACCCTGAACCCTAAAATTTCCCTGGGCACCCCAAAACCCAAACCCATCCTGAATACTAAAAATATCCCTGCACCCCAAAACCGAAATCCACCCTGAACCCTAAAATTATCCTGGGCACCCCAAAACCCAAACAAATCCTGAACCCTAAAATTACCCTGGGCACCCGAAACCCACCCTCAATCCTAAAAATACCCTTGCACCCCAAAACCCAAACCCACCCAGAACCCTAAAATTACCCTGGGCACCCTAAAACCCAAACAAAACCCTGAACCCTAACATTACCCTGGGCACCCCAAAATACAAACCCTGAACCCTAAAATTACCCTGGGCACCCCAAAACCAAAACCCACCCTAAAATTATCCTGGGCACCCCAAAACCCAAACAAACCCTCAACCCTAAAAATACCCCTGCACCCCAAAACCCAAACCCACCCTGAACCCTAAAATTACCCTGGGCACCCTAAAACCCAAACAAACCCTGAACCCTAAAATTACCCTGGGCACCCCAAAACCACCATAAACCCTAATATTAACCTTAGCACCCCAAAACCTATACCCCTACACCCCAAAAGCCAAACCCACCCTATATTTACATGTAAAATACATATGCCTTTATCATTCATGCCTTTACAACGAAATTCGTCCAGGATTTCTTTTTGGTGATTCAAATGGTTCCACAAGCAGCAGTGCCAGCATCGTTCAGCTCACTGTACATTGAGAATCCTGTACGTCATCTGTATAAAGGTTATAACCTTTATGAAGAAGCAATTTTGCAAGCTTTCGTACCATCTCCTTACTAGTTCCGACATGGAAGGGCAACCAGCAAGATTTATACAGGTGTCCTTCCCAGTATAAATCCAAGCTGTATACATAACCAATAGAGCTCTTGCCAACATGTCCAACTTGCTGCCATAATGAGCTCTATAGCTTGGCATGTACTAACTGGGGTTATGCAGGGTCAATCGGGCCCCTACGAGGGCACAATCATCCCCCCCAGGGAATGGAAAATACAATGGCTATTTTGTTTTTGGTCCTGCCTACCCAGGGGCTTTCTGACACCCACGGGCAGCAGTCTTGACAGGAGGGGCATCACTGGAAAGGACATTCAGAGCGACCCCTTGCAATGGCTGACCATCAGGGGGCATAATTACATTTTGGTAGTCAACTCACTTCAGCCATTGATGTGTTACTGTCATTCACATTTTGCTTTCACCCACAACAGCATATAGTATGGCACAATAGGTTGGCCCACTTCAGCCATTGGTCTCTGTTGTTGTCATTCACATTTTGCTTCCGTCCACCACAGCATATAGGATGGGGCATTGGATCAGCCTACTTCAGCCATTGTTCTGTTATTGTGCCACTCACATTTTGCTTCTGCTCACCACAGCATGGGGCAGTGGGTCAGCCCACTTTAGCCATTGGCTACCTTCACTGTCAGTGACCACATTCTGCTCTTTCACAGGGAGTATGTCTTTTTTTGTAGCAATTATTTTTATTGACATAAATTAAGTACTGAAAAATAACAGTGAATACAGTGATCTGCAAGTCCAGCATGGACACATATTGAGATACAAGTGTTGATTGTGATACATGCACCAATAACAAGCAATCCTAATATATAAGAAAAGGAGAAAAGAAAGGTACGAAAATAAGATAAAAAGGAAAGTAAAGAGGAGGAGGAAGGAAGGAAGGACAAAAATGAAGGGAGGGAAGACAAAACTACAAAGCATGGATGAAAAGGCCTGTCATGCAAAGCCCAAGTATAGTAATGCGGTGGAGGGGAGAGGTGCAATGATAGTGATAAGGAAGAATCAAGATTCAATGCAAATTGGGGAGGGGGCATCCTAGAAAAAGGGGTCCATGTGACAAGAAAAATATCTACTCTTTCCATTTAATTGTAAATGACCTTTTCGTAGGACGCAGTTTTGTACATCTCCGCGAGCCATTCCTCATGCAACAGCAATTGTGGAGAACACCAGTGTCGCAGAATACAGATCTTGGCAGCTGTCAGGGTGGTGACGATCGAATGGCGGGTCAGCTCGGAAAGATCTGCTACGTCATGGACGAGAATTAGGGGGTCCGGAAGTGGTGAGGGCAAATCCATAAATTACCGGAGCGTAGACCCCACTGCTGTCCAGAATGGGCAAATGGCGGAAAAGTCCAGTAAGATTTGAACAATATCACAGGGTATGTGAACGCATTGCCAGCAGGCACAGTGCGGGAGCAACCTGAAGCCGTGCCAGTGTCCGCCCAGAAGGATCTTCAGACTGAGCTTCATCCCTGCCTCCTGCACTCCCAGATCCAAGGCCTCCAAAAGTCCTGCTCAATCTTCCTCATCATATTACACCTGCAGGCGAGCCTCCCAGGTCGTCGTGAGGCTGGCCAATTGTGGCTGGGAATAGAGGTGGCTAATCAGTAGATTAAAGAATACAGACATCAGGCCTTTAAACTGACCCCAAGTATTAAGATGAGAGAGCACCGGGGAACAAGGGATGATCCAGGGTTGGGGACCCAGTTTGCTCAGCAGGCAATGACATGGTTGTGTATAGCGCCACTGTTGAGTATGCAACAGGACAAATTAATCTTGTAGCATCTCAAAGGACTTGAGTTCGCTGCCGGAGATCAGGTGTGTAGGAGTCAAGATCCTAGCACTGCACCAGGTGCCCCAATTAAGCATGGCCCTCCTATGCGGATACCAGTATTGTTCTAGAGGAGAGCTTTGTCATGGAGATGTGCATGCACTGAAAAGAGCTTGTGAGTTCGCATCCAGGCGGCGCACATGGCTTTCAGCATGGGGTTGGAGGACCCGGCTGCGGCAGGTCCAGGAAGATGGAGGGCCTGTAGTCCCAACGAGGCCTCCTGGAGTCTACGTTCGATCGCGACCCATAACGGGGGTCTTGGACCCGGGGGTGCATGTACGCCATTTGTGCCAAATGTAGTGCTAGACAGTAATGCTCCACAGAAGGCAGGCCCAGTTCCCCTGCTGATATATGAGTGAAAAGCTTCCGAATTGCCAGGCGAGGTCTCGCTGAACCCCAGATGAAGTCCTTAACCCATTGGTTCACAATCTGTGCGCACTGGCACTCCAGTGCGCAATGAAAAGTAGCCGGAGGCGCTGTAAATGATGTGCACCAAGCACACAGTTTGGGCATCACTGACGGATACACAATAAGGGTAATACCGGGGGTGCAGGGCAGGATGCTACACAGGGATTTGTGATCAGTGGCAGGTTTATTCTTGCAGAAAGCTGGAGTTCCAGAGGCCGAAAAAGTGCAAGCCCTGCAGCACCTTGATTAGCAGTTCAGGCTGAGCCTTCCAGGGGAGGACGACGGGCTTTAGGTCAGTGAGCCTTGAATGAGACTTGGAGGTGTTACTTAAGGAGGAAATAAAATGTCCTGCGTGCTGAAAGTAAAAGTAAACATTTGCAGAACGGCTGCTTTTACACACTACGGCCCCTTGATAAATAATGATTCACAGCTCAAGGGGGCCATCCCTGGTGCAGCACTGCAGGCACACGCGGGCAGGCGAAAACTCATGGTCACTAGCCGCGTTCTCAAATTTACACATAATATGGAAAAATCTCAGACGGTTAATGTGCCTGCTGCTTATGTGCAAAACCTGTGGGTCACAGCGATTTTAGAAAGACTAACCTTGGATTAGAATGCAAACGGTGTGCATTTGCTTCCCTAATTTATGGTTGGAGCGCAATACTTGTCTATGTCTGCTGCTATTCGTCATTAACATGACATTTTCTATTTGTTTTATCCATGTCCTCCTTGCATGGACCAAGTAGTGTGTGCTGCCCTCTGGGTATAAGCCCCGCCACCCGCTCACTGATCTCCATTTCCTGACATGCCTCTGACTATTGTACTTTGTCGTTTAAACACAATGGGGCTGTGCAAGGACAGTGATTTGCTTTTCAATCTTCCATTGAGTCCTGTGCGCTCAGACACATCCAACACCTCCCTCCTCATGTGCGCCACAGATTGTTTTGAACCAAACCTGTTGTTTGAATTTGTACAGTGTCACCCCAATAGTCCATGAACATTTTTCTTTCTTATATATGTCACTGCTTTGAATGTCTGGGCTGGCAGTGCCAATCGTAGGGCTATAAGAGCCAATGCATGACAAAGAGCCCCCAGTGCGCATTCCAGGTCTTCCAGTGCATCCAAGGAATATAAGGGCTGCTTTGCCCTGCCCTCTGCATGATCCGAGTGGCCCTGGTTTGGTAAAGTGCAAGCCATGCGCCACTTCATTCTACACATATCCATTGTGCTTTACCACCACAAATTATGAAACACACAATAGCTGCACTCTTACACCTAGAGATCTTGCGAAAGGTGCCAATGAGAATTATTTCTTTTGTCCCCCGCCCATCTCCCCCCCCCACATATATGATTATAATACCTTCATCAACTTCCTCCGAATTATTTTCAGGGAGAAAAGTGGAAGTACTCCCAAGGCTGGTCTTACATCCCCCTCCCCCCCCCCCCACCCGCCAAAAATATTGAAGATAATGGGGAGCCACGGCCAATAGGTCAAGGGAGCCATGGGCTGAAAAAGTTTGGGAACCACTGCCTTAACCCCTTCACTGCTGGGCCTTTTCCCCCTCTGTGCTAAGCCTTTTTTTGGCTATTTAGGGTAGTTCGCGCTTAGGCCCCTGTAACTTTGTGTCCACATAAGGTATCCACGTCAAATTTGCTTTATTTTCTTTCAACATCCCAAGGATTCTAAAGGTACCCAGGGTTTGTGGATTTCCCTGGAGGGGACCGAGAAATGAGCCAAAATACAGCTAAATATTGAGTTTTTTGGGGGAAATGGGAAAAAAGTGCTGCAGTAGATAGCGTCTGTTTTTTCCCCTTAAATGGTATCGACAAAGGGTTTGTGGTGCTAAAAGCACCATCTTCCCAGCTTTCAAGAACAGGCTTGTCAAAAAACCAAAATTTTCTACACAGTTTTGGCATTTTACTGGGAATAGGCTATTTTTCTTATTTTTTCCTTGCAACCTCCTTCCAGTTAATGGTAGAAATGGGTGTGAAAGCAATAATGGATCCTGGAAAGATATACATTCCGTAAAGTAGACTGAATTCAGCAAGGGGTCATTTGTGTAGATCCTCCAGGTTTTCCTATAGAAACTAACAGTTAAAATAAAATAAATGTTGAAATTGAGTTTGAAAATAAACAGCCATTTGTGCCAGCGTTTTCACCTGTAACTTCTTCTAAGTATGGCAGATTTTTTAAAGCAATATAGCATTACGTCCGCTGGACCCTTCTGGTTGTAGGGATATATAGGACTTGTAGGTTCAACATGACCCTGAGATACCCAGAGCCAATAACTGAGCAGCGCCTTGCAATGGTTTTTCATTGTGTACCGTGTATATAGCAGTTCATTAGGTAAAATATAAATAGTGAAAAATGGGTATCAAGGAAACCTATGTATTTCCGAAATGGGAACAAAATATAGAGTTTAGAAGCAGTGGTTATTTGCACATATCAGAAATTGTGGGTACCCGTACTAGCTTGTGAATTAGGGGACATTTTTCAAAATGACATCTTTTTTACACATTGTCTTACATTGGGAAGGCAGAAATGCATAGAAAGTCAATTGGAAATAACACTATTCTGTGTTCCCCCATAGTCTCCCGATAAAAAATGATCTCACTTGTGTGGGTAGGCCTAGTTCCCGCAACAGGAAACGGCCCAAAACGCAACGTGGACACATCACATTTTTCCAGTGAAAATTGACCCTTTTTCGCAATGTGTGTAGCTGTGGATTTTGGACCATAGCTCAGCCGGCACCTACGGATACCTAGCAAACCTGAAATTTTTTTAAAACTAGACATCTAGTGACTTGTGTGACTCTCACCAGGTTCTGTTACCCAAAATCCCTTGCAAACTTTGTAAAAAAAAACAAAAAAACACCTTTTCCTCACATTTCTGTGATGGAAACTTCTGGAATCTGTGAGGAGCCGCAAACATCCACCCATCCAGCATTCCCCTAAGCCTCCCAAAAAAAATGTGACCTCACTTGTCTGGGCGGGCCAAGTCCCCACGGCAGGGAAGGGCCCAAAATGTATTGTGGAGACATCAAAATTATCTATCACAAAACAACCTCTTATTAGCCTAATAATAGAGGATGGGTGGGCCGTGTAAGCGCGGATGGGGTAGGCTATATCCGCTTCCAGCGCCTACTGTTGCTCCTCCCTCTGCCTGTTTGACAGGGCAGCACCCCTAATCAGCTGTCCCCTGATGGCCACCTTCACCGCCAACCACAATGCCAGGGCAGTGTCAACCGAGCCACCATTGTGCTCCCGGTAGATATGCAAGTGGGTTTTAAGCTGCCTCTTGCCCACCCGATGATTGTAGCGGGACAAGTTGAGACGCCAGTGCTTGCAAACTGGCCGTGAAAATGGGTCTGTCACGGCCAGTTTGCAAGCATTGGCATCTCAACTTGTCCCGCTACAATCACCCACTGATATGGAGCCTGCAGGGCAATAGGGGAGTGGTCTGAAAGTGCGCCCTCTAGTATTTAAGTCTCGCAGAGAACGGGAAGGAAGGAGTGGGCCATCAAGACGAAATCCATCCATGATTGCGTGCCATGAACCGGGGACAAGTATGTGTATTCCTGGTCCGTCGGATGCAAGGGATGCCATACGTCGAGAAGGCCGTGATCAGCCCCAAGAACTCCCAGGAGGGCTCTGTCCTCATTATTGGATGTCAACTGGACCGGTGCGGTCTAAGACCGCATCCCGGGCCAGGTTCAAATCCCCACCTATCAACATGTTGGCGGTATCCATCTCCGTGAGTTGAAGAAGGAAGGCACATTTCGGACCCCTTGGTGCATACGCTGAACCTACGCATAGTACCTTCCCATTAATCTTCAGTTTGGAGAACACATAGCAACCCTCTGAATCAACCCAGGTCTTAAGCACTACATGGGGCAAGGTCTTTTGAATCAAGATGGCTACACCACGTTTCCGGGGTACTTGCAAGTCATCTGCTGCTCGCAAAGGACAGCAGCTGTGTATCTCTTTGCCTGCGGCCAGACAGAGCACAATGGATAAGTTCATGGGGGCCGAGGCGGCAGACTTGAAAGGGCCCCAGAGATAGTACTGGATAATGTGGCGCTTCTGGCCGCTATCCCCCAGTCCAGAGACATACTGGATGCCAAGATCGGTGCGGTTGGCTCAGACTTGACCCTGCTGCGCCAAGACCTTCAGGAGGCTGTGGAGCGGATCACCGAAGCTGAGACTAGAATCTCTAAAGTTGAAGATACTATGACCTCTCTGCAACAAAACGTCATGACCATGATTAGGGAGTTTGCAGCGCAGGTCGAAGATGCAGAGGGCCGTGCCCGTCGCAACAACCCACGGTCTGTGGGCTTTCCGGAGGGTTGAATTGGAGAATTTGGGTACATTCCCAATGGATCACTACACTTATGCTTCCTGACTCCCTTTCCTCTTGTTTTGTCATAGAATGTGCCCATAGAGCCCTGGTTAAGAAGCCTCCCCCGGGTGCCCGACCACGGCCTGTTATCGCTAAAGACCTTAACTTTCATGATGGTGATGCTATCCTAAAATTCGCCCGGAGCCAAGTGGCGCTGCTCTTTGAGTCCCACTACATCATGATCTTTCCGGACTATACTAAAATGGTCCAAAAACAGCGCCAGTCCTGTGACGCAGCGAAAAAACGCCTTTGAGACTTCAAAATTCCGTACATGCTTCTCTTTCCTGCCCGCATGCGAGTAATGTTTAACTCTCAAACGCTCTTCTTCAATACCTCTGAAGCAATCTTTTCATGGACAGAGGACTGTCTCCTTGAAGCCTCACACTCTGCCACGTTTTGATTGATTCATCCCAGGCAGCAGGCCAAACCCAAGGAGATACGCCAGAACAGGTCTCTCTCGTCTTGGCGATCAAAGCATCAGGGAGATGAATATTGAGGGACCTTTGCTGCCTGGAGGCCCGGTCCTTGTCCAGACGTGCTGACTCTGGCTGCCACTACCCTTGATGATGGTTTCATCGTACTTACCCATTGGTCTGTGAGGACGGCACTTTGCAGAAGGCTGCTCATCTTGTTTGCCTTGGACTAAGGCCCTACAAGAGAGAGTGCTAGTTGTTTGGGGACATGGGGACCCATTGAACGAAGCCAGCTTTTTGCCCCCGTTAGGGTCGATACTGAGTTCTCTCCGCAACGGATACTTCCACCGTTGTGAGGTATTGAGGAGGGGAGGTGGGGGGGATTTGTTTTTGGGTCTTGTTAAAGTTTGTAATGCACAGGCTGGTACACACCTGCCCATAACCCAGTCTGTAATTGGTCCTGATGAGTTTACGGGAGACCCTGCCAGTCCCACGGAGCAGCTCCGTGTTATAGCATAAATAGGCTTTCCCGTTTTCAGTTTCTATTTTTGGTAAATTCTGGTGGGGTTTTTTCCAGTGTTTTCAAGTGATTTCAATACCTTAAAAACAGTGGTTATCAGTGGTTACACATTTTCGTGCCATTAAAAACAACAAAGTGTTTTTCCGGTGTTTATGAAAAGTTTTGCTTTTATTATTGCTTGCTTTCTGCACTGATAGTGCATGGTATATAGACAGTGTACGTACAGTGTATATGAGGTCCAAATACATTTTTGCAAATCAAACTTATTGAAGTACACCATACAATACTTCTTCAGTGAGTCTTTGGTCATGTGCCCTCGCTCTTGCCTTCCAATGTAAACTTTTGTGAAAAGGCCCTCCCAACATTGACAGTTGAGACGGGCAACGCCAAAACAGCCAGTACACAATTTGCTAACTCTGGCCACTGACCTAGCTTGCCATGCCAATACTGGTGCACTTGAAGATTGCGATTCTCTGGGCAGGTTCTGCAACATTTGCTTTGAACTGGGCGCTTATGCCCGCAGAGTTATTGAAGCGGTCAAAAAAGAAACAGCACCTTTGAAACTACAGAGTAAATTCCCCTTTACGGAAGGGATCTAGAACCTTTACAGAGCACCACAGTGAGGTTTCATTGACTTCAATGTAATGGTTAGTGAAGGGACATTTCTATGCATCATTGCAAGCCATTTCTCATACATTGTAAAATAAAAGTTCCTGAATTGCTCTTCAACATTGCTTTGCTTACCAAGTGGCAAGCCCTCTAACATGAAACATGTTGCCGTTCCAAAGTCACTAAAGGTGTCGCCCAGCCTACTCTGAAGGAGATGTTTAACATCTACACTAATTATGCTGAACACTTGGCAGCCAAGGGTGTTTTCAGTCTCTAGTTTTTGTATTATGTCCACTACAGCAGTTATGTTTTCCTGTAAAAATCTAAGAATGCAGTAGTGTACTTTTTTCACATCACTATCAATATGTGACCAAAGATCCTCACATTTCTTGCCTTTGGCATTGTCACTCGGCAAAAATTCTGTAAACGGTTGCCACATGGATAATATAGCATTCACAGCCCCTTGGACTGAGAACCATCAGCTAAGCGACACAGTTGGGATGACTTTCTTTGATGCCACATAAAGCACAAAATTAGAATTTGTGTTTTAGTTCCAGCGCATAACAAAACAGTGCACCAGAATGGACTAAAAAGTCAATAGCATTCTTCATTAACTCTGAAGATTGTAAAGATGCTTTCATCATACCATCTAATAAGTAGCAAGGATCTCTTACAGGAAAGGACTTCAGCTCAGGTATCGATTTTGACAGGTCATCACACAACTTTTTCATATACGTAGCTGAATCACTGCAAATACAAACAATATCACTCCAATCTTTGTTGAACTTGGAAATAACCTTTTTGCAGCAGCATTCCAAGTGACACTGCATTCCATGTTTTCCAAAAGTCTGGTGTCATGTTTTCACCACTATCCCGATGCTTGGTGATAGTACTCTTTTCACATATACCTCGCTTTGAATGTTTAAAGCCTGAGGTGTTGGCAATTCACCTACTATCAAAACTGGGGGCTGATGTATCAAGGGTTTTTACCCACTCGCTGTGGGAAATTGTGATGGCGCATATTGGGAAAGGTTCTTATGAAACCAGCCATTTTACCTATCGGTGGAAGAATCAAACGCAGCCAAAATATCAAATATGATTTTGACATTTCCTGATTCTCTACAGTTTATAAAATAATTAAACAAGACCTAAAACATGCTTCTAAACCCTGCATCTTTAGACCAAAGACAACAAAACCGAAAAAAGCAAAAGGAAGAAGAAACAATATTTTAGTGATCCCTAAACAACAAAACTCAAGCAGAATAATGTTATCTCAGTCTTTCTTGCTGCTTTACAGTTACAGTTTGAAGTTACATTGTATTGGCCCCTTCAGCTTCAGGAAGAAAAAAAATGGCTCTTTCACTCTCCTTTTCATTCTTTGTATGGCATTTAGTTTGTGGTTGTGCATTTGTTTTTTCAGTGTTTATATGTTTAAACTGGTGAGATTTCCCTTTCGGTGGGGTTTTATCAGTTATTATAGGTTTAAACCTAAAACCGGACAGCCCAAGCATAAAATGTCTGCAGTGTTTTAGATCAGGTTAAACGTGGGGCTGTGCTCCGGCAGGCCAAAAGACTGCAAGCTGACATTCTTCTCTTGCAGCAGACACACCTTCTAGGGTCCATAATCCTATGTTTGGCTCGATTTGGGTTCACACAGGCGTTCCATTCCGGTTTTGTAAGGGGATCACGAGCTGCGGTCATTCTCATCCATCGCAGGGCCCCAGGTCAGTCCCTCAAAACATGGGTCGACACGGTAGAAATATCTTTATGGCCGGTACAATTTATGGGGAGTCCCTAGTCGTCTGTAGTATATATGCCATCCTCGCCGCTCGGGCAGTCATCCGTAGACCGCATCATAGGCCTTTGGGGAGAATTGCCGAATGGCCTGGCTGTAATTGGCGGCGACTGGAATGACGTAATGTCCCCGGAGAGGGACAGATGGCGGGCGGATGTGGGTGGTGTGGATACACTAGAGTCCAGGTTGCGGTCATTGGTGGGGGGCGGTGGGGATGAGCAGATCCATGGCGGGCCTATCATCCTGTGGAAGCTGGGTATACCTATTACTCTATGGTTCATGGCTCCTTCTCCCATCTAAATCATCTGCTGGTGACTGCTGGTCTCATATATAGAGTATCAGAGGTAGACATACTGCAGAGAGGACTGTCGGATCATTCCCCAGTGGCATTAGGGCTTCACATGGGTCAGCTGCGTCCCCCGTTCAGGTGGTGATTGTGACCCTGGCACTTGAGAAACCTGCTATATAATGCGCACATGCACCGCGCCGTAGTGGAGTACCTTTCCCTCAACCTTGAGTCTGCCTCCTCCAAAATTGGTTTGTGGGAAGCAATGAAACCCACCGTTAGAGGCGTGAATATCAGCTTCTGCACCGCTGAGCGTAAGCGTAGATTCCAGGAACTGTTCCGGTTGGAGGCGCAGCTGCTCGCTCTCGAAGAGCATAACCGTGGGGCGGGTGAGTGGCACAAACAGCTGGGCTTGGACCAACAAAATTATCAGCTGGTGCTTTTGGAGGAAGCTAAGTGTGCATGGCGGGCTTCCCAAAATTGTATATATTAATGGGGTGACGAATCCAGTAAAATGTTACATAGGCTCTACCAAGCGTCCCTGCCGATTACTCTGGTCCCAACCTTTAATGATGGATGCGGTGGTCTGCTGTCCGGTCCTGACGCGGTGGCTCAAAGTTTTGCAGGGTACTATGAAGCTCTTTACGCCGAGAGAGAGGTCGTGACAGCTGCCCAAATTGATGACTTCATAGCTGCCCTACCCCCTAAATCCCTTTCTGCATCTGGCAGGGAGCAGCTGGACGAGCCATTCACAGTGGAGGAATTGACTGCGGCCCTGGCGGAGGTACGTCCCGGGAAAGCCCCTGGTCCCAAGGGGTTCCCTTGTGAATTCTTGAGAGCTTATAGGCCGCAAGTTGGATCGCACTTGCTGCAGCCGTTTCAGGCTGCGCTCAAGTAGTTGCGTATGCCCCCAGACTGGTGACACGCTGAGATAATCGTGTTTCCGAAGCCAGGCCACCCTCCGGAGCTCATTCTTCTTATCGCCCAATAACTCTTAGAAACATTGAGGTCAAACGCCTTGTGAAGGCCCTAGCATATAGATTGATAGCACATATGCCGGATCTGGTACACCCAGATCAGGCAGGGTTGATGCTCACCATGCCACTTGTCATAATATACACCATGCACCTAATGCCATGGCCCTTGCAGATCGTTTGGGCTGACCCGAAGCGCTTTTATTGGTGGACTTCAATAAAACTTTTAACTCCGTAAGTTGGAAATATCTGTTCACGCTCCTCCAGCGCCTCAACCTGGGGCCCAGATTCCTGTCATATGTCCGGTTATTATATACAGACTTGACGGCTTCGGCTCGTGTGGTGGGGGTGGGTTCTACCATGTTCCCCATTGGGCGGGGCACCAGACAGGGCTGCCCACTGTCCCCCCCCCCTGTTGCTCGCCCTGGCTGTGGAGCGGCTGGCTGCCTGGGTCAGGGTGGATGCTAATGTGCGTGGCTTCGAGTGGTTCCTCTGCTTGCCAGACAGAATAGCCCTATATGCGGGTAACGTCCTTTTCTTTGACAGACCCAGCGGCTTCAGGACCCCGTATCTTGCATATTATGCAAATATTTGGTGAGACCTCTGGGTTATACATGAATGTGGGCAAATCCACGCTGTTGCCCCTTAGGGTGTCGCCATCCGACGGGGTTATCCATTGCAGTTGACTGGTTTCAGTATCTAGGGGTGTTATTGGTACCTGTCCCAGCAATCTCGTGGGACCGTAATCTGGCCCCTTTGCTCGGGAGGGTTAAGATGGAGTTCAAGTGCTGGTCTCGGTTACATTTGTCCCTATTTGGCAGATCAGCCATTTTTAAGATGTTCTCGCTTTCTCGTCTCTTGTATCAACTACTGAATTTTCCATATGCTTTTCCTCCTGCATGGTTCAGAAAGATTAATGCAATATTGGGTCAGTTCCTGTGGGGTGGAGAGGCCTCCCGTGTGGCCCTCCGAACCTGCTTTCAATCAACTTTTTGTGGCAGCATTGCTGCAGTGGATGTTAAATCGAACTATGCCACATCTCACATGCAGGTACAAACGACTGGTGGTACAGATCACGGGACGACCCCGCCTATGCTATGGAGCGATGGGTGATGGAAGAGGCGTCCATATAGAACACGGGTACTCATAGTGCGGCCCGCGGGCCTCCAGCGGCTTGGCAAGCCTTCCTTGGCGGCCCGCGGACCTTGCAGACATCGTACCTGTGTTTTTTTTTTTTTTTAGTGTGTCAGCAAACACCGCCGGTTGCAGCAGCTCGGACTCCGAGAGACCCTGCTCTACGGGGGCCGGGCGATTCCAGCGATAGTCAGAGTGGAGATGCAGGGGCGCTAAGAAGAGGTGAAATACAACAAAGCCTCATTAACAAGTAAATGGTCTTTTAAAGACCTGTACTCTGGTGCGGCTGTGTTTGTGCCCGGGAAGCTGTCTCAGCCCGGGCTGCCACACACGTGGGGTGAGGTGACGGAGGGCAGCAGTGAGTGAGAGCCGGGTGAGGTGACGGAGGGCAGCAGGGAGTGAGAGCCGGGTGAGGTGTGCGTTAAGAGCCTGTGATGTGATGTTTCCCGCCAGCCTGTAGTCAGAGGGTTGAGCCAAGGCTTACTTACAAGGCCAGGGAGCTCAGGCCTGATCTCCGCTCTCGCAGCACAGCGCACAAATGCTCCCGCCAGGTTGGCGCTATATATAATTGATGCATGCATACCTACACGGACGGGTGACTGGCGCCAAAGGGGGGCTTGATCTGACAGCTCGGAGGTGAGAGTCAGAATTAAAGCCAGCGACAGATGTGACCCCAGGCCCAGTGGTGGGACACAAACCCCGCGAAGCAGCAAATTCAGAGAGAAAACGAGCTGGCTTTTACATTACACAGGGAGAGGGGGGAGCGGGGGGGCTGTCTCTGGGCTGGTGACGGGGACGTGTAGACACAGTACGTGTGCACTGACCGAGGCACAGAGACAGAAACAGACAGAGACAGATACAGATAGAGATAGAGATAGCTATAGACCGAGACAGACGGAGACAGGGACAGACTGACAGATAGAGGCAGAGCCAGATAGAGGCAGAGCCAGATAGAGGCAGAGCCAGATAGAGGCAGAGCCAGATAGAGGCAGAGCCAGATAGAGGCAGAGCCAGATAGAGGCAGAGCCAGATAGAGGCAGAGCCAGATAGAGGCAGAGCCAGATAGAGGCAGAGCCAGATAGAGGCAGAGCCAGATAGAGGCAGAGCCAGGCAGAGGCAGAGCCAGGCAGAGGCAGAGCCAGAGCCAGAGGCAGAGGCAGAGCCAGAGGCAGAGGCAGAGCCAGGCAGAGGCAGAGCCAGGCAGAGGCAGAGCCAGGCAGAGGCAGAGCCAGGCAGAGGCAGAGCCAGGCAGAGGCAGAGCCAGGCAGAGGCAGAGCCAGGCAGAGGCAGAGCCAGGCAGAGGCAGAGCCAGGCAGAGGCAGAGCCAGGCAGAGGCAGAGCCAGGCAGACAGACAGACAGAGGGAGACAGACAGAGGGAGACAGACAGAGGGAGACAGACAGACAGAGGGAGACAGACAGACAGAGGGAGACAGACAGACAGAGGGAGACAGACAGACAGAGGGAGACAGACAGACAGAGGGAGACAGACAGACAGAGGGAGACAGACAGACAGAGGGAGACAGACAGACAGAGGGAGACAGACAGACAGAGGGAGACAGACAGACAGAGGGAGACAGACAGACAGAGGGAGACAGACAGACAGAGGGAGACAGACAGACAGAGGGAGACAGACAGACAGACAGAGGGAGACAGACAGACAGAGGGAGACAGACAGACAGAGGGAGACAGACAGACAGACAGAGGGAGACAGACAGACAGACAGAGGGAGACAGACAGACAGACAGACAGAGGGAGACAGACAGACAGACAGACAGAGGGAGACAGACAGACAGACAGAGGGAGACAGACAGACGGACAGAGGGAGGCAGACAGACGGACAGAGGGAGGCAGACAGACGGACAGAGGGAGGCAGACAGACGGACAGAGGGAGGCAGACAGACGGACAGAGGGAGGCAGACAGACGGACAGAGGGAGGCAGACAGACGGACAGAGGGAGGCAGACAGACGGACAGAGGGAGGCAGACAGACGGACAGAGGGAGGCAGACAGACGGACAGAGGGAGGCAGACAGACGGACAGAGGGAGGCAGACAGACGGACAGAGGGAGGCAGACAGACGGAGGGAGGCAGACAGACGGAGGGAGGCAGACAGACGGAGGGAGGCAGACAGACGGAGGGAGGCAGACAGACGGAGGGAGGCAGACAGACGGAGGGAGGCAGACAGACGGAGGGAGGCAGACAGACAGAGGGAGGCAGACAGACAGAGGGAGGCAGACAGACAGAGGGAGGCAGACAGACAGAGGGAGGCAGACAGACAGAGGGAGGCAGACAGACAGAGGGAGGCAGACAGACAGAGGGAGGCAGACAGACCGAGGGAGACAGACAGACAGAGGGAGACAGACAGAGGGAGACAGACAGAGGGAGACAGACAGACAGAGGGAGACAGACAGACAGAGGGAGACAGACAGACAGAGGGAGACAGACAGACAGAGGGAGACAGACAGACAGAGGGAGACAGACAGACAGAGGGAGACAGACAGACAGAGGGAGACAGACAGACAGAGGGAGACAGACAGACAGAGGGAGACAGACAGACAGAGGGAGACAGACAGACAGAGGGAGGCAGACAGACAGAGGGAGGCAGACAGACAGAGAGGCAGACAGACGGAGGGAGGCAGACAGACGGAGGGAGGCAGACAGACGGAGGGAGGCAGACAGACGGAGGGAGGCAGACAGACGGAGGGAGGCAGACAGACGGAGGGAGGCAGACAGACGGAGGGAGACAGAGACAGACGGAGGGAGACAGAGACAGACGGAGGGAGACAGAGACAGACGGAGGGAGACAGAGACAGACGGAGGGAGACAGAGACAGACGGAGGGAGACAGAGACAGACGGAGGGAGACAGACGGAGGGAGACAGACGGAGGGAGACAGACGGAGGGAGACAGACGGAGGGAGACAGACGGAGGGAGACAGACGGAGGGAGACAGACGGAGGGAGACA
This sequence comes from Calotriton arnoldi, assembly GCA_963921515.1. Lineage (NCBI taxonomy): Eukaryota > Metazoa > Chordata > Amphibia > Caudata > Salamandridae > Calotriton > Calotriton arnoldi. The sequence goes on from CAWUFW010001232.1 coordinate 2,143,063, forward strand.
GACGGAGGGAGACAGACGGAGGGAGACAGACGGAGGGAGACAGACGGAGGGAGGCAGACGGAGGGAGGCAGACGGAGGGAGGCAGACGGAGGGAGGCAGACGGAGGGAGGCAGACGGAGGGAGGCAGACGGAGGGAGGCAGACAGACAGACAGAGGGAGGCAGACAGACAGACAGAGGGAGGCAGACAGACAGAGGGAGGCAGACAGACAGACAGAGGGAGGCAGACAGACAGAGGGAGGCAGACAGACAGAGGGAGGCAGACAGACAGACAGAGGGAGGCAGACAGACAGACAGAGGGAGGCAGACAGACAGACAGAGGGAGGCAGACAGACGGAGGGAGGCAGACAGACGGAGGGAGACAGACAGACGGAGGGAGGCAGACAGACGGAGGGAGGCAGACAGACGGAGAGGCGAGACGGAGGAGGCAGACAGAGGGAGGAGCAGACAGACGGAGGGAGACAGAGACAGACAGAGGGAGACAGAGACAGACGGAGGGAGACAGAGACAGACGGAGGGAGACAGAGACAGACAGAGGGAGACAGAGACAGACGGAGGGAGACAGACAGACAGACAGAGGGAGACAGAGACAGACGGAGGGAGACAGAGACAGACGGAGGGAGACAGAGACAGACGGAGGGAGACAGAGACAGACGGAGGGAGACAGAGACAGACGGAGGGAGACAGAGACAGACGGAGGGAGACAGAGACAGACGGAGGGAGACAGACGGAGGGAGACAGACGGAGGGAGACAGACGGAGGGAGACAGACGGAGGGAGGCAGACGGAGGGAGGCAGACAGAGGGAGGCAGACAGACAGAGGGAGGCAGACAGACAGACAGAGGGAGACAGACAGACAGAGGGAGGCAGACAGACAGACAGAGGAGGCAGACAGACAGACAGAGGGCAGACAGACAGACAGAGGGAGACAGACAGACAGAGGGGAGACAGACAGACAGAGGGAGACAGACAGAGGGAGACAGACAGACAGAGGGAGGCAGACAGACAGAGGGAGGCAGACAGACAGAGGGAGGCAGACAGACAGAGGGAGGCAGACAGACAGAGGGAGGCAGACAGACAGAGGGAGGCAGACAGACAGAGGGAGGCAGACAGACAGAGGGAGGCAGACAGACAGACAGAGGGAGGCAGACAGACAGAGGGAGGCAGACAGACAGAGGGAGGCAGACAGACAGACAGAGGGAGGCAGACAGACAGACAGAGGCAGACAGACAGAGGGAGGCAGACAGACAGAGGGAGGCAGACAGACAGAGGGAGGGAGAGAGGGGGAGAGAGGTGGAGAGAGGGGGAGAGAGGTGGAGAGAGGGGGAGAGAGGGGGAGAGAGGTAGAGAGAGGTAGAGAGAGGTAGAGAGAGGTAGAGAGAGGTAGAGAGAGGTAGAGAGAGGTAGAGAGAGGTAGAGAGAGGTAGAGAGAGGTAGAGAGAGGTAGAGAGAGGTAGAGAGAGGTAGAGAGGTAGAGAGAGGTAGAGATGTAGAGGTAGAGAGAGGTAGAGAGAGGTAGAGAGAGGTAGAGAGAGGTAGAGGTAGAGAGAGGTAGAGGTAGAGAGAGGTAGAGAGAGGTAGAGGTGAGAGAGGTAGGGTAGAGAGAGGTAGAGGTAGAGAGGTAGAGGGAGAGAGAGGTAGAGGAGAGAGAGGTAGAGAGAGGAGAGAGAGGTAGAGAGAGAGAGGTAGAGAGAGAGGTAGAGAGAGGTAGAGAGAGAGAGGTAGAGAGAGGTAGAGAGAGAGGTAGAGGTAGAGAGAGGTAGAGAGGTAGAGGTAGAGGTAGAGAGAGGTAGAGGTAGAGGTAGAGGTAGAGAGAGTGGTAGAGAGAGGTAGAGGTAGAGAGAGGTAGAGAGAGGTAGAGGTAGAGAGAGGTAGAGGTAGAGAGAGGTAGAGGTAGAGAGAGGTAGAGGTAGAGGTAGAGGTAGAGAGAGGTAGAGAGAGGTAGAGAGAGAGGTAGAGGTAGAGGTAGAGAGCGAGGTAGAGAGAGAGGTAGAGGTAGAGGTAGAGAGCGAGGTAGAGAGCGAGGTAGAGGTAGAGAGCGAGGTAGAGAGCGAGGTAGAGGTAGAGAGCGAGGTAGAGAGCGAGGTAGAGGTAGAGAGCGAGGTAGAGAGCGAGGTAGAGGTAGAGGTAGAGAGCGAGGTAGAGAGCGAGGTAGAGGTAGAGGTAGAGAGCGAGGTAGAGGTAGAGAGCGAGGTAGAGAGCGAGGTAGAGGTAGAGAGCGAGGTAGAGAGCGAGGTAGAGAGAGAGGTAGAGAGAGAGGTAGAGAGAGAGGTAGAGAGAGAGGTAGAGAGAGAGGTAGAGAGAGAGAGAGAGGTAGAGAGAGAGGTAGAGGTAGAGAGAGAGGTAGAGGTAGAGAGAGAGGTAGAGGTAGAGAGAGAGGTAGAGGTAGAGAGAGAGGTAGAGAGAGAGGGAGGGAGACACAGAGAGAGAGAGAGAGAGATGGATGTGTGTATGCCGGGTCTGGTGGCTCAGTGGACGAAGGCGTCCGCTGCAGGGGCCTGTGTTCAACCTCATGGCCACAGGTTTTTTTTTTGCTCTAGCCCCGCCCCCACCGGTGCGGCCCTCGGCCACAAACCACACTGTAAATTTGGCCCCCGAGAGAAAGTTTGTGAGTACCCATGATATAGAAGATCGAATGTTAGCGCCCTTCCCCCTGCAACTCGAGCTGTGGTGTAGGTGTGGCGGCAATCCCTCCGTAGACTGGGTTGGAGGCAGCGTTTGACGAGAGAGACGCCACTGTGGAGGGGTACTTTCCTCCCGGGTTGCGGGGTTGTGGGGCTTTCAGGCATGGGATTGTATAGGGATCTCCACCTTAGGTGACATCATGCGGGGCCTTACACTAAAATCGTTCCAAGAACTTCAGTCTGAATTCACCATGCATCGTAGCCAATTCTATAAATATTTGCAATTACGTTGTGCTGTTTTTCTGTCCCTTCACATCCTCACAGACGTCCCAGACTTCAACCCACTAGAGGGTAAGCTCCTGATGGTGGACTTAAACAGTCACAAGACCTCCCAGATCTATCAGACTCTAGTTACTAATAGCTCCACTACGCTGTCTGCTCTCCGGACGGCATGGCAAGCAGATTTAGGTGACATAGACAATGATAACTGGGCGGAAGCTCTTCCTCGCAGTGCGGCGATATCTTCCTGGTCGAGGTTGATTCAATTTAAATATCTTCACAGGGCATATTTTACGAGAAGCCATCTGTGGCGCATGGGCCTTATAGGCTCTCCTACATGCTTGCGATGCGAGGCTACAGAAGGTACATTTCTCCACACACTGTGGGATAGTAGTGGGCTGATCCATTTCTGGAGGGGGTAGTGTCCTGATTGGCAGAGGTGCTGACACTGGACGTCCCATTTACCCCGAAATTGCTCCTCCTTCACAGCACCGATGGCATAGGTGGAAACCGCTATAAACGTCACTTATCATTCCTCGGTCTCACATTAGCAAAAAAAGAGAAATTGCATGACAATGGAAGGCGGACGAGCTGCCGCGTTTGGGGATTTGGAAGCAGAGGGATAAGACTTTTGTATGGGGCTTGAGGTTGCGGTATTCCAGGCCAGGGGATGCCCTCAAAAACATTCCAAGATTTCGCAGAGATGGGCAGATTACTGGGGATTGGTTCTAGAGCCTGTACGCACTGCTGAGCAACAATTGGATGCCAAACTCGGACAATATGGCCAGGACACACATGCTGCTACAAGGACCTGTTGGACCACAGCTGCTTAGAATCTTAGACTCTGTCGGGGTGGACGGGATGTCAGGGGCTTACTGTGCACGTGTTTGTTTACCATGTTTTTTTCTTTTTATTGCGATACAGAAACTCAATTTATCCTGAGGAATAATGTGTGTGTATATGATCTTGATAAGTCATGTTACTGGCAAAACCCAATAAATTCTGATGTATTAAAAAAAAAAAAAAAAAGCAATTTGGAACTTGGAGGAGAAAATAGATGGTGGATCCATAATGCCGACGTCAATGAGCAACCACTGCTTACATTTCCTGAAGTTTGGGCCCATGAGTTTAGCACCACTTTCTAATAATTCTCAGCTGCTTTTTGAAATGGTGTCCTATTCTTTCCCACTCTGCCTTGAATCCCGGTCACCATTTTGGCTGGCTCTGTTTTCTTCTGCAGTGTTGCATAGGATGAAGTATGTGTTCGAGGCATGTGAGCTGTAGATCACATGCTGTGCATAGCTCACTATCTAGTGTTGGGTCCGGATGTTTGCACTTGTTTTTCTTCGAAGAAGTCTTTCCAGTCATGAGGTAGGTGACTCCTCCTTTCGGTGATATTGCGCATGGACATCGACTCCATTGTCAGATTGTTTTTTTCCGCCATCGGGCTCGGACGTCTATCGCTGCGCTCCGGTTCGATACCGTTCTTTCGGTTTCCTTCGGTGCGCAAGATACTCTCCCTCGACGGTATTGTTTTAGATCGCGTTTTCCCCTTTATCGCGTATCGTATTTACTTGCAAAAACCAAACTTTCAATCGGAAAGTTCGTGGAAGGCCGTCTGGCCTACCCGCATCGGGCCGACCCGCAGTAAATGGAAAGAACTCCCTTTAAATTCTGCCCTCGGTGTCACACGAAATACCCGCGCACAGACTCACACAAAGTGTGTGACCTGTGTTTGGCCCCCGAACACAGAGAACAGGACTGCGACGCGTGCCAGGCTTTCCGCTCCAAGAAGACACTTCGCACCCGTCGGGCTCGACGTCGCGACATGCAGAGCCAGCACACAAGCTCCATTCCGGACATCTTCGGACCATAATCGGACGAAGAGTCCGGCGAGGCCATGGGAACCGAGGAGGAGCAGGAGCCGATCACCATCCCAGAGCTCGACTCCGAACAAGAGGACGACATCCCACATGGACAACGTACCGTGAGTACAGCTTTCCCCTCGTCCAAAGACCCAACTCCACAAAAGAAGACGACTCCGGTCTAACCTGCGCCTTCGGGCTCCGGTCGGCACTGAGATCATGCTTCCGACGCCCCGTCTTCTGGCTCGGCACCGAAGCCTACCAAAAAACCTTCCGGCTCCGAAAAGACTTCCTCCAGATCAAGTTCGGAGCCGACAACTTCGGGGTCGAAACAGAAGTCCGGCACCGACCCCCACCATTCGGCACCGAAACACACTTCGGATCCGAAAACATCAGCATCCAAGACTTCGGCACCGAAACTTTGGCGCCGAAACAGTCAGATGAGCTGAAATCACCAAAAGGACACAGTTTCGACGCTCCGATAGACCGGATCCGAAACAAAAAGTGCTCTATATTCTGGACATATCACCACTAAAGTGACTTTAAAAAGAAGGACTGATACAGAGGAAGAATACCACATTCCTTTAAAGAAGAGAACGGTTGGAACTAACCCTTCCCCTCCTCCTCTTCCTCTCTCTTTCTTTGCCTCCTTCACCTCAGTTTCAGCATACTTCACCTGAACATTCACCACCACATACACCTGACAACCAGGATGATGGGGATGACAATGGGGATGATAATCAACCAATGCAAGATCTATGGGATGGTTACCATACTAATTTGCCCACAGCCAATGATCCTGATTTGTATCCTAACAAGCCCCCTCCACCAGATGACAGTGTAGGATACATTGAGTTACTGGGTAGAGCTGCCAACTACCATGGGGTGCAGCTACATAAGGAGTCCTTAGAAGAGGATTTCCTCTTTGAAACACTACCTATGCTCAAAGGGATGATCAGGCATGTAGATGAAATTTTTAAAGTCCCGGTCAGAGCTCGTATTCTTACCCCTAGAGTAGACAAATACAAGCCAGCACCATCGGACCCAGTATATATTAAAGGTCAGTTGCCACTAGACTCCCTGGTTGTGTCCAATGCAAGGAGAAGAGCTAACTCCCAGACAACAGGAGATGCTCCACCGCCGGATAAGGAATCCAAACTTATTGATGCTTCCGGGAAAAGGGTGGCCTCTCAAGCGGCCAATTTCTGGCGTGTCTCCAACACTCAGGCATTGCTAGCACGATATGACCGGGCGCACTGGGACGAGATGGAGCAATTAATACAATATTTGCCCCAGGAACACAGATATAAGGCACAAGACCTAGTGCGTGAAGGGCAACTTATTTCCAATAACGCTTTAAGATGTTCCCTAGATGCTGCAGACACTGCTGCTAGAGCGGTAAACACCAGTGTCCTCTTGAGAAGACATGCTTGGCTTTGCAAATCAGGGTTCAAACCAGAGGTGCAAACCTCCATTTTAAACACTCCCTTTGATTAAGAGCCTCTGTTTGGCCCAATGGTAGATTCTTCACTAGAAAAAATGAAGAAGACACTGAAGCGGCCAAATCCATGGGAGCCCTTCAGTCAGCACAAAGCTGTGGTTCCTTTCGGCGCTCCTCTTAACGCGGAGGCTCTAAAAACACCTCCTCAGAGACCACAACCTATAAGGGCAATAACCAACCCTCTCCATCTAGGGGTTACTTCAGAGGGGGTTACAGAGGTAACAACGGCAAAGGCAGGGGTTCAAACACATGCACCTACCCCTGCAATACAAAGCAGTGACTTGCCTCCACTTCCCCCCGACCACTTAACACCTGTCGGGGGAAGACTGTCAGATTTCCTACAAATCTGGCAGTCAATAACAGACAATTGGGTATTACAAATTATCCGTTCTGGTTACTGCCTGGAGTTCATCAACACTCCTCCAAACATTCCACCAAAGTCACACAAACTTTCACCAGATCACCTACACCGCCTAAAACAAGAGGTTCAGTCTCTACTTCTAAAAGGAGCTATAGAACCCGTACCACCGCAACATCACGGGTCGGGTGTGTACTCTTTTTACTTCCTAATACCCAAAAAAGATGGTTCTCTCAGACCAATATTAGATCTCAAAGAACTCAATCTTTACATTCAGTCAGATCATTTCCACATGGTAACACTTCAACAAGTACTTCCTCTGCTGAAGAAAGGCGACTTTCTGTCTAGTCTAGATTTAAGACGCCTATTTTCATATTCCAATCCACCCCGCTCATCGCAAATTCCTCAGGTTTGTGGTACCGGGTCAACACTTCCAGTTCAAGGTACTCCCATTCGGAGTCACCACAGCTCCCAGAGTCTTCACAAAGTGTCTGGCTTTAGTAGCTGCTCACCTAAGAAGACAAAGCATCCATGTCTTCCCATACTTGGACGACTGGCTCATCAAAGCCAGCACATCCCAGCAATGTCTTCAGCACACTTTCAGAATGATTCAGTTACTACATCAACTAGGGTTCACAATCAATGTGACAAAATCACATCTCCAACCAGCCAATACTCAGGACTATCTAGGAGCCACGCTAGATACTCAAAAAGCTCTGGCCTTCCCCAGCGCAGCCAGAACTCAAAATATTCAGGTTTTTGTTCTCAAGTTTCAACCCAGTCATTGGATTCCAGCTCGGGTTTATATGCAACTGCTAGGAATGATGGCATCTTGCATCATAATCGTCCCCCATGCCAGGCTGCACATGCATCCACTTCAAGAATGCTTAGCCAGTCAGTGGAACCAGTCACAGGGTCTATTGACCGATCTAGTGTTGGTAAGCGGCCGTACTCATCGCTCTCTGCAGTGGTGGAACACACAAAATTTGTCAACAGGACGCCGATCATAGACTCGGTTCCATAGATAGTACTGACAGCGGACGCGTCCCTCACTGGCTGGGGAGCTCACAAACATCATCACACAGTGCGAGGCCTGTGGAGTCAACAGCAAAAATTGCTCCACATCAATCATCTAGAGCTGCTTGCGATCTTTCTAGCCCTCAAGGCGTTTCAGACTCTCCTGGAGGGCAAAGCTGTCTTGGTTCGTACAGACAACATGACAGCTATGTATTACATACAAAAACAGGGGGAGACACACTCTCCAACTGTCACACTTCGCCCAAGACATCTGGAGGTGGGCCATTCACCACAAACTTTCTCTCATAGCGGAACACCTCCCAGGAGTGAACAACCAGATTGCAGATCTCCTCAGCAGGCAGAGGCAGCAAATACACAAATGGGAACTCCACCCTCAGGTTCTCCTCCCATACTTTCAAAGTTGGGAAGTCCCTCACATAGACCTGTTCGCCACATACCAAAACGCAAAATGCCGAAGCTTCGTCTCCAGGTACCCACACCCGCAATCCAAGGGCAATGCACTATGGATGAACTGGTCAGGGATATTTGCCTACGCGTTTCCGCCTCTCCCACTCATTCCATTAGTGGTTCACAAGCTCAGGCAAACGTCTCTCACACTAATCCTAGTAGCTCCCACATGGGCACGTCAACCTTGGTTCACAACCCTGTTGGAGCGATCTCTGGTTCCGCATCAAAAGCTGCAATTAACTTCCAGTCTCCTCACACAGAGCCATGGAGAAATCAGACACCCAGATCCCAAACAGCTGAACCTTGCGATCTGGCTCCTGAAATCTTAAGAGTTTAGTTACTAAACCTTCCACCAGAATGTATGAATATCATTAGGGAAGCTAGAAGACCTACTACAAGGCATGCTACGTGGAAAAGATTTGTTATCTACTGTGGTAACAATCATATCAACCCTCTTGATGCTTCCATACAAAACATCATATGCTATCTGTTACACTTGCAACAAACAGTCAGCGTTGGCTTGTACCTCTATCAGACTACACCTAGCGGCCTCCTAAAAGGATTCTGAACTTCCATTGGGAAGCATTATTATGATCCCTCTTTGTAACTGGCTGTGCACACTAATATCATCACAAAAGGGTTAGCCTTTAGAAACCTTCAGGGAATTGAAGTCTAGTACGTTCAGTTAAGGAACGTTACCTTCTGTCTGATTGAGGTCTATGTGAAAGATTAAGCAATCTGCTTTCCACATCCACTAACTACGCAAAAATTAATAATCTTATATTTATCTTTTAAGTCTTGAACTTCTCGAAGTAGTAGCAATGCACACAAGTTTCCTTGGTTTCTTTTAAATGTTTTTATAGTTTATTTGGTGTAAACAAGATAAAATATCTTACCAGGTTATATTCGATTAATTACAAACATTCCTTGAATGCAATTATGATTTACTTCAATTTAGACAAAAGTACTCTGTAAAAATACATTTATTTTGTAGACTTGGGTGTGGCGAGAATAAGCTAGGAGCTACTCCTGATTCACTCCCCTCAAACAACAAAATGTTCATTTCTTTCTTCCAATTAAACACTTGCAACCAGACTTTGTGTTTGTTTCTTGCAGTGTGCCACAGAATGTGTTTAATCTCCGTGCACCAGCAAAAATGATTAGCAGCAATTGATTCATACGAAACAGCATAGTCAATTGTCCAGAATGATGTTTCATTGATACTCGACAATACATGCTGGAATTTCAGTTCCTACTTTTTACTTGGTTCTCAAGGAACTGGTATCTTCTTCTGAGCTGTTTGGATCATTTTATGATGGATTTTAGTGAAAGCAGTTATATAGTGCATTCTCCTTCCTATAGCTCTGTCCAGTCGGTTAATATTTTCATTAAGGATTATTTGGTGGTATCTTTGTGAGAAATATGTGGAGGTTACTGAATACCCTCGGGACAGTTTCTATTCCCGACTTGTGCAGCCAGGCTGAACGGGGGTGGTTGCCAGTTGAGACACAGCCCAACAAGGTACAAGCACTTTTGACGTTAGATGAAGAAAACAGAATGGTATCACGCCTGTATACCACGTTACAGGAATACATTAATAGGCTGCGCACAGATTTGTGAGGATAGTGGGCGGAGGACATTGGGGGTGCCCTTGAAGATGAATAATGGCAAAGGATGACAGCCTATGTAGCGAAAGTATCCAGAATCAGTAGATTTCAATTAATACCATTTAATTATCCAGATAAAACATACCTTACACCATCTAAATTACATAGAATTGTTGGTATCCGATCAGGACATAGTTCCCACATACAACATGACAGACTATTTATTTTCATGGACAGTAAGCTCACTAGACACCAACTAGGAATTTATTTTTTATTTCAAAAAGTGGTGGGGGTGGCCCACTTAAGCATCAGGCTGAGCAACCCCCACCCCCAATCCCAAAGAGATGAGAGAAATTACCTCCAATCGGAAAGTCCAACCGACCCCAGGGAGTTATTCTTGATAGTGAAAAGGGGTGGGGGTAGCTGTAGTGGGATCCCTGCTTGGTGATCGCTGCAAGAGGGTGATCCCCAAGCAGGAGTACACCACTTTACACTAGGGATTACACGTGGAGGGGGGGGGGGCACACCCTGGCAATGGGTTAGTGCTCCTCTGAGCCCAAAAAGTCTTTCTACCTTTTCTGGGGCAGATAAGAGGCCATTACCTCCAATTTGTCACTGGGAGTGTCTGAAAGCCTACCCCAGGGAGTTTTTGAAAGGGGGAGAGGCTTCCCTGGCAATGAGCTAGTGCTCCCCTCCTCCCCTAATCATGTCTTTCAGCCCCACCCAGGGAAGGCATAAAGGAGGTCTTTACCTCCAATCTGCTGCCTGGGGGGAGGAGGAGGAAGCCCACTAGACCCCAGTGAATTATCTTTACATAACAAAGAAGGGTGAATGCAGCCTGACAGCCTTTCCTACCCCTCTCAAACCTCCCAATTCCCACCCATTGGGACAGAAAGACTATTACCTTTCCTGGAGTGGGGATATGGCTCAATGCCAGGGTACGTCGCCCCACCACTCGACTGTTATTTACTCTGTCTATACCGTTTTACCGCCACTCGTGACCACACACTGATACTTCAGCCTCTGCCTGTTGAACCAAATTATGTGGCAAGGTTGACTACATTATTGAGCTAGAAAAGGAAAAATGTGCGGCTCATTTTGTGATGGTATTATGTCATTATTTGGTCATTTGTACTCATTTCAGCACTGTCTGGGAAGATCTTTTACCTCATTGGTACCAGCTAAACACCCAAATACAGCAATAAACACCTGATAGATGACTAGTCAAATCTTTGCGAAGGGCCTTCTATTGCACAACAATACATGTCACTGCGTTTTTAGTAACTTCTGATCCATTTGAGCTAGAAACACATTTTGTATTATAATCTACAGTTTATGCAGTAGACGATGGATTGTGTGGCAAATGCGGCAAGCTTGTTTGTGGAAAAACACTGCAGAAGCAAAAGCTCATAATTCCAGTGGCCCTCCCTATAACCTAGTAAACTCTACCCTATAACCTCTCCCCCTGGCAATACCCTAATACCTCTACTCCTGTGTATAACATTTCTACTAATACCATTGTTTATCTAAGTAGTGCTGCTACCCATGTCTGTTCCCTAGTACCCCTACCCATAGCTATTCGCGAGCCCTTCTTATAGCATTTCTACCCAATATTTTTGTTTCTCTACACCTACCTATAACCAAAAAGTTTCCACCCATGTCTATATCCTAGCTCTGCCCACGTCAGTGCCCTTTTCCTTACTACTACCTTTACCCTAGTATATTTACATTCACCTATTTGCGATTAACTCTACCTTGCTCAATGCCACAATACCCTTAACCATCCCTATACCTTTACCCCTACCACTTATCTTTCCCCTCTTATCAATAGCTCTACCTAAGCCAAGTACCTCTACTCCTGCATATACCCCAATACCTCTATCCATATCTCTACCCATTCCTTTACACTAGTACCGCTGCCCAAGCCTGTACCTATTTCCTCTTTCTTACTTCTGCCCAGTTTTTTCCTTACCTGTTTTCTTGTGCCATTGTCTTGGCCCTCTTGACACTTTTTGTTTTTATATTTTTGTTGAATATTTAAAAAAAATGTGAGGAACATTTTTTCCTCGTTTTGGAAATTAATCAGACCGGAGTTTCACCTACCTGTGGCAGCCAGGGCTGATATTCATCATTTTACACTTTCTAAGAAAAGAGGAAAAAACATGTCGGCAACTAATTAGAGATTATAGTCCAGGCCGCTAGTCCCCTTCACTCTCCAAAAACTCATTGCTTCGAGTTAAGCTTTTGAATGTCTGGATGGCGCTGAATTTTTCTTTCTTTAACCTAGTGTTAGTCCCTTTGCACTCAAATAAGCTTGTCAATTTTGGATTTGTTCAGCGATAGTGTTCCACAGGTTTCCATTTTACCAGTATCGTAATATATTCATTCATTCTAGGTCCTACGAGAAGAGGGCTGTGTAATGGCTGGACATGGGGGGGAATCTGGGAGCATGGTGCGGTCTGCAGGAACCCAAGTGTAATAACATCAGTGTTAATCTCTTATGTACTATGTTGCACACCAAACATTCACTTTTTTATTTTTATTTGTTTGGCATTTTAATAGGTGGATTCCCGAAGCATACCAGTTTTAGCGAAGTGGCAAAATTCTTATAGCATTAAAGTTGTACTTCAAGAGCTGCGGCGTATAATGATGGCCAAAGAAAACATGAAGCTTCCACAACCTCCGGAAGGACAATGTTACAGCAATTAATTTTAGCTGATTTTCAAACTTCTGTCTTTAAACAACAACCTTCTACTCATATTGATGTCATCATTAAAGTTCACATTGCAGAGCACCCGCATATTTATAGGAATTTCGGTTGACAGTCATGAGTGTGTGGCCTGCACATTGTAAAAATATCCCTTACTGGTGTACCGAGATGCATATGTCCATTCTGTTTTTCAGGCACAAATTGGAGAACAAGTGAAGCAGTTGTTTTTCTTTATAACCAAGGCACTTAGTCTTTTTTTTTTTTATCATGGGCCTGGAGTAGCTTAAAGTTGGATTCCTGGTTTTACAAGAAGAATGCATGACATGGAAGCCCGATTACTGGAGATAAAGCCGCTCTCAAAATTTAAAAAGAGTACAAACGGCATGCTTTATTCATCTTGCTTAGCAAATGAGCTTCAGCTAAAATGTTCATTGTTTAATGTAGCAGGTACAGTGACTACTGTTGCTCATATTGTTGAATATTGTTTGCCGAGGCGTGGGTAGCGACTACTAGTGATGTCACAAAATTTGGTCAGGTCTGGATTGTTTTGATGACTAGTATTTATGAACCGGGGAAGGGGAGGTGTTTTTTTTGTGTCTTTTTTGTTTTGTTAAGCAGCTCCTGTGTGTTACTTGTAACAGACAATGGCAAACATTTGTTTACAGTCTTTGTTCTAATAAACCATGCATTTAAGTTTTAGTGAAGCGAAAAATAAAAATAGGTGTATGGCTATATGATTCTGAGACTAAAGCTAGTCTTAAAATGTAAATAAAATGTGGAAAGCGTCCTCCACAGGTGTGCTATTTATGTCATGATGTATTTCCCGTACTCAAATTCCTTTGAGTATTTATGTGTGGTACACCTACCACATCTAACGATATTTGTTTCATAAGCCTATTTTTGTGATAACCTACAGTTTGCACAGTATTGGAAGCTAATGTCTAATTATTCTCACTTTACTGGACCACAGTGGCATCAGCGTTTAAATTCTGCAAGTTTCTTACCAGGCCAGCATATGGAGTTCCATTGGCCGCCTCATGATCCATTCACTGAGGAATCCCTGTTACCTAGGAGAGAATACTGGTTATCTGTAGTCATAACAGTTTTTATTTCAGTTATTCGGCTTTGAAGGTGGTCTGTTGTAAGTCGCAGCGTGGGTTGTACTAGCACATACTACACAGCGATAAATAGCCATACAGTTTTATCGTCAGTGGAATTAACGGCCTTTAGTGCTTGAGTATGCCATTCTGTGCGGATACGGGGCTAATTCAGCTGTGTGTTTTGGGAATGTTAATTTCTGTGACCATTCAACTATTTACATACACACAAACACACTGCCAAGTCAACATTGGCTTCAGTGCATCTTATGCATCGCCAGATTAAAGATTGTTAATTACAAATAAATATTACTGTAATTAATTTTTTTAAATACATCTGCAAATACTTAATCACCTTAGCAGAGCTCTACTTGGAACAATCGGATTCAGGTCTGCCCACCATAGTTTGCCAAAGTTTGGATACAAACTGCCACAATTCTCGTCCTGAGCCTCTGAAATTGTTTAATCACTGATGTCACATGGGCTTCTATTTTGTATCAAAGTGAGAGTTTCCGTCTGATGCTTTAGAGCATTGTTATTGAGCATATCAGACAATCTGAGTGATTGGTGCACGTGCTTCTTAACCACGTCTACACCCTTTTTATGTTCCTTTCGTGAAAATTCTGTTGGTATTTCAAATACAGTTAACTAATAAATTATATCAACTGGCAGTACATGTGTAACGTATTTCAACAAAAGCAGAACAGTAACAAGTGGGTCTTCAGCCTACAGGCTTTTAACATGATGGTGTCTTTGAGCAATCACTATCATAACATTTTTAATTATCTGGCTGGTTATATTTGCCTTCTCTTTCCATTATGTATTAACACTAGTGGTGTGCGAAATTTGTATAATTTGTTTTTGTGTAATTATGCTAATTTTTTGGGCAAAATTGTGTTTAATGCGGAATGCAAATATGACATCTCTTTATTTTAGCATGAAATGCTTCCTCGTGTCCGGTTTGTATATGAGGATGCATTTTGTGCATAAAAATAATAGCGCCAAAATCACACGGATCGTGAATTCTGGTCATTCGCATTGTTCCCACGCTTCTGTGCTATAATTATGCTGTGAACTTTATAAAAACAAGCATTAGCAAAGCCATTAGGCCTCCCGTTTTGGACCTATTGGCTTTGGCAATGCAGTTTGTTGGCAAAATACTGCACAACACTGGCAAAAAACAAAACAAGGCACAATGACGCGACCACTGTTGCTGGTTGCATTATTCTGTAGGCACATGCATGCATCACCTCCAAGGCAATGCACAACTGCCTTTGGAAAATAAGTACATCATAAAAAAACAAGAAGTTCATTGAAGTTAAAAAAGAAAAAAAAAGTTACAAACATGAATTATGGTTCTGGCTCAAATGCGGTGTTCCGTTTTCTTAGTATTAAGTACCACGCAGGCAAGTAATTGTACCCTTACCAAACAAAAGTTTATCTCATAGGTTAGTATTTTTTTTTAATGCCATACTTTTTATGTTTAAATAAAAATAGTTGGTTTAGGGATTGGTAGAGGTAAAGGGAGATATGGCTCATTTTAGGGTTTAAGAATGGGTAGATGTAAAGGCGGGTAAGGGTGATTTTACGGTTTATGGATGGGTAGAAAGAAAGGTAAGGGTGATTTAATGGTTCAGGGGTGGGTAGAGGTAAGAGGGTGAATTTAGGGTTCGAGTGGGTAGAGGTAAAGATGGAGGTAAGGGTGATTTTAGTGTTCAAGGTGGGAAGGAGTAAAGGGAGGTAAGGTTATATTTAGGATTTGGGGTGGATAGAGGTACAGGAAGAGAAGGGTGAATTTAGGTTTGAGGTGGTGTAGAGGTAAAGAGGTATGGGTGATTTTAGGGTTCGTGGGTAGAGATGAAGGGGAGGTAAGAATGATTTTAGGGTTTGTGGGTGGGGTTAGAGGTAAAGGGAGGTAGTGGTGGATTTAGGCTGTGGGGTGGGTGGAGCGAAGAGTGAATTAAGAGTTTGGGGTAGGTAGAGGTAAAGGGAGGTGTGGGCGAGTTTTTTCAGGGATGGGTAGTGGTAAAGGAAGGTGTGGGCGAGTTTATTCAGGGATGGGTAGTGGTAAAGGGAGGTAAGGGTGAAATAAACCTTTTGAAAACATCATCTTTGATGGTGACTAAAACATCCTCTAAATTATAAACGAGGTAACCAACAAATAAGTAAATGTATGCTGAGGACAATTGGTATGAAGAATCACAGGATGCTAGTGGTCTCAACATCTCCCCAGACACAATTTATCTCACCCCTCGTCTTGAGTAGAGCGCTTTTTTTTTTCTTTCGACATGTGAAGGGCTGCAAATTCTTTGACCTGCAGCTCCCTACCATGGAAGTAAAGACCAACGCCTTCACAGAGGTTCTTCAGCTGGCCAGGCACCTACTGAATCTCTCATGCCTTTAACGAAGCCCCCACAGTCACTCTTGGGCACTTTAGTCAAGCCATGTTCTAGCCCCCAGTCAATAGGCAGGTTGTTTGTCACCACAGATCGGTGCTGGGCAACCCTGAATTCTTGACAATACAGAATGCCTGAGAGATTTGTGGTACAGGCGTCCACCAGCAAGTAAACCCTAACATCTTTCCTATGATGCTGTCCTGACCTCTAATCCAAAGGCATGGGGGCCTTTGTCAAGCATGTTTTCTTTTACCAGCCTTGCCGTATGTTCCGTCAATGCTAGCTGCTTCCTTGGTCACTACAGCAATGCATTTTGTGCCATGATAGGCCAAATCCTGCCTGCAGCTTCAAATAACCTACAGATGTCATTAGCCTAAATCATCTAGAACGGCCATGATCCAGTGAAATTTGTTATTCGGGCTGGCCTGGACATGACTGACTGCTTGGGTAGGGCAATCTGCACAAGTGTGGTGTTTCTGCACCACACCTGGATGAGGTGTACAGGCTTCTCGGCGGATGTTCATGCATTCTTCAAAGACAACCCATTTGATGGCTTTTGCCTCTTCACTGACAGCAGACTCGATCTTGGAACTATTTAAATAAAGTTCTGCCACAGCGCGTTCCTTGAGTTATCCTAACCCTACCAGGCACTTTCACCAACAGTACAGTCCCTTTTGGGGTTACACAATGTGTGTTTAATGTCGCCTAAGCCACACCCTGTGGCGGTATATAAAATTTCTCAACCCGTTCCTGGCGGAGACCACGGCTCCCAAAGACAGCACTCAGAGCGTCAGGGAGAACTTGCAGCTTAGTTCCTCCACCCCTCTGGCAGCTACAGCTGCAAAACTACTTTAGTTTGTCCTTTTTCAACAGACACCCACCCTTTTGAAGGAAAGATATGACATTTCCTCCTAAGATGGGGAAACATCACTTCGGACACATGGGTCCTCCAAATTGTCCAGCGGATCTATTCCCTCCTGTGTCTTTCTACCCTGTCACACCTTGCTACTCCATTAGGGCAGCTGATGGAGGACCACATGTCTGTTTTGCAGCAGTAAGGGCAGGCCCTTTTTTGCCAAAGGGGCCGTGGAGACTGTTCTGGTCTCGGAAAAAGGAACTGGGTTTTACTCCTGCTACTTCTTTGTGCCATAGAAAGATGGAGGCCTTCATTCCTGCTTTAGATCTCGGCCCTCTAAATGGTTCCTGTGGATGGACAAATTCAAGATACTCTCATGAGTCCCGGTTTTGTCTTCCCTGACTCATAGAGACTGGATGGTAGTGTTTAATCTGCAGGAAGCTTAGTTCCACATTCCTGTCCTGCTGGTTTACGTGAGTTAATGGTGGTTCACAGTTGGGACAGGAGCATTTTCACTTTGCTGTGCTCCCTTTTGGCATCACCAGTGCCCCTCGGGTGTTGATGAAAGTGATGACGGTGGTCGGAAAACACACTTTTGGAGGTCGGGTGTGCCAATTTTCCGCTACATCAACCACTGGTTGTTGAAGGCAGTCTCTCACCTGGCAGTTGTATACCACATTGTTGGGATTAACTATCAACGTGGCAAAGACACCCGACTCCTTTACAGATGCTCCTGTTCATTGGAGACATCCTGGGTATGGTGCAGTTTCATGTTGTGCCTCACCCACCCCCCCACTTTCCCCCGGAGTGGAGAGCCTAGGACATTCAGGCTAGGATTCTGAAGTTTCAGCCTCTGTCCTGAATCTCTGTCTGGGACTATTGGCCTCCTGAATACTGCTAGTTAAACATGCCAGAAGTCCCAGTGGGTACAGCACCAGGGAAACCTATCTGATTCTATCCAGGGTTCAGAGGTGACTGAAAAAGATCTTCAGTGGTGGCTGCTAGACTGTGATTTGGTCAGTGGTAGACTCCTCGTTTTACCCTACCCAGAACTTACGGTGGTGACGAATGCATCAATACTGGGCTGGGGAGGTCACCTGGGAGAGGTGTGGAGCAGAGTACTCTGGTCTCTGGCGGAAACTCGACTCCCCATCCCTTTGATGGAGTTATGGGCAATCTGCTTGGCATTGAAAGTCTTTCTACCAACTATCAAAGGGTAGTG
Organism: Calotriton arnoldi; assembly: GCA_963921515.1. Taxonomy (NCBI): domain Eukaryota; kingdom Metazoa; phylum Chordata; class Amphibia; order Caudata; family Salamandridae; genus Calotriton; species Calotriton arnoldi. The sequence continues at coordinate 2,161,060 of CAWUFW010001232.1, forward strand.
CAGATGCTTACAGACAACACCACCATGTGTTATAGGGATTCTGCACATACACAGAGCTATGCACAGGATAATAGGACCTCGGAATATGGTGGTGAGCCAACCATAATCCTTAGCACCTAAAACCCCAACCCGACTAGCTGTAGCGTCTCATTGGCACCAATGCTACCAATGATTAGACAACCCAGAACACGGTAACTCTCTCTCTCAGGACTCGCAGTAGCAAGAACACCCTTTCATAACTCACTCATACCTGTCCACAACGTGCGTAAGAAGAGACACTGTATAGTTTAAAATGTTTATTTTAACTAACGTGCTCTAAGATACAGTACACGTGTCAGTACTATCAGCATAATGCATAAGAATAATATAATCAGCATAGTTACAACTCCATAGAATACAAACGGGGAAAGCATTTCATAAAGCAGTGGATATAGGGCTAAATGACCTTACCACCCTCCCCGTGCTAGTAGCTAGTTTATTATAAAAACAGAAGACCTCTGGGCTTTGACTAGCGAACCCCCATACCTCAAGATCTAGATGCAAGGTTTACATCATCAGACATACACAGCTCTTCTCTCGGGAAAGGTTTTCTCCAAGTGTCTCTAAACGTGAAAATCACAATATTAAAAGCACCCGAATTTCTCCATGGCAGCTGTACATAGTGTTATGTCTAAGTACGAGGGACTGGCCAGAACAGTAAGAACAAGGGACGTTGTTTTTCGACCTTGTACATGTTGTGCAGACATAGCCCAAAGGGAACAGGAGAAAAGGTGAAAGACAGAAAATGCAGACAGTTCTAAAATAACTTGGCAGAAGCAGAGGCTGGAAAAACAGCGGCACAAAGTAACGTGCGCATAAAAGGCATCATGGCAGCCAGGCCTAAGACAACGTAGCAAGGCAGACCAGGAGGCCACAAACCACAAGACACCCTCCCCTGGGCAGTCCAACGGCCAAGACATAGGACAAAGACAGAGTTCAAATAGATGGAGCAGAACAGAAACGTGTGTTGTGAAGTAGTCCCCATGAAGGACAACGAATGAGACAAAAAAAAAATTGTAGAGGTAAATAAAATATCCAGCGAGGCAGGTCGCAGAAAGCTAAGGCCCGGTCAATCCAACAGAGTGTAAGTGCAGAAAAACGCCACACCTTCCAAAAGGACATCATTGGAATCGTCGTAAAACAGCGACGCCATCCAGTCCAGTAAATCAAAGCTGCAGGCATGTTCCTCGCAGGAGGGAGCAGCGAATAGCAATGCGGGACAACTTGCGTGATACTCAATATAACTTTGCTGTAGGAGATTCTGAGCAGCCGCCCAGATATCCCATTGTTCCAAAATCCCCAGTGCAGCTGCACGCGCCATGTAGCCTGCAGCGGAACAGTCCCGTTCATGGGCCTCTAAGGGACCCACCAACTGAACAAAATCCGGAACAGACAAAGACATATTGGAGAGGCAATAATCCATGGTCCACGAGAAAGGACATCTGATGCAAGACATCACAGGTTGCACGCAAGTGAAATACGCAAAGCGAAAGGAAAGTGTATAGGACACACTCAGTGTCGCCAACGGCAGGACGCCGAAGCCAGCAAGGATGCGCTCACGTAGCATCTGGAGACGACCTGGGTCGAGAAGGGCCCAAGGAGGTGCAGCCATTGCGTAGTAAACAGACCAACAGCAATATACCAGCCGCCAAGGCGAGGATCAACGGAAAGCCACGAAAGACGCTGGAAAAAATAGAATGAATAAAAGCCGGTATGACACCAAAAATAGTCTGAAAAGAGATCACAAGGCCAGAGCCCACAACTTTAAAAAAGTGCACCAGACCTTCAGTGCGTGATGCATTAAAAACACTGTGAATCAGTTCACCGAAATGTTGTGGGAGGTTAGTGTTCAAAAGGGCCTGTATTTCACTGTGGGTACTCGCCACCTGGAGAATGAATGTCTCCCGGGCGGATGTGAGCATAACCTCCTGGGTCAATAATAGGGCCTTTATTCTGCTCAATTTATTGAAATCCGCCTTCAGAGTAGGAATGGAAGGCCAAACGGAACTATCTAAAATGTCGTGCGGGGGAGGAAAGAGCACATTTTTGCAGCAGACAGCCATGTGTGAAACTGTAACGATATAGGGAATGCCGGCTAGCATGCCACAGCAGTCTTGGTTATTCAAAAGCAGATAGCTACCATTAGCAAGCACAGTGAAAGTAGGAGAAATAGCAGGAGCAGGAATACCCTTCAACACACAAGCAAGATTCGGAGCCGAAACGTTACAAGCTCCGTGCAACTTAATGTGTTTGCAAAAAAGGGAATGACCCACAGTTGAATCACATGATTCCCCCGTGAGAAAAACCTCCTTCCCGTCTATAAGGCATTTATACATGAAAGGCAGGGACCAAAGTTCATCCAGGAAGGCACTACCCAAGGGCTGGAAACGGCCCACAGGATAATGTTTCATGCACGAACTAAACTCAAACAAAGAAAAAGGCAAGGCGATAACCCCATGAACTAGCCACACAGCAGAATCCAATTCCGCCACAGAGAAAGGTAAGTGCTCTATTTTCTCGATATGTAACAAAGTGTATGCTGCATCCTTCATGGACATGAACTGCTGTTTGTCAGTTAAATTAAAAGGCAGAAATAAGGCAGAGGTGTTCAAAAAATGCCAAGGAACTTTACCTAACTTAAGTGTTTGCAAAGTCCATGCAAACTGCATAACTGAACGCAATTGATTCTGACCATGATATAACACAGAAACATCATCTTGTACAATATCAACAACAGAGGACACAATATTCTCTAACGTGTAAATGCGGGAAGACAGGGTATTAATACTATTGTCAACAACAGCAAGCACCTTTTCCAAATTTGCTTGATCTATTTCCCGTAGACTGGAAGCAGCTTCAATTTGCGAAAGCTTCCAGAGTTCATTATAAGTTTCATAAATGAATCTCTTAGGTCGTGGACCACGAGGCCCCAGAATAAAGTCGGACAGATCAATGTTGCCTGATAGGAGGGATAAATGTTGTTTAAGAGAATCTAGGGAAAAGTGCTGCAACCACTGTTTACATAATTTACCAACAGAATATGTCGTTACCGTACGAGAGTCAGAAAACCGTGGATCTGGCCTATCCTGTTTGTAACCAGGAACTGAGTCATGAAAACGCAGTTGGCAGGCATTAGATCCTATCGGCCAAGCCAACCAGGGTGTCTGAACAAGCGTAGAAATATTAAACGAATTGTTTCGAAAAAGAACCTGCAAATTTTGAAGGGACATATTGAAAGGCAATCTCCCGTTTGGTGGGAAGCCAATGCAGGGAAGGAAGGTGCATTCAATTGTTTCGCAGTAGCCAAACCCCAGCACGTAGTTTGATAAATGGTGTTATTCAGAAATAAAATCTGGGCTGGGATAAGGCAAGCACGGTGCAAGGCTTCTGTGCCTTGCACCTGCCATGGTTTGGAGCCCCAGATTGATTTCAAGTCAACAGTGTCCTTCCAGTACTCATAACCACCCACAGCTAAGGCGCTCAAAAAGGAACCCGAAAATAGCAATTTGGTGTGGGTCAACATGATTTTCTGAGTGGATGGAGCATTTAATTTAAAAAAATAGGACCCAGGGTTAGATCTATCAAAGTCTGTGTAGTAAGAAAATTTATGTCTAAGAGTTTGGGAGCTACCTGGTAAAGGTGTTGGACAATGCTCCCATTGGGTGTAGTTAAAAGGACCACGCAGTGCACTTGGTTTATGGAGAAAGTGGTTGCCCCAATGCTGGTAACAATACAAATCAGCATAACTTGCAGAATTCATGTACAAATCCTCAGCATTAAAAGCAGCATAATATTTCAAATCAGTAAATAAAGCTTCAACTGCATTTACATCCCAATCGTCAGAATGAATATTACTTTTTACAACATCACCCATTGATACACGAAGGACATTTGGTACATTAATAATTTCGGTTGGTCCATGAATTTGGAAATTTACCGCATCCCATACGATGCCATCAGCGACTGGAAAAGCTGAAATGTTCACAAATGTGTGGTCACGCTTCATGATGTGAGATGAAGAATGTGGAGCCAAAGTTCCAGCGACACTTCACAGCAGATCGTTCTGGTAAATGGTGACCATTGATGAGTAGAAAAAACACAGTGATAAAGCCAATGGACATGAACAGAAAAATCAGGAATAGTACCAACCAGATGTATGTCCAAGGGGGAATCCAAAAATTGTCTCTGAACCAGGATACAAAAATACTGAATTTGGGCGGGACAAGTGATGAGGTGGAATCTGAGTCAAAGGAATAACGTGTTGGGCTCAGTGGCATAGTTGGTAAGTGAGCCACCGACTCGTTATCGGGATAGGTATACTCAGTCTCTTCGTTGCAGGGGGAGACCGGGTTTTCTAGTAAGCGATCAGGCGCATTAACCATCTCAATGGCAACGTCGGTGACCGTTCGGGCAGGAGGTCCATGAACATGTGTCCGGTAAATGACAGGACAAGAGACCGCTGGTGTAACACTATTCAGGATCGGCCAGATGTTGTAGCTTGACATTTTCCACTGAGATGTATCTGTTATCTTTGCGACCAGGAAGCGGTGGTAAGATGACTGTACGAGTTCCCTTCAAGCCCAGGACTGGAACCGGTGCACGATAAGAGGGGCCGAATTCCTTTTTGTTCTCCACCTTCTCCCGAACCAGATCTCCAATCTTCGGAAGCCAGCCGGCAACCGGAATCTGCAGCGCAGTGTCTGGCTGAAGGTAAATGTGCAATCGCAAGTTTGTCTCGGGCTTCTTGTAATTCCTGCAACATAGTAGAATGGTTATCTACATCAAAGATGGCGGATTGCGCCGCCATGTCTAGACCATCAAGGTCAGGCACAAACATTCTTATGCCAAAGAGCATTTCGTATGGGGTCCGCCCACCCAGAGGTCTTCTAGGGAGATTATTAAGTGCACGTTGTACGGTATACAAGTGGGCCAGCCAGTACCTAAGACTCTAGCTGTCAAGGATTGCTTTAAGTCACGGTTCATTCGTTCAACAATCGAGTTGCCCTCAGGCCGATACGGAGACGAAAATTTCACCCGCACCCCCAGTGAACCCATAGCGTCCTTGTAAGCCTTAGAGGCAAACGCTGGACCTTGGTCAGAATGGAAGGTGCCACAGGCGAAAATTCCCACAAAGACACGCAAATCCCTTATGACATTTCGAGCGTCAGCACTCCGTTGTGGCCAAACCCAGATGAAACGTGTGCACGAATCCACTGCCACTAAGATATATTTATAGGCAGTGTCTGAAGAAAATGGACCGCAGTGATCCAGGTAAACACACCCGTAGGGTCTGTTAGAAATGCAGAGCTGGGTCTGCGGTGGCCGTGTAACTGTGGAAGGCTTAATTTGCTGACAAACGTCACAAGAAAGCACATAAGTACGGGTTTCTTTGTATAACCCACGCCACCAGTATCGCTGCTGCAATATGGAAACAGTCGCAGACACTCCAGCATGTGCCGAAGCCATGCCTTCGTGTGCTGCCGTTATCAAGGAAAGTCTGCGGTCCGCGTTGGGAATCAGCCGATCACCAACGCCGGGTATTTTTACATAAGGAGCCTGTTCGGGACCTAACTGGTAAGCATATTTGGAAGGAAAACCCCTAGGGTAATTAGCACCTTCCTTTGTTGCAGCAATAGCTGCCAAAATATCAGTATCAATTTTAGACAAGGATCTAGTAACAGCTGCAGCTGAGCACGTGACTACTGCTGATTTGGCAGCTTTGTCTGCCAAACCGTTACCGACAACGTGTGCGCACACACGCTGGTGGCCAAGGGTGTGAACCACCTGTGTGAGGGGCAGATGTTGTTGCAAATCTGCCACTCGAACCCAAGGCATTTTATGCTTAATTGTGCTACCTTTTGCGTCTCTGTAGTCGTTTTGCGACCAAAAGAACAGATTGTCATTGTAAGACTGAACACAGTAGTAAGAATCGCATACAACTAGCGTTGTCACATCCGGATTAGCAAACTCAAGTGCGAGCACCAATGCGCGCAGCTCGGCCAATTGTGCAGTACTGCCCTGAGTGTGCACTACAGTTGATTTGAACTTTCCGTTCACAAAGGTACCTGCAACAATAGCACATGCTGCTGAATAAGCATGCTTGGAACCCGTGGCCGGTTGTGCCGAACCATCGGTATAGATAATACATTCTTATTCCTCAAGCGGTAGCAAGGACAGAGGAGGAGGATGAACAAATTCATACTGTAAAAACTCCTGAGTCTGAAGAGAAGAATCAAAAATAAAAGTGACATCCGGAGACGTCAAAGATGTTGCCCATTGAATCCAACGGGGTGCAAAGCTTTAGAGTTCGGAACACTTGCCTTTGTCACTGCCTCCAGGGCAGGATATGGTGTTACCACCAGAATGCGTTTCCCTGTGCCAGTGCGCGTTCCTTCAGAATCGCCATTTGCACTGCAGTCAGAACTTTCTCCACAGACGAAAAACGCATTTCTGCGGAAGTGTAAAGATGTGACTTGTATGCGATAGGTACTGTGTCACCTTCGTTAAAGGTTAAGTACGTGAAACCCACTGCCCCTGGAATTATTCGAATCACCAGGTTTGTGTGGTTATCACGGGTCAACAAGTATTTAGACTCAAGAAGGTCTGTCTGCAAAGATTGCAGAATGGAGGTATGCTCCGGAAGCCAGCATGACTTCGAAAAGTTAGGTTGTATCAAGGCATACAGTGGCTTGATACGCTGGGCATATTCGGGAATGTAAGTACGCCCGAAGTTCAGAAAACCCAGTAAAGACTGAAGTTTCTTCAGAGTAGTAGGAGGGCACAGAAGTGCACATTTCTCTAGGAAATGAAGGGGCTAAGCCCTTACCTTCATTGTTGAGCTCATAGCCCAAAAACAAAACGGTAAATTCAGCAATGTGTGATTTGGCAAAGTTAAACTTGTAACCTAGAACCGCAAATTCTAGAATAATGCGGTCCACTCGGGAAAGATGCGGGTATAATTCGTCGTCCGTCAGATAAATGTCATCGACGTATGAACATGCATCTGGGTCTATGCCGTCTAACAAAGAGACAACACGGGCAGCGAATACACCTGGACTGTTCTTGTAGCCCATAGGTAAACGCCGGAATTTGAATAATTTACCACCGGAAGTAAAAGCGCTCCATTGGCTACTCTCCGGGGCCAAGTTGTGCGTGTAGAATCCATTGGATAGGTCAAGTGTAGTTTTATATTTTTTACGAACAAGACTGTCTACAAGCGCAGAACTATGTGTGTTTTGCACCGCAAAGGTCCGACAATGTGAGTTTAAATGTCGGTAATCCAAAACCAAGCGGTACGATCCATCGGGTTTAGAAACCGCGAAAAGGGGATTATTCATCGGTGACACGCATGTCTCAATTACTCCCTGATATTCTAACTGAGTCAGAATTTCAGAAACAGGACCTTTGCTTCCCGTTTAATGGGATATTGGGGTTGTGGCTGTGGCAGCGACCACAATGGTATTTCATGGGGGAGAATCCTCATCCCAACCCACGTGGTTGCGGTATAACGCTGGAGCCAGGGACACAGCCCACTCAGCTGCAAGAGCCTCTGCTTTGTCCTTTGGGACATGTCGAGAAAAGCTCGGAAGGATTACCTCCTCCCCTTTACGGGCAGCAAGTACGAATGGGGGCGGCCAATTCGCCTCTGCTAACAAAATGTCGTACGAAGAGGTCAGATTTTCCCAAAAAATCCTTTTTATAACACGCTGTATATCACCTTCGATTTGAATTACAATATTATATAATCTGTCAGGGGGTGCCACTCTGGTGTCTGCTGTCTCGACAGTAATGAATGTTTCAGTTGCTGTCGCCTCCACATGAGGACGCAGCGCCTCCCGCACTATGGTAACTTCCGCGGCGCTGTCTAGGAGGGTCACTGCCCACGTCCAATTCAGGAGTCTCGTTCTCACCGTCTGTGGCATATCTCGCTGTTACAGCGGCAACTTTCTTCTTCTGAAACTGTGGGCGAGAGCGTTAAAAGTCTTCAGCTTTCCCTCTGACCTGTTGTCGAGGTTGGTCTCGTCCCTGTGGAGCCTCTCGACCCCTTCCTCTATCCTGGCGATCTCCTCCACTGGCCTGCGAAGTTGTTGGTGCCTGTGAAGAACGAGGAGAACGCGTATCAGGGACCTGAAACCTATCTGGAGATTTAATTCTCGCCCTATCGCGCAAATCATAAGTGCGTTCAGAAGAGATGGAAACTGGGGATGCGCCTCGCGACCCCGGCTTCTTCTGTTGCTTACCCTGTTTTTTCAACCCCCAGCTCTTTTTAGTAAAAACTGGTTTCTCATCTTTATCAGACTGAGTTTTTGGTTGTGATTGTGTTTGCGATTTAGCAAAACATTGTTTTGTAAGCCTGAGCAATAATTTTTGGTAATTCGCGCGGCTTGTCCGGATCTGGGACCAAAGCCAAAGCATTAGCTACTTGAAAGTTCACTGCATCGCCCTTGACATTCGCAAGGATCAAATCAGCTACTACGTCGTACACTCCCACCAGTCTCATCCCACAGCCGCTTCAGGGCCATGCTCATCCTGCACACGTTTAATTACAGAGGGGAGAACTGTCATGGAAGGAGTGCCGAAACACTTCGCATATACTGCTGCGAATACCCTACCCCAATTGTTGCATTCTGCCAACTCGGGGATTAAGTCTTTTGGCAAACTAATCGTCAGAATTCTGTGTTTTTCCACGGGCGAGGTATTTGGAAAAACTGCCTCCAGCTGGTCAAACTTTTCTGCAAGCCAATAAGGAAAATCATCCTTATTTTGTGGGCGCTTGCCCATCACGGAGTTCACCATGACAGGACTTATGGTTACACCGCCTGCACCAGCTGGATGGGCCGCAACTCCAGGAGGGGCTCCCTGGATGTGGCCTGTAACATACTGTACTAAGGCTCGATGCACTCGTATCAAAGACGAATGCATATCACGCAATTCAGCGACTGCTACCATCATATAACGCGGATGTAGGGTATACCCGGCCAAAACAGGCCAAGTGGCCCCGTCAATGGATAAGGGGCCTAAACGAACCGTGGTAGTCGGTTGGGGGAGGGCGCCATCAAACCAAACACGGTGTTGCCAAGCCGTGAGCGGTACTTCAAGGTTCCTATACGGTCTATAGTGATTAGGAACTACGGTGGCTTCATATTCATGGAACAAATTATCGTTTGCATCCACCGCCGGAAAGGTGACCCAAGAGTAAAACACCTCAAAGTGGTAAGCTGGATCTGCTTGTACCACAAAGATCAAATCGACACCCGCGTCAGGCACTCCATACACTGTCAAGTGAGCCTGCAGCGCTGCACGGCTATGTGCCGCAATTTGAATAGCCATTCTAGGCTAAATGTTTTCGACAACCTAATGTAAGGCAGCACAATACAGGGTATTAGTTAAGAAACCTTTTAACAACTTCAAGCTTGAAATAACCTATAAAAACGTCAATATAGGAGGTATCACCGTCACACACGCTTCCGGAAGCGTCTGCGAGGGGAGTTGTGGACAAGCATAAAATACTACTCAAGCGTCTCGCAGATAAGCAGCCCACTCGTTGGTTGCGCCATGTTATAGGGATTCTGCACATACACAGAGCTATGCACAGGATAATAGGACCTCGGAATATGGTGGTGAGCCAACCATAATCCCTAGCACCTAAAACCCCAACCCGACTAGCTGTAGCGTCTCATTGGCACCAATGCTACCAATGATTAGACAACCCAGAACACGGTAACTCTCTCTCTCTCAGGACTCGCAGTAGCAAGAACACCCTTTCATAACTCACTCATACCTGTCCACAACGTGCGTAAGAAGAGACACTGTATAGTTTAAAATGTTTATTTTAACTAACGTGCTCTAAGATACAGTACACGTGTCAGTACTATCAGCATAATGCATAAGAATAATATAATCAGCATAGTTACAACTCCATAGAATACAAACGGGGAAAGCATTTCATAAAGCAGTGGATATAGGGCTAAATGACCTTACCACCCTCCCCGTGCTAGTAGCTAGTTTATTATAAAAACAGAAGACCTCTGGGCTTTGACTAGCGAACCCCCATACCTCAAGATCTAGATGCAAGGTTTACATCATCAGACATACACAGCTCTTCTCTCGGGAAAGGTTTTCTCCAAGTGTCTCTAAACGTGAAAATCACAATATTAAAAGCACCCGAATTTCTCCATGGCAGCTGTACATAGTGTTATGTCTAAGTACGAGGGACTGGCCAGAACAGTAAGAACAAGGGACGTTGTTTTTCGACCTTGTACATGTTGTGCAGACGTAGCCCAAAGGGAACAGGAGAAAAGGTGAAAGACAGAAAATGCAGACAGTTCTAAAATAACTTGGCAGAAGCAGAGGCTGGAAAAACAGCGGCACAAAGTAACGTGCGCAAAAAAGGCATCATGGCAGCCAGGCCTAAGACAACGTAGCAAGGCAGACCAGGAGGCCACAAACCACAAGACACCCTCCCCTAGGCAGTCCAACGGCCAAGACATAGGACGAAGACAGAGTTCAAATAGATGGAGCAGAACAGAAACGTCTGTTGTGAAGTAGTCCCCATGAAGGACAACGAATGAGACGAAAAAAAAAATTGTAGAGGTAAAAAAAATATCCAGCGAGGCAGGTCGCAGAAAGCTAAGGCCCTGTCAATCCAACAGAGTGTAAGTGCAGAAAAACGCCACACCTTCCAAAAGGACATCATTGGAATCGTCGTAAAACAGCGACGCCATCCAGTCCAGTAAATCAAAGCTGCAGGCATGTTCCTCGCAGGAGGGAGCAGCGAATAGCAATGCGGGACAACTTGCGTGATACTCAATATAACTTTGCTGTACGAGATTCTGAGCAGCCGCCCAGATATCCCATTGTGCCAAAATCCCCAGTGCAGCCGCACGCGCCATGTAGCCTGCAGCGGAACAGTCCCGTTCATGGGCCTCTAAGGGACCCACCAACTGAACAAAATCCGGAACAGACAGACATATTGGAGAGGCAATAATCCATGGTCCACGAGAAAGGACATCTGATGCAGGACATCACAGGTTGCACGCAAGTGAAATACGCAAAGCGAAAGGAAAGTGTATAGGACACACTCAGTGTCGCCAACGGCAGGACGCCGAAGCCAGCAAGGATGCGCTCACGTAGCATCTGGAGACGACCTGGGTCGAGAAGGGCCCAAGGAGGTGCAGCCATTGCGTAGTAAACAGACCAACAGCAATATACCAGCCGCCAAGGCGAGGATCAACGGAAAGCCACGAAAGACGCTGGAAAAAATAGAATGAATAAAAGCCGGTATGACACCAAAAATAGTCTGAAAAGAGGTCACAAGGCCAGAGCCCACAACTTTAAAAAAAGTGCACCAGACCTTCAGTGCGTGATGCATTAAAAACACGGAGAATCAGTTCACCGAAATGTTGTGGGAGGTTAGTGTTCAAAAGGGCCTGTATTTCACTGTGGGTACTCGCCACCTGGAGAATGAATGTCTCCCGGGCGGATGTGAGCATAACCTCCTGGGTCAATAATAGGGCCTTTATTCTGCTCAATTTATTGAAATCCGCCTTCAGAGTAGGAATGGAAGGCCAAACGGAACTATCTAAGCTGTCGTGCGGGGGAGGAAAGAGCACATTTTTGCAGCAGACAGCCATGTGTGAAACTGTAACGATATAGGGAATGCCGGCTAGCATGCCACAGCAGTCTTGGTTATTCAAAAGCAGATAGCTACCATTAGCAAGCACAGTGAAAGTAGGAGAAATAGCAGGAGCAGGAATACCCTTCAAAACACAAGCAAGATTCGGAGCCGAAACGTTACAAGCTCCGTGCAACTTAATGTGTTTGCAAATAAGGGAATGACCCACAGTTGAATCACATGATTCCCCCGTGAGAAAAACCTCCTTCCCGTCTCTAAGGCATTTATACATGAAAGGCAGGGACCAAAGTTCATGCGGGAAGGCACTACCCAAGGGCTGGAAACGGCCCACAGGATAATGTTTCATGCACGAACTAAACTCAAACAAAGAAAAGGGCAAGGCGATAACCCCATGAACTAGCCACACAGCAGAATCCAATTCCGCCACAGAGAAAGGTAAGTGCGCTATTTTCTCGATATGTAACAAAGTGTATGCTGCATCCTTCATGGACATGAACTGCTGTTTGTCAGTTAAATTAAAAGGCAGAAATAAGGCAGAGGTGTTCAAAAAATGCCAAGGAACTTTACCTAACTTAAGTGTTTGCAAAGTTCATGCAAACTGCATAACTGAACGAAATTGATTCTGACCATGATATAACACAGAAACATCATCTTGTACAATATCAACAACAGAGGACACAATATTCTCTAACGTGTAAATGCGGGAAGACAGGGTATTAATACTATTGTCAACAACAGCAAGCACCTTTTCCAAATTTGCTTGATCTATTTCCCGTAGACGGGAAGCAGCTTCAATTTGCGAAAGCTTCCAGAGTTCATTATAAGTTTCATAAATGAATCTCTTAGGTCGTGGACCACGAGGCCCCAGAATAAAGTCGGACAGATCAATGTTGCCTGATAGGAGGGATAAATGTTGTTTAACAGAATCTAGGGAAAAGTGCTGCAACCACTGTTTACATAATTTACCAACAGAATATGTCGTTACCGTACGAGAGTCAGAAAACCGTGGATCTGGCCTATCCTGTTTGTAACCAGGAACTGAGTCATGAAAACGCAGTTGGCAGGCATTAGATGCTATCGGCCAAGCCAACCAGGGTGTCTGAACAAACGTAGAAATATTAAACGAATTGTTTCGAAAAAGAACCTGCAAATTTTGAAGGGACATATTGAAAGGCAAGCTCCCGTTTGGTGGGAAGCCAATGCAGGGAAGGAAGGTGCATTCAATTGTTTCACAGTAGCCAAACCCCAGCACGTAGTTTGATAAATGGTGTTATTCAGAAATAAAATCTGGGCTGGGATAAGGCAAGCACGGTGCAAGGCTTCTGTGCCTTGCACTTGCCATGGTTTGGAGCCCCAGATTGATTTCAAGTCAAGTGTCCTTCCAGTACTCATAACCACCCACAGCTAAGGCGCTTAAAAAGGAACCCGAAAATAGCAATTTGGTGTGGGTCAACATGATTTTCTGAGTGGATGGAGCATTTAATTTAAAAAAAATAGGACCCAGGGTTAGATCTATCAAAGTCTGTGAAGTAAGAAAATTTATGTCTAAGAGTTTGGGAGCTACCTGGTAAAGGTGTTGGACAATGCTCCCATTGGGTGTAGTTAAAAGGACCACGCAGTGCACTTGGTTTATGGACAAAGTGGTTGCCCCAATGCTGGTAACAATACAAATCAGCATAACTTGCAGAATTCATGTACAAATCCTCAGCATTAAAAGCAGCATAATATTTCAAATCAGTAAATAAAGCTTCAACTGCATGTACATCCCAATCGTCAGAATGAATATTACTTTTTACAACATCACCCATTGATACACGAAGGACATTTGGTACATTAATAATTTCGGTTGGTCCATGAATTTGGAAATTTACCGCATCCCATACGATGCCATCAGCGACTGGAAAAGCTGAAATGTTCACAAATGTGTGGTCACGCTTCATGATGTGAGATGAAGAATGTGGAGCCAAAGTTCCAGCGACACTTCACAGCAGATCGTTCTGGTAAATGGTGACCATTGATGAGTAGAAAAAACACAGTGACAAAGCCAATGGACATGAACAGAAAAATCAGGAATAGTACCAACCAGATGTATGTCCAACGGGAAATCAAAAAATTGTCTCTGAACCAGGATACAAAAATACTGAATTTGGACGGGACAAGTGATGAGGTGGAATCCGAGTCAAAGGAATAACGTGTTGGGCTCAGTGGCATAGTTGGTAAGTGAGCCACCGACTCGTTATCAGGATAGGTATACTCAGTCTCTTCGTTGCAGGGGGAGACCGGGTTTTCAAGTAAGCGATCAGGCGCATTAACCATCTCAATGGCAACGTCAGTGACCGTTCGGGCAGGAGGTCCATGAACATGTGTCCGGTAAATGACAGGACAAGAGACCGCTGGTGTAACACTATTCAGGATCGGCCAGATGTTGTAGCTTGACATTTTCCACTGAGATGTATCTGTTATCTTTGCGACCAGGAAGCGGTGGTAAGATGACTGTACGAGTTCCCTTCAAGCCCAGGACTGGAACCGGTGCACGATAAGAGGGGCCGAATTCCTTTTTGTTCTCCACCTTCTCCCGAACCAGATCTCCAATCTTCGGAAGCCAGCCGGCAACCGGAATCTGCAGCGCAGTGTCTGTGGCTGAAGGTAAATGTGCAATCGCAAGTTTGTCTCGGGCTTCTTGTAATTCCTGCAACATAGTAGAATGGTTATCTACATCAAAGATGGCGGATTGCGCCGCCATGTCTAGACCATCAAGGTCAGGCACAAACATTCTTATGCCAAAGAGCATTTCGTATGGGGTCCGCCCACCCAGAGGTCTTCTAGGGAGATTATTAAGTGCACGTTGTACGGTATACAAGTGCGACAGCCAGTACCTAAGACTCTAGCTGTCAAGGATTGCTTTAAGTCACGGTTCATTCGTTCAACAATCGAGTTGCCCTCAAGCCAATACGGAGACGGAAATTTCACCCGCACCCCCAGTGAACCCATAGCGTCCTTGTAAGCCTTAGAGGCAAACGCTGGACCTTGGTCAGAATGGAAGGTGCCACAGGCGAAAATTCCCACAAAGACACGCAAAACCTTATGACATTTCGAGCGTCAGCACTCCGTTGTGGCCAAACCCAGATGAAACGTGTGCACGAATCCACTGCCACTAAGATATATTTATAGGCAGTGTCTGAAGAAAATGGACCGCAGTGATCCAGGTAAACACACCCGTAGGGTCTGTTAGAAATGCAGAGCTGGGTCTGCGGTGGCCGTGTAACCGTGGAAGGCTTAATTTGCTGACAAACGTCACAAGAAAGCACATAAGTACGGGTTTCTTTGTATAACCCACGCCACCAGTATCGCTGCTGCAATATGGAAACAGTCGCAGACACTCCAGCATGTGCCGAAGCCATGCCTTCGTGTGCTGCCGTTATCAAGGAAAGTCTGCGGTCCGCGTTGGGAATCAGCCGATCACCAACACCGGGTATTTTTACATAAGGAGCCTGTTCGGGACCTAACTGGTAAGCATATTTGGAAGGAAAACCCCTAGGGTAATTAGCACCTTCCTTTGTTGCAGCAATAGCTGCCAAAATATCAGTATCAATTTTAGACATGGATCTAGTAACAGCTGCAACTGAGCACGTGACTACTGCTGATTTGGCAGCTTCGTCTGCCAAACCGTTACCGACAGCGTGTGCGCCCACACGCTGGTGGCCAAGGGTGTGAACCACCTGTGTGAGGGGCAGACGTTGTTGCAAATCTGCCACTCGAACCCAAAGCATTTTATGCTTAATTGTGCTACCTTTTGCGTCTCTGTAGTCGTTTTGCGACCAAAAGAACAGATTGTCATTGTAAGACTGAACACAGTAGTAAGAATCGCATACAACTAGCGTTGTCACATCCGGATTAGCGAACTCAAGTGCGAGCACCAATGCGCGCAGCTCGGCCAATTGTGCAGTACTGTCCCGAGTGCCTGAGTGTGCACTACAGTTGATTTGAACTTTCCGTTCACAAAGGTACCTGCAACAATAGCACATGCTGCTGAATAAGCATGCTTGGAACCCGTGGCCGGTTGTGCCGAACCATCGGTATAGATAATACATTCGTATTCCTCAAGCGGTAGCAAGGACAGGGGAGGAGGATGAACAAATTCATACTGTAAAAACTCCTGAGTCTGAAGAGAAGAATCAAAAATAAAAGTGACATCCGGAGACGTCAAAGATGTTGCCCATTGAATCCAACGGGGGTGCAAAGCTTTAGAGTTCGGAACACTTGCCTTTGTCACTGCCTCCAGGGCAGGATATGGTGTTACCACCAGAATGCGTTTTCCCTGTGCCAGTGCGCGTTCCTTCCGAATCGCCATTTGCACTGCAGTCAGAACTTTCTCCACGGACGAAAAACGCATTTCTGCGGAAGTGTAAAGATGTGACTTGTATGCGATAGGTACTGTGTCACCTTCGTTAAAGGTTAAGTACGTGAAACCCACTGCCCCTGGAATTATTCGAATCACCAGGTTTCTGTGGTTATCACGGGTCAACAAGTATTTAGACTCAAGAAGGTCTGTCTGCAAAGATTGCAGAATGGAGGTATGCTCCGGAAGCCAGCATGACTTCGAAAAGTTAGGTTGTATCAAGGCATACAGTGGCTTGATACGCTGGGCATATTCGGGAATGTAAGTACGCCCGAAGTTCAGAAAACCCAGTAAAGACTGAAGTTTCTTCAGAGTAGTAGGAGGGCACAGAAGTGCACATTTCTCTAGGAAATGGGGGCTAAGCCCTTACCTTCATTGTTGAGCTCATAGCCCAAAAACAAAACGGTAAATTCAGCAATGTGTGATTTGGCAAAGTTAAACTTGTAACCTAGAACCTCAAATTCTAGAATAATGCGGTCCACTCGGGAAAGATGCGGGTATAATTCGTCGTCCGTCAGATAAATGTCATCGACGTACGAAAATGCATCTGGGTCTATGCCGTCTAACAAAGAGACAACGCGGGCAGCGAATACACCTGGACTGTTCTTGTAGCCCATAGGTAAACGCCGGAATTTGAATAATTTACCACCGGAAGTAAAAGCGCTCCATTGGCTACTCTCCGGGGCCAAGTTGTGCGTGTAGAATCCATTGGATAGGTCAAGTGTAGTTTTATATTTTTTACGAACAAGACTGTCTACAAGCGCAGAACTATGTGTGTTTTGCACCGCAAAGGTCCGACAATGTGAGTTTAAATGTCGGTAATCCAAAACCAAGCGGTACGATCCATCGGGTTTAGAAACCGCGAAAAGGGGATTATTCATCGGTGACACGCATGTCTCAATTACTCTCTGATATTCTAACTGAGTCAGAATTTCAGAAACTGGACCTTTGGCTTCCCGTTTAATGGGATATTGGGGTTGTGGCTGTGGCAGCGACCGCAATGGTATTTCATGGGGGGGAGAATCCTCATCCCAACCCACGTGGTTGCGGTATAACGCTGGAGCCAGGGACACAGCCCACTCAGCTGCAAGAGCCTCTGCTTTGTCCTTTGGGACATGTCGAGAAAAGCTCGGAAGGATTACCTCCTCCCCTTTACGGGCAGCAAGTACGAATGGGGGCGGCCAATTCGCCTCTGCTAACAAAATGTCGTACAAAGAGGTCAGATTTTCCCAAAAAATCCCTTTTATAACACGCTGTATATCACCTTCGATTTGAATTACAATATTATATAATCTGTCAGGGGGTGCCACTCTGGTGTCTGCTGTCTCAACAGTAATGAATGTTTCAGTTGCTGTCGCCTCCACATGAGGACGCAGCGCCTCCCGCACTATGGTAACTTCCGCGGCGCTGTCTAGGAGGGTCACTGCCCACGTCCAATTCAGGAGTCTCGTTCTCACCGTCTGTGGCATATCTCGCTGTTACAGCGGCAACTTTCGTCTTCTGAAACTGTGTGCGAGAGCGTTGAAAGTCTTCAGCTTTCCCTCTGACCTGTCGAGGTTGGTCTCGTCCCTGTGGAGCCTCTCGACCCCTTCCTCTATCCTGGCGATCTCCTCCACTAGCCTGAGAAGTTGTTGGTGCCTGTGAAGAACGAGGAGAACGCGTATCAGGGACCTGAAACCTATCTGGAGATTTAATTCTCGCCCTATCGCGCAAATCATAAGTGCGTTCAGAAGAGACGGAAACTGGGGATGCGCCTCGCGACCCCGGCTTCTTCTGTTGCTTACCCTGTTTTTTCAACCTCCAGCTCTTTTTAGTAAAAACTGGTTTCTCATCTTTCTCAGACTGAGTTTTTGGTTGTGGTTGTGATTGTGTTTGCGATTTAGCAAAACATTGTTTTGTAAGCCTGAGCAATAATTTTTGGTAATTTGCGCGGCTTGTCCTGATCTGGGACCAAAGCCAAAGCATTAGCTACTTGAAAGTTCACTGCATCGCCCTTGACATTCGCAAGGATCAAATCAGCTACTACGTCGTACACTCCCACCAGTCTCATCCCTAATTCCACAGCCGCTTCAGGGCCATGCTCATCCTGCACACGTTTAATTACAGAGGGGAGAACTGTCATGGAAGGAGTGCCGAAACACTTCGCATATACTGCTGCGAATACCCTACCCCAATTGTTGCATTCTGCCAACTCTGGGATTAAGTCTTTTGGCAAACTAATCGTCAGAATTCTGTGTTTTTCCACGGGCGAGGTATTTGGAAAAACTGCCTCCAGCTGGTCAAACTTTTCTGCAAGCCAATAAGGAAAATCATCCTTATTTTGTGGGCGCTTGCCCATCACGGAGTTCACCATGACAGGACTTATGGTTACACCGCCTGCACCAGCTGGATGGGCCGCAACTCCAGGAGGGGCTCCCTGGATGTGGCCTGTAACATACTGTACTAAGGCTCGATGCACTCGTATCAAAGACGAATGCATATCACGCAATTCAGCGACTGCTACCATCATATAACGCGGATGTAGGGTATACCCGGCCAAAACAGGCCAAGTGGCCCCGTCAATGGATAAGGGGCCTAAACGAACCGTGGTAGTCGGTTGGGGGAGGGCGCCATCAAACCAAACACGGTGTTGCCAAGCCGTGAGCGGTACTTCAAGGTTCCTATACGGTCTATAGTGATTAGGAACTACGGTGGCTTCATATTCATGGAACAAATTATCGTTTGCATCCACCGCCGGAAAGGTGACCCAAGAGTAAAACACCTCAAAGTGGTAAGCTGGATCTGCTTGTACCACAAAGATCAAATCGACACCCGCGTCAGGTACTCCATACACTGTCAAGTGAGCCCGCAGCGCTGCACGGCTATGTGCCGCAATTTGAATAGCCATTCTAGGCTAAAAGTTTTCGACAACCTAATGTAAGGCAGCACAATACAGGGTATTAGTTAAGAAACCTTTTAACAACTTCAAGCTTGAAATAACCTATAAAAACGTCAATATAGGAGGTATCACCGTCACACACGCTTCCGGAAGCGTCTGCGAGGGGAGTTGTGGACAAGCATAAAATACTACTTAAGCGTCTCGCAGATAAGCAGCCCACTCGTTGGTTGCGCCATGTTATAGGGATTCTGCACATACACAGAGCTATGCACAGGATAATAGGACCTCGGAATATGGTGGTGAGCCAACCATAATCCTTAGCACCTAAACCCCAACCCGACTAGCTGTAGCGTCTCATTGGCACCAATGCTACCAATGATTAGACAACCCAGAACACGGTAACTCTCTCTCTCTCTCTCAGGACTCGCAGTAGCAAGAACACCCTTTCATAACTCACTCATACCTGTCCACAACGTGCGTAAGAAGAGACACTGTATAGTTTAAAATGTTTATTTTAACTAACGTGCTCTAAGATACAGTACACGTGTCAGTACTATCAGCATAATGCATAAGAATAATATAATCAGCATAGTTACAACTCCATAGAATACAAACGGGGAAAGCATTTCATAAAGCAGTGGATATAGGGCTAAATGACCTTACCACCCTTCCCGTGCTAGTAGCTAGTTTATTATAAAAACAGAAGACCTCTGGGCTTTGACTAGCGAACCCCCATACCTCAAGATCTAGATGCAAGGTTTACATCATCAGACATACACAGCTCTTCTCTCGGGAAAGGTTTTCTCCAAGTGTCTCTAAACGTGAAAATCACAATATTAAAAGCACCCGAATTTCTCCATGGCAGCTGTACATAGTGTTATGTCTAAGTACGAGGGACTGGCCAGAACAGTAAACAAGGGACGTTGTTTTTCGACCTTGTACATGTTGTGCAGACGTAGCCCAAAGGGAACAGGAGAAAAGGTGAAAGACAGAAAATGCAGACAGTTCTAAAATAACTTGGCAGAAGCAGAGGCTGGAAAAACAGCGGCACAAAGTAACGTGCGCAAAAAAGGCATCATGGCAGCCAGGCCTAAGACAACGTAGCAAGGCAGACCAGGAGGCCACAAACCACAACCCTGCAACGAGCAGGGCGGAGTGGGGTCTTTGGTCAGGAGACTCTATGTCTAGAGGTAGCTGACTCGCTATGGAATCTCTCTGGTCGTGAACCGCCCGACAGGATCTCTAAACATCAAAACGAGCTCAGATGCCAATGCCTCGCAGATCATCAATAGCAGTATCACCCAGAGGTTGAACCGAGCAGATTCTAGAAATTGGGAGAACCCTGGCTCGATCTTTTCACCACAGACAGTGTGCAGTGTCAATGTTTTTGCACATTAGAGTTTCAAGACTGCGTTCTCTGAGACTCATTCTGCCTAGAGTGCGGCTCGGGACCCTTGTCTCTTCCTGCCACTACCTTCCTGCTCAAGTTCTGAAGATGATGAAGATTGCCGCTGCCAAGTCCTCTTAGTGGCTGGGGATTGGGCCAGCAGGGTGCATTACCTCGAACTTCTGAGCATGAGTATAATCCTCCGATCAAGCTGCCGCTTTGGGGGGGGGGGGGGAATCTACGTCTATAGCAACAGGGCAGAGTCCTGCACCCGGGCTTTCGCATTCTGCATCTCTATGCGTGAAGATGGAATGGCAGCCCCTAGTTCCCTTTGATTTTCCACTCGAGGTTGATGTTATTCTGGCAACCAGGTGCCCATCTACAAAATCTGTGTACACAAGGTGCTGGGAAAAGTTTGTGGCCTCGGGCAGCACCCACCAGATTAACCCTCTACAAGCTTAACTGTCTGTAGTGTTATTGTTTTGTCGTTGGCCTAGCAAGGACTTGTTTGGGTCACAGTTAAAGGCTATTTGTCTGCTCTTTCTGCTTTTTTACTGTTGCTAGATAAACCTTTTGTTAAAATCACCTGTTACGATGAAGTTCCTCAAAGGTTTGCAGTGCTTGTTTCCACCAAAGCCCTTTGAAACACCACAGCGGGGCTTAAATATGGTCCATTCATTCCTCATATGCATCCCTTTTGAGCCGATGCACTGTTGTGCACTGCGTCTTTTAACTTTAAACTGTTGTCTTAATTGCCATAACATCAGTTCAATGTAGGAGCGAGCTTCAGGCACTCTAAGTCCACCTGCCTTACACACCTTTTTTTCCTGGCTAACTAGTTTTGAGGACACAAGCATCGTTCCTGTCTACAGTGGTAACACCCATTAATATCAGACACACTATCACCCTTTCGACAATCTCTGCCAGCCTCACCCCTTGAAAGGGCAGGAGAGTCAGCATTGCTTGGAACCCAAGAGAATCCTCAGTTGTTATACTGAACCTACCAGGGACCAATGACGATTAGCACAGAGCATTTCTTGGGGGAAAAGAAGGGCAAGGCAGTGCAGAAAATAACTAGTTCTCTGCATTAAAACCTGCTATGCTTTAGCTAAAAAGCAGCCCCGAAGGGTTAAGGGCTCATTTTACTTGTTTCTGCTGCGTAGGCATCCATGCATACATTCATGAAACACTACTGTCTAGACAGTCGGGTCCATAGATGTGGGCATTTTGTCGTTGCTCCTACAGGACATTTTAGTCTAAGGCATTCCACAGACCCATCATGGGGTGAGGTATGGCTTTGGTATATATTCACAAATTGAGGAATCTGGATTAGAAGTATTCATCAGAAGAAACAGTTACTTATCTTTGGTAACGCTCATTCTGATGGAAATTCCATCTAACTGCAGATTCCTCACAGCCCTCCCATCTCCCCATTCTGTAAAATGGTCTTTTTTTTTTGCAGATCTCAAGATTTTAGTGTGCAATCTGAGCCAATTGGATGATAGGCTCTGTGCCTGAAGAGACTGACAAACCTTTGAAAGCAACTGACAGAGCGCCTGGGGTGCACTTATCTGCAGTCCCACTTGTCACTTTCGGAATGCAACAATGACACCACTTACCGGCGCGCCTACTGCTTTTGCTTTAGAGTACTGCCTTTGAGTTTCTGAATCCAGTCTGATACCTGGGGGAATATTCACACGGTGAGGCCTCTGAGGTTAGATAGAGTATCTACCAAAAAGAGCGTTACTGAAGGTAAGCAACTTTTTTCTTCTGCCTGTCTGGTACCCATGACATGGAGACCAATGAACATTGCTGTGGTTGAAATTGTAAATGGCTTGCTCCTTGAACTGCAGATAATACCAAATGCATCCAAGCTGTTCACTACTACTCATAAAAGAAAGCAAGAAAAGGGAATAGCTTAACCTATTGTGAAGGAATTGGAGATGTCTCATCCTTACTGCTTGAACTCCCTCAGATTCTGAATTGAGTGGCTATGTTGCCTCAACCATCTTCTCTTTGATGTAGAGGTATTCTTGGTTCTGATTCTTTTACCGACAAGATCACCTTTAAAGTCAAGACCATTGTCAATGTCTCCTTCTACACCAAATATGATGGTTTAGGTCGTGTTGTGTGATGAAGAACGCAATACACTGAAATTCATAGAGGAAGCGCTGCCATCTACCAGCAATGCTGCAAGCTCCTCTGTAGTGTTGGACTTGGCCTCCCTTGCTCTCGGCGTACCCGTGTCCTTTTGTTTTGAAGAATCCAGTAACCTATGACCCCTAGTCATGCTGCTGACTTAAGAAAAATTGTAGAGCAACGTGATTGTGATGGAGACCTCTAACTGAAGATTTCTCACCATAGAATATTCCCCAGGTGTCAGATGGATCTGGAGATATTTTGAAGCAGTTGAAGTGACAGAGAGGAGCTGCATATAAGCGGCACCCCTGTGCTCTGAGGTTCAATTCTATCTTTCCCTGACATCTGATGCAGATATGGAGCTCTGCTCTCGTATTTCTCCGCTCTTTCAAACTTTTATTAGTGTACTAAGGAATGATGTCCCCACAGAAAATGACAGTATTCAAGCTGTGCCATGATTGCTAGAAGTAGATGTCTGTTGTGGATCCACACAAGATTTGTCTTTGGTACCGGGGCTCAGGATGTGAATCGTAGTTATGTGGTAATTGTGCCCTCATGATCCCAAAGCCACCAAGTAGGCAGATCTATATGTCCCCGGGCACAAAAAGAAGTTGCTGCCTTTGCTTAGGTCTTGTCTCTTGCTCTGAGTCACGGGTCTGGACTCTGTCCTGGGCACTGGGCCACTCCTGCAACTCTTCCACTTTTTGCTCAGTCTTTCGATAAGTCCAAATGCAAGCCTAAAAAGCGAAGCGGGACTCTGCTTCATTCTGCCACTCCTAAGCCAGTTAGAAGGTGCTAGGGGGATCAGTCACACTCCGTTGAGGTCACCAGGCACAGCCAATTCTTCAGATGGTCCCGAGATGCCCCGAGTTTCCCTGGCCGACATTGACCTTACAGCAGATCACGGCCTTCAAAGAGGCCACTTTGCAAAATTTCTATGTACTTTGGGCTCCAGGAAACAACAGGGGTCTCTAGTCTGGTTCCTTCTGGCAGGTCCCTTACCTGCACTGCCTGTTCCCTTAGGACCTGCTACTGAAGCTGGTACAGACTTCTAGTCTGCCCCCACGAGACGCACTGTTTCCTGTCAATGGAAAATGTCCCAGTCCTGAGGCCCATGTCGGACTCTGAACCAAAGTCCGTCCAAACTCAACCGATGTTGCACTATGAAATTGCAAAAGCACCACCAGTTGTCATGCAGCCTGAGTCCAACCCTGTGTCTATACTGCGTTGCAGCGATCAGTAGAGGTTCCATTATCTTTCTGGTTCTGATTCTGACCCTTTGCCAGAGGATTGGGCACCCCAGGGGTGTTTATGATGGTGATGCGATGGCTTGCTACACCATCATTATACTGATGATGCCTCATACCTGGATTTACAAAATGCCACTGTCCCTTACCCCCTCCCCCCCCCCACTCCGAAGTTGTCAATGGTGACGGAGAGCCACTACTGGGTTGAGTGAGTCACTTGGACGTGGAAATCTGATCTCCAGTTGATGTCTGCTCCATATCAATCTCCTGGAGCTGGGAGTCATTAGTCTGTCTCAGCAACAGGGCAGGATCATTCACCCAAATCTATACAACTTAAACCTCCAGGCATGAAGAGTGAGCAGTGGCAATTAACTTTTTTTTATTTCCTATCTTACGTGGTGGATGTCATCCTCGTTGCTATGTGTGCTTCCACGAATTCCATTTTTGCCATGCGCTGGGACAAATTTGTGGCCCAGTATGGTACCCTGAATGCAGACCCCTCACAGGCAAAGCTGTGGATGTCCTTTAATTTGTTTTGTTTTTAGTCCTGCAAAACCTTGCAGTAGGCACTGGAAAAGGTTACCAGACCAGCAATCCTTGGTCAGATCACCTGTTGTGATGAGATTCAGTAAAGGTTTGACTGATTTTGTGAAGCCAAATTGGAACCTTAACTTTCATAGCTGCTTGCTGCATCGCCTGACTTTGAAGACTGTCTTCCTCATTGTGGTTGTCAGCTCATCTTATGAGTGAATTCCAGGCACTACGTGCAAGCCCCCTTCTCCCCCCCCCCCCCCCCGATAAGTTGGTGCTTAGGACTTGGTAGCCTTCATACTTGTAACTCCATTCCATGTTGGGCAACCTCTCACTCCACTATCCCTTGAAAGAGGAGAGGCTCCATCACTTGGATCCTAACGGTGCTTTCTGCGTTTACGTTGATTGTACGAGTGGATAATCAACGTTTTGAGGGGTTCTCTGAAGAAAATAAAGGTAAGGCTCTCCAGAAGAGGCCCTTGTCAAGGTGGATAGTCATCTGCATTAGATCTGCTATACACTGACCAAGAAGCAGTCCCCAGAAGGTCTGAGAGCACATTCTACCAGGGACAAGGCAGCTACCACTTCTTTGGTGCAAGGTGTGTCTGTCATTGACATCTGCCAGGCTGTGAAGTGGGTTTTCACAAAGCACTACTTCCTTGATAGCCAGGCACACCGGGGTGAACACTTTGCCCACTGAGTTCTGCAAAACGTAGTTTTTTTCCCCCAATGTGCTGTCACTTTGTTAATTTCGTGGAGTGGCAAAAAACTTGCATGCTACATTTAGCATTTTCCTCCATCACTGCAACCCTGTAAGACCTGACTAAGAAGAGTCAAATATACCAGGAGTGCCACAGTGACAAACTGCAGTTGACCCACTCAGTTCAAACATTGCAGAAGCTAACAGCATGGCACACTTTCAGACAGACACTGAAGTGGTGGAGCAGCATATCAACAGAGTGATCCTGGTCCACTCAGATGCACAATTGTGTAAGGCATTAGAACCCTGGCACAGCCAGAAAAGGAATAATTTACAAGCAGAAAAAGTGTATGGGCCCGTGAATATTTTTACTTATTCCTGTATTGAACGGCTCTCGCTGGGACGCCTATGGGTTTGGCCGCGCTGACGATTGGGTTCTGCGGTTGAGGCGTTACCCACAGGGTTGAGAGTAGATTTTACCTATCCATTTTTCTGAACGGTGGTGGACCCTGAATATTGTTGGGCCATCCCTGTTCCTGCTTGGCTTACCTTTGCGAGGCTGGTATTTTGTTATTTTTGTGTTTTGATTTCATTAGCAGAGCGACTTATCTGGGTCCTGATGAATGCCTTAGCACCCCTCTGTGGAGTTGATGATTGGCAGAAACATGTAGGCCGCATAAAGGGGGAATATTTGTTGAGAATCCCCCAGCCCTCTCTTATTTTTAGCCCTATCTTGGAGAGCATCTGAATAAATCCAGTCCAGCCCATCTGGAGATAGTTTTATCTTGATCTTTAGTTCTTCTTGCACTCTGCCCCTCAGGCCCTATTAATATTTCAGATTGAAAACACCTCAGCCCCATTGGAGAGTTTTAGCCCACACCAGGTCCCCAGCGGTCCTATTGTGAAGAGGGAACCAAATGATGAAGCATGTCACCCTTAGGTGAGTGAGAGTTCTCGTCCTTAAAGAAGCGCTCTTTCCTGGAGACAATAATTTTCCCTGCTGTCTTCTCTCCTTTTCACTTTAGATACCAGTTACTTTGTGTGAGTTTCAAAGCCAGAAAATGCATCATTACAAGCAGAAAAAAGTGTCTGGTGTTAGTATGGGCCTGTGAACATTTTTACTTATTCCTGCATTGAACGAAATTCACACTTCATAGAACATCAAGTGCTTCTTTCAATGTTTGGGAATCACAGAACTCCATGCTGCCATATATTGAAAGGTAGGGGCTGAGAGTACAAGACTATATTTAGAATGATCTGTTAGCTAGGCAAATAACACAATCCGGACAGTTTTTCATGGTTCTCTCCGTTGCATAGCACCCTTCAGCTGTAGAAGAGTATGTGCATTATGTCAAAACAGGCTCCCCCTGGCTGTCGAAGGTGGGAATTATCAAAGCGTGCTGAGGAAACTGGACACTTCGAATTGTGCCAGATTTGATTGAGAGACAAACTTGGAGAGACCTGGAGAGTGCTTAAAGGGCACCTCATTGTTTCATTCTCAGAGACCAGAATGAGTTCTGACGTTTTTTTATTTAAAGTGTTTTATTATTTTTCTGGTTTTGTGACGACAGAAAATAGAAACATCCCTGTACAGTCCGAATAC
Organism: Calotriton arnoldi; assembly: GCA_963921515.1. NCBI lineage: Eukaryota > Metazoa > Chordata > Amphibia > Caudata > Salamandridae > Calotriton > Calotriton arnoldi. The sequence continues at coordinate 2,187,618 of CAWUFW010001232.1, forward strand.
ATTACATAGAAATACAGAAGCATTCCTGGGTGAAGTACCATGAAACCCCAGTTGACATGACTGGGAGATGTTGTCCCAGCCAACTGTGAACCTGCTTCACCCTCCCCACTTCCATTAGTCTTCAGGCTGTGCTCCTGGTGTTTCAAAGGGATCCCCTTCCCCTAGGGTGCCCAGCCCAATCATAAGGGTGTTCAGGTAAATTCCAGATTTCTGCTCCAGGCCATAATGGTTCTCGCCAGGGTCCCCACACTCTGGAATTTGTTTGAGCAGCCCCTTGTGCTACAGACGACCCTTGTGCGTCCATATTGGTGAACCATTGATTGAGTGGAGGGGTGGGGGAGTTGGACTGCCCTATCTTCTGGCAATAGTTCGCTTCGCTAAAACAAAACCTAGCGTACAGAACTGATGTTTCCTGGGTAGATCGGTGTTTTTAGGGATTTCCACTATAAGGAATTAAGGGGTGTAAGGGACCTGTGCCCCCAGGATGGAAGTCAACCTCGAGGTTACCACCCACCAGTATGGTTGTGTAAGAAGGTATTCCCATATCTTGCGGAGAAAAACCTGCCCCTTCCTCACATCACCAACAATTGGGGGTCTGGGTCCCACCCACCATGAATAACCATTGCCTATAATAGTAAACCCTATGCAGGACCTTCAGTTGTGTAAGACTTGCACTCGTTTTTATCAATACTTCCCAGGGGTGTATCAGGGCTGCTTCCCAATGCACATCTTCCATTGGGCCACTGTCTGGTCTGTTGTTTATGAGTATGCGGTAAGTATAAAAGATGGCTTTAAAGGCTATTCCTTTCGAGAGTATCCTGCTTTTTAGGGGACTACACCCTTCCAGTTCTCCCCCTTGCAACACCCTCTGTGTATAGTGCATGTTGGATCTGTAGGTATTTTTTAAAACAACCTGAGAATTCTATAGTTTATATTTCTCCTGTAGGTCTTGGAAGGATTTCATACCCTCACTTCTAGCTAGGTCTTCTCCCGTCAACTTCCGCAGCTCACTACTATCCCACAAGGTGTCTCCCTAGACAATTTACCCCTCCAACCCATGCAGGTCGTCGTCTTGTCACAGGCCTTAAGAAAAGCCTTCATCAGTCCAGCAGGGGGGACTTGAAGGGTCTATGGTGAATGTAATGTATCTGAGCTTTCCCTTAAATCAAATCTCTCTCTGACCTTGTTGCTGGGTCGCCCCTGGGTGTGTGACTCCATTCACTGCCTGTAGATGGGAGGCCCAGTAGTATGGCCTGAGGTCTGGTAGTGCAGTGCCGCTATTGTATACAGACCTGTGTACGGTGTGAGTGCAATGCAGGGGTTGCCACTATCCCATAAAAGGGAGCGCAAAGTCCCCTCCACCTTGTAGAAGAATGTCTCTTCTTCATCAGCCAGGGGGGATTTTTGAGCACACATAAGAATTTGGGCAATGTGAACATCTTAAAGACGGTGGTCCTACCCATAATCGAAAAAGGCAAGCATCTCCAGCGGTCAACATCTTCTCTGGTAGACCATGTCCAGGTTCCGCTTCAGAAAACAGGACAGGGCTCCCCGTGATATTTATCCAAGAGTATCGAAACCCTCTGTTGAGACGATGACCTCTGGGGGAATCACAGCTGTAGGGAGCCAGCAACCCATCTTGTACAGGATGGATGTGTGACAGTTAATTTTGTAGCCCGTGTAGTGTTCGAAGGTGCGCAACACCAAGCAAACCACAGGCAATGAGGTTAGTGGCTCCTCAATGTACACTAGTATATCATCTGCGTAGAGAGACTTTCTCTGGCTCATTTGTTAGTTCTGGAAAATCTACTATGTCCGCCCTGAGTCTCAGCCAGCTCTCCAAGGGCTCCAGATACAGGGTGAACAGCAGGCGCGACAGGGCTACCCTGACGCATTCCACGCCCCAGCTGGTACTCCCTGGAGAATACACCGTTTACTTTCACCCTTGTTGTCGGGCGGCAGTAAAGAAGCCGCACCCAGCCACAGTATCTCAGGACAAATCCCACTCGATTTAGAACCTGGAAAAGTGATTTCCAGCTGATGGAATCAATAGCCTTCTCCGCATTTAATGCGAACGGGACTAGGAGTTCCTGTCTGTTAAGGAGGTAGCCAACCAGTTATGGAGTCATCTCAGATTTTGTCGGAAAGCCATGCCTGGCATAAAGCCCGTCTGTACCTTGTGTACCAGGGTCAGGATGACTTTCACAAGGTGGAGCACCAATATTTTTGAGAGGATCCTAATCTACATGTTTAGGAGGGAGATTGGTCTATAAAAAGCACACTGAGGGAGTTGCTTCCCTTGTTTGGATATAACTATAATAGTTGCCTGACGAGAGTTCACCTAATTGTAGCACCTTCTCCAGCATAGCAAGTATATGGGGTCCTACCACCAACGGTGTACGTTTGTAGAACTCCACTGGTATACCGTTTGGGCCAGGAGCTTTCCCCGATTGTATTAGGTACACTGCCTCTATCAGTTCCTCAAATGAGAGGTCCTGTTCCAGGCAGGTCCTGACTTCCTCATTTAGGCATGTGAGGGGCAGCCTGTCCAGGAAGGCCCAACGTCTTCCTCTGAGGCAGAGTACTTCTTACTATATAAGTCTTGAAAGTACTGGACAAATCTTTCCACGATCCTGCCATCTGTGGCGCCTCCATCTCTACCACTACTTGCCGCCTCTATTCTACTGAGCCACTCCAAGAGGCGAACCGCCTTGTCCCCTACTTTGTACAGTTTCCATTGTGTCACCAGGAAGTGTTGTTTTGCCAAGGCATGTGTAAGGGCATGGTATTCTTTGACGAGGGCTTCCTAGAGATTCAGCGTCACTTGGGCCTTACTGCTCTTGTAGGCCTCTTTTGCATCATGAATCTCTTTTTCAAGTGCTATAAGACTATGGGATATGATGTTTTGGGCCCTGTCCCAAAGCACTGTTTTGTATACTTCCCGAAATTAGCCCAGATGAGACCACCATACCCACGTTTTCATTGAAGTAGTGGAAAGATTCTCTATAGAGCTCTGCTGCCACCTCACTATCTTGAAGATCACAGCTGGTTAATCTCCAGTTGTTCTGTTCTCCCCTGCCGCCCCCCCGTCCCAGCAGCGTGGAACTCAACATGACCTGGAGTGGTGCTTAGTTTGAGATCCCCTGGGCAAATATTCAGCTTCAATGGTGGCTGGGCATTCTGCAGAGGGAATCAGGATATAGTCAACGTGGGAAAACGACTTGTGGGCCCTAGAGAAGGAATAATTTCTAGTCAAAGGATGTATGGCTCTCCACAGGTCGAGAAGCCCCAGGGCAGATGTAAATTTTGACAAAGGGGACAGCGTGCACGTATGTGGCGGGCTCGAGACTGACCTATAGAGCGCTGTGTCCATGACAGCATTGAAGTCTCCCCCTATGATATGTCTCCTGAAGCAGCACCAAGTCTGGTGTGTGCCTCCGAACATATTGTGTGACCACCCCACCCCCCCTCCCCCCTAGATCTTGTTCAACAGGCAGATAACGTTCCAGGATGATAGCTTAAGTCGGTCTGTATCTCCTAATGTAAGTCTTGCCAAGGGTTGTCATGGGTCTCGGGACTCTCAGTCTGCCGGGAAGAAGGGCTGAATCTGATGACAGATAAGGCTCTCCTCAGCATCTCTGTTATTTTTTGCTTCCTGTGCCTCACCTCTGGAGTGTGGTTTCACACCCTGGTGGTGCGGGGATCTTGCTAGGCCTTCCTTTCAAGGTGTCACTAAGAATGTACCTACAGTTGTGTCAAGAAGAAAAAACAATGAATCTCCCCAACTGCGGGACCATGTACATCTCCCGTTATGCAACTCCTCCACCCCACACTTCTAGAATGGATGTACTTGTCACCTAGGAACACAAAACCCCACAACATTGTTCAAAAACACAGGGTTGACCCCCCCCCCTTACATTGGTAATAGTCACAGTGCAGCCCCCAACAATGTCCCATGGCTCCTCCATCTTGGTCTACGCCTCTGGGTCTACATCCGCTCTGGTTCCCCTGTCTCCACCTCTGCTGCCCCTCCAATCCAGGTTGTTCAGTGAGAGAACACAGCGAGGAGGGGAGTCCACGCCCTCAGGCCTGAGGCCCTGGAGTCTCCCAGCCTCCCTCATCTCACCGTGAGGCCAAGCCTGTGGCCTCTGGGTGGTCCTCTTCTGAAAGGGAGGAGTCCCTGTTCCTGTATAGTCTGTTGGTCACTGATTGTGCTCGTCTGTGCTTCCTGGTCTTCTTGGTTCGCTGTGGCAGGGCCACCCTCCAGGAGACCATTTCTGTGGATCGATGTTCAGTAGGTTTGTTCTTGAGGAGGTTACTCTGCCCTCCTCACCTCACTTCACCCCAAGGATGTACCGCTACAGAGGCCCAGGTCCCCCCAGAACTCTCTGCCAGTTTCGCTGGTGGATTCAGCGAATCGCAACCCACTTCACTCCACTCGCCGGCCGTCACCTCCTTTGTCTCTCTGCCTGCCGTGCTTCTTGCAAGTTAGTCTAGCCCGCCTCACCTCCCCTCATGGAACGGCACGATCAACCTTGGATTCCTTTGGGGTGCCACTATTGCAGTGCTTCGGAGCCGGTTATGCATTTTGTGCAATAACTACACTCCATGCTGTTATTCGAAGCGTAAAAGGCCATTTTATTAGGACAAGGTTGCCACAGTTCAACTTTAACAACAAACCATAAATGCAACTATATAACTTTTATCATAACCATAACTTATTTTCCTCATCCATCCTCAAACCGTCTCACCTGTTTCGCTCCTCCCCTTTCACTCTGCACCCTCCTCCATACCCCCATTCTCACCTTCACTTGCCCTCCAATACATCCTCTCTTGAATTTCTTCTGTTGCTCATTGCATCCTGCGCCCCGCCATCAGTCACCTGTGTACCTCCCCCTCCCCCCCCGAGGGGTGGCTCCGCCGTATGCGACTCACCACCCTTCCAAAGTCTTGCCAACCAGGTAACCCCCATAGGGCAGTTACCTGCCCCATTCAAACAGATTCTGTGCACCTTTCGTGCCCCTCAGTATTCCCTGCGACACCATATGGACTTGTTCCATAATTTGCTAATCACATCCCACAGTTCCATCATATAATATGCGTTCCCCATCATCCCTGAACAGGACTGGCTCCTCCAACCTGAGCTCCACATGGGCAATCACCTTTATATCTCTTGCCTGGCAGAAAATCCTTATAGCCCTATTCAATTTCCTGCATGCTTTCTCAATGGTTGCATGCCTGACAGCCCCCCTCCACACTCTACGAGGCACCAACTCAGTCCATAGTAAGCACGTTCTGGCAAAATTCCTCTTTATCGCCTCCAAGACCCTCTGCATGTGTTGCAGCAGGGTCAGTCATGACAATCGCACTAGGTCGTTTTCTCCTAGGTGTAAAACAAGCATATCTGGGCAGCCCATCTGAGGTAACATCTTTGTCAACCATGGCAGTAAAGTCCCCCAACGCATTCGCTCTTTTCCCCACCAAAAAACTTCATGGTGGCTGCTTCTCAAACCCAGAGTACGTCCATACACCTCCTGGTCTGCATTCTTGGCTGCCAGTGTACGAGTGTCCCACAATGCAGGTAACTGTCTTGGTTCCTGGTCCTGTCACGCATCCTGTAGTATAAAGATATTGTGATTAGCCCCACAGAAGCAAACCTCTTCCTTGCCCACCCGCCCCTCATCCCCCATTGCTCTACCCCTAGTCCCTCTCCCTTATTTCCTCACATATTTCTCACAGCATCTGAACCGCCATCGTCCGGTCTTGTGAATTTTGCCCCAGGACCATCCCAAACGCGTCGCCGCTGTAGCCGCGCCTATGTGAAAGGAATGAGTCCCATAATCCGATGGCTTCATGCCCACCATGCGTAGCGCCCTGCGCAATACCGCCAGTATTTGGAAAGCTGTCAATCGCTCCTCTGATGCGTGGCAAAAAAACCCCGTTAGCGGCCGACCCGGTCTTGACACGTAGACTTGCCATTCGCGCACCGGGCATGCCTCACTGCACCCATTCTCCCTCAACCACACCCATCTTCCCCTGCCCGCCTGGTCGGTCTTGGAGTGGCTCAACCAAATTCCCAATCGTCCTTGGTCCAAACGCACCTTCCCAAACGACAGTCCTACCTAACGTGGTGTCCCCAACAATTCCAAGACACTGAACGCCCCAAAAAACATCCAAATCATGCATAGTCTAAATATTGACACCTCAACTGTGTCGTAACAACACTCTGGCAAAACCCCCAATAACTCCTGCAGCAACTTGAACGTGATGGCCTCTCTCAAAGCTCCCCTCATTCCCACTCCCAACCTTTCACTATTCTACTCAAAATGTCATCCTTGGCGGGATCAAAACCGAGATAGAACTTGCTGTAAAAGGATATCCCGGCTAACTTTCCTGCTTTTGTCGTCTGTGACAAACCTTTATCTATGCAACGTAAAACAAAACTCCCAACTCCCTGCTCCGCTTCTTGGCGTGTAATGCTCAGCATAACTAAAGCTTGACCCATTAACTCCCCAAATTCGGACCATGTCAGCCTGTAACTCCGTCGTGTGGATTCCCCCAGAGACCTTTCGACCAGGCCTACCACTTTCACTCCCCCCAGGCCCAGATGTCGTCCGGCAGCTCTGTCTTGCATTCTTCCGCTCCAGGTGCCAGTCCTCGAAATCGCTGCCACTGCGAACAAGACAAATCATCCGCAATGTCATTGCTAGCCCCTGTGGACATGTTTAGCACGAAAGACCACATTCAACCTCAGACACCTCAGCATAAACCTACGCAACTGTCTCAAATCCCTCGCCTTCTGTCTGTTCACCAGTTCCACCACTGTCATGTTGTCCACATGGAAGAGCACCGTCCAATTCTGCAGTTCACTACCCCACACCGCCAATGCCACCAGGAGCGTAAAAAACTCCAAAAATGCAATGCTCCGCCCTTGCCTCAACCAGTGTGCCGGACAACTCTCAGCACACCAACGGCCATCCAAAAACAGTCCAAAGCCTAAGGAGCCTGCCGCATCCGAAAAGATCTGAACCTGCCACACTGTGTTTTCCTCCACAAAGTCCAAAGATACACCATTAAAATCAGCCAAAAACTTCTGCCACACTCCCAAATCTGCCCTCCATCGAAATCCTTACCCTGTGGTGTGGTAATACTGCGCCTGACATGTCCATGCCGAGGCGCCTGCAGAACGTTCACCCTGCTCTCACCACTCTGCAAGCAAAATTCAGGAAACCAACCAACTTCTGCACTGCTCTCGACTTAATCTTCCTTTCACCCATTACCCGTAACAAAAAGGCCTGAATGTCATCCACATTGTCCTTAGGCAGTCACGCCACCCAGTGCACTGAGTCCAGTTCTATGCCCAGAAAAGTCAACCTGCAGCTGGGCCCGCCCATTTTCTCCGGCGCCAAAGGCACCCCAAACGCCTGTGTCAGTCCCTCAAATTGATGTAATGCCCTCAAGCAAGCTCCGGAGTCTCCTCTCCCTACGAACAAAAAGTCATCCAGGTAATGTGACACCCCATTGTGACCACTGCTCTTGATGAACACCCACTTCAGGAAAGTAATGAATGTCTCAAAAAGTGAACAAGAAATCGCGCCCCCCTTTGGTAAGACTTTGTCCACATAGATGGCACCCTCAAACTGCATCCCAGTAACGGAAAATCCACCGGGTGTATGGGGAGTAAACGGAAAGCAGACTTGACATCACACTTTGCCATTTCTGCTACCCGCCCACACGTCCTCACCAAGCGGATGGCATCATCCACTGAGGCATACAGCACCCTCGAGTCTTTTCAGCAATGAAATCGTTGATGATCCCCTTCTGGCCATGATAGGTGATGAATCATCCTGAACTCCCCTGGTTTCTTTTTAGGCACCACCCCTAGAGGTGATATAATCAAATCTTCCAGGGGCCACTTAGTGAATGGGCCCGCCACCCTCCTTTCCTCAACTTCCTTTTCTAGTTTCGCTGCCACCACCTTCGGCAGTTCTTTGGCTGATTTCAAATTGTCCGCCCATCTACGACCCCTTGGACCCTGGTATCCTACCCTTAAACCCTCGATGAAACCCCACTGTAGCCGCAGGGCCGGCTCCCTGTGGGGGTAAATCGAGAGCCACTGGCCCATGGCCTCAATCTTTACTGGAGATGGGGCCCTTCTGCCCAGACTGTCCGCTCCCCTTCGTGGCCCTCCACTGTTCAGCGGGGGTGGCCAGGGTAAAACACTGCGTGAGTGGGTGTCTCCCCCCTAATTTGGAGCATTTGTGCTTGAACTTACATGGGTGCCTGGACCAAAATCCCTTATTGAAGTTCCAGCATTCCCTGTTGTGATACCCATCTGTTTTGGTGATACACCTGTTCCACTTGCCCCGAAACTGGGCCCTCCCGCCCCTTGTTGAGCTGGCCATATGCGTAGATGCCGAGGATTGTGTGGATGACATCCACTGCATCTATAGGTCCTGGTCCACCTTCCCCCATGGTTTATGAGGGTTGATGCAGACCCTGGCCCTAAATTCCTCGTCATAGCTCAGCCAGGCGAAACCCCTAAAATGCATCTGTGCTTTTTGAATAATATCCATGTACTTTAGCAAGGCAATCGCTCCGTCTAAGTATTTATCACAGTAAATACTAGCATATATTAGGAATGCTGAGGTCCAGTTTTCCATGTTAATGGGTACCCTCGGCCTCCTTGTCAATTCCCACTCTTCTTCCTTTGATCCCTCCTTAGCCTGTATCTCTCTATGTAATAATTTAAAGACATCGACATATTCATGTTTCCAAATCCTATTTTTGGTTTTGTCAGAGAGATGCGAACCCAGTGGCATCGCCAGCCCCATGTACGGCTGTTTTTTGTGGTGCTTGTCATCCGTTTTTGTCCTTCTTCCCTTCATTCCCCTCCATCGTGTCCGTCTGGACACTTGCGCCTACTAAGCGTTTTGCGCCGCCATTATCCTTGCCCACCGCAGGAGCTGCAGCTGCACCTGTTTTAGTCGCAAAGGGCCATATGTAGGTAATTTCTATTTACCAATTCCTAAATACCGAATTTTACCGATTCGGTATTTAAGAATCGGTAAATAGAATGTAGGTAAACATTCGGTAAATTTTACCGATTCGGTAATATTCGTTATTACCTATTCGGTATTTACCGAATCGGTAATAAGGAATACCATCCCATTCATTCCTATGGGCCTGGAGGCCCATAGGAATGAATGAGAAGCCATCACTATTACCGATTCGGTAAATACCAAATCGGTAATAGGGGGAGCATATTCAAGGGTGGCAGGGTGTCAAATTGACACCCTGTTGCACCCTGAATCGTGCATGTGTGCACATGTGGCGCACATACATGCCCTAAGGGCATGTATGTCTGCCACATGGCACTTTTAAAAGCACAAAATTGCTTTTTAAAAGGTATTTAGTATTTACCACCAACTTGTAGTTGGTGGTAAATAACGAATCCTTAAACCAAAAATGCACTCACTTGAGTGCTCCCTACATAGGATTTAAGGAATCGGTAATTTACCGATTCCTTAAAATAACAAATCGGTAAATTACCGACTCCTTAAATCCGGCCTCCTACATCGCAAAGGGCTAAATACCGGTCGGTAACGGGAAATTTACCGATTTTCGGCCGTTACCGACCGGTATTAGCCCACCTACATATGGCCCTAAGTCCCTTACCGTCCCTTCACCAACACCCACCGACCGGCAGGATTTACCCTTCCCACCCTCATCAAAGCCATCCCATGCTGTCCACCAGTCCCCATTACCTGACTCCTTGTCTTTGCCCCGGCTACTGGTCTTTCTCTGCGCCTCTGGTTTTGACTTATCCTTGGCCGCACTTTTTCTTCCAAGCTTAAACCCTCCCATCTGGGTAACGAAGGGGGGGGGGGGAGAAAGGCTCCCCTCCACCAACCCCCCCCAATGGAAGAGCCTATGGCCCCCAACCCCTTGTCAGTGGGCCCTGCAGTGAAAGGTGATACCTGGGCCTCTGCCCACCTGGACTTTTTAATAACGGGGCCCAGGCCTGCAACTGCCTCGTTTGTCCCAGTCCCAGGGAGAGGCCTCCACGTGAGGTCTATCGGGCTGCTCTCTCCCTGGGACTCGTGTTCCTTCCCTGACATGCCGGCGCCTGTGCTCTGTGGCGCTGGCTCATGCATGGGCAGCCCCGCCCCTCCCCACTCACCTTCTCCCCACCGCCTTCGGCCTCAGGCAGCCGCGCGGGCAGGCTGTGTCTCCTGCCTCCGCGCTTGGCCTGCTGCGTCTTTTTTTGGCCCCGCCCTCTGGCCGCGGACGACTTCTTGGCATGTGGTGGCTCATCCCTGCATGCCGCCACCGCCGCTGCCACTCCTGCAGACGCAGGCCGCGGGGGTTCGGACCATGCCGACCCACGCTTGGTCTAGCAGGCCGGGCCGCAGGAGGTCCACCCGGCCTGCCTGCCCCAGCACCCGCAGCGCGTCTCTCACTGCGTCGCTGTCGGGTGCCGACATCTCCTGCTGCCAACTGGTATCGCTTTGTTCGCCCTAAGTTGGCAGGGTATGCCCAGACGTGGGTCCCTTGCTCACTTTGCCACTGGATTCAAGATAGCCTGGCTGATGAGGGTTTTGAACCCGAAACCGGTCCCAGGATGCTTGTTTCCGGTCCAAGGAAGACATGGCTTGGCAGTTGGGGCTGGACTGTTCCCATGAGGCACAGGGTCAGACTGATTTGCATATGGCCATGTCTGAACTGGGGTGGTGGAGTGAGCTAAAGAATGATGATGGATTAAACCCAGATCAGTTGACTGGGGGTGAGTGTTTGATTTGCTCTAACGCTCCGTCCATCATCCCCTTTGGTATCGCCAACTGCTAAGGTAGGCAGTAATGTTCTTTGTTGATGCTGCCCCAAACTCGCTAAGAGGGCCCCCGTCTGAAGTACCCTCTGACTAGCCCCTAAATACAACTACCGTGCTCAATAACTTTTCCCTGCCCTACCTGGTGGTGCTAGGTGTCGGGAAGAGGCCGGAACCTCCTCTCCTGACACCTTTATAGCCCACCCCATAACCCGCCCCCAACTCCCTCCTTTGAACCCCCCCTCCCACCTAGTCCTTCTGGCCTGCGTGAAGTGCCCCGGGGGAAGACTGGTCTGCGACCCTTGCTTCCCCCCCGGGGGCCCACATTCCTGACTCAGCGGATGTCCACAATCTTACGGCCTTAAGCGACTTTGGATGGGTGGCAGTTGTCGTCCAGTGCAGGACTCCTCGCTGTAACAGGGGTGCCTCTCTTGCATCCCTGGACCTCTGTGGGAGTATGGAGCAGCCCAGCTGCTTCAGAAGGGGTGCGGCACGACACATAACGGATGAAAGGGAGAATCTGCCTAATTGCTGAGAATTCAAGCTCTGTCCTTGCACACAAGGGTGATCATGACAGTGGCCAATCTGAGGCTGTTAAGATGAAAAGTCTGGTTTCTGTTCTTGGGCGATCTACTCGAGAAGATTCCTGCCATGCCTGCCTGAGTCTGGGAAAAACCAAAGAAAAAAACCTTACGTGTAAACATTTTTTGATGATTATATTATTGAAAGGAACAAAAACAATTAATTAGTTGATCATTGTAATATTTCATATAAAACCATCTTTTAGAAATTCTTTAAATGGTCATGCATAGGTTCAATACACCACAACATACACAGAATAGGAGCATGCATAATACAGAATTCGTTTGTACCTGAGATATTTACGAAAAAAACACAAAAACAAAATATATATATATATAAAACAAAATATGTGGCAATACCTTTTGCGATAATGGACAAATAACTGACTGTCTTTAAAGTATCTTGGTTGATAAACCTAAGTCACAGTTCATAATTTATAGGAAAGAGAATATGGTTAGGACTTGCCTGTCTGTCCTTTATACTAAGGACTGAATCAGGGGTAATTGGCTGGGCAATTCTGGAGAGCACATCAGTATCCACCTTTTTAAAATGGCTCCTAGTTGTTCCTTATCACCATGTATTGCCTCTGGTAGATGTGTCGACGTGTTTTGACCCGAAATGAGTAGTGGGTCTCCTCAGGAAAATAAACTGGACTGGCTTTGCATACAGATCAAAGCAGCTAGCTCCTCAGAGAATGAAAGTGCAGAGGTATGTTGGAGCAACACAGGGACATCAGATGCCGGAAGGATTATGTCCTTTGGTCCACAAATGCCTTGAAACGATTTTTCCACGATTTAAGGTCTGTAACAATTTAAACAAGTCACATGTCAGTCAGTTCGGCTTTACTTGAGTCGGGTAAATACACCTAATTATTCCTGCGGCATTCACAATCAACGCCAAGCTGACCAGTGGCGGTTGGCGACATTTTAAAGTGGTAGGCCGTAAATGCCTGTCTCGGATGCCATGTGGCGAGTGAGCCCATTTCTAACAGTGCTGACAGCCAATGTTCATAGCAATAGGAACAGTAACCCTCTGAACTACCTTAACAAAAAACATTTTTGAAAGTAACAGGCTGTCAATATTTGTATCTCGCAGATGAAAAACAAATGACAAGACTTGCTGTTATCGATCAACCAATAAGGGCAGCAGAAAAAAACTATTCAAACCTTCAAGCTGTTTTTATGTAACATAAAAGAGATCCTCAGATACAAACCTTAATTCAAAACTCCAGATGTCTGATGTTGAATATCATTGAGCAGCACAAGCTCTCTGAAAAGCACAGAAACCTTCACTTTTACTTTAAAAAAAAAAAAAAAAGATTAATGAAATTATTGTGGAAATAAAAATAACTCAAAATTTCTGCAGCATGTTTTGCCACTTCCTGTTCAGGAGGAAGTGGCGCACAAACCTGGGTGGTTTCAATATTAAGTGAGGTCTCATGGCCACAGACACACAACTGTACTTAATGCACATCAGGACTGATGATTCAAGACTAACGGAAATACGGCACATTATTTAAAAGTGAACTTAATTATTGTCTCTGGCACAGTGGCTCATCAGTGCAGCTTTTTTATCATTGCTACTGCTCATCTAGTTATGATTCATAAGGATCTCGATGCATTTTCAGTTGTTTTCTGCAGTACTACTCACGAAGTCCTCCTGCGATGCCCCTCAGTGCTGCTCTCACCCTGGCATGCTCAGAAGTTGCCCCGTCTCAGAGCCCAGAGTAGTATGCTATTCCACCGCCCCCACGCTGCTTGCCATTCAATGCAGTGGAGTTTGCTTTGTGTCTGCCCGGCCAATCCCACCATTGCTCTTTAAAATAAAGAGTATTAGACTTTTATTCAAGTATGAGAGCAGCGTTGGGATTGGCTTGAGCAGGCCAATTCAACGCTCCATTGGAGACAAGGGACCTGCCATCTTAGTCCCCCAGGCTCTCTGAAACAAAGGAGATCAGAGGCCTTTAAGGTGCGCATGTCAGATTGGGTTGGCCACAGACCTTGTCCAGCCTAATATGCGCACTTTAATTCACGGCGGCCTTGCTCTCTATAGGCATTACAATAGGAGGACCACGCCTCCTCCTCAGTTGAGGGTAAATCCCTAGGCAGTCAAAAGGTCTCAGACAATCAACAACCCATATCAAAAGAAAACATGATAAATTGAACTCAGTGCAGACTAAAATTAGGTCATTTTAAAATTTCATTTCTTTAATGGAAATTTGTTAAAAAACATTTCTAAACAATTATGTCCGTAAATAATTCCGAACATGTTTGACATAAAAATTAACACACAATGGTTTTTTCAGGATCTACACATAAACAAACAAACTAACACCATCAAATTAGTGTGATGAACTAAATTGGACCGTCACAAAAATTATACAATAAATGGTATAATAAAGACAGAAAAACAATCAAAATTTGTGGTGGCTCTATGATGGATCTTCAACGCGCGTTTCGGCGCAACACTGCGCCTTCATCAGGAAAGCCACAAAATATTCTAAATTTACTGCTGTAGATGGGAAAATAACTGGAAATACTAAAAAGTCAGCTGCCAGATCATAAGAAGTTTCTATCCAAATCCTAATATAGGAAGTGCCAATGCATGTGCCTCTAGTGCTGAACGCTGTCAATATTAGGTCGCTGTGTGTATTGTTCACTGATCTAAAAACTATAATGCATGTGGAGAGTGAAAATCTATTCAAAGAGGAATGTTTTCGCTCCAAGTAAGTGAAACCATGTCGTTTCTGAGTTAGATGAGTACCTCTGCTCTGGTACTGGTAATATATAAAGTAGCTGAAACACGCCGACACCGCGTTAGCGTGTCAGGACTTCACGATTGTGAAATACGTCTGATGCCTGCTGTATGTGCGTGGTCATCAAACAGAGGCGATCGTGCTCAGGAACCGGAAGAAGTAACCTCCTCCTCTACACAACTGTAATTGCAAAATTGCAGCGCAGCTTGCATAAGATTTTATAAATGTTTTCAGTGGACAGGAGGATTCAGAAATAAAGAAACAAACACTGCATTTATCAGACATTGTGTGGCAGCTCCTGGGTGGCGGGGCAATGCTCATTTGCCCCTATGGATGAGCCACCGCTGGAGCAGACTGACACATGATTAGTTTAAAAATTGTTACAGACCTCGAATCATGGAAGAATTTTTTCAAGTAATTTTTGGATTGAATGACATAATCCCTCCGGCATCCAATGCCACCAGGTTGCTCCAACATACCTGTGTACTTTCATTCATTTAGGAGCCAGATGCTTTTATTCGCTAGTTGGGTCAGTCAAGTACATTATCCTGAGGAGACCCTCCACACATTCCGGGTCAAAACTCATTAACACATTTACCAGGGGCAGTACTAATTTGAAGAACCTGAAGTACCCACGCTAGACTATGCGAAACATTGTCAAGACTACCTATTGCATGTAATAACTTGGCAATATCTATGAACTGCTATACAGTCAGCCAACCTGTTCTTCAAACATACCCAGCCCGCCAGCATATTCTTTAACCAGAATTGAAAAAACTATTGCCGCTGGGTAATGGCGGTGTAAGTGGCTAACATATAGGTGAACTGGGTCACCAATTAACACACATTAGTCACATGCCTGCACTCTAGAAAAGCCTACGTGTACAATAAACCCTGCCTCATCGCTCCTCAGTATGATTTTTATAGGTATGGTCCATGGACAGAGTTAGCTGTCTTATATGAAAAAAGCTATTGTGGACAATACCACAACTTTGGATAAGCCCATTGCTTATCTCTGGTTCACTTTCTTGGCAATATCACTTCCCTTTTTCTATATATTTATATATATACTGTTTTTTGTAAATAGTAACATTAAAACAGTCCCAGGTAGCATTCTGAGCCGCCATAAGAGGTAAAACAATACTCCCCCCCCCCCTCCCCCGAGAGATAACAGCAATTTACTTCAGTGTATCAGCACCTCAGGATCTCATTTCAATTATCAGTGTCTCGGACTAGGTTCCAGTGCCCAGCAAGGGAGCATCGCGGCGTTAGGTGACGATCTACAGTCCCCATTATCAGTTCACTTGGGGCTCTGTGGCCCATCCCCATATCCTATAAAGTTATGGGGGCATCCCCTCCCCTGATATACCAGCTTCTCACTTATTCTGCACGTTTCTATGCCAATCCTCTAGTCTTGCAGATGTGGACTGAGGTTGCTACCCCAGTTTTGGGCAATTTCTATTTTGCTACTGCATATCCCAGGTTGATCATTCTTTTGGTACAATTCATTGCATCCAACCCCGCCCAGACACCCAACAATACAAGGGAGGCCTCAAGTTCAAGTGTGATCCACACGTCCTCCATGAGGGTGCGCGTAAAACCGTTCCAGAACTCGACCAGCTTGGGGTACTCCCACAATGTATGTATAAAAGTGTTGTGCTGTCCAGAGCCCTCAGGCATAGATCATCTTGAGATCTACCAATTTTCTGGGGCAGCTCCTCCATGTGGGCGGAGGAGCGTCGCCCCACTGCTTTCTCGCAGTGCGAGAAGCAGAAACATAAAATGGTATGAATACCAATTTATGTTTCTGCTTCTCGCACTGCGAGAAAGCAGAAGAAGGGTTCGGTTGGGGGCGGACGGGTGTGCGGTCCTGCTCGAGGGCAGGGGAGGAGTGGCTAGCCCAATGTTGCGGGCCCAGACTGTTTGGTCGGCCCTCTGGGGCCGACCATACCAGTCATGCACACTCTCCCTTTTCTCCATGTAGGCTGCATGCAGCCTACTTGGAGAAAATGGCCTCCCCATAGACGCCTGTGTGGTCGGCGTCCCAGCCAATCACAACACTGCCATTGCAGCATTGTGATTGGCTATGGGGAGGGGAGGAAGGCTGCCTGCTTCCTGTTCCGCGGGACCCGGCCAGGAGCTCAGACGGCGTGGGACCCGGGAAGATACGTTTTAATTAACCCCCACCCTGCGCGCCCCCCGCGCCTCCCGCACGCCCCCACCGCAAGTCATGCTGGCCGCCACTGCCAATTTTATGTAATAGTGTACAGGTGTAATAAACACTTTGCAGGATTTTAAACTGAATGAGTCGGAAACTTGCTTTTACAGCCACCTTCCTGAGGAACTGTAGAGCGTCCCTCCAGTCTTCGTCAGTCAATCCCGCCACATTACCCTGGCAGCGGGCCCATAGTTGGGACAGTTCACCCAGCGTGTTACTCATCAGTGTCGTGTACATGAGAGAGATAGCTCTGGACGTCATATGGCCATCCAAGAGTCTGGAGTCTAATGAGGAAATCTCCATTGTTTCTTCCCCTTTTGGTATTCCTGCCTGTAATGCGGACCGTAGTTGCAAAACTTAAAATTATGTGCAGAGAGCATTGCATATTCACCCGCAAGTGTACGAATGGCACCATCCCATTTGCATCCCATATATCCTCTAACATGGAGTGGCCAATCATATCCCACCTACTGAAGCCCATTAGTTCCGTCACCGGACTTAGCCTCGTCCCTACCAATAGTGGGATTCAGGGAGTGAGCCTCTTTCCCCAGCCTACTTCTCTATTCAACGTAGGCCGGCGGTGCATCCACTGATAATTTTCCCCCATACAGGGCATGTAGATACCCCTTCGGCCCAAGTTTCTCTTGGTCTATTCTGAAGGCTGGGTCCCCCAATGAGGCATATGCCCATTCATTCACTACCTGAATCTGTGCCGCCTCTAATACTTATGGATTTCGGGTAGCGCTATCCCACTCTCATATACAGATCCCTGCAGAGTGAGAAGGGTTATTTGTGATGGACCATTGTTCCACAGTAGGGATCATAGCAGTCTATTCACCACCAGGAAGAAAGTATCCGGTATTGCATAAAGGATGTTTTGTAAGATGTAGGTAAATCTGGGAAGGGCAATCATTTTAAAGATTGCTGCTCTGCCGAGGAGGTATAACGGCAGACTCCTACAGTGTTGGATATCCTTTTCCAGTTTCCAAAGGAGCAGGGATAAGTTGCCCTCATAATGCGTTTGTTCATTTCTTGACACCCACAGACCTAAGTATTCAAAGTGGTGTGTAGCCAACTGCAGGGGCATCGGTAAAGATCCCTCCATTCTCCAGGACCCCACTGGGAAGATCAGTGATTTATCCCAACTGATCCCTAGGCCAGAGAAGTGTCCATAAATCCTAAAGATATCCCGGAGTCTCTCCAGCGAAAAATCTGGTTCTGTGATCTATATCAGAATATCATCGGCATACAATGATATCCGATCTTTCCAGGAGTCACCCCATCTCCAGCCCCATACCTAGGCATCCACCCAGATCCATTCTGCCAGGGCCTTTATCACCAAAGCGAAGAGCATCGGCAACAGTGGGCATCCCTGCCGTGTACCTGTCCGTATGGGGAACTACCTGGAGAGGGTCCCATTAAGCTGTAGCCTGGTCCTAGATTAGGTGAATAGGAGGCGGGTCCATTTCAGGAATTAGCATCCAAAACCCATTTTGGGCAGTATGGCAAAGAGGAAGGGCCATTCAACGGAGTCTAAGTCCTTGTTCGCATCAGGCGATGCAATGGCCAGGGGTATTCCCAAGGTGTCGGTCATAATGTTATTGTAGAGGCGGCGCAGATTCAACTTAGTAGATTGGTGGGGTATGAAGCCATTCTGGTCCGGATGCACCAGATTAGAGATTACATTTTGCAATCTGTTAGCTAGCACCTTCCCCAGCACTTTAGTGTCAGCATTAAGTAGGGAAATTGACCTGTAGAAATCCCATCTGTCTGGCGGTTTCCCCGGCTTAGGGATAAGTGTGATCCTCACTGTGCATAGATCTCTGGGGAGCTCACCCCTACGAAATGCCTCCATATACATGTCAAAAAGTGGGCTAACTACCTCATTTGCCATTCTCTTGAACAATTCTGCTAGTAGTCCGTTTGGGCCCTGTGTTTTCACTGACTGAAGCTGCATGAGCGCAAGGCTAATTTATTCTGTTGTCACGAGCCCCTCCAGCTCCAGGGCCTGAGCCCTGCCCAGGTTACTGCACGGGCAGTCCAGGATAAAGCCCAAGAGATCTGTCTCCGGCATATCCCTAAGGGGTGTGTAGAAGTCCCACCTATAGTCCACCATTTCTGTCGTTATCTCCTCACTATCTGTGATAATTGAGCCGTTTGGGCCTTCGATTCAATGATGTCTGTCCCTGCCTCTGCTGTGAAGCCAGGCCAGATGTATCCAGGCTTTGTTGCCCACCTTGTACAGCCGTTTCTGTTTGATCATGAGTGCTCATCGGATTTCATCAGTGGCTAGAAGCCTATATTCCTCAATCTTGAGGTGAGTGCGCTGCAGTGCAACGTCAGGGGCTGCCTGTATATAGTCCGCCTCAAGGGCAAGATTTCTTCTTCTAGCTCCCCACATCGGCAGGCCCTCTCTCTCCTTTCCCTAATTTCACTCGCTGTGGTGGCCATATAAGCCTCCCAATGAGTTATTGTGTCAGTAGCCACAGCTGAATTCTCTCTAAAGTATAAGGCCGTCGCTTTATCGAGACTCTCCAGCACTTTTGCATTCGTGAGTCGCCATGTGGCCATTCTCCAGTCTGCTCTCTCTCGAAAAGTCGGTGTGGTTACAGAAATGCACAGCGGCAAGTGATCAGAGATACCTCTCGCCTTGAAGTCGGCCTCAGTGAATCTGTGTAGTGTTACTAGTGGTGGAAGGAAGTAATCTATCCTGGAGTGAGAGTTGTGTGCCCCTGAGTAAAAGGAGTAGCTTTTATTTGTCCTATGCAGCGATCTCCATATGTCTCCCAAAGCCATGGCCGTCACAAATGTCTCTAATTTCCACAATCGGGGAGAACCCTGTTGGGGGGCATTCATTCTATCCATGTGGGGGTCCATTATCATGTTAAAGTCTCTTCCCACTAGTACCGTCCTAGGTGGGAGACCTAGTAGCAAGCCACTCAAATGTGCCAGCATCTCAGTCTGTAATCCTGGCGGAATATATACATTTACCAGAGCAACTGTCCCCCCCTCCCACCTGCCCAGAATCATAGTATAGTATCCCTATCATCAGAAGAGGCCTGGTGCACTTGAAATGTGACAGTCTTTTTTTTATCAGGATTGCGACTCCCTTGGATCCAGAGGTATACCCCGAGTGGCTGACCACAGCGTACCACCTCCTCCCCAGGAAGCCACAGCTAGGTCCTCTCAGCTGCGTTTTCTGCAGAAACACCACATCTGCAGCATATTGCGAGAGTGCCTTGTTCACCAGTTCCTGCTTAATTTCGCTACCCAGTCTATTAACGTTTCATGTTAGTATTCTGAGTGAGAGTACTTTACGGTTACTGAGTATTGTATTGTAATTGCATTTATATAGCGCTTACGACCCCTGACGAGGCGTCAAAGCACTTTTTAGGCGAGTAGCACGCTACTCGAGAGCCAGAAATGGATTAGTGGTAAATTCGTCTAGGGAAGTATGAAATTAATTTTAGCGGTGGGCATGGTAGTCTGTTATTAGGATTGAAAAGGATAGTGGAGGGATGGAAGAAGGAAGAGTTTGAGTATATCATCGCCCATCATAATGGTCCCTCTGTCCTGTACGACATAACCCCTCCTTATAATGTACGTGGTCAGATAACATTTTAAATAGAGAAACAGCCTCCCAACATCCCCCACCCTCCCTTTCCATGCCACAGTCTTCAAACTGCCCGCTACGCCAAAGCATGGTATGTCCGTCGCCCCAGAAAAAGAAAATATTGAAATACCATTGCCGCGGCACGGCCCATGAGCAGGAGTACAGTCTCAGTTGGTCAGGATTGAACAAGCCAGTTGGAGCACACCCACACCTTTCTGAGAAGGTAGTCCAGAACCCTCCGCCTTTCAGACATTCGCTTCAGAAGTCGTCGGGGTAACCTTTGGTGGGTTTGGAATCACCTTTCTTCTATCAACATTAGAACCTTCCTCATGCAAGCTCTCTGTTTCTTTCACCAGCATTTCCCATTTGTTGGGAGAGACCCATGTGCAGGACTTCTGAATGTCCACCACAAGTTGAACTCTTTCAGATTTTGTCTGGTCCTTTTTTGGCGCTGTATGTGGGTGTTGTTGCGGCTTGTGGCAGTTCCTGCCTTCTCGGGCCTGCAATGCCTGTTCAGTTTGTGGCCTGGGGTGTCCGCGCCTTTCCAGCCAGCCCCACACCTCCTCCGCATCCGTAAAGAAATGCGCTTCTTCCCCATCCATTATGCGGATCTTCACCGGAAAGAAGTGGGCATAGTGGATGTCCAGAGTCCTTGGGTGCTGCTTAATGCCTCGAAAGGCTTCCCATTATTAAACCTTTTTTTAATTGTCATTTTGAACCCAATACAGACATACAGTATGATTAGCACATCATCGATATTACAGCATTTTTGAAAACAACACTTGGATTACAGCAGCTTGGAACAAGTACATTACAGTATCTAGCACTATGACTCAGATGATCAAGTAACGGATTGTGTTTCGCTCCTTTCCCCCTTTATGTTGCGTCTGACGGTCCCAGTCTCATATTCGCTTCAGACTATGTGCCTGGATCTCAAGCAAAGTTCTACTCTTGGTCTGGGTGTTCCGCTGTGTTCCTATCCCTTGGGGACTCTTGCTGCGGCGACTCATTCCTGTCCATGTGTGCGGGGGTGGGGGTAGGGGGTAATAGGGGGAGAGGGGGTCGTCTTGTCCGCCCAACACGTCTGCATGATTTAACAAATATCCCTTCAGTGGGTCCCAAATGTCTTTTGGCCTACTGGACACTGGGAGTAGTTCAGCGTATGTTAATGTCTGTTCTTGCCAGAAAACAAGATCACAAACCCACTCCTTAAATTTAGGTGCTCTCCCTCTGCCCCATCTGCACGCCACTCTGTGCTTGGCCAGTAATAGCCCTAATGCCACGTATCGTTTGTATGCTGAGGGTATATCTGCGGTGTACCCTAATAAGGCCACTACAGGCGATTCGGTCAGTGTTAGCATAGTCATTTCTGTTAGGGCCACGAAGATCTGGCTCCAGCAAGATCGTACAGCCGCGCAGTCCCATGCAATGTGCAGCAACCCCGCTGCCTCCTGCCCCCACCGGTCGCAAGCATCATTATCTCGTAGTTTAAATTTGAACATTTTGGCTGGGGTATAGTAGATTCTGTGGAGATATTTAAAGTGTATGATGCGTAGTCGGCTACTTGCTGATATGTTTCCAATCTGTTGACCGCAATAGCTCCATTTGTCTTCATCAAGGTCCTCGCCCAGTTCCTCCCCCCATTGCAATCTAGTTGACCTCCCCGCCGCTTGAGTAGCTGTCTGTGTGCTGTGGTAAATGATGGATACAACCCTTTTGTGGTCCGTGCTTTGCAGTAGGCGGTGTAGCGGGATTAGTGTGGGTGGTTCGTTGGGGAAGTCTGGTGTGGCCGCCCTCGCACTCTGCCGTAGTCTTTCATACATAAATAGATCCATTGCCGTAGGGTCTCTGTTTAAAAAAGAACTGGTCCTTAGTGCAGAACACCCCATTTATGTAGAGATCTCCCCATTGTCCAATACCATTTTTTTCCAATAGTTTGTGGCACTGAACTTCTTGGGTAACCTCTAGATCGGGATGGCCAGTCACTTGTAAAAGGGGTGAGTATATCTGTGAATTAACTAGTCTTTTTGCGATTTTTTTGCCAAGCCGCAACAGTGCATGCCACCGTAGTGGATCCAGTATCCCTCCCCTTTATCTGTATGGCTATGAAACCCGGCAGAGGCGTGGGTTGCATGTAGCATGTTCAACTGCCAAATGTGGCATGTATGGGGGGGGGGGTTAAACCAATATGTAGCGTAATGCGCCTGTGCGCTGAGTTAATAAAGCTCAAAATCGGGAGCTTCGAATCCGCGTTGCACAAAGGGCAAGGTTAGGGTTTCCCATTTCAGTCTAGATTGTTTCCCACCCCAGGCAAGTCGTATCATTTGGGATTTTAAGGTTTTTTTAAAATTGCGCCCCGGGGCAAGGGGATTATTATTAAATGGGTATAGCAGCTTACGTAAAATGACCATTTTCATCAAAGATATTCTGCCCGCGAGGGATAGGGGCATGGCAATCCATTTGGGGACTAATTCTGTCACTCTCGCTATTGCTTTTCCATAGTTTGCCCGGAGCAATTCCGTTCTATCGCTGGAGATAATAATCCCCAAATACTTGACTTCCTCCAATCACCATTCAATGGGGTAATCCATAGGGTAAGGCTGGACGACTTCGGTTTGGGGGAACAGCTGGGATTTCCCCCAGTTAATTTTGACCCCTGATAGCTCTCCAAAAACGAGAAGCTCTCTTAATATCGGATTAAGACTAGTCTGGGGCTCCCTTAAGTATAATGTGATGTCATCAGCATATAACGAGATCAGCACATGTCTGGTGGGATACTCAAGGGCCCACTCCCGATGATGCTGCCTGAGTTTGGCTGCTAGTGGCTTGACAGCTAAAGCAAATAGGAGTGGTGAGAGCGGGCACCCCTGCTGCGTGCCCCTTGTGATGTTGAAGGGAGGGGAGCAAGCACCGTTCACCACCACTCTAGCTTGAGGTTTGTGGTACAACAGTTGTGTCCAAGCCAGGAAACCATAGGGCAGGCCCATTCTCTGTAGTATTCCAAACAGATAGTCCCACTCTATTGAATCAAATGCCCTGGTGGCGTCTAGAAAGACTGCCACCGCAGCGAGGTCCGGGTCCACATCTTGCATTACCGCGAAGAGTGTTCTAAGATTGTGGGAGGTGTCTTCCTGGCACTAAACCCGCCTGGTCAGGCAATACTAATGCACTCATGAGAAGGCTCAAGCGATTGGATAGTACTTTGGCCAAGATTTTTGCATCGCAGTTAATCATAGAGAGCGGTCTGTACGACTCACATCTATCAGCTGGTTTCCCAGGCTTAGGTATAGATATAATGGATGCCTCCCTCATTGTGGGTGGCAGAATTCCCTCTTCTAATGCTTCTTCATATACCTGTTTAAGGATAGGGGCTAGGTGTTCTATGTACCCTTTATAAAAATCGGCAGGTATGCCATCCGGCCCGGGAGCTTTACCCGAGCGAAGTTGCATAATCGCTGCTCGGATTTCATCTAACTCTAGCTCAGCGGAGAGGAAGTCTCTATGGGCATCGCTCAGCCATCCAAGCGCAATGGGTTCCAAATACTGTTGTAACGTGAGTGGCTGCAGTCGTGTTGTGGTGTAGAGCGAGGTGTAGAAGGTCTGGAATGTATGAAGAATGTCCGGCGTGTCTCTAACAACCTTCCCTTCTGAGATGTGGAGTTCCAATACCTGATTCGAGAAGCGGGGATTGCGGATCTGCTCAGCTAGCGCTTTACCCGGTCTCTTCCCCCTCCCCGTATTTGCGGGCTTTGAAATATTTTCCCCAGTACAGGCACTCTCTGTCTGCTGTGTCTCTATATTCAGTTATTTTGTCTCTAAGTGCTGTTTGTTCATGTACTGATGATGAGTGGCTGATGTCCTGCTCTATTTGTTTTATTTTGGTCTCTAGTCTGGTAAGTGTGAAGCGCAGGTCTCTTAGCACACCTCCCCCCTTAGCAAATCCCCCTGATGGTAACCTTAAAGGCCTCCCACGCCGTCGTAATGCAATCAACTGAACCCACGTTGCTTTTAAAAAATTCTTGAATTTCCTCGTCAGTTTCCATACGGAACACTGAATCTAACAGCATGGTGCGGTTTAGGCGCCAGGCAGTATGTGGAGCGCACCCAATCGGCATGGCGAGACCCAAGACCATGGGAGCATGATTCGAGTAGGTTTGTGCAAGGTGATTCACCCGCATCAGCCAGGGACTTAGACCTCTCGAGACCACCCAAAAATCTATCTATCGTTGACCATGTCGCGTGTGCAGCAGTGTAGTGTGTACCCTCTCACCGCCCAGGGTGTAAGTAGCGCCAGGTATCCACCAGGCAATTCTCTGCTATAATATCCTGCACCTGTCGCTGAGCACGGTTGTAATGGTGGGGTTGTGGATGTGACATATCTATCTTCGGGTCGATCGTCGTATTGAAATCCCCTCCCAAAATAATATTGGTAGACCAGTCCTTAATTTGAGCCGGTGCTTTCCGGTGCTGAGCACCGGCACTTAATTGGTTTCCGGTGCTCGGCACCAGCACCTAATTGTCAACACCACACTTAGGGCAGTCTGCCACAAGGTGGCGCTGCTCATGTAATTTAGAGATGAGCAGTATAACACTTGTTTAGGTAAACAATATACATAAAAAAATTGCTTACACCTGCCTCCCCAGCCATTCCTTTAGCTTTGGGGACCTGGAATAATCTGAATTGTCGCATTTACATGCGAGAGAGATGGTTAGTAGTTGTTTTGGCAGCAATGACAAGGGCGATGGGTGGTGCAAGCTGCAGTGGCCTCCTGGTCAGAGCCCTGGCACTTAATATTTTACAAATTAAGCACTGGGGTAGACCCTATATCGGTTATTTTCCCCCACAGATTGGCAAAGAACACTGGGTCATCCAGATTAGGTCCATAACAGCGGACCATCGTGATAGAGTGCGAAGCTAGTTTACCCCATAGTATACTGTAGCGTCCTTGAGGATCAGACATGGAGCCCATAGGTATATACGGAGTGTTCGTTTCAACTAATATTACGGTGCCCCGTGAATAGGTAGAATAGGATGCGAAACAGCTCTACCCCGCCCATCGGGCAGCGAAGCGTTGGGGCCGTTTAAGGTCCAGGTGAGTTTCTTGTAACATCGCGACTTGGATTCCATTTCTATCTAGGTAAGGTAGTATTTGCCTGCGCTTGCGGGGGTTGCCTAGTCCTCTAACGTTCCAGGTCATGAAATGGATCTCAGAGTAGTTTCGAAGCTCTGTCATCTGAGCGGTTTTCCATGCAATCTGTTCCTAGCGTATAACCTATTAATCTTTGTGTTTTGTGCGCTTCAATAGAAATACATCATGCTGTTTCCTGTCAGTGTACTCTTAAACAAACAGTACCCACTACCCTCCTCCACCCACATCGACAGCCCCATCTTGTCGTGATCTCTATGCCCTCCCATACAGCCCAGTACCCAAACAACAGCTGCTTCCGCAGCAAGGCGAGTCTCTGATAAATCCCAGGTCAAGTTGTGCAATTGCTCCTAGCAGACCCACAGCTGCTGACAAGACAGCCAATGAGCAACGTCCCTCCCCAAGTGTGAAACAGGAAGGGGGGAGAGAAGAAAGGGGTCAACTACTGACTCTAACAGACTAATAGCGCACCCAGGTAAGTCACTTAGTACGTTATGGTGCAAAAACTAAGGTAACAAGGGAAGAGAAATAATAGCATGGGGATCACCCTGTGGGGTTACATCAGAGGGCGCGCCAACCCACTCTCGCCGTTCCCCCCAGTAGTGGGAGGAGTGGGAGAGGGGCGCCCAGGAGTGCGAGTGTCCGCGCTCGCTAAATTGCATGAATCCGTGTGAATAGCTAATAGTTAGCATGGCTATTGACAGAGCCTGTATCCAGCTTCGTAGCTATTCAGGCCATAGTCTAACCTATGTATATTAGAGGGTCTTTTTCCAATTATGCAGTTCACAGTTTTTTTTTATACTCCCGACCAGACCAATAATGTCCCATTCAGTCATTGTCCGACAGCTGTGAAGTTGGTTGATCATCTGCGTTCTCTCTTTCTCGATTTGCCCGTTGTTTCTTCAATTTCTTGAGGAAGTCTTCTGCTTGTTGCGGGTTGAGGAAGAACTGCTGCTTCCCCTGATGTGTAACTCGAAGCCGGGCCGGATACATCATTGCGTAATCTACTTGCGCCTGGAGCAGTTTCTTCTTGACCGGAACAAATTTCTTTCTAGCTTCCTGTACAGCAAGCGTAAAATCCGGGTAGAGGGCAATATTGTATCCTTCGAATGTCAGTTGTTTCGTTCTTGTCATCCTCAATGCTGTGTCACGGTCTCTGTAATTTAGTAATTTGGCTATCATGGGCCTGGCAGGTGTTCCGGGCAGCGGCCTGGGCCCCAGGGACCGATGCGCTCTCTCCACAACAAGCTGGGTGGAGAACACATCAGCGCCAAAGACCCCGCAGAGCAGTCGCTTGACATAGTCCTCCATTTTGCCAGTGTTAGCGTTTTCTGGAACTCCCAAAATGCGTATACTTTTACGCCTTGAGCGCGCCTCGAGGTCTTCATTTTTGGCAGCGATGACCTTCAGCAGCCGATCCATTTGCGACAACTGCGAGCTTCTGGCCGCCGAATGGTCCTCCAAGGTCGAGATGCGTTGTTCAGTTTCCCCGAGGCGCGCATCATGCTTCTCCAGTTTTTGGGCCATGTAGTCCAGTCTGTTACACATTGTGTCCATTTTGGTTTCTATTGAGGTGAGACTGTGTTTCATAGTAATGAGGAGCGTTTTAAGGTCCTCATCTGCAGGCGGTAGTGTTTCATTCAGTGGGTCGGCGGGCTGTTGTTCGTTTTCGTTCTGACTTCGGGGCATCTTCCGGGGTTCACAGGGCAGTTTAGCTTGTTTCTGTTCTGTCCTACCCATCCTGTCTGGTAATAGTATTCAGCTCTTGAGAGGTGGTGGCCCGCTATGATTGCAGGTCACACGCGGGTTGCACAGGGTATGCACATTGGTATTATCAAATTAATACTCATCCACCATGGTAGTCCAATTTTTATCATATTTATTTCTGTACTTTTTAACATATTTCATCCATTTTGTTGAAACATCACGTCAAAAGATATGAAATTCGTAGCATTTTTGGTTATTAATTCAATGTATTGCCCATCCAGGCCTATCCATGAATATGTGTCGAATTTCCAAACATCCACCAGATTCGGTACATTTCCTTTACTCAATACATTTCGGTTTAAAAAAACCTTCCTCAGGAGTATCTATAAATTGTAAAGATGTATATATTACAATCGCGTGACATGTAAACCCCACAAAAACTTAAAGTCATGTTTGTTTAAATTATCTGTCTCCATAACAAACCAATTATTAAACGTGCCAATTAATCACAAATCCATCACCCCCCAACGTGACTCCCAATTTCAACTCAAAAAGTGCAGTGCATTACGTATAACCTCCTGTCTTACTCCCCAAATTCTCCCCTTCGTCATAATCTTAAAAACCATGTGCTTTTAACCCACTCCCTTGATCAACCACCCCTCAAAAACACCTCAAAAACAATCCCTCTTAAACTTAAAACCTTCTGTACCCAACTCAGCCACCCTCCCGTTCCGCTCCATACCTTCCCTTTATCTGGTTTAAACACCTTTACCATCCCCCCTTAGCATACCTGATGTAAAGATTCACAGCGCATAAACCTCCTCCTATGTGCTCGTAGTTTGTTAAGCGCCACCATGCTGTTCCTCCCAAATTTAAACTGGTGTTACCCGCCCCTCCTCTAAGGTCACAGGTGTAAACCACCACGTGTTCTCCCACAGCCCACCAATCACACTTCCTCAAATACCTATCAATGCTGACAGTGCTCGCAATGTGTTTCAAAACCCACTAACAACCCCCGTATATCACGTGTAATTATAAAAGTCACATATGCTGTATCCAACTGTAAACAATATGTGCGATCAAGAGTCCGTGTCAGTGACTTCTCAATGATCCGAACGTGGTGCACCTCTTTTGGCGTGAAGCGTGATGTTCTCTTTTATTCACAGTTTATAACTTCCTCTTGGCAGGGTGCTAACAGGTGGTGAAACGGATAGTATTACGACATGAATGAAAATGTCCTGAAGCACACCTTGTGTATTTAACCTTACTCTCAGAATGTCCTCTTTTTTTCAAATTTTGCGTGCAGCACCCGTGAACGGTGTGCCGTTCCTTTCCCACCGGGGCATAATTTCTTGAGAGGTGGTGACCCGCTATGATTGCAGGTCACACGCGGGTTGCACAGCGTATGCACATTGGTATTATCAAATTAATACTCATCCACCATGGTAGTCCAATTTTTATCATATTTATTTCCGTACTTTTTAACATATTTCATCCATTTTGTTGAAACATCACGTCAAAAGATATGAAATTCGTAGCATTTTTGGTTATTAATTCAATGTATTGCCCATCCAGGCCTATCCATGAATATGTGTCGAATTTCTAAACATCCACCAGATTCGGTACATTTCCTTTACTCAATACATTTCGGTTTAAAAAAACCTTCCTCAGGAGTATCTATAAATTGTAAAGATGTATATATTACAATCACGTGACATGTAAACCCCACAAAAACTTAAAGTCATGTTTGTTTAAATTATCTGTCTCCATAACAAACCAATTATTAAACGTGCCAATTAATCACAAATCCATCACCCCCAACGTGACTCCCAATTTCAACTCAAAAAGTGCAGTGCATTACGTATAACCTCCTGTCTTACTCCCCAAATTCTCCCCTTCGTCATAATCTTAAAAACCATGTGCTTTTAACCCACTCCCTTGATCAACCACCCCTCAAAAACACCTCAAAAACAATCCCTCTTAAACTTAAAACCTTCTGTACCCAACTCAGCCACCCTCCCGTTCCGCTCCATACCTTCCCTTTATCTGGTTTAAACACCTTTACCATCCCCCTTAGCATACCTGATGTAAAGATTCACAGCGCATAAACCTCCTCCTATGTGCTCGTAGTTTGTTAAGCGCCACCATGCTGTTCCTCCCAAATTTAAACTGGTGTTACCCGCCCCTCCTCTAAGGTCACAGGTGTAAACCACCACGTGTACTCCCACAGCCCACCAATCACACTTCCTCAAATACCTATCAATGCTGACAGTGCTCGCAATGTGTTTCAAAACCCACTAACAACCCCCGTATATCACGTGTAATTATAAAAGTCACATATGCTGTATCCAACTGTAAACAATATGTGCGATCAAGTGTCCGTGTCAGTGACTTCTCAATGATCCGAACGTGGTGCACCTCTTTTGGCGTGAAGCGTGATGTTCTCTTTTATTCACAGTTTATAACTTCCTCTTGGCAGGGTGCTAACAGGTGGTGAAACGGATAGTATTACGACATGAATGAAAATGTCCTGAAGCACACTTTGTGTATTTAACCTTACTCTCAGAATGTCCTCTTTTTTTCAAATTGTGCGTGCAGCACCCGTGAACGGTGTGCCGTTCCTTTCGCACCGGGGCATAATTTCTTGAGAGGTGGTGGCCCGCTATGATTGCAGGTCACACGCGGGTTGCACAGCGTATGCACATTGGTATTATCAAATTAATACTCATCCACCATGGTAGTCCAATTTTTATCATATTTATTTCCGTACTTTTTAACATATTTCATCCATTTTGTTGAAACATCACGTCAAAAGATATGAAATTCGTAGCATTTTTGGTTATTAATTCAATGTATTGCCCATCCAGGCCTATCCATGAATATGTGTCGAATTTCCAAACATCCACCAGATTCGGTACATTTCCTTTACTCAATACATTTCGGTTTAAAAAACCTTCCTCAGGAGTATCTATAAATTGTAAAGATGTATATATTACAATCACGTGACATGTAAACCCCACAAAAACTTAAAGTCATGTTTGTTTAAATTATCTGTCTCCATAACAAACCAATTATTAAACGTGCCAATTAATCACAAATCCATCACCCCCCAACGTGACTCCCAATTTCAACTCAAAAAGTGCAGTGCATTACGTATAACCTCCTGTCTTAC
Source organism: Calotriton arnoldi (assembly GCA_963921515.1). Classification (NCBI taxonomy): domain Eukaryota; kingdom Metazoa; phylum Chordata; class Amphibia; order Caudata; family Salamandridae; genus Calotriton; species Calotriton arnoldi. The sequence goes on from CAWUFW010001232.1 coordinate 2,217,640, forward strand.
TCCCCAAATTCTCCCCTTCGTCATAATCTTAAAAACCATGTGCTTTTAACCCACTCCCTTGATCAACCCGCGTGTGACCTGCATTCATAGCGGGCCACCACCTCTCAAGAAATTATGCCCCGGTGCGAAAGGAACGGCACACTGTTCACGGGTGCTGCACGCAAAATTTGAAAAAAAGAGGACATTCTGAGAGTAAGGTTAAATACACAAGGTGTGCTTCAGGACATTTTCATTCAATAGTATTCAGCTGTCACTTTCTCCAGACAAGTGTTGCGGCGTATGCAGCGCTTATCTTTTGAGGCGGGAGCCAATTTGATCTCAGTGGCCGGCTCTCCCAATACCCAGGGCCCTCTAGCTCCTCATCTCAGGGATTCACAGCTGTCAGCAGTTCTTACAAGGTATATAGTTGAAAGTCCCTAAATGCCTCTGTGTCGCGTGTCTTGGCTGCTATCTTCTTTTCCCCATGAGGAGCCGGGCTGGCTGGTGTAGCCAATGGGGGGGGGGGAGGGAGTGCAGGCCCCCCCCCCGCCCAGCAGACGACACTCCGCGCGCGGGGGGGGGTTCTTGCCTGTTGGCCCATGGGGCAGTTCCCGTACTCCGCTGCTGTTATTAAGGGGGAATGGGATCCCCTTCCCCCGCCTTCCTTCGGCGCCTACCGTGTAAAGCGCCGCGTGCAGCTCCTCGCCGGCTCTCCCCCCAGGCGCATTCGTTTTTTGCCTTTTTATTTTCACCCCCGTGGGCATGGAGTGTTCCCTCTCACCGCAGGGGCAGGCCCGCGCGTCCAGCCCGGGCTGCACCGGTCCCCCACCTCGGCCCGATGTCCTCGGCGCTGTGCGCTCAGTCTCTGGTGATGTTGAGGGGGCCCGGTTCGCGCGGTATCTAGGCTCTCACTGCGGCAGCAAGTGAGCCGCTCAGCAGGTCTGGACAGGCCTTCTCTTCAGCGCTCGCCCTCCTCAGTAGGCCCACGCATTCCCCCGCCGCGCCTGCAGCATCGGAGGTCCGCCAGGGCAGATCGCGCCCGCACCCACCTCGTGTCGCTCAGGGGCAGACTCCTCCGCAGTCTTGAAGGTCGGCTGCCTATGTTAACAGGTACGGCTCGCCGATCCGGTCTTGTGCTAAATCGGAGCGGGCGCCCCGCCAAGCCCGCAAGGCCTCAGCTTCGCCTCCAGGTCTCAGCCCGCAGTCTCCGCGCAGCCGTTAGGCCAGTTGGAGGCCTATTCCATTACCGCTATGAAATGAAATGAATGATTTAAGTAGCCCGCCTCATTCTTCTCCAGGCACCTTCTGACGTAGTTGTGGCTCCTTTTCTGCACCGGAATTCATGCAGGAGCAGGATAATGCCGGATTTACTTTCCTGGGCTGCCGGAGCCTCACAGCAGTGCGGCCATTTTGCGTGTGCGCCCTCTAGCGCCCCTCAAGGCTTCCCATTGACGTTATACAAGTGTGGTGTAATCCAGACAGATATGGATGGTCGCATCCTCTAATGTCCATGGTCCACGTGAATGTGCTGCCTGCACAATTGCATCGCAGTCTTGAAAATGTAGCAGCCTTGCCACCATGGCCTGCGGCGGCACACCCAGGATGGGCAGCCTCCCCGGCATCCTGTGGGCATGCTCCACTGTAAACCATTTCAAGATTTTGCCTTTTCAGGACCACCGATGAAAGCCAGTCCCCCAGAAAGAGCTCCGCACTGGGGCCTTCTACTTCTACCCTCTCTGGCAGTCCCATAATCCCAACGTTATTACGGCGGGACCAGCCCTCCACATCTTCTGCCAAATTAGCAATTTCCTTCTCCAGAGCTCTAATGCTGGTGGTGGTCTCCATTACAGCAGGCTGTATCTGCGCCAGCGTAGAATCTGCATTTGACACTCTATCCGCTAGTTTTGCGTGGTCTGACCTAAGGAGGTTTACTTCCTGCACCACTGTAGCGATTTTAAATTCCAGGGCCGTTTTGGTGTCCTTTATTGCTGCCAGGATAGTGACCGGGGGGACCTCCCCCCAACTCCCCCCTTTCCGATCCGGTTGATGACAGTCATTGTCGAGGGGGAGTCTGACAGGTTTCGGCTGAACCATGGTGACGTCTCCACTGTCTACCTCTACACGTTCCCCGTATGTGCTGGCTCAGGAAGGACTCAGTATCAGTTTGATTCCTTTGGCAGGTCCACAATTCTATATGTCTCCCCGGGAAGGGGTGGGAACAAGGGTCCCCGCCAATGGCCCTCCACTGATGGGTAACACCAGCCGTTGCACTGGGAGACCACTATACCTGGCTGTCCAGGCGTCTCCCAGCACTGAACCCTGGGTATGAACACACTCCCTCCACGACCCCCTCCGGTGTTCCCAGTGATTTCTTCAGGGAGTTCCCACTTTCTCCTTGGTGTGTGTGTGCACTTTGGCATCTCTCCACAGCTTCCAATTGTTACCAGGGCTTCCCCATCAATGGCATATAGCCACTGGGTTCTGTAATCACTGCCCCCAGTGAGTGCTGCTGTCATGATGCCGGCACTCACGTCCTGTTACCGTGGCTCCAGGCTCCCTCATCCATTCTACTCACTCCCCTGACTCCTGCCCGACATCAGGAAAGGGCCTCACAGTGCCTCACTCCCCACTGGGGGAAAGCCTCCCTGGTACTCCGGCACAAAAGCTGCACTTTCCCTTTTGGGCGGCTGCTTGTCGCTATCCGCAAAAGGTAGTGAGGGGGGGGAGGAAAAACAAGGGGGAGAAAGGCGTGCTCTAGAGCCCTCTTCCGCGAGGCTCCCGATGCACTCGTAGGGCCTCGTCATGGCAGTCTGCGCAGTCTTCCTGGGCTCAGCATGGTCCTCCAAGATGGAGGGCACCCCTCACTCAGTGCCTGCCTGCTCTCCGTAGGTCTTGCGGCTGGCCCTTTCGGCCATCGCCCCAGCCATGCAATGGGCCCCTGGTCCTAGACCCACTGTTCGGTGGGGACCAAGGATGGGTGGGGAAGCTGGATGATCCGCTCACGGACTGCTGCATTGGGGCTCGGCACTTAGGCAGCCGGCTCCAAACCACGCCCCCAATTTGCTTGATTCTTATTCAATAGCTTTCCTTCCACTTGGGTTTGTCCCTCTCCTTGAGCATAGCTTCTTTATCATCCTCTGGTTGGATGACTTGTAATATTCTACTGCTCACATTCAGGGAACAATTTTTTTCTTTTGCTTCTAGCTGCCCCTTGGAGTGCATATGTTTTCTTGCTGTCTTTCTCCGTCTCTCTCTATGCTTCTTCCCCATTTACACCACTACCAATACCCCCCATGCTCTCTGTGTTGCTATTCCACCCTAGCTCCTCTGTTGCGTCTCTGCCCCTGCCAGTCCCATTAAAAACATTTTTTTTTACTTTGTCTGATGATCCGACAACTGTGATTTGCTACCAGGGTGCTCCTTTTGCAAATCTCTTATATTTTTTAATTTTCTGCTCCAAGGGTGACCATTATATTTGAATTGTAAAATAAAAGAAACAATATGGCCGCTGTGCCATGACGTATGTGCTTGGATGTGGGGCGATGCAGGTGCACATATGTCATCATGCTGGGGCTGCTATAGCATCATTACGAATACAAGCACATGCCTGATGATGCATGCATGCATGCTGTTAAATCATTGTGGTTGACTTTTTTTTTATGAACAGCATCGGCAAAAAGATGGGCAAAGATTGGCTCTGTTGGTGATTGTTGATCTTCAGTGCAACACAAGTTGAGGTGAGGATGGTCAGGGCAGGGTATCAAAATTCTATAAATTCACAGGAAACTGTACTGTCTTTTCTACAGTATGTTAAATCCTTGAAAAGCAAAGTAGAAACCCATTTATAAGATCCAAATAATCTGAAACCAATTTAACCGAAAAAATAATAGCAATACAGTTACTAATGTACTAAAAGTAATCTAAAAAGACTTGCTTAAAGACAAAATATTTGTAAACCCTACATTGAATCCCAGTTAGGTAAGATAGGCCCATATGTATGAACGTTTTAGTGGTCACAAACACTGATTCACAAAATTAGAGTGTTTACGACTGTTAAAAAGTTATTTTCAATGTATAAACTTATTTTAGAAGTGAATAAAGTTTTAGCAGATCCTAAAATGGGTTTTTGAATGGATATTGAATCAGAGTTTGGAAAGAACGTGTTGTAGGCATCCTTTCCAAAGTGTGATTTTGATTCCTATGTATCAATTGTTCGCAACCAGAATTCCACTCGCAAACCATTGAAAAGTTACTGACTCCCAAGGTGGGTTGGCAACTTATTCGTAAAAGGAAGAGGTCCACTTTGGACACCTTCCGGTTTATGAATTGGGGTGGCTGCTTCAGGGGAGTAGGCAGTGATCCAGGAGACCACTGCCAATTCTCACTGAAACTTTTCAAAAATGAAAAGTTTTTTTTAAAATCAGCCCCATTACCTTCAAGGAAATCGGCTGCTAAAAACACAAGACAAAACAAACTTCTTTTTCATTTTTTGAAAAGCTATCACAGGGATGATGATCTGCTGGCCCTTGCAGAAGCCATCCCTCTAATTGTAGTGAATAGAAGTGAGTTGCAAATTGTGACCTGCTCAATTAACATTCATTAAGCAGGTCGGTTTGCTATTCACTATGATTCAGTATTTTGATAAGGGATATTTTAGTACATAGTGTGATTCACAAAAAATGTTTGTGGTTGTAATAAGAGTCTGAATCTAAGACCATTTTTGAGATGAGCATCTTAGTACATCTGGCCCAAAAGCTTACTATTATTCTTTAAAAAAATAATTGAAAGTTTGGCCTGAATTTTTAAAGGTAGGTTAGAAAAACAAAATATAAAAAAGTGTTTATGACTGGGATATACCTTGTTCTATTTCCAAGAGTGAAAAACACAAGATAAGGAGAAAACAGTAGACAATTGAATAGTGCAGGAAGGGTTAAGAGGAATGAGGATATGGTAGTGGACCCCATAAATGTTAAAAAAAGGGATGAGTGAAAAAATGAACTCATTTCGAAAAAGGGCAAAGTCAGAGGCTTGGGGTTGGCATCTGAAGCAGCAATTAAAATGTCTCATGTGGCACCTCTCACAACCCTCTAAAATTCAGTATAATTTCTTATTTTCCCTCCTCATTCTTATACTCTTCTCACTCTATTGTAATGTTAAGTTATTCTACTGCACATTATTTTTTCTGCTTTCAACATATGTCCCATAAAACACTCACATCCTCACCTGGCTGATAAATGACCCAGTTACTTACCAGTAATCTTCATTACCCAGGTCATCCTGGTCACAGTCCTTACACCATGATTTAACTTCCAACCTCTAAGACATTGTTTACTTAGCCCAGTGTAAAATACACTCCCAAAATAGGAACTCATCATGGCCACTTCCTGAAATAACCAAGCAAGTGTAAATAATGACAAGAATCAAAAAAATCAATTCTAATGAAAGGGAAGCCCAAGAGTGAGGGGTTTCAGGACTGCGATGTGGAAGACCTGGACTGGGTGTTATGAAAATTACCAGTAAATAATCGTATCCTTACCCCCTCGCCCATCTTCCTCATACAGTCCTTACTCCTTGAGGAAATACCCAAGCAGAAAGTAATTAATTCCCAATGAATGAGGTACAATACATTGATAGGATGCAGCACCTGTGGCTTTATTGTTCATAAAGAAAATGTTTTATATGCCTAATACTAAGGACAAAACTTGAAGGTCAAAATTTACAAGGAAATCACCACTTAACTGCAGATAATAATGAACCATAAAAGTTTGCAGAGCAGACCATATAGCAGCACAAGAGGTGTCTATTTAGAGAAGCCCCTTTAAAGGTTGCCCGGTAGGTAGCCATTCCTCTCATAGATCTCCTCTGGATTGGAGAAGGGAGATCCTGCCCTGACAACTCATGGACTTTGGATATATCCATCTTAATCTATTTGGAGAGGATGGAAGAAAAAGGACAAAGACCTTGTACCGAAAGATAGAAAGTGATAAAGAGAGAATTGACCTTTCAGAAAGAGGATGAACAACTGAGGCTGAACATCCAGAGTGTGGAGAGTGGACTCTTCATCTGGGGCTGGATTCAGAAAGAATACAGGAAGAATTATATCTTCTGAGCAAAAAACTTGAATTAAGTTTTCAGAAGAAATAAAGGATTTCATCTAAGTACCACTTTTCCTGGAGAAAAATCTCAATAGCGGTGGAGAAGTAAGGCACCAATATCTCCTTTCCCTGAACACATGGTTACTAAAACAATTACTTTTGCAGAAAGATAATTTAGATCTACAGAGATAAGGAGTTCAAAGGGATCTTCCTTTAATGTGTGAAGGGCCATGGAAAGATCCCAAGCTGGAAATGGGAATAAATTACTGGCCTCCATAGAAAATTATTTCTTAACAGACAGGAAACTAAAGGAGAAACAGCCAAGGTGTCAGCTCCTTAAAAAGTCTGGAAAGCAGCTCACTAGGCTCTGATCTCTGTTGCAGCCAGGCATAAAAGGAAATTCGCTCTTAAAAAAATCAAAATTTCTGTTTGGGTCACAAGTAAATGGAGATAAACCTTTGTTCCCACACCAGACTTCAAAATTATGTCAAAACCTACTATGGGATTTCAAGGTGAACAGTCTCTTAGACTGCCAAATGCTTTCAGCTTCTTTCTGAGAACATCCCTGGCAATAAGCTCCATCCTCTCAAAAACCATACCCCCAGATTGGGACACTGAATGGAGGCTGGAGAGGACAGACAGTCTCACAGGAGAAGGAGGGATCATAAACTGCCAATGAATAACCACTGACATCTGCAGAAGGACTTCAAACGATGGCCTCCTGGACAGTTCTTGAACAACCCAAAGAACGTCTCTATGATCCTCGTGGATCTCTTCCACGACCCTGGGAATCAGCTGGAAGAGAAGAAAACAGTACAGGACTCTCGGAGGCCAAGCGATTGCTAGGGGAGCTATTGCCCAAGTCTTGTGGGATTCAATTCGGCTGCAAAAGTGGAGAAAAGGGGTGTTCTCTGCTGGAACGAAATCCAGCCATGGGAGACTGAAACTCTCAGTGATTCTCTGAAAAAGGAGTAATATAGACAGAGACACTGAGGATGGAAATCTCTGCTGAGAAGGTCTGCAGGCTTATTCTCCTTTCCCGAAACATACACGGCTGAGAGAGATAGGAGATTCTCCTCCACCCAAAGGCTTATCTTCCAGGAATGGAAAGAAGGAAGCTCCCATTCCCCCTGTCAGTTGATCTAGGATTTGACCACCCAGTTGTTGGTCTGGACACAAATTGGTTGATACTGAATCAGAGGAGAAAAGTGAAGGTAGGCCCCCTAAACTGCCGCCAATTCTTTCCAATTGGAGGATAGGACTGCCTCCTGAGCTGACCACCTGCCTTGGGTTTTGAAATCATTGAAGATTGCTCCCCATTCTCTCTTGCTCGCATAGGTTGTCAAAATAAAGAAAGGAGGAAACTCTAACTGAAAACCTTTGCTTAGATTTGTAGGAACCAACCACCATTAGAGATTGTCATGAATCTCTGTAGTCAGAGGGATGAGGGCTTCATAGCAGAAGATGGTGGGCCAAGGGGTAAAGGTGCAGATTCCCCCAGTGCTGGATTTAGAGAGTGTATGCCATCTTGCATTGATTTGTTAGCCATGTTCTTGCCTTGGCCTGAGTTCTTGCTACAAGATTTGTCAAATAAAAGCTTAGTTTCCTTTTCCTCTCCAGAAAACATGTCCCAGATCTGTTCAGAACACAGCCTGATAAACTGCAGACACTGTGATGGACTGAGATTGTAATTTCAGTAGAAATTCATGTTTCTGGGGCACTCTGCAAACTTGCTGTATGTCTTCTGCTTTGGAGAGGGAAGACAATGCTATTAACCAATCTATATATATTTCAATACCTGATGCATCAAAAGGGTACCCACCAGAGGAGCGATACGTTTTTCGTAAAAGCTCTTGGCATTGAGAAAAGTGTGAAAGGCAACACCTGGAATTGATAGGGATTGTTCTTTACTGAGAATCGAAGGAACCTTTATAACTTCACATGAATTGGAACATGCAGATATGCGTCCAACGTGTCTGTTGTGGACAAGAGGTTGCCCGTTTAAATGAGGGAAGAATGCTCTGTAATGATACCATCTTGAATGAGGGATAGGGAATACATTGGTTTACTCCTTTTAAGTCCAGAACTGGATGAAAGTCCTCTGAAGATTTTTGGACAAGAAATAGGATTGAATAAAATCCTTGATACTTCTTTGCCTGATGGACTGGAATTATTGCATCATTGTCCAACAGCAGTTGAATCCCCTATAACAAAGCCTGATGCCGAATGGTACACTGAGGGAGAGGAGTGTGGCAGAAATGCTGCTGAGGATACCCCTGAAAAGATATCTGGTATCCCTCTGACACAATCTCCAGAGCCCAAGTGTCTGTTATAGAAGATTGGCAGGACTCCTGAAACAACAAAAGACATCTGCCTATCGGGCTATGGAGGCATAGTCATGCCTTCAGGGGAAGAGGAGTGGCTGTGGAGGCAGAGGAAGGCTAGAACTGAGATTTATCAGTAAGAGGGGCCCCTGGCCACAGCCCTTGTCTTGGTTATTGCCTCTAGCTGCACCAGGAGAAAAAGCTCTTCAGACTACAAAACGACGACATCTGGAAAAGAACTCGACAGATATCATTAGATTCCTAGTTTCCACCGACTTTTTGCCCAAATCCTCAAACTGCTTGATACTTTTGATTCTCCAAACTGCAGTTTCGCAAGAATCGCCTTTTGGGATGCATTTGATTTCCACAAACGTATCCAAATATACCTATGGGTGACAGTCGAAGTTCCAGAAGCTGCCGCAAATGCACAAATTGTCAAAGCATATGTCTGATGAAACATGGACCAGCTGTTCCATCATTGAAAGTGTTGAACAATAGCCCACTCCCTTCTGCATCTGATCTGCCTTTTTTAAAAGTCTCTTAGGAGTGATTGCACTGTGTAGTATGTGTAAGCATTAGCCCGGATAGCAAAGTTTGATGTTTACAATGCCTTGAGATGACAAACTGGCTGCTAGACCTGATATCATTGGCTTGATATTTCCCCAGACCTTTGGCTTCATTCCCCTGTTTTGCTGAACTCATTTATGTTGGCATTAGCACTTTCTCCCTGCTAACCAAGGGCAAAGTGCTTGTGTTCACTCCTTTAAACATGGTAAAATTTGCCTACACCAAATTGGCACATTTAATATACTTATCGTCCCTATTAATTGGTACTACATGTACCAATTGGCTTGTCCGTTAAATGCTACTAGTGGGCTGCAGCACTCATTGTGCCAGCCACTAAAATAGCCTTTTAAAACATGTCTCTGGTCTGCCACTGCAGCCTGTAGTGCAGTTTTACATTGCCATTTCGGTCTGGCAAAATAAACCTTTTGCCAGGCCTAAACATTCCTTTTTAATACTTATAACTTACCTCAATGGTAGGCCCTAAAAAGTTCATAGGGCAGGTTGCATGGTATTTAAAACGTAGGACGTGTGTTTACGTTTTACACGTCCTGACTGTGGAAAAAATGCTAAAGTCATTTTTCACTGTTATAAGTCCTATCTCTCCCCTAGACTAACACAGTGTTACCTTAGTGCACTTAATAAGTGCTAACGTCAGTATGGGACCAGATAGAGACATGCTATTTCCACCCAAATTAATTGTAACTTAAAATCCTCTTTAAAGGTAAAGTTAGATTTTAAGTTACAATTTTGAAAATACCACTTTTAGAAAGTTGCCATTTTTCTGCCCAAACCAACTGTGCCTTTCTGCCATTGTCCTAGTTCACATGACTGCGGATGGCTCTTCTGTTGTGGGTTGCGTATTGCTTCTAGAAACTGAAACAAAAGGGGCCTAGGTGTGAGGGGAGAGGGCCTTCCTGACAGGATCGTTGGGGAGGAGCTGTGCCCTACCCCAATTATACTTCAAAGGAAGCTGCCTGCAGCACACACAAAGGAAACTAACATGAGGCCTGCCCTTACCTTTGTCACACTAGACAGCTTGGAGTCAGGACCAGGAGAAGGGGAAGGGGAAGGACTGACCAGAACCAGTTTTGGAGGTGGGTCAGGGAATTCCCCCTTACAAAGGCTGGCACCAAGTATAAAAGTGGGACCTTCAGAACCTCGCATCAGAACACTCCTGGATCTGTGGAAGATTCAGAAGAAGGACTGCCCTGCTGTCTGAGGAAGAGGGACTGCTCTGGTGACTGAAGAAGCAAGATTGGACCTGCTTGCCTTGAATCCAGGCTACCCAGAGTGATTCCAAGGGTCAGTTGGCTGACCTCTTGTGTGAGCTACAGGTACACAAGCTTCCAGAGGCCTTCCTGCAACTGTTCAGCCGACCAGCACCAACTGGTCCTGCTTGGACTTGACCTAGCCCTGCTGCTGGCCTTTGCTGGGGTGAGTCCTGATCCCCAAAAGGTACTCCCAAGTCCTGGACCCGTGGCTGGCATTAGTGTGAGCTCCTGCTGAAGAAAAGGTGAAGATACAGAGGTTTCGGTCTCCTTGCGACGGTAAAGTGACCTCTTCGCTCTGAGAATCGACTGCCCATGGCAACCGCCAATGCGAATCTCTAGCAGGACCTGCTTTTCTCGCCGACAGCCAGTGTCAAACACCAACGTGAATCTCGAGCAATGACAGGCACTTCATGCTACAGCAGCGACATCCATGTTGGCTGACATGTTCCCCGCAGCGACAACCTCCTCCACCTTGTGGCCCGGCCAATGCAAAAGGCACTCTTCACGCGGACTTGAGACAATATCAACTCTTCCCCAGGACTAACCTGGTTCCTCTGTCTGACCCACACTCCATCAAGGTGGGACTGAACTTGTGACTTCCAGCAGTCCAGTGCAACCAGATAACTGCGAGTGGTGATTTGTGCTATTTGGTGCTATTTTGGCCTTAAGCTTAAAGAAATCATATCTTCGGTTCTACTGGTTGTATTTTTGTCATTTTGGTGACATTTTCTTTTTTAAAGTTTACTCTATTTGTCTACATTGGTTTGGGGTTTTTCTTGCGTTGTATTTTCACTTTATTACTGTTGGAGTGCTCCATAACTACTTTACACATTGCCTCTAAGTTAAGCCTGAGTGCTTTTGTGCCAAGCTATCAGAGGGTTAAGCAGTGGTTGATTTGGCGATATTTGTGGTTCACCCTGAAAAGGATGGTGGTTGTTGCCTGAGTGTACCTGCCCCTTTCTCAACCAATAACCCAAATGTCTTACAAACTGCATGTACCAGTCCCTGCCCAATATAGTCCCTACCCCAAGATGCCTTCTGCATCAACGTGCAAACCCAATCCCCGATTGGACATTGGGAGGAAATGGTTGAACATGGACGCATTGATGTCACAGAAGAACACTTTGGGATCCTTTTTGATATCCGCAGAGTGCCACATGTGGTAGTGCTCCAATCACAGGCCCTGCTGTGATAAAGTTTTCAATGTCTAAAATATCAGGACAGTTGGTGGTACTTTGCTTCTACTAGAGGGCCACTATTTGCTTAATCAAATCAAAGAACAGCCTCGGAAATCACGCAAAAACACCTGAACCCCTGACACCAAGAATAAAAAAATCAATTAGGTACTAAATAACTTTTTGAGGGTCGGGCATTCTAATGTCTGATGGAAGCCCCAGTACAAGAATTAACTGATATGCTCGAAACAGGCACATAATACTGAGCAACCTTTCGGCATATGTCAAACAATATTCATCCTGAAAATGAAAACTCAACAAGATGGAAGTCCTCTGGGTTCATGGGCAAAATGCAAAAAGTTGGACAAGTGATTGATTTTGCTAACAACGTACCCTCCTTCATGCACTTCAACGTCTCAACTGCCTATTCAAAAGAAATGTACTCCACAAAAAAACTTTCTGTAATTAATAACAGGACTCAACAACAAGCCTATTCGTATGAATTTATTAGTGATGAGCTTGAACATTGGTGTGTTTGTATCTATAATGCCTTTCCTGGAAACTGTCCCCTGTGATGAAGAGACAAATTCTTGGCAGGGTGGATTTTGAAGAGGACCTGCTTTCCTACCAAGAGCCGACTCCTTGCCTACATTTTTCTGTACACCTTCAGACTTGCTATCAGTGGTTGCTCATTATCAGGAACCCTGAGCTGCGATCTGGAAACCATTGTGAAAACTACAAATGTTGGACAGTCTGAACAACATAATAATTTTCTGTCATGAAAGCAAAATCTCAATCCTGACTGGATTTAGGACCTATGCAGTTCCTCCGTGAGTTCATTGCCGCTTCTGATAAACTTTGTCCTTGGATTTCTTGATGCATATTGTTGGACTTGGCCCTTTTTGCAGGGTCATCCCTGAACTTTTTGCCTTCCTCCTAGTCTTTTTTCTGACCTGGTGTTGGTGGTTTTAGGACTCTGGGCACTTTAGCACTGCTGTCCAGTGTAAAGTGCGTGTGTTCTCTGTGGTAAACATAGTAACATTGGTCTACACCTGTTTGGCGTATTTAATTTACCTGTCAGTCCCTTGTAAAGTGGTATCTCAGATACCCAGGGCCAGTAAATTAAATGCTACTGGTGGGCTTGCAGCGCTGCTTGCGCCACCCACCAAAGTAGCCTATCACACCTGTCTCAGGCCTCTGCCATTGCAGGGCCTGCGCGCGCAGTTTACTGCCGCTGTGACGTGGCACATAAAGCGGGTGCCACGTCTGTGACCCCCTTTTTACTGCATGTCAGTCACATCTAAGTTAGGCCCTAGCTAGCCCTATGGGCAGGGTGCGTTGTAGGTAAAAGGTAGGACATGTGCCTTAACTGTGTGGCATGTCCTGGTAGTGACAAAAAGCCATTTTGGTTTCTCACTACTGTGAGGCTGCCCTCTCATAGGAATGCATTGGGGATTCCCTGATAAGTGTTTCAGTGGTAATTCCTGATATGAGAGGAGCAGCGTGGTCAAGTTTGGTATGTTTGGAATAGTGATAATAAAGGCTGCGTAATGGTGTGCGCAGATTTATGATCACTATTTTAGAAATACCACTTTTAGAAGTTGGCATTTCTGTGTGCTATGTGTCTTTGCCTGCCTGATGTGTATTGCATGTCTGGCTCTGGAGTGACAGGGGCTGGTGAGGTGTGTGGCTCCAGAGGGGCAGGGTGAGTCAGCGCTAGGCTGAATAGGCAGATCTACATTTAGAGTAGTGGGAGGAGTAGCCCCTGACCCTGAATGGGTCTGTGCCTGCCTGGTTCAATGCAGGCTCCGCCCCCCTGTGGTATGTCTGAGGACAAAGCCCTACCTGACAAAGGAGGGTGTGAGCACTGTAAAGAAAGTGCTCCGGTACCTCCCAGATCCAGTTGGGACTGGATCCCCAAGCCCTGTGCCAGGGCAGAACAAAGACCAACCTAGTATAAATATTGGGGCTGTGACCCCATGTAAGTGTGCTTGTGCTTGCTTGTACCTGTTCTGGGGCGAAGGACTGCTGGGCGACAGGAGGAACTGCTGTGGGACCCAGCTGCTGCTTCCTGGGGGTCCCTACGAGCTGGCCTGCCTGTGCCCAGCTCTGCCCCTGATGACTGTGGACTACGTGTCCTGAAGAGCGCAGAGGCGCTGGGACTGCCTTTAGGGGGGGCAGTGGGCTCCTGGAGATATGGAGGCCCATTGTTGCCTGTGGGCCATTGTGTTTACGCCTAAAGGGGCCTAACGTGATTATTATGTTTGGGCATAATAGGTGGTCCTAAGTGATGACAGGTTGTGGATACCCAATGTGTGGTGCTGGGAGCACCGGTACCAGTAGTTACTGGTTGGTTACTACTTATCCATGCATAATGTGTTTATGCCCAGTGTTCAGGCCTAATGTGTTTATGCCTAAATGTGCTTACTGCATAATGTGGGTGATGCTCAATGTGATTGATGCATAATGCGCTTAGGCTACCTGTGATGTACCAGTTGCGTTTTTCTACTTATGTTCTCATTAATGACAGTGGCCCGATTGGCCCTGTCCTGTAAATAATCCCCTGTAAAGTGATACCTAAGTGCCAGATGGCAGAGTGTACATTTGTGATTATTTTCTAATGTGTTTATGATAATACAAAGGCTATTTTTGAGATAACCTTGTGTGGAGTTTCTTTTGTGGTGTGCCTAGTGTGTCGCCGCTGTGTGTGTGTGTTGCGTAAACGCTTTACACATTGCCTCCGGGATAAGCCTGACTGCTCGTGCCAAGCTACCAAGGGGGTGAGCAGGGGTTATCTTCGGCGTGTAACTCCCTTGCCCTGACTGGAGTGGTGGTTTCTGCCTGGCTTAGGCGCTAGCCCTAGCCAACCAGAAATCCCATTTCTAACACATATGGGGGCACATGTATCAAACTACAAGTTTGCGAGTCCTTAATAGCGATTTTTTGCGAATCGTTATTAAGGACTCGCAAACTGCTATGTAGGTAGGAATCTGCTAATATTTAGCGATTCCTACGCATTCCTTATTTGCAACTCGCAAATTGCGAGTCGCAAATAAGGAATGGCTTTCCATTCATTCCTATGGGCCAAGAGGCCCATAGGAATGAATGAGAATAGTGCACGCAATTTGCGAGTACCCAATAGGTACTCACAAATTGCGCACGCAATTTCAAGGGTGCAAGGATTCCTAAAGGACACCCTGTTGCAACCCTGAAATGTGCATGTGTGCACATGGCACTTTGAAAAATGCATAAAATTGCATTTTTAAAAGAAATTGCAATTTACCACCAACCTGAAGTTGGTGGTAATTTGCGATTCCTTAAGGCAATATCGCAATTTGCGATGCCTACTAGCATAGCATTTAGGGAATCGCAAATTGCGATTCTCTAAATGCTTGCGCAAAATAGGGAATCGCAATTTTTGCGATTCCTTATTTTGCGAGTAGGTATTTGCCTTACTACATAGCACACAGAGAATTTCAGCGTTTGCGAACGCAATTTAGCTTGATACATCTGGCCCATGGTTTCTAGGTATGAATCAAGACCATGAAGGAAAAGTACATTCTTGAACTTTGTGAGAAGAAATTGGGCTGTTGGTTACCTGGGATGTGAGCCCTGGTCAAACAACAGCCACAATCTCTTGCAGGGTGAACCACAAAAAGTCACTAAATTAACCTGTGCTTAACCCTGGGTAGCTTGGAACAAAAAGCAGTCAGGCTTAACTTTGGGACAATGTGTAAAGTATTTATGTAGCACACAAACAGCAACAAAGTTAAAACACAACACAATGTAAATTCCAAACCAATATAGAAAAATAAAGTACATTTGAATAAATTATTTGACTAACGACAAAAATCCAATCAGTAGAACCGGAGTTATGGATTTTTAGAGAATAAACTGCAACATAGCGCTTTAAAGCATAAAGCACCAACCACGGCTATGTGGTCAAACTGGACCGGGTCAAAGTCAAAAGTTAAGGCTGACAGCGATGGAGCGGGGTTGGATACAGTCCCAGATTAGGCCCGCTGAAGGTTTGCCTTCTCAAGTTTGGTGCCAAGAGTTCCGTTCACGCTGGAGAGGGTACGAGGAGCAAGGAAAGCATCGCAGGTGGCAGTCGGCATGGTCCAAAGAGCGGGCCGGGTGTTGCAGACGGGCGGGCTGGAACTTCCCGTAGGTGGTCCCCCGTGAACTGTCGATGCTGCTGTGTGAAGGAACGGGCTAGCGACAGCTCGCACTGATTTTCAGAGCGAACAAGCCCGTTCATGGTCGTGAAGAGCCCAAAAGCTTGATTTCAAGAGCTCGAGAGCCACACCAAGAGTTTAGGACCTGAGAGGCACCACTTGGGGGTCAGAAACTTCCTGAAGAGGGGTCCAGGAGATGTTGGGGAGCCTTTTGTGTCCCTGAGGCTCAGATCAAGAGGCCAGCAGACTATCCCTTTGAGTCACTCTGGGGTCAAGATGAAGTTGCAGGTCCAGATCTTCTTCCCCAGGCATGAGGGCAGCAGGACAGCATAGCAGAGTAGCAGACCAACAGAGAGACAATTATTTCAGCAGCACATCAGTCTTTCTTCCTGACAGAATATCCACAGTTCCAGATGTGTACTGAAGAGTTGGTGTCTGGGGTCATTCTTTTATACCCTAGTGCCCTGGTTCTGAAAGGTAGGAGAAGCTTCTAGACAGTGGCTTTGAAGTGCATGGAATTTCCTACCTCGCCTGCCGTAGATCCAAGCTGACTGAAGTGGCAATTCAGGTTCATTAGGCCCTTTGTGTGAACGCAGAGCACAGGCTATTCAGGTGTAAGTGGGGCTGTGCTCAGCTCCGCCCATCCTTCCTGCCAGCAGATGGCCCACACAGGCACACTTAATACCTCTATTGTGTGACTGTCTAGGAGGAATTCACAAAGTCTGTCAGTTACACCTACTTATGTGAGCCAGACTATAAGCACAAAAGGGCTAAGGCCAGAAAAATGCCAACTTTATAAACTTTAAAAAGAATGCCCTAGACCATCAATTCTAGGGTTCTTATTGCTTTATTTAGCTTATTTCTGGATAAAATAAGCTAAATAAAGCAATAAGAACCCTAGAATTGATGGTCTAGGGCATTCTTTTTAAAGTATGTAAACTAGTCCTTCTGGACACACTCTTTTTTCTTGTATTTACAGTGGTCCAGTCCAGGAGGTTTTAGGACCCGAGCCTTCTTTGTTCTCAACTTTATAAAAGTGGCATTTTTAAAATAGTGATCAAAAAACAAACTTCCTCACTAGATTTTCACCCCAATTCCAAAGACACCAAACATGAACTGCTTCTCTCTTCCCATTTGGAAATGACATTAATAAAATGTAACAAGGCAACTCCAATGTTAGCCTATGGGAGAGAGAGGCCTGGCAGTAGTGAAAAACAAATGTAAGAGTTTGTCTCTACAAGGACATGTAAAACTTAAACGTACATGTCCTACTTTTTAATACATTGCTACCTGCCTTCTGGGCTGTCCAGGGTCTACCCTAGGGGTGCCTTATATGTATTAAAAAGGAAGGTTTGGGCCTGGCAAAAGGTTTATTTTGCCAGATCGAAATGGCAGTTTAAAACTGCACACACATAGGGTGCAATGGCAGGCCTGAAATATGTTTAAATGGCTACTTATGTGGGTGGCACAATCAGTGCTGTAGGCCCACTAGTCACATCTAATTTGTAGGCCCTGGTCACATGCAGTGTCACTTTACTAGGGACTTACAACTAAATTAAATATGCCAATTGTATCTGAGCCAATGTTACCATGTTTTAAGGAGAGAGCGCAAGCACTTTAGCACTGGTTAGCAGTGGTAAAGTGCACAGAGTCCTAATGCCAGCAAAAACGAGTTCAGCTAAGAGTGGAGGGCAAAGGCAAAAGGTTTGGGGGTGACCCTGCAGAGAAGACCAGGTGCAACAAACATGATTACCCCCATCTTGTCTTTTATGTTGGAGGCCTATCAAGCTCCATTCTTCTTGTTGCCTGACTGAGGGTCTCAAAAGGAATGTCACCTCTATCTCTGGGAGGCATGTGCTCATTGACCATGTAGTCTTTCCTGATGTTTGAGCTATCAGCCTTTGACTACTTAAACTCCTTATTGCAGTTCCCATCCTGGAAATCCTGCAGGACTCAATCATTTTTGCAAAGTGGGTCCTGAAACTGCAGCCACAGCTATCAATTCAAAGGCCAGTTCGCATCACGTTAACCCCCTTCCCCCAAATGCGCAAGAACCCTTAATAGTTTCTGCTTTTCTATCAATTTGAGTAGACTGGGACTGGCGTCTGTCATGCTCAGCAAATTCCTATTGCAGAACCATCCCCCAAGCACCCTTGGACCTATTATTCTTTTTAGGGGTCTTTGTACATTTTCAGTTCTCCACCCAAATAGACAGTACCATGAAAATCTGAGAATGCTGTCTTTTTTTATGTGCAAAGTTTTTTTACATTTTTAAAATACCCGGACACAATGGAAATTCTAATAATTTACATAGGTGGTGAGCAGGGCACAAATTGGGGGTACATGCGAGTAGATGGCGTCCACACACTATTTTCACAGGGTGCACGCCATCCATCCTGCCAAGAAGTTGGGCCCCACTAAAAATATGCTGAATTCATCGCGGTGTAGGTTTCAGACACCGGGACCCTTTCAGCAGCGTCTCCACGTTGTCTGATTTCGTTCCCAGTGCCGGAAGGGAGGGGGACTTTCTTATTTTAAATTCCAGCTGGCCCAAAAGAAAGGCCGAAGTTAAGGGGCCATCAGACCTCCTTTTCTTTGATATTCTGGCTGTGAGCTATCTGGCGCCTCACACATCAATGCAATGGAGGGGAAACAAAGGCACACAGCTTATCACTTCACAGGTACTTAAGCGAAGCATGCTTTTAACTTTATTCAGTCCCTGTATGTAAGACATATGCATGCACTGTAATAATGTCAGATGTTTTTGCCTGTACCAGTATTTACACAAATAATTTAAATACCACAATTTTGTTTTATTTCTTTTATAGCACTACTCATCCTAATGCAGGGTGTCAGAGCGCTTTACATCACACGTAAACATTATACATTGACAATAAATCATATGTGCATAAATCAATGTACAGGATGTGTTACATAAGACAGTGAAGTTTACAAGTCACATGTCTTTCTTGGCTCACTATGCTATATTAGAAGGATTACAAGTTATGAACTGAAAGTAACAAAAGTATCTTTGGGTTAAAAGCAGTAACCAACTTACCTAGCTACATAGAATAAAAATATGTCATCTGCATGTTACATGATTTACTTTGCAGGAGGCATATTAAGCCTCTGTGCTACTTTGATTAAAAACGGGGGCTACACAAAACACAGATCTCTCCAACAGTGTGTGAACCTCCAGAGCTACCTTATTATTATTATTATTAGTCTCTGAGATTTACTGGGTACACAAAGATCTCTACAGCCAGTGCCTTAACCTCATAAGCTATTTTAAAATGCAGACTATGCAACCAATTAAGCAAATCAGATTTACTGCCACATCTCTCCTTGCTGCCAATTTCTTTGTCAGTTTTTTAACACATATATGTATACATTGAGGCCCAGATTTTGTGTTTGGTTTCGTCACTTTTTTGGCACAGCCTCGATGCAAAATCTCACTTGTTAAATCTCGTAATGCGCTCAAATGTACTCATAATAGAACTGCTAAACATATGTCTGTGGTGTTAAGATCTGATGTCACTTCTTGTGATGTCACTTCCTGTGAGGTCATGGATTGCGATGCCACTTCCTGTGATGCCAAGTGCAATGTCATGTGCTGTGATATCATGCCCCATGATGTCACTTGCATACTGCCTAACATGGTTAGTCAGTCCCCCTCTTCTTTTTTTTGGACTTGTGCCCTGGTGGTGAGCACCGGCTTGTGCTGGTGGATCTCTTGTAGCACGTGGTTTTACGATGGTCCATTTACCTAACCAGAGATGCTAATTTTGCATTTTGGGACTGCGGCACCAGCTTGTTTTCGGGTCGCATTGATGAATATATGGCCAGGGGAAGAGTGAAGGATTCAGTGCATCACGAGACAGCAATGTGGGTAGGTGAGAAAGTATTAGCAATTGAACCACGTTTCACCAGTCGCTGCTCAGGTTGCGGCGATGCCGTGAGCTCTTGATATCGAGGATTGTCCTCATGGGAAGCGTTCCACCATATGATATGCTAATTCTATTTAAATAGCTGGATTCTTGATTTCACTTCACTAATCGTGGGAGAATATAGTCGCACTCTTTTTTAAAATACTAGGTATAAATGTCGGTTGTAGACGAGTTAAATGCAGCTACTCGGTTGCACACTTATAACACAGGGGGGTTCATTGATTTAAGATCTATGTTGTGTGTTGTGGACTTTGGCTCCTGGTTCTGCGGTGTTGGGAATGCCAGTGCCTAGAGTATGCCCTGTCACTCTGTGTGCACAATGGCTTGTGCCAGCTGTTTTTCGAAGCTAGCAGGGTCATGGGACTAGTTAGCGTAGCAGGAACAGAGGTACTGAGGCCCAGAAGGTTTAGAGGCTCACTTCACCCCAGTTTTATTGCTGACTTTTTCTATCTAGTGCAGGTGTGGGCCCATTTATTTCACTTGCTTGCATAAGGACCGCAGCACTACTGCTTCTCAGCTGCATCCAGTCCACAGCAGATCAACTAAGTGTTGTTATGTGAATAAATAAGTGCAGGACCCAAAAAATTGTCTTAGGAGCCCGCTGACAAATGCTGGGGTTGATGAACACCAAGGCAGCTTACCATGGCTTTAAGTGGGCCGAGTCCCTTCGGGTCTCAGACCCGGTAGTAATTAAAAACGGACATTGAAACTGGTCCCTTACAGGCCCTGTATTCATGTCCTTATGTTTGCAGGCAAAACACTGATTGATTTCTGGAAAATGAGAGTAAAAAAGGTGAGGTAATCTATGGCGTTCCTGTTTATATTTCACATGCTTTATTTAATCTTGCATTCCCTAAGAGTGTTTGTTTTCCCAGGAAATTGTGTTCTATTTTTTACAGGCAGCATATTACTCTTGAGTAGTGCATACCTTGAACGGGGTGCGGCTGAAACCAAAGTGGGTTTCTCTCAGTGCCTATCAGGGGGGTCAAAGGGTGTTCAGTGTACATTCAGAATACATTGGTCATCCAATCCTTGGCCTCTCTGCGAAGCGCACAGAGCAATGGTCAGGTATGCCAGTTGCAGTTGAGATTCTATGCAAATGTATCGGTAGGGTGGCCCTCGAAGGGAATTTTAGTTTACATGTTTAAGACATGACTTAGTTATATAGGCTATGCCACTTTCAGGGACCAACCCCTCCCCTTCTCCACACACACACACACTTTTTCCATCCCACTTAACGCCCTACTGCTTAACCATGATTCCAACTCATTCCTTCCTTCTTTTCCCATTCTTTCCCCACTCTGCGCTTGCTGCCTTACTTCACACTCGCAGGTTCTTTTCCATCTCTGCTTCCCTCTTTCTTGCTTTCTCTGATTTATTACTCCCTTCCCCTCTTTCTCCGTTCTGCTCTGGGTCAAGTCTGAGGATGAACAATAACATGACAGTCCCTCGCCAAAAATTAGTACTGGTATCTCTACTTTCTGCCACGAGCCGCCACCTGCCCAAATTAAACACTTGGGGTATTTTTGTGTGCGTAGTTCCTGCCGAGCTGACTGGACAAACTGTCCGAGAAAGAATCCACTGCACCCTGGCTGTTGTTAGTCTCAACATGGCTCATTCCTCCGACACCAGACAACACACTATTGTACCTGGATAGTGGTTTACTGTAAACAGCAGAAGTATCTTGTTACACTGTAATAAAAACAAAGGTGTGCCTGGCTAATCTTTCCGTCCATTTCGGCAAAATGATTGTGCATGAAAGTATGGGTGATGAGTGTCTGGCCCACCACAATCCTTCATAACAAAAGATTCTTTCTGCAGCGACTGTCTCCACAACTGAAAGATGTGAACTTTAGGGTTACTAAGTGTTTGGCGCTGGCTCATCTTTGAAAACAGTGGTCCATATGACCCCGCAAAAGGTCCCTCTGTCTGACACATTGGCATCCATTCGATATATTAAGGTGCGAATCATCGCTTTTTCTGCAAATAATTTTGTTTTACTTGAGAAGTATGACCTATTTCCTCCCGGACAGAACCAACAAAGCTTTTTAGGTTTCACCTAAAACTGAGCATGCACTGTCTGTAAGGAGGCGTGTTTTAGCTTAAGGTGGGCTTAGATCCCGCCCATTGCTTAACATTGGTTGGCTTCATTGTTACTCTCACTTGCTTGCTACTTATTATTCAGCTTCCATAGGCTTTCCTACCTCTTCTTGTGTTTCTCCCTCCCCTGGAGCATAGACGCAGTACTTGTACCCTTACTCTGCAAATTTTTCAAGCACTATTTTTCCTTTCTCTTTCAGCACTCTACAAGAAAGTGTGTTTTCCAGCTGTCTGCGAAACATACTTCTCCCCAGTAGCGGCTCCTAGTGGGAGTGCTGCCGGGTGGTGACGTGGGGCGGGGATGGGCAGGGTGGCGATGCTCGTTTTATTGATTTAATTGTCTACTTACCTGCATGTTTACTACCCCCCACCCTGCCCCTCCCCCGTCCCACGTCACCGCCCGGCAGCACTCCCACCAGGAGCCGCTACTGCTTCTCCCTCTTTCCCCATGTTAGTCTTTCTCGGCCTCCCTCAGATGCTGTTCTTTCCTTTTCCCCACCCACCTTCCTTTCCTATTCTTGCTTCCCCACCCGCCCCCTTGCCCGTTTCTTTCCCCAACCACACCCCTTTAACCCTCCATTGTCCATTTGCTTCCCCAGCCCCTCCCGCCTCCCTCCTTTGTCCGTGTGTTTCTCCATACCTCCACCTGCTCTCCATTGTCCATGTGCTTCCACCAACCTGCCCGCCACCCTGTGTTGTTAGCTTGCGTCCCCATCCCCTCCCACCACCCACTGTTGTCAGCTTGCCTACCCATGCTCTCCTGGCCACCATTCATTGGCAGCCTGCTGCCCCAGCCACTCCCGCCCACCCTCCATTGTTAGCTTGCTTTCCTAAGCCCCTATAGCCCACCCTCCTTTGTCAGCTTGCTGCCCCAGCCCTCCTGCCCGCCCTCCGTTATCAGCTTGCTGCCCCAGGGCCTCCCACCCTCCCTTCCTTGTCAGCTTGCTTCGGCTTCCTCATCCCCTCTTGTCCGCCCTCCGTTGACACATTGCCTCTCCAGCCCCTCCTGCCCTCTGTTGTCAGTTTTCTGCCTCCCCAGTCTCTTGCTGTCACCCTCCGCTGTCTGTATGCTTCCCCAGCCGCTCCTGCCTATCCTCTGTTGTTAGTGTGCTTCCTCATTTTCCCTTGTGTGCCCTCTGCTCCCACTTGCCTCATTCTCTCCCTCCCTCCCTCTGTATTGCCTTGTGCCCCCACCCACTCACCCATGTGACAGTTTTTTTCATATAAATGGCCACATCATAGAGCTTTTTTATAATTATTTTTAGCCATGCTGCACAGCAGCTGCTCTCCTTTACGCATCCCTAAAAATCATTGCCAAAGCCAATAGCTCTCATCGGCAAGATCTATTGGTTTTGCGAAAGGGATGCTTGTTTCCCAGAGCGCTAATGTTTCTCGGGAGGAATCACGAGTAACTTTTCCAGTATGGTGTTTTATAAAAAAAAATCCCTTTGCATCATGTGAATTGTTGTGCTAATTTAAAAATACAGGACTACAAATCCGAGAGTGCCAAGGATGAAACCGGGACTGGATGAGCTCCTCAGCGTGGACGTTGGATACACGAGAGCTCTGTTTTCCAAGAGTAAATATGTCTTACTCTTAAAATTCATGAGTAGGCCAAACCGAAGATCGGAGAAAGACACAACTGCACACAAAAAAGATATGAACTATTGTCTAGTTCAAAAGCCAGTGTTGAATGGGTATGGCACTTGTTTTTCATGCCGGGCACTGTTTTGATACCACACCAGGGGTGCGAAGGTCCCTTTTTGTATTGCATCGGCACAATTTGTGCTCATTTAGTTAACAGTTGTTTTTAAAGATCTCAGCCAAGTGATATTCTGAAAACATTTTCGAGCAATGTAAAGCTGCTGTAGTGGTACTGATTTATTGCACATATGGACTCAGTCCATGTTCAATAAATGGACTGAAATGGTTTTGTGACCCCCCCACCCCAAAACAGTCATAGACAGAAACTGTAACAACTCTTGTGCTCGGGTAAAAAAAACAAATAAACAAGCGTCCAATAACGAGCCATTGCTGAGGCGAGTCTGATGAAGATTGAAAGGGATGAGAAATTAAAGGAATGTACTCGATTGGGGAGCGTTGACTCAGGAGATATCAGGCGCAATGTATAATAGACCCCCCCCCAAGACCGTACATTAATAGAAGCTCTCTATCAGAGGGGCGGTATAAGATTATAAACAATCCTGATTGAGAGAGATGCAAGGTGTAAATAAAATGGCTTCTGAGAGTTCCAGGTGCTGGAAGTATAATAGGTAATCAGACTGCAAGGCACAGACAGGTGGGAAGGCGAGCCCTGGGGATGTTCAGTGCGGAACTGATGCAAAGCAAGGGGCGAGGGGATGTGGTGTAAATGAAGGGCCAATGTAGGGTGACTTCTGGCGGGACAGCTTACTCTCAAATACTTGCACATTCAATTCCTTCCCTCTTGGTAGTTTCTCAAAAAGATTGATCTTGATGTCAATTGTGTCGCTTTATAAGGGTAGTGAGTTCAAAGAACACAAGGCGAGTATATTGGGAAATGTTGAGTAGACGGCTGAAACTACGTGAACATTGGGAAACAGTCAACGGCAGTGCTGCACTCTCAATGATGTCTCGATGATTTTACTGCCTATGTCATCAGTGATGTCATGCATTATGCCACTTGTGATTTAATTTGTGAAGCCATGAGCAAGGTGTGGCCGATGAGTTAATATTACATAGCTATATTATCTGGCAAATTTCAGTCATCTCACACATTTGTAATCATAGCCTTAACATGGCTTTCACACATTTTTTGTTTGGTTCCATCTATATATAAATGTTTTAACTATTAGTTTAGGGAAATGCCGAATTTGTGTTATTCACATGACTGTACAACAGTTGTACTGTTTCAATCACACACGAAAACAAATAAGCCTGGACTCATTCGTAGATATACCTGAAAACACGACGATCTAGTTTTAACAGGTTGTGAGTGGAACTAACTTACCATGCTTGTGCATGGGCAAAACAAACCGAAACACGGTGCGCCATTGCACGGGATCCTCGCTTGTCCACTGCAACCTATATTCGTCTGTGGAAAGAACGAGCAGCGCCAACAAAGATTGGGCGAAATGATGGCTGCTTTGTTCCCGAAGAGGAGAAACTCCACTGAAAGTGAGGAAGAGATGCTGCTGGCTGGCGATGGCCCCGACGTGATCCGCTCCCTGGACCCGAGGACATGCTGCCGCTGGACAGAGCGCCGTGCACGCGGCAGTGCCAGGGAGCGCGAGCGCCTGGCGACCCACGAGAGCCTGGACTACCTCCCGCCTCACAGCGAAGCCTACAAGAAATGGCTCCAGGAGACGCCTCACAGGTTGGTGTCCCCTACAGCACACCGTACATGACGCAGCTTCTCTTGTTACCGGGTATTTTTTACGGTCCAAAGGGAGTGGCATCTAATTAGGAATTTGATGAAGCTGTCTAATTGTCTGTCTACTCAGGGCTTTAAGTGGGATGAAAAAACGGGGGGGTCTCTCAAAGGGGCGTGGCCAATGTAATT
The DNA here is from genome assembly GCA_963921515.1 of Calotriton arnoldi. Classification (NCBI taxonomy): domain Eukaryota; kingdom Metazoa; phylum Chordata; class Amphibia; order Caudata; family Salamandridae; genus Calotriton; species Calotriton arnoldi. The sequence goes on from CAWUFW010001232.1 coordinate 2,242,817, forward strand.
AAGGGCGTGGCTTAAAAACACATAAGCTAAAAATCTGTGCTTAGAATAGTGTGCCTACCGACTTGTATTTTGCTGTTTCTGTCATAGCATCTAGATATATGATACAACAAGTAACATCATACCTACAACAAGGCAGGACTATTGGCTTTGTCAATGGTTGTTAGTTGCATAAGATAAATAAGCAGCAACTATGGCTTGTTATATATAATATTGAAAAAGCTTCCACTTAAAGCCCTGCTGACACCACGACGATGTTGCTGCTCCTGCGTATCAAAACAAGCATTTGCAATGCAATAGGTCTCGCATTATTAAAGTTTGAGCTATTGGTGTTGCATTATTTAGCAATGCCAATAGCTCAAACTTTAATAATGCGAGACCTATTGCATTGCAAATGCTTGTTTAACATCTCATAGACCTGTGGCTTTGACCCGCGCGTTTCCTTCTTTCTTCGACACAAAAATTAAGACGTTAGCAGCACTCGTGGAAGAAAGCACAGCGCCTAGACTCCAGACCGGGGTCTTTCGACCAGTTCAGAGACGCACAAATGGGAGCGTGTGAGCAGGTTTCAGAACCCCATACAAAAGGGCTCTCGCTGCGCGAGCAGTGTTGCGCACTGCAACGCAGGCGCGAGCCCTAAAAAACAAGCTCAAGTACATGAATGCCTCAGTGCAATAAACTCTGATTTATCCACCAAATCCCTCTCATCCACCCATGGAAAAACCCAAAGACTTGCCATGAACGTCAATTCACCAAAATGCCTGAAGTAGTTGGTACAACATTATGCAATCAATTTCTTCCTGTGACGTCACATGGTTGACCACTTGTTCCAACCTTAGCCATTCCATCTCCTCTCATTTGTGGATGAGGGTAAGAGTTGGGCAAGGTACAGAAACTACAGGAAGTAAAGCTGCCTTGCGGAGCCCGACTTACTTTCATTTCCTGATGATTCTTTCACAACCCCTGGAACCAGGGTTAGCAAGACCAGTGCAGGAGCATGCCAGGGTTACCAGCTGTTACCCCTAATTGATGCTCAAGAAGACCCTCCTCTTGAAGGAATTTCAGATGAGGAAATTCTCTCAACCACTTACTCCTCTAGGACACCAACAATGAAAAGCTCTACCATAAGCAAGCCCATATCTTACTCTCACTAAGTTCCTTCCACATACCCCATACAGCACTCCTTTTCTTTACAAACCAGTCTAAGCTACAGAAATACCCATACCTACAATTAATGTAAACAGTAAACATTCTGTGAACTTCAGTACAATAAGTTATTTCAGGACCGCTCCATGGTAAACAATACCATCTCCTGGTTAGTATTACAGACACACATACATTTCAACCAAATATCTAGTTGCCAGTACTGAACGGGTAATCCACTGCGCAAGTCCTCTTAATTGTTTAGGTTTCCAGCTTTTGTTCCGGCAACACAACCAACAAAAAGCCTTATTATTAAGCAGACAAGCAAGAGAGGATTGTGTTACCAGCCATGCCTTTTGTTCTAGAACTTCCTCCTCAGAGGTCATTATGAATGCACAAAGGTATCAATGTATCCACTCTATATGTAACTGATTATACATATTTGTACAAAAACACGTTTTTTTCTCTAAAGAAATACAATAGTAGGGAAACGGCTCAAGCGCAAACCACGAGTACGCGAATGGGAGCATTCTAACCTGATAACAAGCTCCACTCATTCGCCAGAATCGCTTACAGAGCGATACTAGAATATGCTGTTCCAAGCTGGACCTTCAACACTGGTAACTATATACAGCAGCAACCTTCTCTCTATAAGCGAGGACAAGCAATGAAACAAGATGAATACCGAATTACTAGAGCAGGGCTTTGGAATAACACGTCCCCCTTCCCCAAGCACCTGACAGGTAAGGTTTTTATGACAACATCCTCAACCGCTGCTGCAAAAAGCAGAAATCCTACCCAAAAAGAAAAAAAACACCTTCGTCAAAAACAGAGCAAACTATGTCAACCTCTAAAATAATGTGGTGTATTTACTTAATGAAGCAATGAATTAATATGCAAGATATAGTGCTGCTCCACAAACCGAATCTCTGAATTTAGTTTTGACTCTTACGCAAAAACCTGTTTCCATATCCTTAATCAATCGTTCTGTAAGGCTAGCCTCCTCAGATTACAAGCCAAACCCTCATACTGTGTTCAGGTGTTCTCTATAGGTAAAAACAAAACTACTTTAGCATGAAACTTTCAACTACAAATATACCGTATACACTTTACAGGTCAACAGATGTGAAAAAACAAAGTAAATACACTTTACTTCCAATAAAGCATGTCAGCACAAAGTCAATTCTACTTTGGACAAAACCAAAAGGCAATACAGATAGTATCAATGAAGTCAAAATGATGGAACTGGTTTACCATTCCCAATGGTAGCAGTGCTTGGTAAAGATGCAATTTAAATACTGTTGGCCTCGCAACATAAATGCCAATATAAGACAATTTCAAGATTAACTTTCATCCTTGCTGAGAGAAAAAGGCTCCAAGGCAGAGGGATGGCAAAAGGCAACAAAAGGACATGTGGTTTGATTCAATTGCACAATTTAAGGATTTGATAGATCTTACTCCCTTGTATACCTGCTTGTCTATTCATAGATGGGAACCATCATATATATGTTTGCCAGCCCACCCCATTCAAAAGGTAGAGTCTGCCCTGAAATCCTTAACCAGTCAGGCTGAGGAAATCCAAGGACACTTTCGCTTTAGCGCTCTAATCGTTGGATTCCTACTCAAGAGCGATATTGTCCCAAGAAATTTGAAAGCGGAGATGGGATTTTTTTGCAACTGCGATGCAGCCATTTTATATCGATTTTCAGGCTGAACGGTGCCTCCAGGCAGGGACCACAGACAGGCAGCGCCTATAGTCAGTCAGCAATTTTTCACTGGCAAAAGGGCTGGTTTTTTGTCAAGCTGGTTGGGAAAGAATTTTGTGTGAGGATTCACTAAGAGCAAGGAAGCCTGTCTTGCGACTTGACGTACACAAAAGAGAAATGTTACTGTGCATTCGACATGGCAGTCGCCAGGTCTTGGGATCCAGTGTGCTATGACTGACACGCACCCAAGCTAATGTACTGGGCCACGTCCTGTTCTCTTGGTTCACTTGCAAAGTCACAAATAAGCTATTTCGCGCTAACTGTCCCCCCCCATAAAAAGCACGTCCTCTGTACTACAGGGGACTACAGAGTTAGTTTACAATCCGTCTTTGTTTTCTGTCTCTGATATTTCCTTCTTAAAAGAACACTTTTTTGAAACATTACATGAATAACAAAGAAAAAACACCCACCCGCTACATCACATGTAATACATGAGCCCCTATTTTGGGGGACGAGACTTCGAGGAGTTACCAATTAAAACAAACACTTCATACGTGGTCACTTTCATCTCCCATCTCCCCCCACCGCCAACACCGTCCTCCCCCACACACACACCCACACCTTACAAAACAGCAGTGAGCCGGCACTTCATTGTCAACACTGGCACTTATTACAGTCTGACACAAAGTGGTGCTGTTGTCTGCTTTCAGGGTGAACACTACAAAAGTTGATTTTTCATTCAATATACATTAAAAGTGACTAATAACTGCCGCCCAAGCCATTCTTATAGCTTTGGGGACCTGGAATAGTCTGGATTGTCACACTTGTAGGAGTTTGATAGTTGTATTGGTACTTTCATTGGTAGCACTGGCAGGGGCAATGGGTTGTGTAAACTGCAGTGACCTTCTGATGATGGCCCTGGCACTAATTGTTTTACAAATTAAGCACTGCAAAACAGACAAACATCTTCAACTGCATCAATTTGACACATTCCTATTATAAGAGGTGGGGGAGCCAACAATTTAACAAGGCAAACAGGAGCCGAGCCAATGGTGTGGCTTGGCTCCTTCAGACGTGCACGAGCCGAGCCCTGAAATGTTTGAATGTAAATCATGCAGCAAACCACGTAAAATATGCTACATACTCTTAAAAATTCAAAAAAGTGCATTTTATTTAACAAGTGGAAGGGTTGGCATTAATATGTCACATTCTAGCACTACCCTGAGAAGTACTTATTAAAAATGATAGGTGTTTAAACATGAACTGCCCCCGCCCGCAGCCGGGCGACAGTGCCCTCAGTGAACTACGAGGCAAGACAGCTATAGTTTATGCAATCAAACACAATAGGTCTTTGCACAGCTAGTATTCTGAAATCACGTTTTTCAAAGTGCTTTCATATGAGATAGTGACGAAAAAGGAGGCTAGGTAAAATACAATATTTGCCTAATGTCACACAATTTGTGTAAACGGGGAAGCCGCGATTAATCTTAGGCGTTTGGTTTCTCTTTGTACAAATCAGCCACTAAATTGATAGATTTGTCTCTTCGTTACACCTTGAATGATAATGTTTTCTTTGTCCCTGTGTGCATGAGGGCAGGGCGAGGGTGGCAGGCTGAAGCACCATCAAAGCTCGGTTTGCTGTGGACTCGAGGATCCAACGAGACCTCGAGCGGATTACAGTTGTAGGTGCTCGCTAAAACGTTTTCTAATAAAACTACACCAACCAAAAGGACAGTATGGCCTTCCTGTTACCCACCTCTGCATTTTTCGGTGTACCATCTTTGTGCAGTAGGAAGAGTCACGACCTTACACTTCAGTTAAGGAATAAAACTCTTAACAGCTTCTTCGAGTTACAGGGACTACGTTATAGCTGCACCACAGCAGCAGATGTTACACACTTCCTACTGTGGAACTTTCAAAAAGTATCATTACTGCAAAACAAACCCGGTGCCGGGTGTGACCAAGACATTTTGCCTACAAGACTGGCCTTGGCTCACCTGCTGCGGTTCACGGGAACATGCCGCGTGGAGGAGGTTGCGCTTCAAGTGCCAACATGAACCCTAGGCGGGCAGTGTGCGCCCGGGGCTGTCCGGTCCGCATACCGCCGCCGCCGCCGCCGCCGTCGTCACCGCCAGTGCTGTGCCCTGGAGAGGCGCCGTCAATGACCCGCCAGTGCTGCAGGAGCGGCCGCCAAGCTGCCGCGAAAAGCTAAAGAAATAAACATTAGGAAATAACGGCAGTGTTAAGAATAAAACCAGTGGTGCGCGCGCACCACAGAGGAGCGGGGGCTAGGGAGCCCGGCAGCGAAGCGAACGCGCGCTGCTGCGCGTTCTGGCCACCGTCGGGAATGGGCGCGGCAAAGGCGGGACATGCGCCCGCCTTTGACCAATCGCGTGCCGCCCCCATAAAAAAAACGGACGATCCAGCCAATGTGGGCTTCTGAAAACAAATCCACACGCACTAGCGTGTAGGTCGTTTTCAGAAGCCCTTTCTAGAGGTCTCGTGCTGCGCGAGCATTGCTGCGCACTGCAACGCTAGGCGCGAGACCTAAAGAGAAGGGAAATCCAGAGAAAAAATGACTCTCTTTAAAGGATTTCCCTTCCCCTACAAGGCTCACCTGGCATGACGTCCGTAACTTCTCCACTAGTGAGAAGAGCAGTGTGAGCACGCGCACATCGATGTGCCTGCTATCACTGAAGTCCTGAAAAAAACTGAGCAGTGTGAGCACGCGCACATTGATGTGCCTGCTGTCACTGCAGTCCGGAAAAAAACGGACCGCCTCCAGGGCACAAAACAGAGCCCGATAGAGACCCGTTTCGAGGCCACTCTAAAAAAACTGCCAGTGCTCAGACCCGGTGAGACCCGGCCCACTTAAAGCCCTGTGTCTACTGCGAAGTGATCTGTCTGAAATAATTTTGAAATGGGTTTAGGATTTAATTTATCCTTTAAAAGTAATTTGCAACAATTTGATTTCTTTTTCTAATGTATGATATGCGTTTGTGGGTCAATTTATAGCACCGTATGTTATTGCAGTGCTTAGAAGTTTGAAAAATTCTGCGGAAGGGGCTACATTCGTTTTACTTTGTTTTTATTTCTTGGATTTATATAGTAGCAGCTTAATTTGGGAACACTTCTAAGATAACCCCCTTGCCCCTGGGAAAGGGAGAAGGATGTCTTATAGAGGTGATGAAACTCAGTAAGGTCAAAAAGGAATGGGGCAGGAGTAGTACATGATCAGAAACCCGTGGTGACTGAGGACCGTACCTTCTAACAGTCAAAGTAATTCTTCAACAAGGCACTTTTCGGGTTCTTCTAGAACTACAAGCGTTGCCTCCTCTTCAGTTTCACAGAAAGGATTATCCTTTGGGCATAGTTGTCTTTCATGAGCTACACTGGCACACTCCGGTGATAAAGTAAGGTTTATGAGGAAACCGAATCTGAAACCGAGTCTTGCTTTTGGATGAAACTGACCTGTGCTGGACAAGGAATACATTTGCTTAAATTACCGGCGGTGCAGCCTCAATGAGACAGTAAGGTGTGAGTCTGGAGGTCCGAGAGGTGCAATTGGACTCTTGATGGACCTGCAGGAAAATGAGAACGGGCATGAAAGCAAGGTCAATGGGTTTACCGTAGGAATAGGAATGTCCTGATTAATTACTGGTAATCTTCGTTAGTCTTAGTCCTAGCTCAGAGTAATCCCTCCGGGATCCTTCCATTCTTGTAAAGTAATTTCCAGTACACAAGGCTGATCAGAAGGCCCACTTGAGGAGATTGTTGGACCTGACACAGTAACACTTCAGGTGAAGTGCCAGGAATACTAAGAGCTGGAAAACTATATTCTCCTAGATGAGACAAAATATCAGGTAACGTCCCTCCCAACGTATTTTCCTCTTTGCTCTTCAGAGGCCATCTCTATTTCCACTATGGAACTAGACCAGTGAGACACAGACTGCCATTCAGGAGTGCCTGCTCAATGTTTATTAGAATGCTTGTCATGTGGTTTCTCTTTTTAGTGCAGCAATATTCTCCAACACAATATATAGCAAGCTTTCTTCTTCCATTTTCATTTCTCCTCTTCCTATCATGGCAAGGAGATCTGCATCTTAAAGAAGCAGAGGATTATCAAGCAGGCAACATCTTTATCATTAAATTTCTCTTCGAATTTCCAAGCAAACATTGTGAAAAAATTGGGTCAAATAGGAAAACAGCCCGCCTGTTGCGCTGTAAAGGTGAGACACATTTAAGATACAATGTACCATGCACACCCTTGGCACCTGCTGCTATTGTACCTGCTGCACTCATGAAAACTATGCCTATCTCTTTGTGTGATAGGGAATTTTCCACTGCTGTTGCCAGTGAAGTACCTGTTCCGTATGTAAGAAAAGTGTGCTCTATTGATGTCACTGCTTTAGCTGTTCCGAGTGATTAATGGAAGCTTAGACTATCCATAAAAAATGGAATATGAACATAAAGAATTCCTACACATTGCACAAAACGTGGTTTGACTGATTCTTTTTATGTTAGTATGAACTGTGATATTATCAGAGAAGTTTTTATCTCTATGGCTCTTTGGCTATTGTTTTGCATTTTTCAAACGTGGAGCAGGGGCTAAATTACATACAGTGTTCTGGGGGCGCAACGGGCGTGCACGCCTACGCCCCCTGGGGTACTGTAGTATTACAGAAGGTGCTGTAGACTTTGTACTTCTGTAATACAGAAGCCTCTGGGAACATATTGCACCAGCGATATTGTTAGAGGGTGTTCCCTCATTCACATGGTGGTATGGTCCCACACAAATGAGGGAAATACTTTGACTCTGCACCCGTGCCATGTTATGAACTCAGGCACAGAGGAAAAAAGGCTGTCAGGATGCTCCCTGACTGTGTGTCACAAAAAGGTGGTACACAGTAATTGCGCCCTCCAAGGGTGTCCTCTGGAAGGGGGTCTCACGAACCATCCCTCCCCCAGTCATCTCCCTGTAGGCAGGTGTAGTCACTCACTGCACCACCTGCAGGCGGATTGCTTTTCCCCCTTTGAAGTATAGGCTGGGTGTTGCCTGTGCTGTGAAAGACAAAGTGGCTGCTTCAAACCGCCACTCTGACTTATATACGCTGCCCGAGGACTGCACAATATATGTTGACATATATATCTCCTTTGAAGCTGGACGAGCAGACTCGAGAGTTATCCTGTCACTGTAAGAGATCGCCAGACCCACAGTTTGAACACTTACGCCCATGCGGACACGGTTGGCCGCTTTGTTCTCAGAATTCAGAGCTCTGTTGAGCCCACATTTATTTATTGCCCAGCCGGATGCAACGTGCTGGAGGCCTGATTAGGTGCTCACTGTACACACAGTCCTGATGAAGACCGCAATATCAGGCCTGATTTACCTTTGAACATTTCGGGGGTCGAAACGTTGACTACTACATTTGCACAAGCCTTTGACGACTGTAATTAAGTATCAGTGTCCATCAATGCTATGTGTCGTAAATTGGAACTATTGACCTAATATAGGCCGGATTGGTCTCACCATGAAAATTTGATGTATATATGTCACATCACCTTTCCCATGTCCACCACCCTCACTCACCCACTTTGTTCCCTCGTACCTTGACCCTTCCTTTTCCAACACTTGAGCACCTTGCTTTCAAAAAATACTTGAATTGAATTGAGATACAAGAGCAACTGTGTTGCTTAAACTAAAGTGAATATTGTTTTGAAAAATAAATTGCATTCACTGCAGACTTTGCAAGGTTGGTAGTGTGAATGCTATTATTTCTTTTGTTTAGATAAAATTGTTGCTACTTTGACCAATTGTTTATTGTACAACATATATTAGATGACACACAATTACATCTTACACTGGAAAGCCTCAAAGACATTGGAAACTCAAAAATCTTCAGTTGCCTCTGAACCGCTGATCAGTGGATGGCATGGAGCCATCTCAAACTGAATGCATCCAAGACTGAAATACATGTGGTGACTGGAAAAATTATTACCCACTTTGCGCCTGGTGATTTGGGACCACCTTCTAAAGTGTCTAAGGAAGTAAGAAATCGTGGCATTATCATGGACTCCAAGCTATCAAGGAATGCCCAAGTGGCTAAGTTATCAAGATGGAGCTTCATTACTATGAAAACTCTGCGACGCATCTTCTACCACCCAGGTTTTCCACACAGGGTCCAAGCTACTATCTCTCTTGTACTGTCTAAACATGATTACGCCAATGACCTCTATCACAAATCATCTTTATCATCTATGAAAAGGCTACAACCAAGAACTCTGCTGCCAGACTACTCCTACATGTAAAGCCACAAGCCCACATCTCCCCTGCCTTGAGGGCCCTACACTGGTTACCGGTTGCCAGAAGATCCACATTCAAGCGGCTCTGTATCACCCACAAAGCGATTCTTGGAACAGGACCGCTCTTCATCAGGAATAAAATCACCAAATACATTCAACAAAGGAACCTCCGCTCTGGATTGGCACTTCGCCTCAAAACCCCGTCATACAAGAAAAAAAAACCATAGGGGGTAAATCTTTCTCTGTAGAAGCAGCCAAACTATGGAATTCACTACCCCCATTTATAAGCTCGACGGATAACTATCTTATCTTCCGAAAACTACTCAAGACTTGGCTATTTCCTACATGACCACCATACTCAAAACACAAATGTACAGCATATGCCTCTGTATGTAAACATGTATAGTTTGATTATATGTATTATTTAGATATGTGCATCTCTGTACAAATATATACACTACTTTTGGTTTAAACATATATATAGATATTCTTATAGGGCTGCTTAGCAAATGTATATATTACTTATGGTTAATATATATATATATATTATTTTATGTTTAACATGTATATAGCTCACTGCATAGTTTACATATAAGTTATTTATTTATATGCTTATGGGTCTCTGTTTTATTTTATTTTATCTATCTCAATGTGTGATAAGCTATATAAGTTATTTGATTGTATGTTTATGGGACTCTGTTTTATTTTTGATCTATCACAATGTGTAAATATGATCATAACAATTGTAACTATAAGTGCTTCACTATGGAAAAATTGGAGAAATAATAATAAAATAATAATAATAAATATACAAAAAACATACAAGTTACAAAAAATATATATTCATAAAAATACATAAATAAATTAGCTTTATGTTCAGCAACTCTTGAAAGTCGGCATTTCTAACTATTTACCCAAACATGTACATATGGGACTTTATATCGCTGTAATATTTTCCATATACATGTGTACCTTTCTATGTAGTTATGTATCTATACATTTATTTTACTTCCATTGTAAAAAAAAAAACTTAAACTCTCTCCAATTCACTACTCTGTCTCATCCTACTCCTCTTTCAAAATATCCTCTACTTCCATTCTCTGACTTATCCCAAACCTCATTTTACTACTATGATCTCCCAAATAACAATTTTTAGTCTCATCCCTCCTCTATCCCTCCTTTGACTCATCTCAAACCTCATTTTACTACTATGATCACCCTAATAACCCTTTCTAAACTCTCCCATTCTCTATCCCTCCTTTATCCTATTCAATCCAACTAACAGACTCACATGTCCACAGTCCGAATTAACAACTTATATTTTCCTATACTAATCCACCACTAATCCATTTTGGGGTCCGTAGTAGCATGCTACTAACGAAAAGTGCTTCAGCGCCTTGCCAGGGGTAGTAAGTGCTATATAAATACAATTACAATATGTAATAAGGTGCACTGTCCCTGTGTGTGTCTGGCGCTCCTTTTTCAGGGAGCACTGCGGTGCCAATAAGGAAAGTGTGCCCTATGTATAATATGATGCCAGTTTGGCAAAGGTCACTGGATGAACCGCCAGCAGCACTGCCTCTTCCAACTCTCTTGATTATTCACAACTCATGCATGTAATATTGTTTTAATATGTTGCTAAAAGAGTCCGGGTCTCTTAAATTAAGTGTTGATTGAGCCACCGGCGTGTCATTCATCTAGCCCCACCACCACGTGAAAGCCACCGAGGCAGACGGAGAATGATAATGCCGTGGTCCTCTGACTTCAGCACAGCGGAGCATTATTTCCAGCCGCTCAGAAACCGTTTTGATGACCTAAATTAGGGGAGGGTAGCCCAAGAGACCCTGCAAGCACTGCAGGACATTCTACACCCGCCGGTGCATGTTTGAGTGGAAGCAGGTGGATGCCAGAGATGGAAGATTGTGACCTCTGGAAGTAAGATACTCTCCTTTGATACTTCTTTGGTACTGACGCATTGATATAGCCAGCGAATTTGCCTGGAGCTAAATTCCATCAGCACAGAGAGAGGAAGTTAGCTGAATAGCACGCACCTGGGGTACACAAGCAGTGCTGGTTGGGGAGAGAGCACCCAGGGCCACTGGGGGAAGGGTACTGCTGCAACTGCAACGGTGACAGAGACTGGGACTATGTCGGCAAAATCCCTGAGAGGTGACACCAAGACTAGCAGGGGGACCCCCAGTAGGAAGCACACTAGATTGATTGGTAGTGGCCTGAGAGACTCCAATAGTGGCAGGCTAACCAAATACCAAGGCAAACATGTCGGAAAAAAAGGCAGAAAGGTAATTGCCTGAATCTAATCCACGTCTAGGGCAGAGTGACAGGTAGGCTTTGTGCATACTTTCCAGACAGCCATTACACAGGAAGGGTTGGGTGTAACAGGGTTGCATCTGCATTCATCTGCATATTGCATGGTCTTCCTGGGCTGGGAGAGATGGAGGTGGGGCGCACTTACATTTGTATAGGCTGGGCCCTGCCCTCACACAAAGGGCTTGTTTATCCCCTACTGATGGCTGGAGCCAGGGCTGGGGTTGAATGGGGGTGTTGTGCACTTGTAAGATTTCCTTTGAAGTTACCTCCACATCAAAGACATTTTGAGTATAAGTACAGGGGCTCTGACCCCACATCTGAACACTGTGTGACTTTTAACCAGACGCTGCTGGCTCTACAAACTGCACCTTGCCAGAAGGAACTGTTGTGTTGCCAGGAGGAACCGCCATTGGACTTTCTTGTTTGTTGTGCTGACCTGCTGGGCTGCAAGGAGGACTGCCTCTTTAGCTACAAGGACTCTGTGTGCTGGCCTGCTGCCTACATTCCTGCTTTGGTGCCCCAGTGGTTCTCAAGGTTCGGGTGGGTTGGCCCTCTCCCTGCTCAAGTGGGATCTTTGAAGGATTCTAGGAGAGAGCAGCATGTGGTTTTAAGCTCCCTACTCGTTGTCAACGTGGGGAGAGTGCTGTTATTTGTCTCTTGCTTGCCTACCCTCCCTAAAGCGTGTGGTACACTTCGCGTTTTGGTGGTCCGTCCGGCACCTTCAAGGGAAGAGCTGCCCAGGACCGGTGTGTCCTCTTGGTAAACTTGTGCTGCACCAGTAGTGCTGACACGAGCTGGAGAGCAGGCAAGAGGAGGAATCAGTCAGCATGCATCTCGGAAAAGGGAAGCCACACGTGCCTGCACTTCAGAAGGGCCGGACCCTGCAGACGCCCACACAGTTGAGAAAGTTGCACCCGCTTCCCTTTCCCCGAGAGGTACTGTGGGGGCTGAGCCAGAGGCGCCGCTTCAGAGGTGACCCGGCCCCCTTTTCTTTGAAGTAGACGAAGCGGAGGTGGTTTCCCTTTTTCTTATCAGGGGTCCGGTAGGCCCCGGAGCATCCCAGACGCGCCTTGACGGTGACTCCTCACTTTCTTTTGTAAGGTACATTGCTTTGCAGTTGCTCCGTGCGTTCGCGGACAACTGCCTTTTATTGCTGTACATGCGGGGGACCCAGAGGGATCTCCTTGCAGAATTCGGCAGTGTGTTCCCCCCTCCCCGTGTTGGTACATTCCTGGAGACATTTGTGCTGTGGGGGACATGTGTTAATTCACCATCACTGGGTGGATCCCCGATGGAGGCCCTATCGTCCGGTAAAATAGTTGCTGTTAGAACACTATAAAGTTACTATATTGTCCCTAATAGGAGGGCAGGTGCTCCAGCGCCCACACCTGCGTGACCATTGCATCATAACATGTAATAGGAGAGCAGGGTGCTGTAGCCTATGTGTTTATGTCGTTATTTAGTGGTACCTGTGAATATGGTGATCTATGTGTTTCTCTCTCGAACCAAACTGCTGCAGTTCATGCCCTGATGTTATGGTATAGGTCGTTTTTGCCTTGCATTGTCAGGTTAACGAGTATTATTTCAGAATGTACATTGTATGTGCAGTGATGGTGTTTTCATGACGTGTGCAACATATAAGTCTTTATCCTATCACACTAACTATGAGGTTTTAACAGTTGCCTAGTTGGCAAAGTGATTATTGTTTTATGTGGTGTGGTCTATGTTTACATGCAATACAGAAACTTATTTTTATATAATAATGTGTGGAGTCTCTTTTGTGGTGTGTTTATTGTGTCACTGGTGTGAGTGTGTTGCGCAAATGCTTTGCACATTGCCTCTGGAATAAGTCTGACCGATCGTGCAAAGCTACCAAAGGGGTGAGCAGGGGTTATCTTGGGTGTGTAACTCCCTTACCCTAACTAGAGTGGTGGGTTCTGCCCGGATTAGGTGCATACTCTAGCCAACCAGAAACCCCATTTCTAAGAGTACCATTGTCAGCTTGGGGCGCAAAGCAAACCGGTACATCTTCGTGCATTAAGCCTATGGTGTTCCTCCCGTTCTTTCACAACAAAATGAATACCCCAGGCAGTGCCTGCACCCAGGGCCCGGAATTGTTGTCTCTCCCCCCACCCCTTCCCTAATGGCAGCAACGCTGATGGCGCCAATACTGACAGATATTCTTAATTCTTTCCACGGGGTGCAAGGCAGGGCAGGGAAGCTAGGCACAGCTACATGGTGTGAAGAAGGGGAAAGATGGGGCTACGGGGCAATGCGGGGGAGGCCCCAGAGGATAGGAGGGGATTAGGGGTCACTATGGGGGGGAGGTAAGGGGTGGTGGGGAGCACGAGGGAGGGGCCAAGGATCAATAAGTATTACTTTGTACGGGCAGTTGGGATTCTTTCAAAGATGTTCTGGGCCAAATTGTGCATTTAAGAAAATTGGGTTTGCAAGACTGTTAAAATGGCTTAAAAAGAACACTTTATGGGTCTCTTGGTGGTTTGACCGCTCAATGAACCTTTGGAGGAAAAGTACCAAATGATGAACTGGAACCATCCCGCCATTCCATTCTGTGTTTCATTGCACCAAACAGGGTGTCCCTCAGGGCTCGGCTCTGAGTCTCTCCCCATTTAATATTTACCTGAGGCTGCTAGCTCAGCTACTCTGCAATCGGGATGACGTTTACATGAATTGTGCGGACAACACCGAGCTTGTGATCTGAGTGGACTCTACGGCTCCTGCACCATATGAGAATTTCCATCACTGAATTCGTAAAATCACTAACAAATTAACCTCTAACGCACTCATGTTTAATGAGGATAAAATGGAGGTCCTCTGTTGTGCCATGAATAAGATCCCTCGCGTCCTCCCCACTGATTTCTGGCCATCTCAGTCTGATTTCCCTTCCATGGGAATGTCTGCAGTTAGGAATCTGGGGTTCATTTTTGTTAGCAATCTATCTTTGATGACCCACGTAAACTGATTGGCTTACACCTGTTTCTCACTTCTAAAATGTTCTGAAAAGTTTTACCTCTTCTTCCTACTGTTCACCGACCATTGATTGTTCAGGCCGCCATTTTAATTCGGTTAGACTATGGGACTTATTTGATGAGAGGTTCTCCCGATTATTTGACCAAGCCCCATTCCCGTATCCAAAACGCGCCGCGTGTCTGCCTCTTTCTCTTCCCCGAGCCTCTTCTGCGTCCGTTGCATTGGCTTCCTGTGCCAAAAAGGATTCTTTTTAAATCTCTGTGCATTGTCCACAGGGCCTTCTATCAGGTCAGCCCTGCCTACCTTAGGGACAAGTTCAGTTGTCATTGTCCTTGTCGCTATTTGCGTTCCTCTGATGCTAACTTTTTGTGGCTGCTGAAATGTAAACTTTCACGGGTGGGTGACAGAGCATTCTCAGTACAGGCCTTCCGCCTCTGGGTCAGCATGTGTCCTTCTCTTTGGCGGACTTCTGACAATAGCTGATTCAGGAAGTTGCTGAAAACCTGGTTGTTCACCCTGTAACTGAGTATTCAGACGGTAAATGGGGTCGTAAGCTCTGTGCCAGGATGCCTTTTTAGATAATCGTGCACCCTAGAAATGTCATAATAATAACTGGAGGACACAAGTCTATTTCAGCTGTTTAATATGGTTAAATTATTATTTGCCATGGAGCTATTGCAGCTATCTACATTGTGGTGTCTGGTATTGTAGCATTAATATAGAGCTTCATACTAGTGATAAGCCCACATTTTGTGTTGTACACAAACATTAGTCAGACCTGTAAAGTACAAAACAATCACAGTACAGTATGATGTCATTATAGGGGAGGCTCCTTCAATCACATTAAGAGTGATACAAACAACTTATTTCCAACAATATAAATAGAATATTGCAAGGCAGTTCCGTGCGATTGAATAAAGAATGCCTATTAGGAATGTGTCACTGATGGCAATGCAGGGAGAAATTAATGTAATAACAGGCATTGGCAAAATTGGGCTGGCTATTGTTGCAATCATCTGCCACAAAAAAGAAAACATGCCACCACCTAAACCTGGCTGCCATTTGCTTGCAATAGAAATTTTACATTAGAAAGATCACTGGTGTGGTTGTTTCACTAATGATGTTTTTTTATTTTTAAATACAAGCCTTTTAGTTGTGCCATGCATTTTATTATTATTATTGCTTTTGAAAGAGACAAGAATACATCACAACCTAACCAAGCACTCAAATTGCAGAGAGTTACAATGTTACAATGGCACTTAAAGACTTTAGAATTGCTTAAAGGGAGACAGAAAATAAATCATCATCTAACTGGGCTCCCTAGGTGCAGGGAAAATAACTAACGGGTATTTAAAGTTAATATAAAAATAACTAAAATAAAAAGCACACTTTGAACCACTTCTGTCACTGACGAGAAACTAATTATTTTTTTGGTACAGGCTTTGTGCAATCACTCAAAGTGAAGGGGCCAATGGGAGAAGTGAGCTGACCTATTACCCCATACTGTATGCTGTGATGATGGGTGGAAGCAAAACAAGAATGACAGTTTGACAGACCAATGAATGAAGCCCATCAACTAAAATACCCTCTATGTATATATACTAGGTATGATTTTTTTCTAAAACCAATAGTATGGCGAGACAACTGAAGCTGTCCCAGAAGCCAGACCTAAAAATGCACTTCTGAAAGAGAAATATGTGTTAGTAAGCAAATTGCCATACAGGCTTTCAGAATGCACTGCACACATTGCATTCTTTGTGCTGCCTAGCAGCTGACAGAGATGTTCATTTGCACGCTCTAGATGTCAGGACGAAGGCAGCCATTGCCAGCAGAGTCTGTCATCGTTTGGTGCGATCTACAATAAGTTAGAAGAGGGTTCGCTGTTAGAACCCTTGGATTTGTGACAAATTTTCCAATAAACTGAAGGTAACACCTTTTGCTTAGTCGTTTAGCAAAGACTGGGTAGGTTTCAATAGAGCTAGGTTTGCAGTACTTTGACTGGTGACAAATGTGTATATGCCAGCTGGTTGTTGTGCGACTGGTTGCTTTCTCTGTACGCGGTGATGGTCAGTGGTCTGTGGTGTTGCAGCAGGCAGGGGAATGGACAGGGTAAGTTGACATGACATAATTTTCAACAAATAAAGATTAAAAGCGGCTTCATAATCATTGTACCATTGATTTAAACTTCAAAACCTATACCAACTCCCATAGACAGGCTTGTTTTGGGATGGATATTTTGCCCCATAGCTACAGCAATATGGCAATGAGTCTTACAAAAGAGCATAATTTATAGGCAACACTACCACAGGAATCTGATGCACAACTCTCATTTGAGAAGAAAAGTGTACAACAGGCCTGACTGTTTAGACAAAGGCACACAATAAAATGGAACCATTTCCAGGTTTGGTTTTTTTGTGGGATGCAACACCATCCAAGAGGGCAGGAGGTGTACATGAGTTGATGGCAACATAAAAGGTGCACACTGTTTACTCTAAAAACAGTATATACATATAGAATTGAAGTGTGATTTGCAGAGACGACACTGAGGTAGAAGGTGTCAGAACCCCTTTAAGAGATCCACAGGACACGCAAGGGCTACTGGGCCCAACCGTGGTGGTTGAGGCCTTTTACTCCTGATGTTCCAGGGCTCGACCTACTATGGATCCTGAGCAACTGGGCTAAGTACCCCTTCTGCACTTAACTCTCATTGGTAGCTGTGGGCGAGCAGTAAAAGGCTCTCTCGGGGGGAAGCGTAGATACAGGTAAGTGAACAAATGACTCATAACTCGAAGTGCGGACAGTCTGAACAATCAATCAATGTCCAGTCCTTTACTTGGACCAGTGTGCCACGAGACAGCGGACTCATCTGAATAGTTACGGGGGCATACTTCAGCCCAGAGTTGACAAAGAATAGATTTATAAGAAAACATTGCACAGATTAGGAAGGGAGGACTACCTATTTGGAGAATTGACTCATGAATTGTGACGAGTTCATGCCCATATCCTACGCTCTCTCTGACTAGCACTTTAATGCTTGAGAAGTCTAGACTACATGAACTGCTGAAATATTTTCTCCCTGTGGCTCTTCCACGACGTTTGAAAGACATCAACAGATTTCAAACAGCACATATAAGGACTTATTTCTTGGCTACTCTTTTTCGTTATAAAGACGACACGACATTGGTGGATTCTCTATGAACATTTGAGGATCGCCCCCCTTACGTAGCTAAGCCTTGAAGAAGTTACGAATGTAGCAAAACACGTGTCGGCTGACATGTCTCTATTTCACTGTGCTATTCTGTTCTTCCAGCAACAAGAACTGGACCTTGAAAAAATAACTGTATAAACATGAAATGTTTTTGAAAAAATCTTTTTCTTGCATGAATATATACACTGTATGTATTGACTAAATGTCACACTGATTATTACATTAGAGAGAACCCCAGTACAAATCCAAATATTGTCATATCCTGAGATTTGAGCGATCGATAGAATACATAGATCTTGTGTTTCAATTTAAAAAAAGCAATGTTGTAGTAATATTGTTGAATGCCGGGGTACATCTGTCTGCCCCAACCTTTTGAAGTGTAAGAGGGGAGTCTTTTCCTCCTTTCCTACAGTGTGTGTCCCACCCAGCTCACAGCAATGCAGCAATATACAAGTCTGTCTGGAAGCATACCCCTACCACTCATGTCTTCACGAGGCAGGCCTGGGCTTCCCAAAATGGAACCCAGGCTCCTCCTTCTAATGTACCATTGCAGGCTCACTTGCACTCAGTGTACTTACACAGCACACATACTCTCCAGAACTGTTCAGTACTGTTGTTTTTCTGCATTGTATTAGGATGTGCTATTTGCAAACCCACACTCTGCCTGCACACACACTCACCATGTGCTCTGCACAACACTTAACCCTTCATGTATTGTACTTCACTCAAGCACACATACACCCAGCATATGCTTTTATTGCGCATGCACTGCACAACACTACATCTCTCATATAATGTGTTCCTTGCAGGCATACATACACTCAGCAAATGCACTAATCCCACATGTAGTGCACAGTACTGCTCTATCCCTGTACTGTACCCTTCCAGGAATACATAGACCCAGAGCAGAGTCAGTACTCTTGCGCTGCGCAGCACTCCACATCTACCTGATGTAGGCCAAGGGGTAGTTAAGCACACATTAGCAGAACTTTTGAAAATATGGGTGAGCCTGTAGATCTCACTCAATTGACACAGGGAAAAAGGACCTATTCACCTCTACTGCTCACTACACGGTTTGCTGCCACCACCGCGCTTGTGCTGCTTAACTCCTGGTGAAGGCAGTAGCCTTCTAGCACTATGAGGGTAGCTTATTTGGCGCCCCTCCTGGTCCAACAAGACAGCAATCCGTGACACAGGACTATTTCATGGCGCACACGCATGACCTGTGTTTACCTGTGACACAAAAATCAGCATTAGGGATCCAGCCTACAGTACAGTTGGCCACTCAGGGCAGGGGTACACATCTTTTACCATGCAAAGGACTTTTCTGTCTCAACAGAAGGTAACACAGGTGCATGAAATGGAAGATACAGAATATATTATATGACAACACATTATGAGTAGGAAACGCTCAGAATATAGAGATACATTGAAACATTAGTGCCTTAAAAACTCTAACAATGCTTTCTGACGAAGCAGAGTATGGTATGCTGGTAGAATGACTAAAAGAACAAGCATTGGCAAAGGCAATACGCTTAGCTTTTGAAGGGTGGTAGCCAAACTTTTTGCTTTGCCAATGCTTGTTGCTGACAAAAACACTTTCTGTTACTAATGTTGAACAGCATTGGCAAAAATACAAAAAGGCAAAAGGGTGGCCTCAGTATGATGATATATATGTGTGCATGTGTCAGCGCACGTATGCATCATGAGCAGCAGTTGCCACTTTTTTTTAAAATGCTAAACAGTATATGTAAAAAAGAAAAACAAATGTTTGTTACTGATGATGAGCAGCATTGGCAAAAATTAAAACCAGCATGATGAAGTGTACGCACATACACAATTATGTGGCATGATGCGTTGGCAGTCATTTTTTTTGTCATTTAAATTACAGATCCAAGATGCCAGATGCTCATCTTAGAGTGGCAAATGAAAACAAAAAGTGTCCAAAGTGCATTATAGAGAAAGGAGGAGTTTGGTAGCAAATTGGACCTGCTGGGCCTTACAGGCAGGGGTATGGCCACATCAGAGGAGTGGTGGGGAGTAAGTCAGCTCTGCCACCTAACAGGGAGCAACAGTCAGCCGGGGGAGGTCAGGGGAGTAAAGAAGGAGCATGGAAAAGGAGGGTAGCAAAAAAAGCAAACAAAAAAACACAGTCGGGACAAAGAGGGGCAGAGGAAGCAATGATCCGTGAAGCAACACAGAGAATGGGTGGGGGTGTGAAGGGGAAGCAGTGCTTTGGGAGAGAGGAAGAAAACGCATGCAGTCCCATGAAGTACTGAAAGAAAAAAATAGTTCCCTGATGCCAGCTGTGCAAGCAGACAAACCCTCCAGTCAAAAGGATGGTAAAGAAGCAACAGGAGCGTAGCTTTGGGGGTGTTTGGAATGTTACCCCACTCTCCCGTAGTAAATGTGTTCTCTGGTACAAGTGATTTTAAGTCGGGTATGGTGAGGTGCTTGTCGGATTTCACTTGGGATTTTTACGTACACACACGGACAAACTCACACACTCACACTCATCTCGGTTCTGAGGGTCTGGTTATTTTACAAAATATTGAGTTTTAAGTACCCCTAACAATCCCCACTCCTCTCCCTTTCCACTGCTCCTTACACTCCCCTCGTGCCCTGCTTCTCATATAATGTATTTCAACCAGTGTGATTGTTGGAGAATCTGAAGCTCACACCCCCCTAATCTTCTGAGCAAGCTACGCCCCTGAGAAGCAATGCTGCAGGGGAGGGACAAACAGAAGGAGAGGAAGGAAAGCCATCAAATATGAAGCAAGTCAATGATATTGACAAGGAAGCCAATCAATGGGCTGACCCAAAGCCAGCTCTAAATATTGGTGTAATGCTCTACAGGTCTTAGGCAAGACCTATAAAGTGCCACCATATTGTTTGCTTTTTCAATGTGTGTGTGAAATATCCATTTAATTCAACAGTGACAACCCATGGGCACCTACCAGATTTTCTGTATTCACTCGGTAACTGGATAACCAAGTTTTAATCATTTATGCTCTGTACCAAAAAGTCAGGATAAAATGAGTTTTAAGGAGATAAAACATATTTACACACTTGTCTTTCCGTCAGGTTGGCACCTGTCCAATCTTTCCTTATTTAGGTGAACACAACTGCCTTTCTATTACACACCGTTACTGCCCTGTCTTTATAGGTACCCTGTGTACAGGGTGTTAATTAACTTGACCTCATCTATGTTGGGGGCCGCATTTGGTTGAAATGAAAAATTGGATGGAGGTATCGTGTCCAAGAACATTGATGCGAGGCGCATTCATCTCCTAAAAGATTATTAACATAATCCATGTTCTAGTCACCTACTATGTTTGACAGGGTCACAAACCAATATAGTGTTTTATGGAGGTATCACTACTCTGTCCTGGGTAGTCGATTGCATTTTTGGGGTTGGGGGTGCTTGATTTGGATGGTCTAAAATTATACCTTGCCTCACCAAACATATTACGGAACAAACTTTGATGACCGGTTAATAACAATTCAACGTTGCATTTGGGAAGCTGTTACCACACATTGTTTTTATTTTGCTGCACAACGTCAAAAGTTAATCAAAGTCAAGCAAGTGGATGAATATAGAGAGGATGACGGTGGTTAATAATTTGCTGACTAGCCTTATGTGAGCAGTCCACAATGAATGACTATATGAAATTCACGAAAGATGGCACCTACCTCAATGTCTCCTAAGTCCCCGGAGTGAAACACCCCCATGGTAGAAATAGTGAGTGAAGTATGACCTGTTATTGTGAAGGGATAGGGCAGGCTTTTGGGAAGGAGAACGTCCATTGAATGTATTTGTTTACCCCAGTGCTACTCATTCGGAAGAGTCATAGCGACGAGAGGATTTTTGAGACCAAGGATGCCGTAAATACCGCTCAATTTATCCTTACTCCTGATGGAGATACGCTCATGATGTCACTGATATGTATGTGCTGATGACTAAATTGTATCATATAACCTATGTGAACAATGCTTTTATTTTGTTTACTGTGCATACACTTAATAAATAGTAAATATGGCATATTATGACATTCTCAGAGTAAACCATCACTAGCACTTTGTGGTGGGTAGCTACATGCAGGTGTAATGATATGTGTCTGTTGTGTCTTTCGACATGCCCACAGATTCCTTTTTTAATCTTTGCTTAGTTTAGGCTTGATTCTCACTAGTGCTTCTAACAAATTGACCTTAAATGCTCAGACACCTGCATTTACAAATCTTCACTCTTAGTTTAGCAATCACAAAATGTAAATGTATACTCATAAATGGATTTGCCTACACGTAATGTAGAACCAGTATGCCACGGTGTGGCATAATTGTACAGTGGAGCAAATCTGCTGCAAAGGTGATGATGGCGGAGATGCCTCCCTGAGCAGGGGCGGGCTGACCATTTATTCTTTCAAGCATTTCCCCAGGGAGCTTGAACCTCTGGAGGTGGGGGTTTGACAGTCAGTGGCCACAGTCTCCCGCTTCCCTGGGTATGGCAGAAGGTACAGCAGGCAAAAGAAAGAGAGAGAGAAAAGAAGAGACATCAAGAGAGAGAGAGACATCAAGAGAGAGAGAGAGAGAGAGAAAGAGAGAGAGAGAGAGAGAGAGAAATTGGGGAGATTGAAGAAAGAGACTGGAAACAAAGAGACAGGAGATGAGAAAGTGCTGGTTTGAATATTTTTTCCATTGCAGCTCCTAGTTCCCAGTCTGACCATGTTCTTGAGTAGGCGAACATGGACAAACATGTGAATTTGTGGGTATTCACACACCATGGGCAGGCATATTGCCACCCAGGATTAAATCACTGTTAAGGGGGTAATTTGATGGGCAAACCTCTAATCTTGGCGGGGTTGTACAGCAAGGGGTTTATTCAATGGGATATTTTCATTTGGGAAAAAAAGAGATTTGAAAATGCAAATTCACATTTACAAAGTATTTGTGTATGCCCAAATTTAGACCTGTTAAATTTACACAAGTGAACATGTTGTCCCATGTCAGAAACTTGCAGTACACTAAATATTTCCAGAGCTACTCACAGGAACCAACTGTCACAGCTTCTTTGAGTACTCCTTAAGCTCTCTGTGAATTAAAATTGCTCTGTTTTTTTTTACCTGGTCAACTTTATCTTTTGCTATCAGCACTGGTTCATGTATGACACATATTATCGACCATAAATAACAAAAACAATAAAAATCAAACAAAAAATAGGGGTCACACTCAATGTCTCACTTTGACAAATAATCTTATTTTTCTTCCTTTTTGATTCCTTAGTATTATTCATGATTCTCTTTTTATGTTTTTTTTTCATTTTGGCTACATTTATATCAGAATTGATTTACTTTTTTTATTTTTTTTTAAAGTATAACGACTGTAATCACGGCTGCAGGTGTGTTTATTTAACTATAGTTTTGTTCATACGACAGCTTGAATGCATTTCTTCTTTAGATATGCTTGCAATTTCAACAAACAATTCATTTTAGTTTTAATGTCCTTCATAATATCGATATAACCCCATCATTTTCTCAACTTAAAGTGTGCGTTTCAAAACACTTATAGCACATCATTTCCGGTCTGACCTAGAGAGGGCAGTTCCGGGACAGACTTCTCACACTGTCCACTTCATCTAGAGATTGAGGATAGTCGTTTACTTGATGGCGGAGGCACCACCCCCTGCACTGATAGAACAAGCAATTGCAATGCAATAGGTCTTGCATTTGCAAGAGTTTAAGCTATTGGCATTGTAAATGACAATGCCTTTTATTTAACTGTTTTGATAATTAACACATAAATAAAAAGCATTGTCATTTACAATGTCAAGAGCTCAAACTCTTGTAAATGCGAGACCTATTTAATTTCAAATAAGTAGCCGCCATTGTCCCGGGCTGCTCGGAAAGTGAACGCACGCATGGCGCGCTGATTGTTGCAGGAAAGCATGTTGTGCCTGCAGTAGGAGAAACTCATTAAAGAAAATAGTGCTTACAGACTAAAAAAGACTACTGTGTAACAACCGAAGTAAAAGGGCCAGTCCTCATGGGAGGTTACAAATGAAGACAAGGCGGTACTAAGGAGGGACTAACAAGCCTATTAACGAATCAGAAGCCAGCATTTATGAAGGACAATGACACAAGCCAATGACCACAAGAGTGACCAAGGGAGTACCTCAGGGCTCCTGTTGGAGCCCTACTTTATTCAACATCTATGTTGCTCCCTTGGCGGGACTACTGAGGAAATTAGGATTTATTCCTATCTCCTACGCGGACGACACCCAACTCCTACTCTCCTTCGATAAAACTCACCCCAACATCCAGACCACCTTTTCGGAGGGTATGAAAGCCATCGCTGATTGGATGAGAGACAACCATCTTCAGCTAAATGCAGGAAAATCAGAGATAATGCTATTCGGAGAAGCAGCAGTGAGGTGGTCCCCACAATGGTGGCCAGAGGAATCGGGCTCTGCCCCAAGCCCAAAACAGGTAGAAAAAAACTTAGGAGTCCGCATAGATCAAAAGTTAACGTTGGGGGAGCACGTTACCGCTACAGCTGGGGCATGTTTCCACACACTCAGTCTTCTCCGAAGAGTCTTTCCTTTCTTACCACTCTCAACGCGGAAAACTCTGATACAGGCACTAGTCTTAAGCCGCCTGGACTACTGCAACGCTCTGCTGATTTCAGCCAATGAAGTCTCCTTTGCCAAATTGCAGGTAGTCCAGAATACTGCGGCCCACCTGGTAGCCAACGCCCCTCCCAGAACTGCCTCTACCCCCCTACTACAAAAGTTGCACTGGCTACCGATACGGAAGAGGATTAAATTCAAGATCTGTTGCATGGCTTATAAATCCCTAATCAACATGGGTCCCAGCTACCTATCGGGCAAATTTGTTAGATACCTGCCATCCAGGTCCCTCCGGTCAGGGTCCAAAGCACTTCTTCACATTCCACGCTTTAAAAAGCCTGTATAGGTGGTAAAGCTTTCTCCCACCTAGCTCCACACTACTGGAACCAACTCCCCATTCATTTACGTCAATGCACCGATTACCTGATATTTAGAAAGCTCCTAAAAACTGCACTGTTCTGATTCGTCTCTCCTTGGTTGGCAATAGCAGTCACAGCGCGGAGATGCCCTATGGGGTGATTCGGGCGCTTTATAAATTAATAAACAAACAAACAAATATGGGCGGAGAATGGGCGGGGCTTTTATTCCATACTCCAATACAGCATGCCGCAGAGCAGCGCATGCGCTGTCTAGGCTCAACCTATAAACCGATCCGGGAGACCCAGCCCTCCCTCCAACCAGGGAAGCTT
Source organism: Calotriton arnoldi (assembly GCA_963921515.1). Taxonomy (NCBI): domain Eukaryota; kingdom Metazoa; phylum Chordata; class Amphibia; order Caudata; family Salamandridae; genus Calotriton; species Calotriton arnoldi. Next base: position 2,267,804 of record CAWUFW010001232.1, read on the forward strand.
CAGGATGTCCAGCTTTACCCTGCTTCTCTTACCAGCCTAGTATACACAACAATGTATCCAGCTAAACAAATGTGCTGGGAGGAACCGTGCACAACACGTTTTCTAATACATACAGGCAGAGTGGACAAAATACAATTTTAGCCAAGGATATACATCCCATGATAGAGAGAGGTAGGGTGGCCCAAACCTCGACTGAATGACGCAGACACTCTGGCAGCCTCCCTATGTTGGGGTTGTATTGGGCTACTGGGCAGTTAGTCACCCACATCCCTAACAAGTAGCGCAACCTATATATTTCCCACTGCAGCCCCAACTCCTGGGGGAGGGCCTCAGCTATGTGTTGCAGCCCGCCTAAGGGGAACTGCCTAGATTTGTTTGTTTTCAATTCAGACATGCCGGCAAAGTCACTCAGTTCCTGCAGGAGGAGGGGCACAGAGTGCTTCAGGTCTCACAAGTATATTAGGGTGTCATCCACGAACATTGACACCAAATGGCAGGTGCCTGCCAGACGAACAACCCAGAGTCCCAGTCCTGCCTGTAACCGGCATACCAGCAGTTCCACTGTCCAACATCCATGGGTCGGAGACAATGCCCCCGTGCACACCATGGCCAAGTAGCGGCCAAATTTATAATCTTGAATTTTAGTTTCCTCATGGTTCATAGTGTCTTAGCTGGGCAATAGAGATATTTTGCTGCAGCAAACTGAATCTTGATATCTGAAACCCAAAGAGACTTGAGAAGAGTCACCTCACATTCTGAACCGATCACTATATTCAGAGAAGTGGTCAAACTAAATGGATAGGATCCTTGAAGCTCAAGAAGTTTATAATGTTTATGATGTGCATAGTGTGCTTAAGTTCACAAAAGTCCAAACTAGAAATTCATGTTATGTGCATCAAAAGTTGAAAGTGTTGCCCCAACCCTCTGAGGAGAACCAATGAACTTAAGGTGATGGTAACACTGAACACCACCAATCTTCAATGCAGCGATGCTTTGATATGAAGCCTCGCCGATACCCAAATATCCAATTTGGAGATGGTTCAAAATGGTAATCTCGGCCTTATCTTTAATCTCTTGAAATGTAATTTGGCTTTTCACCAGCAGTAAAATATTCACTCATTGCCAGTGTAAGCCAGTGTTGTTGTAAAGAAAGACAAATACACATAAAATGATGAGCACATTTCTCTTTAATCGTGACATATCTCTAGAGACGCCAGTTTCAGGTGAAACTGTCACCATGGTTTGTGTATTCCAACTCAGAAAGTTCTTTCCAGCAGCACAAAGCATTGGCCGTCTGTTTGTGTCTTTTGGACATATCTTCAGTTGTGTGCGGAGCATCGACTGCCACGTATATCTTGTGTACGTAATTTCTACTTCATGCGTCTGCCCTAACGGGGGGGGGGGAGGGGCATCTTCTGGGTTGGGTTACTGTTTCCGAAGTAAACCCAAGGAGAATCCAGCCCTTCAGGATGCCGTCCACTGGGCTGCACACATGCTGAAGGAGGTATTCTGGGTCTGATTGGAGCATGCAGTACACACTCTTTCGGTGGAGTATTTGGACGTAATATCCGATAATTAATATCAATCCACAGAAATATAGAGTTTTATAAATTCGTGACACATTATTATCATGATGCAGAAATATCGTGGACATAAATATCGATTTTTAGGTAAGTAATATCGTTTACAAGAATATTGGTGTTTTTAATATCGTTTGCAATAATAGCATTGTAAAAATATAGTTTTTTAATTATTTGTATGTGTTTTAGTTCATATTTTAATTGTATATGTTATATATTGTTTGTATAATTGTTGGTAATAATTTTAAATTATAGTTTTAAATTTTAAGTTGTTTATAGTTTTTAATTTAATTCTTAATAGTAATTTTAGTGACGCAGTGGGTTATGAGGTGTGCAGGGGTACAGGGTGGGAAGTTAATTAAGTATTAATTATTTTTTAATTAATATTAATTTTTTAATTGATAATTATGTAAATGGTGTAATTATTCAATTTCTTAAGTGATATTTTAGGTGCGGGTTGTTTTGTTGGTAAGGGTATAGGGTGTGAAGTTAATTAGGTAGTAATTAATCAATTTGATTACTATTAATTATTTATTTGATCATTAATTATGTAAATTGTGTAATTATATAAGTGATATTTTAGGTGCCCGTTGTTTTGTTTGTAGGGGTATAGGGTGGCAAGTTAATTAACTAATAATTAATTAATCATTAAAATATTGTTTATTATCAATTAGTTAACTGATAATTAATTAGGTAAATCCTGTATTTGTTATTTTGGATTGTTTAGTTTGTAGGGGTATATAGTGAGAAGGTCATTAAGTAATAATCAATGTTCAATTAATTATACAATTTTCATTACATATTTAATCAATTAATAATTATGTATATAATTTATTAATTATATTTTTTGTTGTGTTTGTTGGAGAATAGGTTGGGATTTTATTCAATTATAAAAATTTAGCAAATATTTAATCATTTATTAAAAATTATTTTATATATTACTTAATATTTTAATTGTGTTCTTTTTAATTTTAAATATGTTTTAGTTGTGTGTTGCTGTTTATGGTAGTATAATGTGGAATTTTAATTTAATGATCAATTATTTACAAAATTTTAAATTAATTATACATTTTTTAATAAAGTTTTTTATTGTTTTTTTAAATTTAAATATACATTTTGTTATGTTAATAGTTTTATATTTTTAGTTAATTAATAGAGTTATTAAAATATGTTATGTTTTTTTTAATTTAAATACTTATTCTACTGTTGCATAGACTGGAGTGGTAATAGAAAATGTTACCCCTCTGGTGTTCAACGCTTTCCCTACTGTTGCACAGACTGAAGTGGGAATAGTAAATTTTACCCCTCCAGAGTCCAACGCTTTCTCTACTGTTGCACAGACTGGAGAGAGAACAGTAAATATTACCCCTCCGGTCCACAACGCTTTCCCTACTGTTCCACAGATTGGAGTGGGAATAGTAAATGTTACCCTTCCCGTGTCTAACGCTTTCCCTACTTTTGCACAGACTGGAGTGGGAATAGTAAATTTTACACCTCCGATGTCCAACGTTTTCCCTACTGTTGCACAGACTGGAGTGGGAATAGTAAATTTTACCCCTCCGGAGTCCAACGCTTTCCCTACTGTTGCACAGACTGGAGTGGGAATAGTAAATTTTACCCCTACGGTGTCCAACATTTTCCCTACTGTTGCACATACTGGAGTGGGAATAGTACATTTTAGCCCTTCGGATTCCAACGCTTTCCCTATTGTTGTAAAGACTGGTGTGGGACTAGTATGCCTATTTTTTACATAGTTTAGTATTTTTTTAAATTATTGTTTAACTATATCTATTATTATTTTGTATTTTGTATTTAATATTATTTGTATACATATATATATATGTCTTTGAAGTTGCCACAACGACTCACTCGAGATAGAATTTGGAAAATGCGTATTTATTAAATCAAGGGTTTTGCCATGCCCAATGCGTTTCGGTACTACAACATGGACCTTGATCACGGGATGATTGTAACTCGTTCTCAAACATCTTTTATTTCCTGCATTTTTTACAAAAAAAGGGGGGATTACTTCCTGTTTCCGTTCCATATGAGGCATTATGGTTAATGTAGTCAAACCTCATGATCCTTTTTACGCATGGCACAAGTTAAGTGATTAAATAAGTGTTGTAAGTGACATACATAAAGTGAGATGTGAGAGTGTATTAAAAAATTATTATTTACATTTTGAGAGGCAAAAGAGAAAGAAAATTATATTTGAATTCTTCTCGTTTAAATAACACACAAAGGTTGTTAGTTCATGAGTTTTTGATTTTTGTTTTTTGATTTTTGTGGAGTTCGAGTTTAAATCCCTCTAGTGGGAGAAAATTACACCTTAGATCATGGGTACTCACAAACTTTCTCTCAGGGGCCAAATTTACAGTGTGGTTTGTGGCCGAGGGCCGCACCGGTGGGGGCGGGGTCAGTGGGGAGGGGGCGGGGCTAGAGCAAAAAAAAAACTATGACCATGAGGTTGAACACAGGCCCCTGCAGCGGACGCCTTCGTCCACTGAGCCACCAGACCCGGCATACACACCTCTCTCTCTCTCTATCTCTCTCTCTCTCTCACTCTCTATCTCTCTCTCTCTCTCTCTCTCTCGCTCTCTCGCTCTGTCTCCCTCCCTCTCTCTATCTCTCTATCTCTCTCTCTCTCTCCCTCCCTCTCTCTCGCTCTGTCTCCCTCTGTCTCACTCACTCTGTTTGTCTCCCTCCCTCTCTCTGTCTCCCTCCCTCTCTCTCCCTCCCTCTCTGTCTCCCTCCCTCTTTCCCTGTCTCCCTCCTCCCTCTGTCTGACTACCTCTGTCTGTCACCCTCCTCCCTCTCTGTCTCCTTCTGTCTGTTGCCCTCTGTCTCCCTCTCTCTGTCTCCCTCTGTTTCCCTCTCTCTGTCTCCCTCCCTCTGTCTCCCTCCCTCTGTCTCCCTCCCTCTGTCTCCCTCCCTCTGTCTCCCTCTCTCTCTCCCTCTCTCCCTCCCTTTCTCTCTCTCTCTGTCTCCCTCCCTCTCTCTCTCTCTCTGTCTCCCTCCCTCTCTCTCTCTCCCTGCTTGTCCTATGTATTCACCAGGTGGCAAAAGGTAGCGTTCAGGGTTTTACAGTTGTCATGTTGGTTGAATAGAGCTTCCGCGTCCCTAAGGCTGCTTCATAGCGCTAAGGAGAACAATATCAGTTAAGAATAGAAGCATCTGTTAATTACAGCGCCAAGAAACGGCAGACGTTTCTGTCAAATAAATTAGCATTATTGTATAACAGAAGTGAGGAGAAAATTTAAAAAAACAAAACAGTAAATTGGGGATCTTTCAGTTTGGACATATCAGTGGCCTGTACTCTGTCCAGTCTAAGCCACCCTGAGGAGCACTTCGAAGCGCTGGGAGGAACAGAGGTATGCTGAGCACCGACAGTGGAAGAAGGGGCCTTGAGGTTGACTGAGGATGTATGAGCTGCCAGCATGACAGAAACCAGGCATTGCAGTTAGGAAAGCTGGGGCTGTATCACGAGGGACGTGCGTCTGTGCAAACATGACTTGGCGTCCCTCCGTTGGCAGACGTACACTCGCGTCTCTGTGATTTATACCCTAATCACCAGTTGTACACTGTCGTGTGTGTCGGCCCGCGCTGAGACTGCTTCCCGGGCACGCACAGCCGCACCCGAGTACTTCACAGGTCTTTAAAGACCATTCACTTGTTAATGAGGCTTTGTTGTATTTCACCTCTTCTTAGCGCCCTGCATCTCCACTCAGTCAGAGTGGAGATGCAGGGCCGCTAAGAAGAGGTGACATACAACAAAGCCTCATTAACAAGTGAATGGTCTTTTAAAGAAAAAACACAGGTACGATTTCTGCAAGGTCCGCGGGTCGCCAAGGAAGGCTTGCCGGGCGGCTGGCGGCCCGCGGGCCGTACTATGAGTACCCCGTGCCTTAGATGAATCAATTTCTTCATGGTGATATGCTATATTCTTTTAGTTGGTGGCACAGTTTTTTTCTCTCTCGATTGTTTAATTGATGTATTTCTCCATTTTAAGATCACGATTGGTTTCAAGCCCTCCAGTGGGCAGATTCATTCTTGATATCATTTCTCTGTGTTTGGATAGTTGTTTAGCGATTGTTTGTTCAAGACTGATGGTTCTGTTCCAATTGCAGTTTTCACTTATGTATTTTATCTTCACACTGGTTTTCAAAGATGCACATAAAGTTCTTCGTCCTGATTTAGGCCTCTAGGATTTAAGGTCCTGAATGTTACTATATGTTTCGATTCACTTTGTCTCAATAGCTTCTCACGGTTTCCGCCTCTTTCAGACTGTGGTATTTGTTCTATTCCATAGAAAATCAGTTCTTCCCAGTTACTCTTATGTACTGTTTCCATGTGCTTAGCTATTGCATTTGATCGATCTATGTTTTTAGTTGCTCGAATATGCTCCAGGACTCTTTTCTTGACCTCACAAGTTGTGCTTCCTATGTATTTAAGTCTACAGGGGCACTCCACTATGTATACGACAAATGTACTTTTGCACGTGATGTATTGCCTGATTCTCCAGTTCTTTCCATTGCCAATCTCTACTTCTTTTTTTGGTTTTCCAATTCTACAAGCTTTGCAGTTTTTACAAGGCCAAAAGCCTTCTTCTTGCATCCATGTGATGGGCCTGTTTTGCTTAAAGTGACTGTGTACTAACTTGTCTCTTATGTTTGCAGCTCTTCGATGTGTAATGTTTGGATAATCTCCTACTATTTTTGATAATGTTGGATCCAATTTCAAGAGTCCCCAGTGTTTTGTCAAGATCTTCCTTAGATTATTTGATTCCGCATTATATGTTGTGATTAGTCTGATTTGCTGAGAATTTGTTGATGGTTGTGATTCCAATTTGTTCTTCCTCTTTGTATTTCTCAGAATATCTTTGCGGTTTTGCTTGATGACACTTTGTAGACTATTTTCAAGTACTTTTTTGGGGTATTTTCTTTCTTTTCTTCCAGCCCCTGAACCTTCCCTTGGCATCTTGTAAGTCACCCCTATGGTAGGGTGCATTGTATGTGTAAGGTAGGACATGCCTTGGTGTGTGTAGCATGTCCTGGTAGTGAATTATGCCCCATTTCGTTTTTCACTACTGTAAGGCTACCTGTTCCTCATAGGCTAGAATGGGCAGTTTGACTATTACATTCTATAGTCCTAACTGACCCCAGGAACATGGTAGAAAAACGAATTTAGTATGCCTGAGCTCAGAATATTAAAATACATCTTTTAGTGAAGTTTATTTTTATATTCTGTGTTTGAAAATACCACTTTTAGAAAGTAGGTATTTTCTTGCCTAAGCCTTCCAGTGTGCTCTGCCGTTATGTGTATTGGCTGTCTGGTTTTAGAGGGGCAGGACAGGCTGAGTCAGACCTGGGTTGAATAGAGAGATCTGCATTTAGAGTGTGGGGAGGGGTGGCTCCTTGACCTGAATAGGGCTGTGCCTTGCAAGGTGAATGCTGGCTCCACCTCCCACTGTGTGTCTGCTAGCAGACCCCCTCTTTCTGAAAGGAAGGATGCAGCCTGGTAAACAAAGTGCTCCAGGCCTGAGCAGAACTGGTTCTGGCTAGGTTCAGTGACTGGTAGCTTCAAGGATCAAAGGCTTTTGGGGTATAAATATCTGTGCTCAAGCCCCTACATTTTGTATTGCTTTTGGATCTGGAGAGGAAACTCTGTCCGTGCCACTGGAGGAATCTGCAGGAAGTGACTGTCCCTGTGCTGTGTGTTGTTTCTTGCACTGGCCTGCAGCAGTGACCACTGGACCTTGAAGAAGAGGAAAAGGAACTCTTGAGAGAACTTTTATTTTTTTGTTACAGCAATTACCCAAGGGCTAGGAAAAGAGCTAGCCTCCTGCTGGAGTCTCAGGCACATCAGACTCCACCACCAACCTCCTGCTTCCTCCCTGCGAGGACTGCTATCTGCTGATGAGGCTCCTGTGAGTTCCAGGGCCTCTAGTTTGCATCAGAGAAAAGAGTGTGAGAAATCGACGCTAACGCATCTTTGCGGGCCGCTGCAGTCGAGAGCGCTGGGAAAATCATCGCGCTACTGCCGCCGAGGGCCCGCAACACGAAACCATCGCTGACGCCCCTTTGCGAGCCGCGGCAGCCGAGACGCGCTGGAAAGATCATCGCGCTGCTGTCGCCGCGCACTCGCAACCCTTAAAGAAATCATCGCTTCGAGACATCGCAGTGCGGACGCCGTGCGTCCGCCACTTTGATCGCATCGCACCGAATTTCGTCGCTCCCTCGCGGAGCGTCTTGTCTTCGCATCGCAACACGATCGCACAGCGCAACAGGATCACCGCATCGACTTCTCCCACGCGGCAAGAAAGTCATCGCATCGGCGGTCCAGCGTGCAGAAGTTTGTCGCATCGTCTCCGCACGCATCCCGCAGATCGGCGCATCATCCTCCCTTGCGGCAAGGATTTCAACGCATCGCCGGCCTCGCGTGCCGAGAATCATCGCTACAGCTTATTTGCGACACTTTGTTGGTTTTGCTACTAAACCCAGGTACTTTGTGAAAGAAAGGGTCGCAGAGACCACTGCTTTGAACTTGAACCTTATTTTTGCAACCTTTGAACTATTTTTGACAGCCCTTCAACAGCTATCCTATTTTTGACAGTATTGTGGCTTTTACAGTTATTGGTCTTGTGATAAATCTGCCTTTATATAAAGATACTTATTTTTTATAATAACTACTTGTGTGGTGTCCCTTTGTAGTGTTCCTCACTGTGTTACTGTGTATGATCATAAATGCTTCACACCCTGCCTCTGAGATAAGCCTACCTGCTCGTGCTACGTTACCACAGGGTTGAGCAGGGGTATTAAAGAGGGTAGCCCTCTCACTCTGACTTAGGAAGAAGGGTCCCTACTTGGACAGTGGCCAGCCATTGCCAACTAGAGACCCCCATTTCTAACATTGGTGGTCAGCGGTGAGGATCTGGACTTGCATTTATGATCGCATACAGTAATTATAGTGTACACTACTAGTGAGTGCAGACCATAACGTACCGCATACATTTTTTGAGAGTTTTTTTTTGGGATCCTATATTGTAATTGATATTGCCGGTGATTTTTCACCCGCGCACATTTTCTGAGAGTTTTTGGGATCCTATATTGTGATTGATATTGCCGGTGATTCTTCACCCGCGCCCATTTGTTGAAAGTTTTTGATCCCCTATTGTAATTGATATTGCCGGTGATTTTTCACCCGCGCACATTTCTGAGAGTTTTTGGGATCCTATATTGTGATTGATATTGCCGGTGATTTTTCTCCCGCGCCCATTTATTGAAAGTTTTTGATCCCCTATTGTGATTGATATTGCTGGTGATTTTTCACCCACGCACATTTCTGAGAGTTTTTAGGATCCTATATTGTGATTGATATTGCCGGTGATTTTTCACCCGCTTACATTTTTTTGAGAAGTTTTCTTCTGTCCTTTATTGATATTGCCAGTTATTTCTACAATGGGCAAGCCCAGATCCAATGCCTCAGAGGATCTCTCCTGGGAAGAAGAGAAAATAGAAACCTACAATGCCAAGCAGCTCAAATATTTTTGCAAGCAATTCACAGTCCCTATCACAGGTCTCACTAGAAGGGAGGAGTATTACAAGGCGCTGAAGGCCTGGCTAGAAGCCAGGGATGCCCCTAAGGATATAGGAGAGCTTGTGGAGGGAGGAGAGCAGCAGGGCGATGTAGTAGACTTAGTAGGAGATCCAGCCTTTTCCAACCCGGGCTCTAGTGTGTCCGCTAAGGGTCTGTCCCCAGAAGAGCTGGAGTACAGGGAGAGAGATAGGCGGCATAATATGGAGATGGCTAAGCTTAAAATGGATGGTCACCGGGACCTAGAGAACAAGAAGTTAGAAATTGAGATTATGAGGATGAAGCTTGAGCATGAGAGAGTATTGAGGGAGTTGGAGATTAAAGCTAAGAGCATGGAAATCTCCCCCTCTGGTGGCAGCGTACCTGTAGTGCACCCTGAGAGTAGGGTGTATGTACCCAAGGAGGTTATTAAAGATTTCCACAAAAGTGAAGATATTGGGCAATGGTTTGCCGCTTATGAATTAGCCATGGTGTCCCACCGGGTCCCTGAGAAGGATTGGGGAGCGGGGTTGTGGGGACGCTTTGTGAGTGAGGGGAGGGATACCTTGTTGGACCTGCCCCCAGAAAGTAGGATGGTTTATGCCCACATGAAGGAAGCGTTGATGACCCGCTATGGTTTGACCCCTGAGATGTATAGGCAGAGGTTTAGGGTCTGTAAGAAGCTAGAGGGTACCACGTGGGTTGAATATGTGTCTTTTTTTTGCAGAGCCATGGAACGCTGGGTAAAAAGTAGCAAAGTAGAAACTTTTGCACAGTTTTATGATTTGATTGCATGGGAGCATTTATCTAGTAATTGTTTTCCTGAGCTACGCCAGCACCTAATGGATTGCAAGCTGACTAACCCTAGAAAGCTTGCTGAGGAGGCGGACCGCTGGGTGAGCACCCGGGTCCGCAAGGGTCCAGTGGGAGACGGCGCCAAAGGTGGGCAGGGTCCCCAGCAGAGGAGTGGGGGGACAAGGGTCAACAGAGGGAGTTCCACCGAGGGCTCCAAAGTAATCCCCCAGGGAACCAGGCAGTGGTGTCCCAGCCCCCCCAAGAAAGGAGGACAGGGCCCCCAACAGGTAGGCCTGTTCCCAGGGAGCCCCCACGTGTTACAACTGTGGTCAAGTGGGCCACAGATATTTTGATCCCCAGTGCCCCCAAAGGGGGCCAGTGCACCCCCCGTGCACCACCCCGCCAGATTGCTAGTGTAGCCCTGGGAGAGGAGGAGATGGGTGCCCAAGAGGGGTGGGATCCCGTAGAATTGACCCTTGTCTCATTAGGGGACTTTGAGATGGTCCCCAAGCCTGCACTGCCTGCTAACACTAAAAAATACAGGCAGTGGGTGACCATCAATGGCCATAGGGTGGAGGCTCTAAGAGACACAGGGGCCAGTGTAACTGCTGTCAGCTCCCGGTTGGTGTCCAAAGAGCAGGTTGTCCCCCATGCATTCTACCCAGTAGTGTCCGCAGACAACTCAGAGAGCCAATGTGAGGTGGCTCAGGTTCCCTTTGAGTGGGGGGGGGGTCTCAGGAACTCTTCAGGTAGCTGTGAGGCCCGCCATGCCTGTAGACTGTCTGCTGGGCAATGATTTAGAGGGCTCCCCGTGGGCTACGGTGGAGAGGAAGGCTCACTTAGAGATGTTGGGTCTGCCTGAGTGGGCGTGTGCTACCACTCGGTCCATGGCAGCCAAGGAGGGTGTGGAAAAGGATCTGGAGCCTGAGAGTAGGGCCCAGAACCCTGCCTTAGAGAGAAGGGGCAGGGGGCGCGGGAGGCCGGCCCCCTTGGTTCCCACGGCCCAGGAAGGAGCAGACCCTGAGGGGGATGCCCTAGAGCCTACCGGGGAGCAGATCACCGAACTGGGGGACCTGCCTGAGCTGACCCATTGGCAGCAGGAAGGGGGACCCTCCACGGAGGAATTTTGTGAGCAGCAGAGAGTTTGCCCCTCTCTTGAGGGTATGCGGCGACAGGCTGCAGCCCAGGCAGAAGATGACATGTCTGGTTCACATCTGATTTATTGGGAGAACAGTCTCCTGTATAGTGAGCCTAAGGTTGCTGAGCCAGGGTCAGCCCGTGTGCTGGTGGTACCCGAGTGCTTCAGAACCTTCCTACTGGGGTTGGCTCATGACATTCCATTGGCAGGACATCTGGGGCAGACCAAGACCTTTGAGAGGCTGGCCGCCCACTTTTATTGGCCCCAGATGCACAAGAGTTCAGACTCTCATTGCAGGACCTGTGAGACTTGCCAGGCAAGTGGGAAGAGTGGGGGAAGATCAAGGCCCCACTCCAGCCCTTTCCAGTTGTGAGTACCCCATTCGAGCGAGTGGGCATTGACATTGTGGGGCCTCTGGACCCCAAGACAGCCATGGGTAACAGGTTCATCCTGGTCTTGGTGGACCATGCCACCCGGTACCCTGAAGCCATCCCGCTCAGGACAGTGACAGCCCCCGTGGTGGGACGTGCACTGATGGGGATTTTCTCCCGTGTGGGATTCCCCAGAGAGGTGGTGTCTGACAGGGGGACCAACTTCATCTCCCAGTACATGAAGTCTCTGTGGAAGGAGTGTGGGGTAACGTATAAGTTCACCACTCCTTACCACCCCCAAGGTAATGGTCTGGTTGAAAGGTTCAACCGGACCTTGAAGGGCATGATCATGGGCCTAGAAGAGCCCCTGAGGCGTAAGTGGGACGTCCTCTTGCCCTGCCTGTTGTTTGCCTACCGTGAGGTGCCACAGAAGTCCTTAGGGTTCAGCCCCTTTGAACTCCTCTATGGCCACCCAGTTAGAGGACCTCTGAGTCTGGTCAAGGAAGGCTGGGAGCAATCTCCCAGGAAACCTCCCCAAGATGTATTTAGCTACATGTTGGCCTTCTGGAACCAGACTCGGCGTTTCAGAAAGATTGCTGAGGCAAATCTGGAAGCCAGCCAGGAAGAAATGAAACGTTGGCACGACCAGAATGCCACTCTGGTCGAATTTCAACCTGGTCAGAAGGTTTGGGTATTGGCCCCAGTGGAGCCTTGTGCGCTCCAAGATAAGTGGACCGGTCCCTTTGAGGTGGTGGAGCGCAAAAGTCCAGTTACCTACTTGGTGGACTTTCAGTCTCCCAGGAACCCCTTGCGGGTCCTGCATGTGAACCGCCTAAAGCCCCACTTTGAGAGGTCTGAAGTGGGCATGCTTCTTGCCACAGATGATGGGGTTGAGGAGGAGAGTGAGCCTCTCCCGGACCTCCTGTGTGCAGAAGAGAAGGATGGGTCAGTGGAGGGTGTGATCATCTCCACCACACTGACCCCTGAGCAGCAGAGAGATTGTCACCACCTGTTGGGGCAATTTTCTGATTTGTTCTCCCTGGAACCTGGTGTCACTGATTGGTGCGTCCATGAGGTGGATACCGGGGACAGTTCTCCTGTCAAGCACAAGGCTTACAGGGTAACTGACAGGGTCAGGGCTTGCATTAAGGAGAAGGTCTCCACAATGTTCGCCCTAGGGGTGGTTGAGTCCTCTAGCAGCCCCTGGTCCAGCCCCGTGGTCTTGGTACCAAAAGCTGCGACGCCTGGTGCCACTCCTGAACTTAGGTTCTGTGTGGACTACCGAGGTCTCAATTCGGTCACCAAGACCGACGCGCACCCGATCCCCAGAGCTGATGAGCTCATAGACCGGTTAGGGGCTGCCCGGTACCTCAGCACGTTTGATCTGATGTCTGGGTACTGGCAGATCGCCTTAACTGATGGGGCAAAGGAGAGGTCAGCATTCTCCACACCAGATGGGCACTACCAGTTCCGTGTGATGCCCTTTGGGATGAAGAATGCCCCTGCCACCTTCCAGAGATTGGTCAACCAGGTGTTGGTTGGGCTGGAGGCTTTCAGTGCCGCTACCTGGATGACATTGCAGTGTTTAGTTCCTCCTGGGAGGACCACTTGCGCCACCTCTGGGAAGTGTTGATGGCGCTGCGCAGAGCAGGCCTCACAATCAAGGCCAGTAAGTGCCAGATTGGGCAGGGTTCTGTGGTGTACTTGGGACACCAGGTGGGGAGCGGCCAGGTGGCGCCCCTGCAGCCCAAGATTGAAACCATCCTGGCTTGGGAGCCCCCAAGGACCCAGACCCAGGTGAGGGCCTTCTTAGGACTCACAGGTTATTACAGGAGGTTTGTCAAGGGGTATGGCAACATTGTTGCACCCTTGACTGAGCTGACTTCCAAGAAGCGGCCAAAGATTGTGAACTGGACTGACACCTGTCAGAAAGCCTTTGATGCCCTCAAAACTGCTATGTGTACAGCACCCGTACTCCAGGCGCCCAATTTTGCTAAGGAATTTGTTGTCCAGACAGACGCTTCAGAGCATGGGGTGGGGGCCGTTCTGTCACAGATAAATGAGGAGGGACTAGACCAACCTGTAGCCTTCATCGGTAGGAGGTTACTTCCACGGGAACAGAGGTGGAGTGCAATTGAGCGTGAGGCATTTGCTGTGGTCTGGGCACTGAAGAAGCTGAGACCATACCTGTTTGGGACTCACTTCCGGGTTCAGACAGACCACAGGCCCCTCAGATGGCTGATGCAGATGAGGGGTGAGAATCCCAAGTTGTTGAGGTGGTCCATTTCCCTACAGGGTATGGACTTCACGGTGGAACACCGCCCTGGTACAGAACACGCCAATGCTGATGGTCTGTCCAGATTTTTCCGCCTTAGCGATGAGAACTTCCAAGGGGATGGGTAGTTCTCCCCACATTTCAGCTGGAGGGGACGTGTGTTAGACCTGGCACCATTGGCGTGGGTCTCCCTTCCATTTTTCGCTGTTATCTCCTCTGTTTTACTGGTGTTAGATGCTCTGGGCGCTGTGCCACTGCCATTCAGTGTCACAGCGCGAATGCTCCCTGTGTAAATATGTCTATGTGAATTGGTATATCCCTGATTGGCTTATTTGGTTTACCTGTTAGTCCCTAGTAGTGTGGCCTATGTGTGCCCAGGGCTGGTAAACCAAATGCTGCTGGTGGGCCTGCAGCACTGATGTGTGCCACCCACAGAAGCAGCTTGTAAAGTGTGTCTCAGACCTGCCACTGCAGTGTCTGTGTGCAGTCCAGAACTGCCATCTTGGCTGTGAAGTGCACCCACTTCCCAGCCCCTGAACCTTCCCTTGGCATCTTGTAAGTCACCCCTATGGTAGGGTGCATTGTATGTGTAAGGTAGGACATGCCTTGGTGTGTGTAGCATGTCCTGGTAGTGAATTATGCCCCATTTCGTTTTTCACTACTGTAAGGCTACCTGTTCCTCATAGGCTAGAATGGGCAGTTTGACTATTACATTCTATAGTCCTAACTGACCCCAGGAACATGGTAGAAAAACGAATTTAGTATGCCTGAGCTCAGAATATTAAAATACATCCTTTAGTGAAGTTTATTTTTATATTCTGTGTTTGAAAATACCACTTTTAGAAAATAGGTATTTTCTTGCCTAAGCCTTCCAGTGTGCTCTGCCGTTATGTGTATTGGCTGTCTGGTTTTAGAGGGGCAGGACAGGCTGAGTCAGACCTGGGTTGAATAGAGAGATCTGCATTTAGAGTGTGGGGAGGGGTGGCTCCTTGACCTGAATAGGGCTGTGCCTGGCAAGGTGAATGCTGGCTCCACCTCCCACTGTGTGTCTGCTAGCAGACCCCCTCTTTCTGAAAGGAAGGATGCAGCCTGGTAAACAAAGTGCTCCAGGCCTGAGCAGAACTGGTTCTGGCTAGGTTCAGTGACTGGTAGCTTCAAGGATCAAAGGCTTTTGGGGTATAAATATCTGTGCTCAAGCCCCTACATTTTGTATTGCTTTTGGATCTGGAGAGGAAACTCTGTCCGTGCCACTGGAGGAATCTGCAGGAAGTGACTGTCCCTGTGCTGTGTGTTGTTTCTTGCACTGGCCTGCAGCAGTGACCACTGGACCTTGAAGAAAAGGAAAAGGAACTCTTGAGAGAACTTTTATTTTTTTGTTACAGCAATTACCCAAGGGCTAGGAAAAGAGCTAGCCTCCTGCTGGAGTCTCAGGCACATCAGACTCCACCACCAACCTCCTGCTTCCTCCCTGCGAGGACTGCTATCTGCTGATGAGGCTCCTGTGAGTTCCAGGGCCTCTAGTTTGCATCAGAGAAAAGAGTGTGAGAAATCGACGCTAACGCATCTTTGCGGGCCGCTGCAGTCGAGAGCGCTGGGAAAATCATCGCGCTACTGCCGCCGAGGGCCCGCAACACGAAACCATCGCTGACGCCCCTTTGCGAGCCGCGGCAGCCGAGACGCGCTGGAAAGATCATCGCGCTGCTGTCGCCGCGCACTCGCAACCCTTAAAGAAATCATCGCTTCGAGACATCGCAGTGCGGACGCCGTGCGTCCGCCACTTTGATCGCATCGCACCGAATTTCGTCACTCCCTCGCGGAGCGTCTTGTCTTCGCATCGCAACACGATCGCACAGCGCAACAGGATCACCGCATCGACTTCTCCCACGCGGCAAGAAAGTCATCGCATCGGCGGTCCAGCGTGCAGAAGTTTGTCGCATCGTCTCCGCACGCATCCCGCAGATCGGCGCATCATCCTCCCTTGCGGCAAGGATTTCAACGCATCGCCGGCCTCGTGTGCCGAGAATCATCGCTACAGCTTATTTGCAACACTTTGTTGGTTTTGCTACTAAACCCAGGTACTTTGTGAAAGAAAGGGTCGCAGAGACCACTGCTTTGAACTTGAACCTTATTTTTGCAACCTTTGAACTATTTTTGACAGCCCTTCAACAGCTATCCTATTTTTGACAGTATTGTGGCTTTTACAGTTATTGGTCTTGTGATAAATCTGCCTTTATATAAAGATACTTATTTTTTATAATAACTACTTGTGTGGTGTCCCTTTGTAGTGTTCCTCACTGTGTTACTGTGTATGATCATAAATGCTTCACACCCTGCCTCTGAGATAAGCCTACCTGCTCGTGCTACGTTACCACAGGGTTGAGCAGGGGTATTAAAGAGGGTAGCCCTCTCACTCTGACTTAGGAAGAAGGGTCCCTACTTGGACAGTGGCCAGCCATTGCCAACTAGAGACCCCCATTTCTAACAGCCTCGTTGTTATTTAATACTGCAAAGTATGTTTTGAATTCAGTTTCTGTTCCATCCCATATGATGAGCAAGTCATCAATGAAGCGTAACCATAGTATCAATTTCAGTAAAGTGATCATTCTCAGGTGACCATGCTATTTTCTGCTCAAACCACCCCATCATAAGGTTCGCATAATTGGGAGAGAAAGAAAAACCCATAGCACAGCCCTTTGTTTGCTTGTAGATTTTTTTATTAAATAGAAAGATGTTATTATGTAGACAGAGTGTTATCATCTCAATTAACATTTCGTTTTGTGATCGGTATTGAATATTTCTTTTACCCAGGAAGTACTTGCATGCTTGTGTTCCAAATTGATGTTCAATATTGGTGTAGAGCGAGACTACGTCCATAGATACAAGCTTGTAATTTGGTTGCCAAGCTATACCTTCCAATTTTTGTAGAAGGTCACCAGTGTCCTGTAGATATGAGCTGAGGTCTTTTACGAGTGGGGCAAGGAAGTGATCGATATAATTTGAGACTGGTTCCAATAAAGAGCCATTTGCAGATACTATCGGTCTGCCCGGTGGGTCGGTTTTACTCTTATGAATTTTTATTGGAACCAGTCTCAAATTATATCGATTTGAGCTGAATTCAAAACATACTTTGCAGTATTAAATAACAATGAGGCCAAGTTACAATTTACAAAGGAAATCAGTCCAAAAAAGGTGACCTTTCTAGATACATGCTTATATGTAGAGAATAACATGCTACAAACTACATTATTTAGAAAGAAAACTGCAACGAATGCTGTCTTGCATGGTGATATCTTCCATAAAGAAACCCTGAAATGGAGCATCCCCTACGGGGAATTTCTACGTTTGAAGAGAAATTGTTCATCTGATGTGGAGTTTGAGAAACACAGCGAAGCCACGAAAAGGAGATTCAGTAAAAGAAAATACCCCAAAAAAGTACTTAAAAATAGTCTACAAAGTGTCATCAAGCAAAACCGCAAAGATATTCTGAGAAATACAAAGAGGAAGAACAAATTGGAATCACAACCATCAACAAATTCTCAGCAAATCAGACTAATCACAACATATAATGCGGAATCAAATAATCTAAGGAAGATCTTGACAAAACACTGGGGACTCTTGAAATTGGATCCAACATTATCAAAAATAGTAGGAGATTATCCAAACATTACACATCGAAGAGCGGCAAACATAAGAGACAAGTTAGTACACAGTCACTTTAAGCAAAACAGGCCCATCACATGGATGCAAGAAGAAGGCTTTTGGCCTTGTAAAAACTGCAAAGCTTGTAGAATTGGAAAACCAAAAAAAGAAGTAGAGATTGGCAATGGAAAGAACTGGAGAATCAGGCAACACATCACGTGCAAAAGTACATTTGTCGTATACATAGTGGAGTGCCCGTGTAGACTTAAATACATAGGAAGCACAACTTGTGAGGTCAAGCAAAGAGTCCTGGAGCATATTCGAGCAACTAAAAACATAGATCTATCAAATGAAATAGCTAAGCACATGGAAACAGTACATAAGAGTAACTGGGAAGAACTGATTTTCTATGGAATAGAACAAATACCACAGTCTGAAAGAGGTGGAAACCGTGAGAAGCTATTGAGACAAAGTGAATCGAAACATATAGTAACATTCAGGACCTTAAATCCTAGAGGCCTAAATCAGGACGAAGAACTTTATGTGCATCTTTGAAAACCAGTGTGAAGATAAAATACATAAGTGAAAACTGCAATTGGAACAGAACCATCAGTCTTGAACAAACAATCGCTAAACAACTATCCAAACACAGAGAAATGATATCAAGAAGGAATCTGCCCACTGGAGGGCTTGAAACCAATCGTGATCTTAAAATGGAGAAATAACATCAATTAAACAATCGAGAGAGAAAAAAACTGTGCCACCAACTAAAAGAATATAGCATATCACCATGAAGAAATTGATTCATCTAAGGTGTAATTTTCTCCCACTAGAGGGATTTGAACTCAAACTCCACAAAAATCAAAAAACAAAAATCAAAAACTCATGAACTAACAACCTTTGTGTGTTATTTAAACGAGAAGAATTCAAATATAATTTTCTTTCTCTTTTTGCCTCTCAAAATTTAAATAATAATTTTTTAATACACTCTCACATCTCACTTTATGTATGTCACTTACAACACTTATTTAATCACTTAACTTGTGCCATGCGTAAAAAGGATTATGAGGTTTGACTACATTAACCATAATGCCTCATATGGAACGGAAACAGGAAGTAATCCCCCCTTTTTTTGTAAAAAATGCAGGAAATAAAAGATGTTTGAGAACGAGTTACAATCATCCCGTGATCAAGGTCCATGTTGTAGGACCAAAACGCGTTGGGCATGGCAAAACCCTTGATTTAATAAATACGCATTTTTCAAATTCTATCTCGAGTGAGTGCGATCCATTGTTGTGGCAACTTCAAAGAAATAGTTACCGGCGTGGCTCTGCCGGAGGAAATACGCACCACCCCTCACTGAGAGCGCCGGCGTCCAAACTTGGGCCGAGTGGAAGTAATATATATAAATGTGTATACATTTTTATTTTTGTTATTAATATTTTTAATAAATGTGTTTTTTAACATTTTTATTTGTTTTAATTCCAAATTTTTTAATGATTTGTGTATTTATATATATTTAAATATATGTGCATATGCCTTTTATATTAGTTAATTTAGAAAAACAAAAAACTTAATATAATGTAAAATATATATATTTAATAATAGTTGTTTGTTGAAGATATGTATATACAAACATACACACACACACATTTTGTGTGTGTATGTATATATTTATTTTTTATTATTAAATGTTACTAATTTTATGTGATGTACATTGCATAATAATTATGCATTAAATTATTTAAGTTTTACTATTTTACACTGTGTATTTATACAAAAAACTACATTTTTGTCATATTTTTAACAATATTAGTGTAAACGATGTTTTTATTTGATATTTGTGTACTTACCTTTATAAGTATAGAAAAACAATATTTATGTGAACAATATTTTTGACACAATATTTCTGTGTCACAATATTTGTGTGCTCGATATTTTGTCACTGAACCTTGGGTGGCCCATAGGAGGCAGTGGAGCACCTCCAACCTAGTCACAGAGGTAAATGGTGCTACGGTAAGAGTGTTCTTCCCATAAGTGGGGTATATCTATGTTATTGACAATATTGTTCGTTGGAGACTCAGAAATTTCAGAATGGAAGTGGCTCAGAGTGCTTGGCATATTTATTCCCGATTGGGGTACATGGTTTTTCCGCTTCTGAGTAAAGATTGGCTGTTTTCCAGCTAGTTGATGTGTACATATTTTCCTGCATTGACCCCTTTGTTTGCCATTTAGCAATCCAGGAGTAAGGATGAAGAGCAAAAGAAAGGAGAAGAGGAAGCATGCTATGTCTGACTCCTCTGATGTGAATCAGGAGGATGGTGAGCCAGAGAAGAGCAGGTCTGGAGGTTCTAGGTCAGTATCTGCTGGTAGTCCAGCACTCTTATCTGCCATGAACGTTCAGCAGATGATCAAATCAGCAGTTTCCAAAGCTTGGCGTCTAAACCATTGGAGAATATGGAGGGGTCCAAATCTAGAAAATCAAAGAATCAATCTCTTCTGACTCTGAGGCTGAGGATTCAATGTCGCATATAAGCCACCCTGGTAGACATTTTATTGCATAGCTAAATACAGGCTGATACTTTCTTAAAATATTCCATATTCTACCTAGCCTCTCAATTTCCAGGCTGTTAGATGGAGGCATTCAATTCTAGGCATACGAAGGCCCAGCCACAGGAGGGAAGATGGGAACCCAGAAGGAAAGAAGACTGACTGATAATCTCCCTAATAGAGGAAACCATGGACTCCAGAGCCAGAATGGTGTGAATAGAATGATCTGGGGTTGCTCCCTCTGAATCTTCCTAAGCAGCTTAGGGAGGAAGGGAAAGAGAAGGAACACAAACAGAAGACCTGGAGGCCACTGAAAAGGAATCGCACACCTGAATCTGGTGCAAAAGAGGGACAATTGAACATTCTTCCTCGGAGCGAATAGGTCAAATCAAGGGAGACCAATTTGCGAGGTCAGAATTATGAAAACCTTTGGATGCAGCTGAACATGAATGAATGATGGGAATATCTGACTCAGTTGGTCTGCTATCACATTCTCTAACTCAGCACTGCTAACTTCTGTAAGGGAGTTCAGGTTTTTCTCGGTCCACTCTTGTCTTTGGTAGTCCTGGGACTTTTCCCCTGAGCCTGTTTATGTAGACGTTTAAAACCTAGTTGTCGGTCCATATCAACACTGCCTGAGAAGTTAGGTAAGGGACAAAGGTATGTAGGGCTCAAAATATCACCCACAATTTATTCCAGTTCGAGGATTACTGGGATTCTGTCCGATACCATCTTCTTTGAATCTCCCTCTCATTCTAAGTGGCCCTCCCTCCTAGAGAGCTGGTATCTACAGTGGTTATAACTGGGACTGGAGGATCTAATGACACTCCTCTGTCTAAGCCTAGGTCATTCTGAGGTGAGGAGACATAGGAATCTTTTTCTTTAAATCTTGGCTTGTTTGATCGCAATAGGCTAGTACATACTGCACAATCAGCTGGTCATTTGCCAGTTCTCCTTGCAGTCTCTCCAGGACTCCTTTGGACACCTGCCGAGACAGTGATCCCCCCCCATTTGCCACCGATCTCCGTCCGCCTGCTACTGCCGCTGCCTTACCCTGGTGTGCCTGCCCGAGTTTGCGTGCCTCGTCAGCCTTTTTTTCTTGTCCAGTTAGCCTTTTTGCCTGCCTGCCTGACTTATGTGCCCTTGTAGCCTCTCTTTTCCTGTATAGTTGCTTTCACTGTAGCCTTTGGTTTCATTTTTAGCCACTGTATTTGCTTGCCTGCTTCCGCCGCCTTGCCGGGCGTTTTTCCTGCTGTTTTCTCTTTCCTCCCACCTCCCACCGCCTAGCGCCTCTCTCTCCCCGGGACCTACTTAATGGAATCTGCAGCGCACTGAAAGCGTGCCAAAGGCAAGCCGATCTGTGCCTGGACCATGCCCCTGGACATGCGATCAACCAAAGGACGCTTCACCTGCCTCCATTGCTGCTTCTCCTGCAACACAGGGCCGCCAGTCTGCACTGGATCCCACACCACTTCCGCCCAGAAGATCGCAAACAACCCGGAACAGCTCCAATGCATCCTGCTCAATGCCCAATCCCTCTGCAAACACTCCACGGAAATCTGGGACACTATCACCACCTTCTCTCCTGACTTCGCCTTCATCACCAAAACATGGCTCAGCCCCTCCTCGAATCCTGACTTCACCACGCAACTCCAGACAGCTACAAGATGATACACCGAGATCGCACCAACAAACACGGTGTGTCGGGGGCATCGGCATCATCATCAAGGAAACCATCCGATGCATCACCACCAACAACGACCTCAACTTCCAACTATAGATCAACGCTAAAACCACGATAAGAGGCACCCTCGTATACAGACCCCCAGGGCCCCGACCAGCTTTCTGCAACGCCATCTCCAACCTCATCCCCCCTACCACTACATCCTACTCAGTGACCTCAATTTCCACGTCAAAGACCCCAACAATGCAAGTCCACCACCCTCCTGGAGAACCTGAACAACAAAGGCCTCACCCAACTGGTCAGCAAACCCATGCACAAAGCCAGACACACACTCAACTCCAGTTTCACCTCCTGCGACAGAATCAAATTCAGCCATGTCACAGAACTCACCTGGACCGACCACAACATTGCTCACTTCACCATATCCGACGCTCAGCACATCATCACAATTAATCATAGCTTCTCCCACCGCAGCTGGGGCAAGGTCACTGAGACACAGTGGGCACAGGCCCTCAACTCCTCCCAACCCGAAGCTTCATCTGGCCTTGACCAGGCCGTCCAGAACTTCTCCGCATTTATTACCAAATGCGCCAAAAGATTTGTTGCAAGAAAACCAGCAAAAACCAACAAAACTTCAAAACAAGCCAGCTGGTACACCCCAGAGCTCAGAACCACCAAGCACAACTGCTAATGACACGAGAAACGATGGCGCATCATGAAGAACCACTCCAATAGAGCAGCTCACAAAGCAGCCCTCAGCATCTACCACCTGCGCATCAAGGAAGCCAAGAGAGCAGCTATCACAGCCTGTTTCAATACGGCGGCCAACCACACGAAAGAACTCTTCAGAATAGTGAAAGAATTCTACAACCTGGCAGCCTCAGAGACCACAATACACCCCTTCCAAGAACTCTGTGACACCCTCTCGGACTACTTCCACAGCAAGATTGCCACCATCTACAACAACTTTGACCCCCAACCCACTGCTCTCAACCTCAACAGCTTCAACCAACCAGCGCACACCAGTCGAATGATCACCACTTTGTCTTCGCTCACCACTCCGGCCATTATGTCATCCATCCACTCCGGGGCACCTACCGACCCCTGCCTCCATTGTCTCTTCAACCTGGGAACCAACCCAATCAGCACGGAACTCACCAGCATCATCAACACCTTCATCACCACAGCAGCCTTCCCGGACAGATAGAAACACGCAGAGGTCAGACCCCCTCCTAAAGAAACCCTCTGCCGACCCCATCGAACTCAAATATTATCGACCGATCTCCTTGCTCCCTTACCCTGGCAAAGTACTTGAGAAGGCCATCAGCCAACAACTCACCGAATACAAGGAACAAAACCACCTGTTTGACTCCTCCCAACCACAGCACTGAGACTGCGCTGATTGCTGCCACAGACGACGTCAGAACCCTCCACGAAGAGACTGTGGCCCTGATCCTCTTCGACCTCCATGCTGCATCTGACACTGTATCCCACCACACCCTCATCAACAGACTCTACAACACTGGCATACAGCAAAACGCCCTCAAGTGGATTGCCTCCTTCCTCACAGAATGCACACAGAGCATCTGGCTGCTTCCCTTCTCCTCCGAACCCAAGGGTTTCATATGCAGCGTACCCCAAGGATCATCCCTGAGCCCCACCTTGTCCAACCATACATGACACCCCTCGCAGACATCGTCAGATCCTACGCTCTCATCATAATTTCCTACGCAGATGACACTCAACTTATCCTCTCCCTCACCGAAGACCCTCCACCACCAGAACTAATTTTTGCTACCCCATGACCAACGTAGCAAACTGGATGAGAGACAACTGCCTTAAATGCAACTCCGACAAGACAGAAGTACTGATCTCTGAGAAGATCACTTCCATATGGGACCACAGCTGGTGGCCTGCAGAACTTGGACCAACACCCACACCAACAGACCATGCGCGCAACCAAAGCATCATCCTCAACAGCGAACTGACCATGAAATGACAAGTCAATGCAGTCACCTCCTCCTGCTTCCACACTCTTCGCACGCTCAGCATAATCCTCAGATGTATCCCAGTCAACACCAGAAAGACCATCACCCAGGCCCTCGTCACCAGCCCCCTCGACTACGTCAACGCTCTCTACACTGGCATCTCCACCCAGCTCCTCAGAAGACTTCAGACCATACAGAATACTGCAGCCAGACTCATCCTGGACCTCCACAAATGGACCCACATGACCCCCCACCTCAGAAACCTCCACTGGCTCCCCTTCCAGAAGAGATGCCTGACCAAGATCCTCATGCCCGGCTACAAAGCCCTACATGATCAAGGACAGGCCTACATCAGCCACCAACTGAACTTGGATCTACCTGCAAGACACCTGCACTCCTCCTCACTAGCCCATGTGCACACTCCCCACATCTGTCGCAGCCACAGCCGAGGCCGCTCCTCCCACATTGCAGCCAAGACCTGGAACGACCTTCCCCTCTATCTTCGAACAGCACCCTCCCTGACAGACTTCAGAAAGAAACTCAAGACCTGGCTTTTTGACGGAGACTTCGCACCCACAGCACCCAGATACCCCTAGGGGTGACAGTGCTGCACTATGCAAATGCTGATTGATTGACAATAGGCTTCAGATGTAATTGTCCCCAGGGGACTACTGCTGTCATTCCTGTGAAGAAGCCCTGGACTCTCAGAAAGTCTCTGGCTGTCTCCAAACCCTCTTTCAACAAAGTCTTCAGCTGTTGTTGAAGAGTCTCTTGTTGATCCTTTCATAGGAATTATGGGCCTTATGTACAAAGATTCCAAATAAGAAATTACAAATTGCAAATATTACCGATTTGCAATTTGTGATTTCTAATTTGGAATGTACTAAAATGCATTTGGTAAAAGTGGTTGCAATTTGTGCACCGATCTCTACCCAGTGCATTTGTAGGAATATGGGATGGCCTGAAAGAGGTCTAAAATTCTTGGCCGGATATTCATTTTAAATTTGGTAAACGTTCCTAACCACGATAGTGGCAAGACTCCCATCTCCGCAGATCTCGTGTTCTATCCTTCTGCAGCCCCTTCCAGTTAAGGTGCATCATGTTAGGACGGTAGGGAGTTAATGGTTATTCCCAGGTATTTTATATGAGAGGTTGCTCATCAAAAAGAGAATCTCCTTTTATGTAGCCACCTTATCTTGGTTTAGAGTCAATTTTACATTTTCTGAATAATCATTAATAATTCTGAATCCTGCTGTTTTTTCAAATCGCTCCAAGTGGCAGATGACAACAAGCAGACTCTTCCGACCTTGTCAAAGTCAAAAGGACATCGTCCATAAATAGCCCCCAAATTCAATTACATTAACATTTGGACCACCCTGGAAATTACTGCCAGCAGCTGCAGTGTTAGGGCAAACAAGAGGTTAGAGGGGGCACCCCTACCTAGTCCCCCTCTGTAATGCCACCACCGGGACCTGTCCCCATTAACCAGTATGTTAGTTGTAGGGGTGTCTTACTTGGCCAGCATCCACCTTGGCATCAGGGCGCCAAATACTACGGCCAAATGGCCCAAACGGCAGTCATGCGCTTTTCCGCGTCCAATGCGATGAGTATAGCCCGGACCTTGGTTTTTCTTTGCGGACTTCTCTGTCAGGTGAGCTATCCTCCTTATGTTGTCATGAGTTTGTCGGCCTCTTACAAAGCCACTGTTCTGTGTACTAATAGGTCAGTTCACAAAAAACAGGGGGCTTCATTTATGAAAACTGTTGCATTGCTGCGATAAAACAGCGATGCAACAGTTTTCACTGCGCCCTCCTTGCGACACGATGGATGCGCCATATTTAATGTACGATGCTCCATGTCGCAAGGAATGAGAGATACATCAGGAATCCTGATGTATCTGTCGGCGCAAAAGTCACGCATTGCTGGAGTTGTGTCACAAGCATGACGCAACTCCAGCAATGCATGGAGTAGGCCTATTCCCATTGCACTGCGCCACCCTTATGCCTGCCATGAGGCAGGCGTAAGGTTTTGATGAAGTGGAGTCCTTGAAGTGTCGCAGTGAAATCTCATAGATTTCACTGCGACACTTCTCCGACCCTTTTTTACGTGGGAAAGCCCACCCTGCATACATTATCCCTGACAGAGGTATAATGTGGTGCAAGGGCTTTACAAGGTGACGCATCTGCATAGTTGTGTCACCTTGTAAATATGGTGCAACGTGGCGTATTTTTTTCGCTGCCGCTGCGTCACGAAAAGTGACGCAACGGCGGCGCAAAATTGTCTCAGGCCTTCATTAATATGGCCCAGAATCATAGTGAGTCACAATTTGACCTAACTCATAAATATTCTCAAATTGTGAACCACTGCGATTAGCCACAATCACAGGGATGTTGGCCTTGTGGGGTCGCAGACCACCATGTCTGTTATTGCTTTTAAATTAAGCAATCTTTTTTTTAAATGTAGCCCATTTTCCTTAAAAGAAAACAAGATATGTTTAAATAAAAAATGAAAAGTTACAAAAACCATTTTTAGAGGTAGGGACTATTACCTACCCATGTAAAACGTTTTTGACAACATTCACAAAGGGGAAGAGGTCCCTTGGTGACCCTTTCCTGGTTTCAAAAGGCTTACCTCATCCTTTGAGTTGGCGGAAAAGTATTAAGATTTGTGACCGGATTTCGGTTGCAAAACATTAATACATACCATAAGGAATCAGTATGTGGAACGGACGCCCTTAACACTTTCCTTCCAAATAGCAATTCCTAATGGTTTCTTAAACCTACTTAACGATTCGGATTTTTTTTTCTGAATCATTAATTGAGTTTAGTACATTTAAAAAAGGATTTTAGAATTAGAAAACCCTCTGATTCAATGAATCAGAGGGGTTATGATTGTTAAAACCCTTTTTGCATGAGGCCCAGCCTTAGTAGAACTGTCCGGGAATGGGTCCCAATTAAATTTTGAGCTGGAAGGAGATGGGACTTCTCTTGGTTGAATAAGAAACCAAGGTCCTCTAGAGTCTATTGTACTGTGGCCACATCCTCCTGATCTTTAAAAAATAGAAGAAACACAGATTAACCAGTTGTCCTGGTAGGAGAATGTTTGAATTCCCTGCATCCAAAGATTGACTCCTACATCTGAATGTCTGAGATGCTAAGAACAATCTGAAATGAAGGACGGTCACTGTTAGGGTTCCTCTCTGGGAGTGAAAAGCAGATACTTTTGGATAAATAATGTACAGGAATGTGGAAGTATGTGTGCTTTAAATTTATTATACACAAATTGTCTCCTGGGTTTATTAAGGGTATTATATTCTGACGAGACACCATCTTCAATGACTTGTTAATCAAAATTCAATTCATACCTATCAGGTCCAGAATGGGGCAATAGTCTCATAGTAGGGGGGAGGGGGGTTGTCGAAACCAAGGATCTGGAGGGAGAGATTAGAACTCTAAATGATATTTGGCTGAAATGAGCTATAAACCCTACTGATCTAATAGTCTGTTTTTCTATATGTTGGCAAAATTGAGTAATTTTCCCACTGGACTCGAGGCATTGTTGGCAAAGTCATGCTCTTAGCAACTGAGTGATTGCTGTAGTTGAGTTAGGTGAGGATTTTTGCCTGATCATGAGCCTGTCATCAAAAGGGCAATTTGCAAAGACCCTGATCCTGCTTTTGTGGTAGATGTTGATAACAAACCCATAAAAGTGATCTTCATCTTGATGGCTATCCCTGTAATGTGTGAAGTTACTTCTTCTCCCGATTATTTCAATAACTCATCGAGCTGTGGACCAAAGAGCTTTGGGGGTAGCAATTTAGAAATTTGGGCTTTCTGAGCTGCATCTAGCTTCCAAGGTCTCAGTCAAAGATGCAAACGCTCACTCATCATGACACCAGCTGTGGTTGCTTATGCACATAACTAGAGTTTCTGGATTTCAGTTAACACCTATTTTAACCAATAAAACACCACTGAAGGGAATATTTGCTCATCAGGTCTAAGTGGGTCCCTGTAACCAGCCCGCGCTCCATTGCGGTGAGCCTGAACTTGTGACTTTGTCCCAGTCAGGCGAGACCAGATAACTTTAAACTTACATATCTTTTTTTGTCGTTTTGATCCTGCTTTATTTATTAAATTCTATTGTATTTTTCTAAACTGGTGTGGGATTTTTCTTGTGTTATGTTTTCACTTTATTTCTGTTTGAAATGTTGCTCAAATACTTTATGCATTGCATCTAAGTTACGCCTGGCTGCTTAGTGCCAAGCTAGCAGAGGATCAAGCACAGGTTAATTTGGGGTTTTCTAGTGACAAGGATTATGGTTGCTGCTTGAGTAGGGTTTCAACCCCCTCAACCAGTAACCCAATTTCTTACATTGGTTGTCAGAGTTGAGGATCAGAACCTGTGTTTGTGCAGTGCCATACAGTGATTTTGTGTTACACTGAAATCCAAGATAAATAATCTGAGACCAATTTTAGTTTTAAATTTCTCCTTGATTAGCCTTTTTGTTTTATCCAAATTCACCCTTCCTCTGCCTGACTGCTTGTGTCTGTGGCTTCACCTGCAAGAGTCGAAATTAAGTGCCTCAGTCAGAAGAGCTACACTGTGGCTGAGTTCAAGGAATTTTGTAAGCAGAGAGGCCTGCCCGCCAAAAGGAGCACCAGGAAGGCAGAGCTCCAAAACGCTCTCAGGCCATGGGAGGAGGCCCACTAGTTGCCAGTCACAACAGATGACCAGGATGGAGCAGATGATGTGGAGGGACCAGAGCAGGGAGTCCTGGGATGCTGCAGTTAGCTGAGGGGGGTGACCTGTCTCAAGCAGTATAGAGCCCTCCCAGAGCAGGGAGCAGTGTCTCTTACCAAGGCCTTACCCCAGAGGAGCTGGCAGACAGGAAGGTCGAAATGGAGTTTAGGCTGCAGATTGCTAAGTTAAAAATGGAGGAAAAGAAACTGGCCATGGGTGAAAAGAAATTGGCCACGGAAGTGAAGGTGAGAAAATTGGCTCATGAGAGTAGCCTCAGAGAGCTGGACATAAGAGCTAGACAGGCAGAATCCAGCAACGTTTGTGGCAGCGTACCTTAAGTGCCCTCTGGAGACAAGAGGGTCTATATTCCTAAAAGTCTGGTGCCTGACTTTGTTGTGGGAGACGACATTGACAGATGGTTTGAAGCTTATGAGGTAGCTTTGCAGATGCATAGGATCCCTGAGGAGGATTGGGGGGATAGCCTCTAGAAGCGTATACCTAGTGAGGGGAGGGTCGCCCTATTGGGACTAGAGAAGGGGGACAGGATGATATATCCCCCATCAAGGAAACCCTTGTCTGGAATTATGATCTCACCCCTGAAAAATATAGGCAAAAGTGTAGGGACAGCCAGAAGCTGGCCCATCAGTCCTGGGTTGATTGTGTAGATTATTTTGCAAGGCACTGAGTGGTTGGGTGAAGGGCAGTAAACTAAAGGATTAACAGGGGCTGTACAATTTGATTGCTAGAGAGCACATGTTCAGTCTTTGTTTTGCAGATCTTCAACAACACCTGATTGATAGTAAGCTCCCTGGCAGCTTGCTAAGGAGGCGGACTACTTGCTCAGCACTAGGGCACAGAAGAAGGTACCTGGGAGTGACCCCAAGAATGGTGGTTCAGGCTCCCCCAAGCAGAGTGATGGAGAGATAAAAGTGACCCAGACAAGTCTCAGAGTAATGTGGGGGGAGTCCCTGAGAAACAGGGAGGAAGTTCTGGTGTGTGGTGGCCCAGGGCATCCCATTTACAACCCAGCTGCATTGATTGTTCTTAGGTAGAACATGAGCAGGGGGGACTCCGTCTGTCCTAAGAAACCACCCACTGGTGGAACCTCTACAGGGGAGGCCAATATGTTCTTAGGGGGACGTAGTCCCCAGGGGCAGGGGATAGACCATGCCATTGCCTCCCTTCGTTGGGAGGTGGACTCAGAGAATAGACTTGTGATCCATGAGAGTGGGAGTCATCACTTCCAACAGATGAAAGTCAATGGGATCCCTGTCACTACTCTGAGGGACATCGGGGCCAGCCAGACCGTGGTGGTGGTAAAGCTGGTTTATCTAGAGCAGTACACCGGTCAAGTGTGCAGGGTGACTCAGGCCCAAAGGCAGTCTTTTTTCAGCCCCATGACCCTGGTATCCCTGGAGTGGGGTCGGGAGGTGACCCAGAGCAGGGTCGCAGTTAGTCCCCAGATGCAGTAAACGGCATACTGGGGAATGAGTTCCCACCAGTGTCAGGAAAACTTGATCAGGCGGCTGCCCAAGGTGCCCTGACAATTCAGTTTTCTGGGAGTATCACTCCCTTTTTTTTTTTTTTTTTTTTTTAATTTTGACATTTTGACAGAGGGTACAATATGTTTAAGAGTCATATACAAAAAGTGAGATACGAGAGAAGAAATAAAGAGAAATAATCATAGCAAGCACTATAGCATAATAAGCTACATTTTCAATAAAATTAAAATTATTAGGTCCTGCAACACAGATAATAATTCAATAATTGCCTATAGTTACACATAAATCATAATAACTACCTTTTTTACTCAAAAAATTGCCATATTCGACCAAATTTTTGCAATGCACGTATAGATCTTGTTTTGGCTAGTGCTCGTTCTCTTTCATAAATGTATTTCACTAATACCAGCCAGTCAAAGAAAGTAGGAGGATTCGCCGAGATCCACTCTCTCGCAATGCACAAACGAGCAGCTACTAAAAAACTCCTAATAGCAAGATTCTCACCCTCCTTTGACCCTAACATTATCTCTTTCGTAGTAAAGGATAAGCTAAATCCTACACATTGACCAACATATTGTATAACCTTTTCCCAAAAGTCCCGTAACATAGAACAAGTATAAAACATATGGACAATATCAGCACCCCTTTGACCACACTTAGGACAGCATATCTTATCAACCCTACCTCGAAGAAATCCCTGTGCTGGTAGTTGCCATTTACAGATCTTCTCAGGAGTATAATATAGCATACATATAGTGCGAAATTGCTGCAACTTTATATTAACAGAATGTATGGAGTTATTTAAAGTCTCAAAAGCCAGCACAATCTCAGAGACATCCGTAGCCATGCCAAGTACCTGACTCCATTTATTCGCTATATAACCAGTATCCGTACTTCTCAGATGGCAAAAATGT
Organism: Calotriton arnoldi; assembly: GCA_963921515.1. Classification (NCBI taxonomy): domain Eukaryota; kingdom Metazoa; phylum Chordata; class Amphibia; order Caudata; family Salamandridae; genus Calotriton; species Calotriton arnoldi. Next base: position 2,298,555 of record CAWUFW010001232.1, read on the forward strand.
AGATACGTAGTGCTTATTCTAGCTTTATGTACGGGATTTAGCAGGTACGTTATAAATTCATGAGAATGTGGTAGTTGCGGCAATTGCTGTTTCAGAAAATAGTCTCTAATTTGCAGATATTTAAAAAAGGCCTGATGTGGAAGACCAAAAGAAGATCGTAAAGATGCAAAAGAAGAGAAACCTGTATGATCATACAGCTGGCCTAATCTCTCAATTCCAAATCCTCCCCAACTACCAGCAGCCGAATCATGAAATATAATCAGAAGAGATGGATTGTTCCATAATTTGAGTTGGTCGTGTTTTATCAAATTTTCAAAAGTAAGGGAAAAGTAATCGAGAATTTCACGCCATATACAAACCATGTCCCTGATGGTCTTGAACCGCACTCTCTTGTAATAGATGGGGTCATTAATCCTGTACAAAAATGTATTGCTATCAGTGCCAAGTGCAAGAATGAGGCCGAAATAAGGCTGTTTATCCGTTAATAGACTTTGTAAACGCCCCGTAAATGCTGCCCAAAAGTAAAGTTTGAAGTCCGGAAGTTGCAGGCCTCCAAATTTGTAAGGAAGTTTAAGAAAGCGTATCGCCCGACACGCCTGTTTGTAGCCCCAGAGAAAGCTGCTAATCACACCTTCAAGTTTTTTAAAGAAGTAGTTTGGGACACGTATAGTAATAGCCCGAAATAAGTATAAGAACTTTGGCAAGATTGTCATTTTAATTATGTTTCTTCTACCCATAATAGTAACTGGGAGGTTATTCCAAGTCTTTAGTTTTTTTACAACCAATTGAAGTAGTGTTTCATAATTCAATCGCCATATTTGTTCCAAGGCAGCAGAAATCCGAACCCCCAAATATGTTACCCCAGCGCAGCTTCCAATTATAGGTGTTGTCAGCTCAATATTATGCAAGATTTGGGTTTTATTTGCATTTAATTTATATCCAGAAAAGGATCCGAAGCTTTTTGCTTCCTCCTTTATTATGCCCAATGCTGTACTTGGGTTAGGTGTAAAAACCGCAATATCGTTCGCATACGCGACAGCCTTGAGTTGATGCATTCCGTGTCTAAATGGGGTGATATAATTATTTCGATTTAATGCATTAATAAATGGCTCTATATATAACTCAAACAGCAAGGGAGAGAGTGGACATCCTTGTCTTGTACCACGCTGTATTAAAAATGGAGCAGAATACAAATTAACATATATAAGTTGAGCCTGTGGGTTGATATATAGCGCACGGATCCATTTCAAGAACCGACTAGGCAGAGCGTTACTAATCAGTATCCTCCATAAAGCATCCCATACCACCCGGTCGAATGCTTTTTCAGCATCCAACAGGATTATCCCCAGATTGTAGGATGTCCGTTTAGCAATATCAAAAGCAGTTATAGCTGTATTGACATGCGCAGTGGTATCCCTACCAGTAATGAATCCATGTTGATGTTCAGATACTAAGCTAGACATATAAGGTGCAAGACGATTAGCCAACACTTTAGAATTTTTTTTTGCATCTGCATTGATGAGTGATATAGGTCGATAAGACCCACATTCATCCGCTGCCTTTCCTTTTTTAAGGAAAAAAACAATATTAGTTAGATTCCAAGACCTAGGTATTTCCATACATACCGCAATCTGATGCATAACCAAACAAAGTAGAGGGAGAATAATAGCTTTAAAAGTTTTATAAAATTCAATTGGTATTGCATCATCTCCAGCGGCTTTACCAGATGGCAGCGCAGCTATTGCAGATAGAATTTCTTCTTCAGTTATGTCTTGTTCGAGGTATTCCGCAGCCTCCAAATTGAGAGAGCGAGGGTTCCCTAATTGTAGATATTCTTCCACCTGTGTTAAATCTGGAACATCAGACTGAGTATATAGCTCCATGTAAAATTGAGTGAATTGTTCCAAAATGGAGCCAGTAGAAGTATGTAGCTGGCCATTTTTACCCTTAATTGAATCAATACGTGTCTTAGCTTTTTTGTCAGCGATCTGATAAGCTAATACCATCCCCACTTGCTCCCCGTATTCATATTGATTAGTGCGATTTTTATTATAAGCAGCTGCGCTCTTTTCTTTAAGTTGCCTAGTTAAAGACGTCCGTGTATTTATTAAAGCAGTGTATATTTCCTCACTGTTTGAGCCATTAAACATAAGCTCCTCCGCATACGCAAGTTCTAATTTTTTTAAAGTTTCACATGCTTCCTTCACACTATTTTGTGAGATCATATTAGATTGATATATATACTGCTGGGTAGTGCCACGTATGTAAGCTTTCATTGCATCCCATATAATAAACAGAGAAGCAGTATCCATATTATACTGTAGAAACTCATTGAGAGCCCTTTTAGTATGTAAAATATATTGAGAATCAGACAGCAAATATCTAAGAAATGAAAATATCCGACTGCTCTTATCCTGGGATGACAATTGGAAACAGACCAATAGCGGATTATGGTCGGATGTTATCCGCGGACAAACCTCCATTCGTGAGGTTGCCAAAATGTTGTTGCTCGCAAAGACTAAGTCTATTCTTGAATAGTGCCGATGAGGCCCAGAATAATACGTATAGCCCGGTATTGTTGGATATAATGTCCGCCATAAATCTGATAGCCCGTGAACCCGCGCCAATTCCCAGATTGATTTGCGAACCCTACTCATTCGCGGGGAAGCAGATCTATTTGTTGAATCTATAGCATAATTTAGTGTGCAATTAAAATCCCCCATGATAATTATTTCTCCCTGCCACCCAAGCAGCTCCAGCATTAATCTATTAAAAATGGTGGGATCATCCGTATTTGGTCCATATAGTGCGCAAAAAAACAATTTTTTGTTATAAATTTCAAGCTGCAAAATGACCCATCTGCCACCTGGGTCAGAAGTTTTTTTTAATTATCTTGCAAACCAAGCGTTTATCTTTAAGTATTGCTACCCCTCTAATAGCTGCCCCCTGTGAGGTGCCCCCCATCATCTCAAAACCTAACTGTTTAAACAGACCTCTGTCCTTATAAGCTAAGTGTGTCTCTACCAAAATTACTAGATGTGGTTTATGTATCTTAAGCTCTTCTCTAACCAGATGTCTCTTAGTAGTAGAATTTAACCCAGCCACATTCCAGCTGATACATCTAACTATCTCCATAATAAAGTATGTAATAATTCGAACGCATATCTAATTTAGCTTGCCCAACAATTCTGTCCCTCCAAAAGAAATTAAAAAAACAAAAATTTGGGAACATAGTAGTAATCAACATACTCTCAATCCTCTGCCTCCTTAGATTGTCAAATCTTATCTCTGTACTCACTTTTAAATTAGCCTGTACCCCCTGTTTTTACCCCCCAGCACCAATACCCTTCTAGTTTCCACCCATCGATCATTTAAATTTCCACTTCAACCCCCCCTGAATCAGACCTGATTCCCCCAAACCCCCCACTAGTGTAGAAAAGGAATCACCCCCCACTAACCTGCTGTCGATCTAAGACAGCAAACAAAAGAGAGGCAGAGCCCTCCGAGAGTCTCCCAACTTAATTAGTGATTATAAGGCAATTTAAGTACACCGTTATAAAGATATTCAGAAAATACACAATACACAATGAATTAATTAGCACCCAACATATCATAGCCTATAAGCAGTATACAAAGCATCCCATCTTTAAGCTGCTTAAATCTGCTTATATCATTCTATGCAGGCTTCTATTTAAAGCTCTGTTGGGCTTTGAGAAGCGCCGACTTAGCCTCCTGATCAGAATGAAAGATCTGTGAGCGGCCATCCCTGACGACCTTCAATCGAGAAGGGTCTTGCAGGTAAACCAAAGCGCAGAGAGCTTTCCAAGGATCAAAGCTGTTGCATCCTCCATCGCTTATCCATTGTGCTTTTACATAGATCAGATCTTACAGTGATGGAGAATGATTCAACTGTCACAGGAGTAGCAGGCCAAGCTTTGATAGCAATAGCTTGACGCAGTAGAAAATTGCCTACAAAAATCAGAATAGGTCTAGGTTGACGAGAATTAGACTGATTTGTTTGATTATAGAAGATTGGCAGCCTATGAGCTCGCTGAATTTGGGAATCCCAATCCCAGTCAGCCAAATCTGGAAATGCTTTCTGGAATAATTGAACCATAAATGCTCGTGGATCCGAGCCTTCTCTCCCTTCTGGGACCCCAAATATTTTCAAGTTATTCCGACGCTGCCGGTTCTCAAGGTCTTCAGCCTTTTCTTGAAGCACATTTAGCTGAGTATCATGCTCACGTAGTAGGTTAGTAGAATTTGTCACTGCCTCCTCATTATCAGACAATCTTTGCTGTAGTTTGGTCATCTCAGTTGCGAGTTCCGCGACTTTGCCAGTTACTGTGTCCAGTGTTTGCTGAGTAGTAACGTTATCTGCTCTAAGCTGGTTATAATACTCCTGTGCTTCCGCCCTTTGTGCGGTTAATGCCTGCATAATTGAAGCTAAAAAAGGTTCTGAGGCTAATGCTGCTCCTGATGTGTTTGCGACTACTGATGTATTCACTTGTCCAGGTATCTCCTTTGCCAATCGTGTTAAATCAACAAGTTGATGACCCCCAAAGGGAAAGTACAGAGACTTAGAAGAGGGGCAGGAGGTGGAAACAGTCCACAGTGGGCGGACCGGTAGACCAGGGGTTGCCTGCTCTGAGACCAGAGCACCCTAGCACTGACCCTGATGAGGCCACTTCTGACCTGGAGGTGCTCCCTGTGCTGTCACAGAGACAGAGAGTTGGAGACCTGCACCAGGGAGATGTCTGCATGACACAGACAGAGAGTGTCACCTTTGAGGGGTATTGAGCTTCCCCCCTGAAAGTCCTGGCTCACCCTGCACCTGTTTAGCTTCAGGATACGACCTTGAGCTGACTGGCCAGTCTCCGACTACCACCCTGGAACTGGTGGGAAGGAGAGTGGAAGAAGGGTGCCTAACACCCAGGGCTGTTGCCCCCTACTCTGAGAAGCCTCAGAGAACCCTGGATGTCCTAGGATCTGGCTCTTGACACTGACAGCTGTTGGTAGTGACTGTTGGTTACTGCCCTTATGGGCAGAGTTTTCCCTGGGTTGGGGACAGAACTCTAAACCAAGGGGTGGAGTGGGCCACATCACATTGTTGGCCATGAAGGTACTGTCTGCCTACTGGGATGCATCTGTGAGCATTAGGTGCTGCACAGATGGGGTCCACAATGGAGGAGAAGAGTTCCCCATGGGTCAGTCAAGTGGCTCAGGAGAGTGTAGACAGAGGGATTAAATTGAGTTCAGAGAGCATAGAACTGACAAGTGCCTCTTCATAACAGGGCCTTCATCCATGTTCTATGCCTAAGCATGGGAAGCCCATCAAGGTATTGATTAGTCTACCCTTGCTTGTGGTTGGAGGGGGTCATGTTGGAGCTGGCCCTGTCTGCAGGGTCATCCCCATTCTTTTTTCCTTCACCCGCCTGTTTTCTGAACTCATTTTTGTTGCCTTTGAGGACTGCACGTTTAGCACTGCTAACCAGTGCTAATGTGCTTGTGTTCTCGCCTTTAAACATGGTAGAATTGGCTCACACCCAATTGGTCTATTTCATTTACTTGTAAGTCCCTAATAAAGTCGAACCACATGTACCCAGGGCCTGTAAATTAAATGCTACTAGTGGGCTGCAGCACTTATTGTGCTACTCACTTAAGTAGCTCTTCAAGCATGTCTCAGGTCTGCCATTGCAGCCTGCCTATGCTGTTTTAAACTGATATTTTGAGCTGGCAAAATAAACCTTTTGCTAGGCCTAAACATTCTTTTTAATACACATAAGTCACCTCTAGGGTAGGCCCTAAACAGCCCACAGGGCAGGGTGTAGTGTATTCAAAAAGTAGGACATGTACCTTTATGCTTTACATGTCCTGGTAGTGAAAAACGTTTACATTTGTTTTTCACTACGCAAGGCCTACCTCTCCAGTAGAATACCATTGGAGTTACCTTATTATATCTAATAAGCTGTAACTTCCAATTGGGAGCATGCATAAAATTCGAGTTTGGTGTTTAAAGAATTGTAATTAAAAGACCTCTTAAATGGTAAAGTCTGATTTTTAGTCACAATTCGGAAAATACCACTTTTAGAATGTTGCCATTTTCTTGTCCTAACCATTTGGTGCCTGCAGCCTGATCCTGGGTCACATGACTAGGTGTAGCTGGCAGTTAGTCTTTGTTTATTGCTCCCAGACAGTAAGGCAAAGGGATGATAGGTGTTGGCAGGATGGGCCACTCTGAGTTAACAAGGGGGAGGAGCTGTCATCTACCATACTTGAACATCACAAAGACTCTACCTGAGCACTCTCACAAAGGGTCTGACACTGGCCTTTTGTGACCCCAAGCAAGCTGGGGCAAGGGCAGGGAGCAAGGGAATTGCTGACACCTCAGGGGGTGTCAGGAAGCTTCCTCTATTTCAAGGTGGGCACCAGGTATAAATATTGGACCCTTTGACCCAACTCTTCAGTACATTTCTGGACCTGTGGACTCTGCAAGGAAGAAGGACTGCTGTGCTGCTGAAAGGACTGCCACTCTGCTGGACTGCTGCCCTACTGTGCTGACCTGCTGCCCTATTGCCTGGGTTAGAAGGACTGGACCAGAAACTTTAAACCCAGGACCCCAGTGTGACTCCAAGGGTTAGTTGGCTGGCTTCCTGATATGAACAATCAGAGACGGAGCAGGCTTCCAACAACCTTGAACCCAGCACCTAGACTCTGCCATCTGTGACTCCTGCCCTCCTAAGTAGTGCCACCCCAGCCCTGGACCCTTGAAAGTGGGAATGAAGTTGCTCTGCCAGCCCATCTATGCACTCAGCAGAGCCAACACATCTCCTTTGCGGCACAGTGCATCTCCAGCAGAACTGTTGTATCACCTTTGCTGCTCGATGGATTGCCCTCGGAACCGATACATTGCCTCTGCTGTTTGCAATTCCCCGATGCAAGGACTTCGCATCGCCCATTGCAGCTCATCAGACCAATCGCTGTGCGACCGATCTCTACGCAAGCACAGCGCCTCGCCCAACGCAGCCCATCGGAACCGCCGCTGCGTGACGCATCTCCACGTAAGGACATAGAGTCGCTCAATGCAGCCCATCAGAACCACTGCTGCGCAGTGCATCTCTGCGCAAAGAAAGCGCACTTCGCAGCTCCCCGAACCAAACGCATCTCCTCTCCTGGACCTTGCATTGCTTCTGCTGCGCAACACATCCTCAGCACAGGACTCCACATCTCTTTGCTACCAAGACATAAGCTGCTGTGTTCAGTGGGCTAAGTGGGTGCCTGTAGCCTGCTCGCTCTCAATCGCAGTCGGCCTGAACTTGTGACTTTGTCCTAGTCTGATGTGACCAGATAACCACAAGTTGCGCTTGGTGCTTTTTGGTGCTTTTTTCACTGAAATCTTTAAGCTTGCATATCTCCGGTTCTACTGATTTGGATTTTTGTTGTTTTGGTCTTGTTTTGTTTATTAAATTCTACTCTATTTTTCTAAATTGGTTTGGGAGATTTCTTGTGTTGTGTTTTCACTTTATTACTGTTTGAAGTGTTGCACAAATACTTTACAGATTGCCTCTAAGTTAAGCCTGACTGCTCTGTTGACGGAGCAGAAGGTCGAGCACAGGTTAATTTGGAGTTTGCTTGTGACTTCACCCTGACAAGGATTGTGGTTGCTGCTTGAGTAGGGCTTCACCCCCCTCAACCAGTAATCCAAATTCTTACAGGCCCCCTTGGGACCCTTTCCCCTTTGAGAATGCTTTAAAAATATTTTTTAAGAGCAGGCAGCAGCCCCACGGACCACTGCCTACTGTTAAAAAATAAAAATGAAACATTTCATTTTGTATTTCAAAATTCATCCTATTTTCCATTTAAGAAAACGGGCTGCATTAAAAAAAAAAAAAAGAATGTTTGTTTTATTTAAAAGCAATCACAGACATTGTGGTCTGCTGACCCCAGCAGGCCACCATCCCTGTGATTGCAGCAAATTACTGATTCCTAGTGGGTCACAAATTGCGACCTACCTCATTAATATTTATGAGGTAGGTCGAACTGCGCCCCACTACGAATCAGTAATTTTCGAAATTACCTATTAGTACATAGGTGGCTTTGTAAATTACCACACTGGTCGCAAAAATACTGGTTTCAAATTGCGAACAGTATTTTGCGACCAGATGTACGTACAGCTAGCCCCAAATGTTGTATTTGAAATGAAACGCACCACAAGCTCTATTCTTCCCAAAAGATCAATGCAATCTTTGCCATTCAGAACCTCTTCAAAAGAATCTGAAAATCTTTTAACAGCGCTTGAGCAGCATACGCCTCATATGTAGAAGTAAGGAAAAAAACAGAGGCAGCATACACCCTTTTAAGGGCCCCTTCCATCTTCCTACCTACAGGGTACAAAGGTAGATAATCCTCAGTGGCTAGTGAAGAAGATATACTGGCTAGCAGAGAGTTGACTTTAACAGACTGAAATTCTATACCAAACCCCCTTAAGAGGTACCAGTGGCTCAGAATCTACGAAAAACAGATTTTTCTATGTGCTTCCATTCCCTTGCTAGACTATTATTGTTTGCAACATGCATTGGTAAATATCCGTGGCTGAAGGACCATAGAACCTAATGAACTGTTCTGGGTTGATCTCAATCTTCTGGTAAGGGAAATCCCAGCTTGGCTCTTTGATGTATTGTATAATCACCTTTGTCAAACCGGCCCTTTGGACCAGCTTGCCCCCCTGAGGTTCAAATACCAAATCATCTTCATTAAGTGGCTCAAGCCTGGGCTCTTTGGCCTGTGTTTGTGCTGTAGAAGAGACTGCTCTATAAATCATCTCCTGTAGATCCTTTAGAGATAAACATGTGTGCCTGGTGGCTATTTCACATGAGGGAGATTCTGAGCTTTTATGCTTTAAGTACATTCTCATCCAGTTATTGTTAAATTGGAGTTAATATAACCACTGTGACAGGCTTTATTAACCTTTTACAACCCAACCAAAAATTAAAGTGTGTGTTCCTCACAATATTTACTCCATAATGGGAGGTGTACTGTGCCGCTCTTATCTGCGTAGACTGCACACCGAAGCGGCACATCTCTGTGAGCAAAGCTAACGGGCTGAGAGCACCGGCTCCGTGTGCCGCGAAGTCTGCTGTGAATTGATCCCGCCACAGCAGGTGTACAGCAGCAGCACCGGGTGGATTGAGGATCGCTGCAGGGCGTCCATTAGGGTGACCAACTGGCATGGGTGCAAATTCAGGACAGTGAGTGCAAAAATTCAGGACAAAGGGTCAAAATTCAGGACAAAAATTCAGGACAGAAGGTCAGAATTCAGGACAAAAATTCGGGACAAAAGGTACGTTTTGCATACACATCAGAGGAAGTCGCGCAATAGTGCATAAGTAAATAGACAACCAACACAAGTACAAGTCAAAATAAGTTTATATTAGGTTGAGAGAACCTTGCACTCACTGCATCTGTTGTGTATGCAAGTGAAACTTGAACACCTGCGTTTGCATATTAAAAAAAAAAAAAAAAGTGAAGAAAAAGATCAAAGCTGAAGGCTTCTCAGATCTTACATGCCCCCTCACCCCCACTGAGAAAAAACACCCGATCCTAAATGCTGTCACTGGGCAGAGAGGCCCATTTTCATTGTGTATGTGATAATTAGGCCAACATACAGAATGATAATGGGCCTGATAGCAGTCTGTGCCAGGTCGGGGAGTTGCTGCTGCAGGCCACAGATCACAGCAGGAGCATGAGCTGGCCCCTGCAGTGAGAGTTACAGGCTGCTTGCAGGGGGCAGCTCACGAGAATGTCTGAAATTATGGACAAAAGGCGTCCGTGGAAGAAACCCTTACGGACAACGGACAAGAGGCCCAAATTACGGGTAGTCCGTGAAATTTACGGATGGTTGGTCACCCTAGCGTCCATTCCATTCTGAAGCATCTGTTCAGTCCTTGCTTTCGGTGAGTTTGGGCTGGGGAGTGTGCCAGGGAGTGCCTGTGAATTTTTTGAAAAAAGAAAAATCTTTATTTAAGTGTTGTGTGAAACAAAAGAAGTGCCTGTGATGTTTAGTATTTTTAGCCGGGTATGTGTGCTTGGAGCTAAGTAGAGGTGGGGTCATGTGTGTGGGGTTGGGTCCAGTTATTCAGCATTATGCCTGCTATCTACCATGGGATGCAACATTTTGGTGACAAGGACACGGGTTGACACTATGCCCTGGCACAGTTACAAGCCACGCTCAACTCCTGGAAGGCGTGATCCTTCGCCATCGTTCCTTCTTCAGTCTGGTCCGGGGGGGGGGGCAGGGGGTGTGGCGCGGCAGAGGTGCAGTGGGTGGTGCCAAGGTCCCACTACAGAGTAATGTCCTGCCCCGGGGGGCAGTAACACTGCAGGGTGATTTGTTGAGGCTGCCTGTCGCCACGTTGGGAGTGCAAGCCACCTGTGTGGTGGGTGTGACCTGTAACCTGCTGCAGCACCACAGCCAAGCCACTAGAGGGCGTTGAGGCAGTCCAGAGCGTCACTCCATCAAAGTGAGCACTGGAAGCCAGGCTGCTGCAGACCACTGGGACACAGAATCCTTTCCCAATAGGGTGACCAACCGTCCGTAAATTTCACGGACTGCCCGTAATTTGGGCCTCTTGTTCGTTGTCCGTAAGGGTTTCTTCCACGGACGCCTTTTGTCCGTAATTTCAGACATTCTCGTGAGCTGCCCCCTGCAAGCAGCCTGTAACTCTCACTGCAGGGGCCAGCTCATGCTCCTGCTGTGATCTGTGGCCTGCAGCAGCCCCTCCCTGACCTGGCACAGACTGCTATCAGGCCCATTATCATTCTGTATGTTGGCCTAATTATCATATACAGAATGATAATGGGCCTCTCTGCCCAGTGACAGCATTTCGGATCGGTGTTTTTTTTAGTGGGGGAAGGGGGCATGTAAGATCTGAGAAGCCTTCAGCTTTGATCTTTTTCTTCACTTTTTTTTTTTTGAATATGCAAACGCAGGTGTTTAAGTTTCACTCGCATACACAACAGATGCAGTAAGTGGAAGGTTCTCTCAACCTAATATAAACTTATTTTGACTTGTGCTTGTGTTGGTTGTCTATTTACTTATGCACTATTGCGCGACTTCCTCTGATGTGTATGCAAAACGTACCTTTTGTCCTGAATTCTGACCTTCTGTCCTGAATTTTTGTCCTGAATTTTGACCCTTTGTCCTGAATTTTTGCACTCACTGTCCTGAATTTGCACCCATGCCAGTTGGTCACCCTATTTCCCACTGCGTGCAGCAAGCTGAAGAGGAAGACAGCTTGATCCGTCTTCATGAGTGCTGTGTTGCACGGGCTGTTTCCAGGTGGACATTTTCAATAAAAGACACTTCCAGAAGAAAGTAGAAGGAACGCCTCCCTAGGTGATGCTGTCCATTGACGAGCATGTCTTGATACGGCCCTGAGTGGCCAGAACTGTGACCCTGTACAAGTGGGGCTGTCTACTGTGAAGAAGGTGATGCAACTTATCGATCTGCTGGGAGGATGAACAGAGTACTACCGACAGGGCCGGACTGGGAACTGAAAGCAGCCCTGGCAAATTTCCCCAGAACAGGCCCCGTCTGGCGCGTCGCGAGCGAGCGCAGCGAGCGAGCCCAACCACTACTAGGGGGGTTTGGGGGGGTTCTCCCCCCAAGAAAATTTTGGAAAAAGACAGACCAAAATTGTGCATTTTAAAGCACATTTTTCATTACATATTTAATTATATCAACTTTCAAAGCACAGTAAATAGTAGATGATGACCTTAAAGAGCACCAGGTTACCCACCCAGTCATATGTGTACCCATAGACATTCTTACAGAGAGCACCAAAAATAGACTGAAACATACAAACCTCTATTAGTAAAGGGGCAGTCCTTTTGATCTGTTTTAATTGTTTTTGAACATTGTAAGAAATTGGGGTTGTTGGCCGACTGTGGGTATGACGAAGGGCGGCTTCTCCATTTGAGTGGAGGAGCGTCGCCCCACAAAGAAGAGCCCCAGTCCAGAGCTGAAAAATAACAAGCATTTGCAATGCAATAGGTCGCGCAAATTTTGAAAATTAGAGCTCTTGGTGTTAGAAATGACAATGGTTTTTAATTTTGTTTTCTGTATATAGTGGAGTGATGATATTTGCATAGTGCTATTTCTATTCATATGACCTTGCGGCGCTGGAGAACCAGTAAATGGGAAATAGGTTATAAGGGGGGTGGGGGAGACAAGAGTAATATGCTGGCTGTGGAAAAAAAAGTAACTATGGAATTATATGCTCTCACAAACATGACACATAATCCACAACCTTCTGCATAATCTTAGATTACAATACATTGTAGCTCAAACAAAAAAAAAAGCATGACACGTGGTGATGGGCACTGGCATGTTCTCTCTAAAGTTTAATTTGGCACCGTAGAGTTGCTGATTGTTGAATTTAAGTGCTAAACTGGTACTAATGTGGTTCATCTTTTCCCATCCAGTAGTTATTGTTACAGATATTGTTTTTAGTAAAGCCTTTTATGTGCAATAAAAAAAACCTTTCAAAATAAACATAGATGCACAGATAGACACACACAAACGTGCAAGCACGGATAGAAAGAAACACGTATACACAAACGCATGCATAGCAATGCACACATTTGGAAATAGCCAGCTGCAGCCGCATACACAGATAGATACAGCCACACAAGCATACACACACACTTACGCACAAACACACACATACAGGCACAAGCACATAGAAGCACAGACACACGCTCACATTGACAAGCACATAAGCAAGCATGCACATACATGTACAGCATTAACAAGAGGAGATACATTTACAAACTCACACATGCATGCAGATATATACAAGCACACATACACAGGCACTCATATATACCTACGCATATGTGCAGTCAGATACACATGCATGCAGGCATGCACGCACACATTTACACGCACACACTCTTATGTTTCTTGTCTCACCCCTGTGAGGTGTCTTGAATGAAATATTTATTTCAAATTTTTTGCAAATGTAAGCATTTGAAGTGCTTTGATGGGGGCAGCTGATAGATGGAGATAACAATAGAGAGAGATGAGTGTGTGAGATGGAGGAGAGCAATATGTAAAACACAGACGGGAGAAATAGAGATACAGGTTTAAAGAAACAAAAGATGTTAAGGACAGAGAGCGAGATGGGGCAACATGGGTGGATGGGTACATAGAGAGCAAGAGAGAAAGGGGAGACAGATGAAGACAGGTGAGAGAAAAGGTAGAGGTGAATGTGTAAGGTGAGAGAGAGAGGTGGAGGGAGAGAGAGATGGGTCGACGGGTAAAGAAGTAAGACGAAGCAAGAGAGAGAGTGGGATGAAAAGACAAGAGGATGTGTAAGGTGAGAAAGACAAAGAGGTGAGAGAGATGAGGAGACAAGGGATAGGGACATGTGAGATAGAAGGAGAGAGGGAGGAGAGAGAGAGAGGGAGAGATTGGGAGACGTGTGGGCTGGCAAATTGGGAAAGAGGGAGGATGGACGAGCGAGATTTGGAGAGAGAGAGAGACACTTAGGAAGAGAGCACGAGAAAGTGAATGAGAGATAGGGAAACAGGGTGTATGATAGAGACACAGATCAGCCAGAATAAAATGTTTGCACAGAGCATGGAAGGTAGAGTGAGGAGCTGGGACGGGGTGTAACAAGTGAGAGTTAAAGGCGCAGAGCCACTGCACTTTTCTCCCAAATACTGCACCGAGGCAGGATCTGAATCTACGGTCGAGTTTTTATTGCTCTTTGAGGTTTTTAGCAGGCACGTACAGCCAACAAGCTTGCCTACAGCTGTTGTCACAAATTTCAGGTAGAAGAACTGGAAAAATACAGTTTTGCCTAGGCCTTCAGTAAGTATATCCACTGTCTTGGTGAATGTAATCTTCTTTGCAATTGTAGATTTCTTTAGATTTTTTTTGGGGGGGGGGGAGCGAGGAAGGGGGGAATCTTATTTAATGCCAATTGGTTGAAACAAAAATACCTAATAAAATAATTTAAGTGTTGGAAAAGTTCCGGTTAAAGACAAGCAAAGACACTAAAACGCACATATAAAGTCTTTCAGAACAACAATGAAGCAAGTGGCTTGCTGGAGGCCTTCGTTAATGAGCACATCTGGATTCCCACTACTCCAGAGGTGTCCCTAGGCAGGTCGCACAAGCGGAACACTCAGGTGGTACTGCATTGCACAGGGTATGTGAGAAACCTATTTTGTGACAAAACGGGGGATTTGAAGAGTAAAAAGCTGTTAAACTGACCAACAATGACATCATAAATGTCGCTGGGAGTATGGTAAAAATACTTGGATGAAGAAAAATGGAGATGTACTGATAACATGAGGATGGTCCCAGAGGGAAATGCATGTCCATAACGCAAGGAAACTGAATGGAAAAAAAAACAGGACTAACATTTTAAACAACGCAATGGAGTTGTTTTGTGGTTCGAGAATAAGTCTGCATTGTTTGGTCAATAGTTTGGTCTATGGGAAGGGTAGCTGGTACAGCAGTGTTTGATGTCTGTGAGGAAGCAAAATAAAGAGTGAAAGAAGGCAGACGAGAAGACAGGCCAGTGAAAGGGAGCACAAATAATTTTAAAATAAACCCTAATTCAAAAATATGAAAAAGAATAAGAATCTAATAAATCAGTAAACGATAGCTATCAGCGTAGCCACCACAGAGCAGTATTAAACATTGCAGGGTCAGCAATTGGGGGACTGACTACGTACGGTTGCCAGCAGAAAAAAATTAAAACACTGAGCAAAGAAATGCAGCTTTTTATTAGCACACAAGTGCAAGGTTATGGCCAGGGCTTTAAGTGGGCCCGCAGTTCTAAAAAGCAGCTGCTGAGACGGGTCCCATTCAGGCTCTCCATTTTTGCCCTCGCTGTGAGGGTGAAAAAAATCTTAACTCAGCAGTCGTACCACCTTTCACTGCCTTTCATGTAACTCACAGGAGACTCGTTATAGTTCTTTCACTGTCTCATCATGTCAGAACTGAAGCATTTTCAATAATATATACAACGAAGCTGTTAGACCTGGCATCCTTGGCGTGGGTCTCCCTTCCATTTTTCCATAATGCCTCCACTGTTGTCGATATGCTTTTGCTGGACTAGATGCTCATGGGCACTTTGCCACTGCTAATCAGTGCCAAAGTGCAAGTGCTCCCTATTGTAAATTGTGATGTGAATTAGTGACTCCATGTTTGGCTTATTTGAATTACTGTCAGACCCTAGTACAGTGCACTGAGTGTGCCCAGGGCTTGTAAATCAAATGCTGCTGGTGGGCTTGCAGCACTGGTTGTGCCACCCACAGAAGTAGCTTGTAAAGTGTGTCTCAGGCCTGCCATTGCAGAGCCTGTGCGCAGTCTATGACTGCCATGTCGACTTGGTAAGTGCACCCACCTACCAGTCCCCAAACCTTGCCTTTTCTTCATATCAGACACCCCTATGGTAGGCCTAAGGGCAGGGTGCATTGTAAGGATAAGGTGGGACATGCCTGGTGTGTGTGGCATGTCCTAATAGTGAATTACAGCCATTTTCGTTTTTCACTATTGCAAGGCTACCTGTTCCCCATAGGCCAGAATGGGCAGTTTGATTATAACATCTTATAATCCTAAACTGACTCAGGGAACTAGGTAGAAATTCGAGTTTAGTATGCCTGAAATCAGAATGATAAAATACATCTTTTAGTGAAGTTAGTTTTAACATTCTGTGTTTGAAAATACCACTTTTAGAAAGTGGGTATTTTCTTGCCTAACCATCCAGCCTGCCTCTGCCAGCTTGTGTATTGTGTGTCTGGTTTGTGCGTGACAGGGGCTGGGTGAGACAGGGTGAGGCAGCCCAGGGCTGAATAGATAGATCTGCATCCAGAGTGGAGGGAGGAGTTGCATCTGGGTCTGAATAGGGCTGTACCTGCCTGCCACAATGCTGGCTCCACCTCCTGCCGGGCGTCTGAGTACCCTGCCCCACATTCTGAAAGGAAAAGAAGGAGACATGTACACAGAGTGCTCCAAAGCTGCACAGAACTGGTTTAAACTAGGCAAAGGCCTCTCTGCCTTCAGAGAACAAAGAGAAAAGGAGTATAAGTACTGGGGCCCAAACCCAGGAACTTTAGATCACTTTTGGGAACAAGAAGAAACCTTTGCTGAGGAGCGGAACCAAGAAGAAACTGAGGAGAGACTATCCCTAAGCCTGAAGTGCTGCTTGGGGGATTGGCCTGCAGTGGTTTGCCTGACTGCCAAAGAAAGGAGAAAGGTACTTTTGTTTTGCTGTGACTTTCATCAACTTGTGAAGGATCTCCAAGGGCTTGAGAGAGAGAGCTTGCCCCCTGTAACGAAGTCCCAGGAACAGTGGACTTCACCATCCTTTGTGAATTGCTGCTGGAAACTCTGTTTCAGTGGCTACAGAGGTAGGGAGCTGTGACCGACTCTAACGACCGGCTCGGTGTCCTGAAGGCACCGCATCGAGCACCGCCCGCATCTTGCAACGCACGGCCTTGTGCTCACCGACTCCGTCTTGACGCCGTCACCGAGCCATTGCCTGCACCGTAACCTGTGAGCACCGCACCTCGCAACGCCTCGCTACACCGAATCGAACTGGTCCGACCGACACGGTCACCGCTGCTGACTTCGAGTCCTGTGACCGCACCGGAGTTGGGCACCGCTCACACGCTTCGCGACGCACCGCCCGACTTGCACCGCTGTCCGGACTGATCGACGCCAGCTCCCGAATCCGGCTCTGTCGCCGCACCGCAACCTGCTAGCACCGCATCGAAGCACCGTCTCGCCCTGCAACGCACGGCCTTGGTCTCACCGACTCCGTCCTGACGACGTCAACGAGCCGCTGCCTGCACCGCATCGAGGGACAACGCGTCCTGCAACGCTTCCATTTCTGCAACGCGACCGCGACGAACAGCCATCCGGCTCGCACGCCCGTGCCTGCCGCTTCAAGTAAAAGGTACTGTGACCGAGTCTGTCTACTCTTGTGTTGACCCGTCTCGACGCGGTCAGCTGGATTTGTTAGACTATGTTTGTTCTTGACATCGCCGTAGCCAGAGAAGGCTACTGACTCGCACAGAACCTTGCATTAAGCCTTTTTGATAAGAACTAAGCATTCTTGACAGTATTGTGGATTATTTTTGTCGTTTATGGTCTTGTGATAAATCTATATAAAAGATACTTATTTTTATAAATATACAACCTGTGTGGTGTCCATTTGTAGTGTTGTCATTTGATTACTGTATGTGTTCACAAATGCTTTACTCACTGCCTCTGAACTAAGCCTGTCTGCTCGTGCCAAGCTACCAAGAGGGTGAGCAGGGGTTATTTCGGGAGTGTACCTACTTTCCCTGACTAGACTCAAGGGTCCCTATTTGGACAAAGGTACCTACCTCTGCCAACTAGAGACCCCCAAATCTAACATTGGTGGTCAGCGGTGAGGATTCTGGACTTGCATTTGTGACTCATGTACAGTAATTGGTGAACACTACTTAGTGAGTGCAGACCAAAACGCAACCGCATACTCTTTGATAGCATTTTTTCTGGGATTTTCTATTTTTGCAACTGCCAAGTTTAATCACCATGGAGAAACCAGCATCAGTAGCCTCTGTTGAGTGTGATTGGGAAGAGGAGAGGCTAGAATGCTACACCCTCAAGCAGCTCAAGCATTTCTGCAAAAAGTTTAAAGTGTCCATGACCGGGCTCTCCAGGAAGGAGGACCTCCAAAAGGCGCTGAGGGCCTGGGTCGAATCAAGGAGTGCCCCTGTGGAGGGGGCTGAGAATGCAGAAGGGCAGCTGGAGGAGCTATTGAGTCTAGGGGCTGGAAGACCACCTTCCCCAGTAGGTAGCAGTGTTTCTGCCAGAGGTCTGTCTCCAGAAGAGTTGGAGGACAGGAAAGAGAGTAGGATGCACGAAATGGAGCTGACCAAGCTCAAGCTGAATGGGCAGTTAGAATTTGAAATGCAAACTAGGAAATTAGCCCTAGAAGAAAAGAAAATGCAGTTTGAACATGAGAAGGTTTTGAGGGAGTTGGAATTGAAGGCCAAAAGCTTAGAGATTACTCCCTCTGGTGGCAGCACACCGTCCATGCCTGTTGAACCTAGGGTGTATATTCCCAAAGATGTGGTGAAGGAATTTTTTAAGAATGATGACATTGGGCAGTGGTTCAAAGCCTATGAGGTAGCCATGACTTCCCACCGGGTCCCTGAGAAGGATTGGGGAGCGGGGTTGTGGGGTCGGTTCCTTAGTGAAGGGCGGGATACCTTGTTGGACTTGCCCTCTGAAGTCTGCAATTCATACAGCCACATGAAGGAAGCATTAATGTCTAGATATGGTTTGACCCCTGAGCTTTATAGGCAGAGGTTCAGGAACTGTAAGAAGATTGAAGGCAGTACCTGGGTTGAATACGTGACTTTTTTTTGCAGAGCATTGGATGGTTGAGTGAAGGGTAGCAAAGTGAATGATTTTGAGGCGCTCTTTGATTTGATTGCATGGGAGCACTTGTCAAGTAATTGTTTTCCTGAGCTACACCAGCACCTGATTGATAGCAGGCTGACTAACCCCAGAAAGCTTGCTGAGGAGACGGACCGCTGGGTGAGTACCCGGGTCCACAAGGGTCACGTGGGAGACTCCGCCAAGGGTGGGCAGGGTCCCCAGCAGAAGAGTGGGGGGGACAAGGGTAAACAGAGGGAGTTCCAGAAAGGGCCCCAACGTAGACCCCAAGGGAACCAAGGGAAAGGTTCCCAGCCTCCCCCTGAGAAGAAGCCAGTGGCCCTGACAGGGCCCCCTGTTCACCAGGGACCACTGGTGTGTTACAAGTGTGGCGCCCCTGGCCACAAGGCAAACGATCCTCGTTGCCCTTTGCATGGAAAACCAGCACCCACTGGTGCAGTCCCCCGGCAGTTGGCTAGTGTAGCCCTGGGGGAGGAGTGGGGTGCCCAAGGTGGGGGGGATCCCACAGTGTTTTCCCTTGTCTCCTTAGGAGACTCTGAGATGGTCCCTAGGACCCAGCTGCCTGACAACACTAAGAAATACAGGCAGTGGGTGACCATCAATGGCCATAGGGTGGAGGCTCTGAGAGACACAGGAGCCAGTGTGACAGCTGTCAAGTGTCACCTGGTGTCTAAAGAGCAGGTTGTCCCTGATGCATTCTATCCGGTTGTTGCCGCTGACAACACAGAGAGTCACTGCAAGGTGGCTCAGGTTCCCTTTGAGTGGGGGGTCTCGGGTACTCTTCAAGTAGCTGTGAGGCCAGCCATGCCTGTTGACTGTTTGTTAGGGAACGATTTGGAGAGCTCACCTTGGGCTAAGGTGGAGCGGAGTGCGCATTTAGAAATGTTGGGCTTGCCTGATTGGGCATGTGTGACCACCCGGTCAATGGCAGCTAAAGGTGTTCAAGAGGACCTGGAGCCTGAGAGGGAGGCCTAGGTGCCTGCCGGAGAGAGAGGAGGCAGGGGGCGCGGGAAACTGGCCCCCGAAGTTCCCACGGTCCAGGAGGAGGCAGACCCTGAGGGGGATGCCCTGGAGCCTACAGGGGAACAGGTAGCTGAACTGGGGGACCTACCTGAGCTGACCCATTGGCAGCAAGAAGGAGGACCCTCCAGGGATGAGTTCTGCGAGGAGCAGAACACATGCCCTTCTCTCGTGGGTCTGAGGCAACAGGCCGCAGACCAGGCAGCAGGTGATCAGTCTGGATCACATTGGATTTACTGGGAGAATGGTCTCCTGTATTCAGAGCCTAAGGTTGCTGAGCCTGGGTCAGCCCGTGTGCTGGTGGTACCCCAGAGCTTCAGAGCCTTCCTACTGGGGTTGGCTCATGATGTACCATTAGCAGGACATCTGGGGCAGGACAAGACCTTTGAAAGGCTTGTCACCCATTTCTATTGGCCCCAGATGCGCAGGAGTGCCGCCACTCACTGCAGGACATGTCAGACTTGCCAGGCAAGTGGAAAGAGTGGGAGGAAGCACAAGGCTCCTCTCCAGCCATTCCCCGTGGTCAGCACCCCCTTTGAACGGGTGGGTATTGACATTGTGGGGCCACTGGACCCCAAGACAGCCATGGGCAACAGGTTTATCCTGGTCTTGGTGGACCATGCCACCCGGTACCCTGAAGTCATCCCTCTGAGGACAGTGACGGCCCCCGTGGTGGGACGGGCACTGATGGGAATTTTCTCACGTGTAGGATTCTCTCAAGAGGTGGTGTATGACAGAGGTACCAACTTCATGTCCAAGTACATGAAGTCCCTGTGGCAGGAGTGCGGTGTAACTTACAAGTTCACCACTCCTTACCACCCTCAAGGAAATGGGCTGGTTGAGAGATTCAACCGGACCCTAAAAGGCATGATTATGGGTCTGGAAGAACCCATGAGGCGTAAATGGGACGTCCTCTTACCATGCCTATTGTTTGCATACCGGGAGGTGCCACAGAAGTCTCTAGGGTTCAGCCCCTTTGAGCTCCTGTATGGACACCCGGTGCGAGGACCTCTGAGTTTGGTCAAGGAAGGCTGGGAGCAATCTCCCAGGAAACCTCCCCAGGATGTATACAGTTACATGCTGGCCTTCAGGAACCAGACTAGGCGTTTCAGAGAGCTTGCTGAGGCAAATCTTGAAGCCAGCCAGGAGGAGATGAAGCGGTGGTATGACCAGAATGCCACTCTGGTCGAGCTTCAGACTGGTCAGAAAGTGTGGGTCATGGCCCCTGTGGAGCCTTGTGTGCTCCAGGACAGGTGGACCGGCCCTTTCACGGTGGTGGAGCGCAAGAGTCCAGTTACCTACTTGGTGGACTTGCAGTCTCCCAGGAACCCCTTGAGGGTCCTGCATGTGAACCGCCTAAAGCCCCACTTGGAGAGGTCCCAAGTGGGCATGCTCTTAGCTACAGATGATGGGATGGAGGAGGAGACCAAGCCTCTTCCTGACCTCCTGTCAGCCCGAGAGCAAGATGGATCAGTGGAGGGAGTAAACCTCTCTACCTCCCTCACACCTGAGCAGCAGGGTGACTGTCGCCAGCTGTTGGGACAGTTCCCTGACCTGTTCTCCCTGGTTCCCAGTGTCACTCATTGGTGCGTCCATGATGTGGACACTGGGGACAGTCTTCCTGTGAAGCACAAGGCTTACAGGGTGACTGACAGGGTCAGAGCCTGCATCAAGGAGGAGGTCTCCAAGATGTTTGCGCTAGGGGTGATTGAGTCCTCTAACAGCCCTTGGGCCAGCCCAGTGGTCTTGGTTCCAAAGGCTGCCACACCTGGTGCCACACCAGAACTCCGGTTCTGTGTGGACTACACAGACACTAACGAACAGGCTCTTCTAGCGGGAGGAATGTGAGGAACACCTTCAAATAAAGATATATATTAAAAGGCTGACTTTATTAAATCTGCAGTTTTCATTTGTTGTGCAAACTTCAGAATGAGGTGACACTTACTTGATCAGTCAGGCTAAATGTGCAACGTTCAAGATAGGATAACAACATGGCAGTGGTTTGAAAATATGTGTAAATGTGCAATAATGCTAAGACTCCTGCACCATTAGTAGGACATCCCAAAATGCCTCCTGAATCATTATTATTCATGAAGTAGAATGTTTTGTGACTTCTTTCTCATCAACAGCCTGTTTCACAAAACTACTTGCACACCTCAGTCACACATAAATAGAATAAACATAAATAACAGTATTTACAAGAGCAAAATACTGTTCTTGAGTCACAGATTCAAAAAGGTATGATTTGCTCCATTAAATGGATTAATGTCTTTCAATACGACCAACTATTATCCCTGGGTAGATCTGCTCATAGGAAGAAGTAGGTTGTAGGTGTTGCAAGAAGGAGACACCTGCAAAACGTGGTGAACAAAGACATGCTTCTGAGCAATCACACCATTTTGCTGGTCATTTCCTACCTTTAATACAGTCAGAGATTCACATGTGTCAAGGCAGAAGCCAATTCATTTTCTGGGTGAAAGAAGGAGGGTAAAAAGTCCATACAATTATAAGGTATAGAAAAATAGGATTTTCCAAGGAGAAATTTGTTTATTCCCTGGAGAAAGAAAACAAAATTAAAATATGCAAATGCACATTGGTGCTTCATGTATTTGTGTGGAAATGAAGGCTTGCTAATATGGAAATATTCACACGTGTGTACTCCTCTCCTGCAATCAGTCACAGTCGCAAGTTTCCAAGTGCACTTATGGATTTCTTTGAGAATTCTGTGACAGTCGGAAATGTTCACAAATCCTAGACATTAGCCTATGAGTATAAATTTCTCACTGATCTGTCCAGTCACGTAATTCATATCAGTGTCTAATCCTGAAATAGTGCCACCCTGTCCTTTTTGCATGCATAGCATTTAATGTATGTTTGACCTTTGATAGTCTGTCCGGGTACTCAGTGTATGATTCTCTTTTTAATTGATTGATTAGTGCTTCTAATGCCGTGTCACCTTTCTCTTTGTCTTGGCTGCTTACATCAGAATTTTCTCACTTATATATGTTTGTCTCCTTCCCACAGTGTGACTGGGGGATTCTTTGGTAATCTTTTCGTTTTTTGTCTGATGTCTGCTGTGAGGTTGTTATTTTCAATAAGCTCTGAAAATGATACATGTTCAGTTGTCACTTTTGAATGTTTGATTTGTTTTCTGTAGCTAGTCTTAGGGGCTGTTTTAGAGTTTAGCTTAGAGGGTACTCTGTCGCAAAGGCAACAGAGTACCCTCTCCATCAAACTTTAGGTCTGCTTGCCCGGTTTAGGGCTGGGTGGACCAACAGTATGTTGACGACTGAACCTTCTTCAGCTCTGTTGCTGACATATTCCTCCGACAGTTCGACAGAGTTTGGGTCGTCGGAGTGCTCGCCCATTCCAGGCAGTCGGATATCTTTTTTGTTGTTGTCCGGGACAGTAAAAATAACCAAGCATTGGCATAGCCAATAGGTCTCGCCTTTGGGACCTTATAAGTGTTTAGCCATGCAACACTTGATGTTGTTGCACCAAGGATATTGTGCTGGATAACTAAACACTTATAAGGTCCCAAAGGCGAGACCTATTGGCTATGCCAATGCTTGTTTGTTATTTTATTAACCCTGGTTTAAATTTTGCTCCTAATATTATTAATATATATTTTTTTTAACTTTGGTGACGTCGCTACTTATGATATCATCAGGATCAAAAGCCACATGTCAGTACTTACTTTCTGTAATGCTATCCGGGGTTATGATATGTGATGTCACTTCCTACGAAGTCGTCACAAGTCAAAGGGAATGTGATGTCACTTCCACTACCCCTCACATTTTGGCAAATCGACGTCTGTGGTGATGGCTAATGCTGTTCAGCCGACAACTTTTTGTTTTGTTTAGCTAAGCAATTTTTCTACCACAAAATATCAAATCCTTGTAATATATTAAATTGTTACAGGATACTGTCACTTGGTGCACTTGAGTATTACCGGGGTAGTTTATTTAGTCTAAACATTTTCTAATGATTAAATCGAAAGTACATGTATTAAATTACGAAAACGTAAAATAAGATGGGTGAGGTGGTTACGCCTCGCATGGACTCTCAGCAGCCCTGATAACCAACCAAGCCTTGAGACCAGCCTTTCACCACCCAGCAACCTCTACCTCAGGGTCAGAAAAGCGCCCGGACAACAAGGAGTTTAAGCGCTATACAAAAGAACAAATATAGGAATAGACACTAAACACTTGAGGGCGGATAAGAGTGGGGCCTGGATGCACGAGGGGGGGGGGTAAACCCTCTCTCCTGCCTAAGATGTAAAGATGAGGAGGTTGCTGCGCTGCAGTCACCCGCAGGGCGCCTTGGCGATGCTCGTAGACCATGTATAGCGCCAACCTCCCACGACACGCGCTGCATTGTAGGTGCAGCAGTGAAACGGACTGTTGTCTCACCTGGAGACCGCAGAGGCCTGTGGGTGTGAGCACACAGAGCGAGTCAGGATACGTCCCAGCGTTCCAGCCGGGAAACGGAAAATGCACTTTAATCACCTCTACAGAAAACTCCCAGGTGTGCAATTATCAAAATAGGACCGCACACCCTCAAGTGTTCCTTTCTTCTCACTTGCAGCGCCTCTTTCTGCATAAAAGAGAGCACGCGCGCACCTACGCACGCAGGCGCGCACGCACCGGACTCCAAAGACCTGTCACTTTAAATGATTGACGTTGCGGATACGGGCCCAGAAATGGTACCTTTGTGTGCGGCACAGCACATATATATTTGCCATATTTATTGTTCTGTGTGTTTTGTTTTCTTATGTGCACTTGTATAGCGCCCATTCTGTCACTAGAATGGCCTCGTAGTGCTTTCGGTGGTCTTGGTATAAATCCATTGCGTTCCACCCCGCTGGCCGAGGACTAGAGCGCGGGCATCCTTCTGCCCAGAAGCCAGAGTCAGACAGGTGTGGAGACGGAAGTGCTGGCACCGTATCGGTTCTGAAGGGGGGGGGGGGGTTCTGTTGAAGAGGCCCGGCCCACCCACTGTGCCATCTTGGCACATCCCCAAAGGGCAGGTGTGTAGCTACCATTGGTGCAGTAGGTGCAGTGGCACCAGGACCCAAAACATTGAGCCCTGATAATTATTGCAGCCTATCAACCCAACAGCAGTCAAAGGGCCCATTTTCCGTGCTTGCACCAGGGCCCGTGGCTGCTGAAGGGTGGACTATTCTCCGCGTGCGGGGGTGTATACACAGCGCCTGGCGCGTTTACCGTAAGTCCTTTTAGTCTGCCCGAGAGGCTTTCCCGCCTCTGCCCACAGCGGATTGTCGGGTCTCGTGTGACCGGGCGCCCACGCCAGTCATTAGCAGTGATATCACTTTCCTGATACACATAATCTCGTTCTGACTTTCCACAGCGTTTACAAACGCAAATTTATATGGTTGCCTTTCACAGACGTGTAATGTAAAAAAAAATCTGTTTTATGATCGCACACATTCCTGATTTGGAGATGATGGTCCCTTAATTTTAGCTTTCGCCCGCTAAACCTCCGTCCACTTAAGTGCAAATCAATATGGTACTAAAATTCCGTATTTTTTTAAATCAAAATCTCTATCTGTTCAAAGATGTTGGCATTTGCGGAAATCGTATTTCATCACACGAATAATATAAAGCAGTGTTTGAAATCCTTAAAGTTTATTTTAACTTGCATGGCCTCGCGTTTTACCACCTCTTTACACCTCCGCCAAAGATCTTTCAAGATATGACACCCTGCAATCTTTTCACTCCAATGTGAGATTCTCAGCATGGAAAGGATTCTCCAAGACGGCAGTTTAAACAAATGCCTGCAGCTCTACCCCTTTCCTCTTCTGACCGAGACCTGGTTGCTAGTGGAACGAGTTATCACGTGCTGCAGGCGGCATGAAAACACCCAAGTGTGATTGGTCTTTTGGCCCTTAGGTTCGTCTCTGTTAATGGGAACTATGCTGGCCGTTTTAGAAGGTTAAGTGAACGTTTTGACTAGGTTTATTTGCAGTTGGACTATTTGGTCTGACTGCCGGGGGCAGGAGAGTGGGGCGGTAGTATTGGTTTGCGGGTACCACACCCGACGTCTGAATCTTAATACGCTCGACCGGCTTCTTTGCAGTCTTTGGCATTTTACTAGTTTGGAGGCCTGTCGTCTTTCGCCAGGGCGCGTCTGAAATATGACAGTTAGTGCAGAGCTCGTGGAGTAGTGGGCGCAGTAGTTGGGGTTTCACGTTAAAACGGATGTAGTACGAGCCTGCTTTACTTGAGGACTGCGATCCCACAACTGGTGCAGCTGCCTGGTTCCATAGGCTGTGGGGTGCGGTCCATATTGCTGACAAAATCAAATACTTTTTTAGAAGCACAGTTTTACTCGCGGAGTTACTTTAAGCTCCTTTATGGGTGCATGCGAGTGTCGTGGAATCAAAGGAGATGGATTTAAAAAAGAATCCTTTTCTAAACCTCAGTTGGCCTTTATTGCCGTTGGTCACTGGAGCATGTTTCACGTATGGGTTGCTTAGACTTCAAAGCATTTGCCTTCCGAGCTGCAACTAAGCCGAGGCGAAGATGCCTTTCTTGCCTATGTTATCAGATTATGGAAGGCAAGTGTTTTGAAACGCTGGCGCTAAAGCTAAACTGTTGTTCCTCGGTGTCGGTGCTGAAAGTACAGTGACCCATCGGTAACGCTGAACCACGTTTAGTTCAGTGGGCCATCCCCATTCTTTAAATAACAAGCGCGGCCCAACGGCCGCGAAAGTTAAAGCGACGCTGAGGGCACCACTGAAAGGGGTTTCAGTGGCGCGTTTCCCTTGCGGGAGCGAGCAAAAGCACCATCTGTTTGCAAGTTAATTACAAACAGATGGTTTCAAAGCTCGCTCCCGCAAGGGAATCGCCAAACGTGCACGTGTTGCCATTGAAAGCAATGCAATGCGTGCACGTTTTTGGCCTCAAAACCGAACCGATTACAAGAGGTCCCCCCTATGAAGCGCATGCGCGCTGCTAGGCGAGACCTAAAAATGACCCCTACCCCACGGGAGAAAACGCCCAAGGTCTGGGGCTATTCGTTTTACATTTTTTTTTAAAAACAAACTCCCGCTTTGGGAGTTTGTTTTTCAAAAATGCAAATCTTTGGAAAGGTTTGACGTGTGGTCATCGTGTTTGACTGAGCCATTCGTCAAAATTTTCCAACGTTAACAGGAATCTCTGTGACAGCGACTCCTGGCACTGTTTAGAGATGTCTGTGGGGCTGACAGACATCTCTAAATTTGGTGGTCGGGATGTCCGTTAGGGCAACAGAGTAAAGTACTCAGTAGCCCTGATGGACATTACAACGTCCGCCATACTCTAGCTCAGGCGCTTAATGTAACTGACAACATTGAGTGATCTGAGATCCCTCCTGTCCATATCTGACAAATTCCAAATGTTTGCATGAACGAACTGCATCCTGTGCACCATTTGAATCTTATGCTCATCCTATAAGCACAGGACAGACGTGCCAGCTTAATGAGTCAATCTCCTCTTTTAACGCAATGTCAGATATTTAAAACTTTTTCAGTAGCACTGTTCTGCTCTTATAACTTGGTCCAGGGAAATGTCTGTGACTGGAAATGAAAGAGTTGCTTCTTTATGTACTCACTATAATTCGCTTTGAACAATTAATATACTTAGCAGTCTTTTAACCATTACAGAATAATGAAACATGCTTATTTTTGTTCTCTGTAGATCCGAATGGGACAGATGGCTGATGATGGGACTCATTGGAACAGTGGTTGGAACATTTGGGTTCCTCACGCATCAAATAATCGATTATATTTTCAAAATAAAATGGGAGTTTGTAGAAACATATATTCAGGTGAGTATCATATGTGACAGACTTCCTCCTGCTTTGCTTTTAAGATTAATGGCAGTGGCAACTTTCTGTCAAATGGACATCTAAGCTGGCAAGAATAACAGGAATAACAACTTGTTCTGACCCAGTTGACACTTATCCCAAATACATGTACACTGTATGTTACTTTGGTTTGCAACCGCTTAACCGCGGCGCGAATTCCGCCGCGGTGCAGCGGTTTGAACGAGTGGGCGGGGCCGCGTCGGCCAACGGACGTGCGCAGCACTACCGAGGTAGTGCTCGCGACGGCCGTTGGCCGACGGACGCAGCGAAGGGGTTAAGATAACATTTTCTGATTTTTGTTTTCATTGGTTTGTAACTTGGGTATATGGATGTTATGTTAGAACATTGGAATGTTGAGCGCTTCATTGAAGACAATGGAGTTCTCAGGGCTTCTAATGGCTGGTAGAAGCCCGGAGCATCAACATTCCTATGTTTCTTCTCAGCTGTTGCTGTGAACAAAGGCCTCACGGAGCCCGAGGGGATTTCAATGCACCTCGGGCTCTGTGGGGCCTTTGTTTTATAAATTAGAATATTATGCCCTCTAGGGGTGGAATGTTCTAATTGCTTTAGGACCCTCCGTAGCGGGCACTACCGGCCATTAAAGGCCTGCTTCCTTGTTAAAGGCCCTCAACTCGGAACTTTAACGCTGGAGCAGGCCCCCGCTACGTCGGGCTCTAAGGCTATATAGAGCACTTGCGTCATGCATTCTACAGTCTGCATCATCTCTGAGTGGACGCTGCAGAAGGGGTGCCTAAGAGTACAAAGGTGGGAATGGAAGTGAAATTGGGGTTCCAGCGAGTGCAAATTTCGAGTCTGACACAGCAAGAGAGAAATCAGGATTTGGCAGGGAGAGACAAGGAAAGAGGAGTGACTAGGTTAAGGCTGAAAATGACATTTAGAAGAATGAGAGGGTGGCGGAGCATGCCCATCCATTTCCTTGGGTTCTTGGAGATAAGAGAACTTGGCTTCTAAGTGGAGAATGACTCACGATGGCCAAGACCGAGCGCTAACTAACAGACTGAATGTCCAGGAGGGCATAATGGTTGTCAGCAGACTGTAACTTCACACCTGAATGCCAAAATAGTTGCTCCAGCGGCAAGAAGGTAAAACAAAAGCTTGCAAGTGTTTTCAAGCTACAGTTGATGTAGTGACCTGGGGAAGGGCACTAGGACCCTGCCATGGACAGAGGGTTCAGGAGGGAACCGGACACCACATCCGGTCAGGGGTGTGGGGAGGACAGTAGCGACAGGAAGGGGAACAGAGGCGGAGTGTGCACAGCCAGCTCGTGACGACGAGAGTAATAAAGCAACCTAACCCTTACCGGTGTCCTGTGCATTTGTGGTTCCGGGGACGCGACAACTGGCGACGAGGCGGGATCCTCATCTGGCGACCACCGCTGCGTGAGGGACCGACGACGTGTGCAGGAGAAGCTGAACGACGGAGCCAGGAGCCCACCCTGGTCCGCGCCGTGAAATACATCCGACCGCCAGAAAAGCGGTAAGAAACTGAAGTGCCCTGCAAGAGATCGTGCCTGCAGCCCAAATAGCAGAGAGACGCGCGAAGTTCAAAGGAACTATCGCGAGAGCAGGGCGGCCATCTTAGAAACAGGCAGGTTGGACCAATCAGGAGCGAGGAACAAGGGGCGGCCATTTTGGAAGGTCAGGCAAAGCTCAGAAGACAGAAACATCGTGAGACTACGGCGGCCATTTTGAAGTCAGGCAAAACAGGCCAATAGGAGCAAAGAACAGCGCGACGGCCATTTTGGAGTCAGGCGGCAACTGAAACCAATAGGAAAAGGCAGAAAAAGAAGAAAACAGACAAAAGAAAAGGAAAAACTGTGAAATAAAAGCAGAACACAGTGGAACCAAAGGGAAAATAAAGAAAAAAAAAAAGAAAAAAAAAAGGACAAGGGAGAAAATGAGCGACAATGAGGAGAAGAAGAGCACGCAAGCAATTTTCCGCAGGCCTCTACCATTTAGCTTATCGGAGCCGCAAGCAAGCATCAGGTGGGAAAGGTGGATCAGAAAATTTGAGCGCTACATGAGCGCCACGGACGTCCCGGACAACAAACAACTGCACCTACTTCTGAATCTCGCAGGGGACAAAATAGAAGATCTACTGTTAACTTTCCCCGACGATAAAACAGCCAATTACAAGGGAGTGATAAAGTGTCTCACACAGAAATTTGACCCTCAACGAAATGTCGATTTTGAGAGGTACACGTTTAACACTGCATGCCAGCAAGGGGAAGAGAGCTTAGATGATTTCGCGACGAGACTGAGGAAACTGGTCGCGTATTGCAAATTTGACAAATTCGACAATGAGCAAGCAATAAGATTGCGTATCATCGAAGGTTGTCAATCAGTGGAGTTCCGAACACGCATCCTGAAGGAACCAACGACGCTGGAAAAGATACTGACAATGGCTCGCACGGAGGCACGGGCCACAGCGCAGGCCAAACAGATGGAGACGGGAAAGGAGAAGAGAGTGGCGTCAGCATATCGCGTCACTGGGAATTTCAAAAAGAAAGAGTTCCAGGCGCCAGTCCCAACAAAGAAGTGCGACCAAACATGCTACCGATGTGGCCTCGAGTTCCCACATGTTGATGCTTGCCCAGCAATGGGCCAGAAGTGCAGGAAGTGTAATAGGGACAATCATTTTTCAAGCACATGCATGACCAGACAATTCAGAAGCGAGAGAGGCAGAACAATGAGACCACGGATGACCAGCAACAGATATGCACGATACATGGAAACGGCAAATCGCAGTTCCTCTGACGAGTCCGAAGAGACGGCAGCACCTGTGAGAGTAGAGAGACTATATCTAATGTCAGACGCACCCAAGGAGGAGAAAACAACAGAGCACATTCATCTCGTGGAGAAGCAGCAAATAAAGAAAACCGCCACTGTAAACATTGATGTGGGGAACCACCAAGCAAAGTTCGTGCTTGACAGCGGAGCAACATGCAATATCATGTGCAGCTCGGAATACGAGAAAATGAAAGCGAAACCACAGCTGTCACCGTCGACCGTGGATGTGTTCACGTGGGGCTCCAGAAGACCAGTAGAAAACATGGGAAAATTCATGGAAACTCTAACACACAAAGGCAAGTCTTACCAAGAAGAAGTACACGTGCTCAAGGGTGATATCCCAGCACCATGCCTGCTAAGCAACGTGACGGCACAGGTGATGGGGCTACTAGCAATGACATACCACATGTCAGAAACGGAGAACATTCTACAAGAATACCCAGCCATACTGAAGGGTCTCGGCAAGCTAAAAGGAAAACAGATAACATTACATATCAATGAGTCAATTAAGCCGGTGGCCCAACATCATAGACGAGTACCGATCCACCTACAACCACAAGTTGAGGAAGAGATAACTAGCTTACTGGCACAAGACATCATTGAACATGCTGAAGGGCCAACGCCGTGGGTATCCCCGATTGTGGCAGTTCCAAAGAAGGACACCTCAAAGATCCGCATCTGTGTAGACATGAGGATCCCAAACACCGCAATCGCAAGGGAACGTCACCCAGGGCCACACCTCAACGACATGATCAGCTGTCTCACTGGGGCCTGCCGATTCTCGAAGCTGGACCTGTGCAAAGGGTACCATCAATTAGAGCTGGATCACCAGTCCCGGTACATCATGACATTCTCCACACACCTGGGCCTGTTCAGATACAAGCGACTGAGCTTCGGAATATCATCGGCAGCGGAGATATTCCAGGAGACAATAAGGCAGGTGATAAGGCCGGTACAGAACAGCCTCAACTATAGTGATGACATTTTGGTATTTGGCAAAACAGACAAAGAACATGATACCGCTCTGCGTCAAGTGTGTTCACAGCTGGAGCAAGCGCGCCTGACGCTGAATGGAGACAAATGCGAGCTGGGGAGAGGGGAATTGGTGTTCTTCGGACACATCTTCTCCAAGCACGGGATGAGGCCAGACCCCAGCAAAGTAGAAACGCTGAAGAACGCAAACCCTCCAACGGATGTTGCAGAAGTGAGATCGTTTCTAGGACTTGCCAGCTACTGTGCTCGATACATACAGGATTTTGCCACGGTGAGCACACCGCTAAGAGAACTGACCAGACAAGGGCAGAAGTTCGTCTGGTCCCAGGAATGCGACAAGGCATTCGAGGACATCAGAAAAGCGGTGATGACTGTGGAACATCTCGCTTACTTTGACCCGCACCTGTGCACTGAACTGACTGTAGATGCTAGCCCGGTAGGACTAGGGGCAATACTAGCGCAACACCTGCCAGGGAGAGACTCACCACGAAAAATCGTTGCATATGCCAGCAAAAGCTTAACAGACATTGAGAAGACTCGCAACCAGAAAAGGAAAGCCTAGCAGTGGTCTGGGCGTGTGAACACTACCACATGTTCATCTACGGGAAGCCATTCACCATCATAACTGACCACCAGGCACTGGTAACGATCTATGGCAGCCCGGCCACCAAAATGCCACCCAGGATCGAGCGCTGGGGCATAAGGCTGATGGACTACGATTTCACGATTGTACACAAGCCAGGGAAGGAACACAACCCGGCAGACTACATGTCGAGACACCCGCTGCCGCAGGCACAGACTATGACATCCATGGCAGAAGAGTACCTAAATTTCATACTAAAGCAAAACACACCGGCACCTATAACACTAGCGGAGCTAGCAAAGGAGACTAAGGACGATGCAACGCTGCAGCTGGCCATGGAGACAATGAGAAGGCAGAGATGGAAGCACGTCAACAATAACTGCACATGGGGAGAAGGAGTATGCAAGGAAGAAGTATTGGCTCTAAAGAAGATACATGAAGAGCTGTCTGAGACAGACACAGGAATAATGATGCGAGGGACCAGAATAGTGATCCCGAATTCACTCAGGCGGCAACTGGTCAATCTGGCTCATGAATCACACAGAGGCATGGTAGCAACGAAGAAACTGCTAAGAGAGAAAGTATGGTTCCCTGGCCTGGACCGCATGGTGGAAAACACCATCATGACATGTCACCTCTGTCAGGTGACGGGCTCACCAGCCAAGCATGAACCACTACAGATGTCCGAACTGCCAAGAGCGGTGTGGACAACACTAGCAGCTGATTTCTTTGGGCCGCTGAACACAGGCCATTATCTGTTGGTAGTCATGGATGAGTACTCGCGATTTCCTATAGTGCGACAGGTGTCATCAACATCAGCAACAGCAACCCTACCAATATTGGATGACATTTTTGCAGCCTGGGGCTCACCAGAAACACTGAAAACAGACAATGGTCCTCCGTTCTCAGGAGAAGAGTTCCGCAGATTCATTGTCTACCTAGGAGTAAACCACAGAAAGATAACTCCGCTGTGGCCGCAGGCGAATGGAATGGTAGAGAGGTTCATGGGGAGCATCAAAAAGGTAGTTCAAAGAGCGAAGCTGGCGCAGATATCGCTCGGCCAAGCTCTGTGTCAGATGCTACGAGACTACAGAAACACGCCACATAGCACCACAGGAAGAGGCCCGGCGGAGCTAGTACTGGGAAGGACATGCAGGATGAGACTACCGCAAGAGAAGCAATCATGGCACCAGAAAACAGCAGCATTGCAGCTAAGGACAGAGAGGCGAAAGGGAAGATGAAAGACTACGCAGATGCCAGGCGACACGCCATCCCGTCACACCTGAAGGAAGGGGACACAGTGATAGTGCGTCAACGACAGCAGAGGAAATCTGACAGCATGTTCTCCAAAGACCCGCTGACAGTAACGAAAGTGAAGGGCCCAATGATCACGGCGGAGTCAGAACACCAGAGGATCACACGGAATATCTCACACTTCAAAGGGCTGAAGGAGAAACATGAAGAGGACCAAGATGAGGAAACAGCAGAACAAAAAGGGTCGGAAAGCAACGGACAGGAGCAAGGACCAGTGGAAGAGCAACAAATGGAGACCGGCTCAAGAAGAGCATGCAGGAGGCCCAAAAGACTAATAGAGGAAATGTAACGGGCGAAAGCACACCGGCACGTCAGCTGACAGGCTTGTATCTATGACCATCTACCGATCCATGGGTTGACGTGCTCGTCATTTCTTTGTGACCAAAGGGGGAGATGTAGTGACCTGGGGAAGGGCACTAGGACCCTGCCATGGACAGAGGGGTCAGGAGGGAACCGGACACCACATCCGGTCAGGGGTGTGGGGAGGACAGTAGCGACAGGAAGGGGAACAGAGGCGGAGTGTGCACAGCCAGCTCGTGACGACGAGAGTAATAAAGCAACCTAACCCTTACCGGTGTCCTGTGCATTTGTGGGTCCGGGGACGCGACAGTTACAGGCTCAGGTGTACTAAGAGGCAGTTGCAAAAAGAGGTTGAAAATCGTGCCCTTGCCTCTTTGAGACCTGCCTCTATCTGTTTACTAATAGGTTGCATCACAAAATCTCCAGCTGGTGGTGGTTGCAGAATAACCTGACTAGTGCATAATAATTGGGCAGCTCGCTCTTTGTGGTCCTCTAGGATGTGCTGCAAACACAGGTATGGTGGCCTGCAAGAAATAGTAGACTGCCACTCAGTGTCGGCTACCGCTTAAAAAATATGGAGGGGCGCGATAGCGCCAAACCCACCATATATGATGCCGCACTTCTCCCCAGCGTTCGATGAGCAGGAATGGAAGAACTTCCTTCCTGCTCAGTGGAACACGAATCCAACCAATTCTGGAGCTGCTCTCATCAGCATGAGAACAGCTCCAGTATTGGTGGGAGCAGGCTAACCCGACACTCATTTTGAAGCTGGAAGCCTGTGCCAGCCGGGGGATTGCTGGGTCTACAGTGCGCATGTCGGGCTGGCCGTAGGTAGCCAGCTGGCCAACTTGATATGCGCACTGAAAGGGGCAGCAGTAATCCAGCAATAGCAGCATTCAGCCCCATCCCCACCTCACGCTGTACACAGTGCGAGCTTGTGGCAAAATAAAATGGCATTATTATGCTATTTTATTTCTGTGTGTTTGCCTGCTGCGCTTGCAGCAGGTGGGAGGACGCCCCTCCGTTCTCGTGGAGGAACCGCCGCTGCCGCCACTCCTGTATCTTTATTCCCAAATGTGAAACTTTTTTTCAGCAGTCTGTGTTCCTTAGAGGAACAGGTGCTGCTGATAAAAAAAGAATCCCTGTTTGGTAAAGCTTTGAGGGTAGCAGGCAGGAGTCCCCTGGTTCACTGCCTACACCCCTACCCACACCCCTCCCCCCGAGGTCACCTGACATCTTTCACAAGAGTAAGGTGTCACAAGTGACACCTTCCCCTTTGTGAATAACTTACCACCTCCTTTGAGGTGTTAATAACTGATCAATTGTTTGCAACGAATTACGGTTGCAAGCCATTGATAGACACCATACTAAACCACAATTAGGAGGGGATGTCCCTTTTACACCCCTTCTGTGAGAAGTTGGCCTGGTATATGCTGTTCACTAATTAAAGTGGACACCTTGCACCAGAACAATTCGACTCTTATGGTAGATAGGTTTAAGACAACCTTTATAGAAAGCTATCCTAGTGGTAGCTGTGGAGAGCAGCCTTCAGGCTAAGTCTTGAAGGAATGTAAAGCAGCTTGTTTTACCACACAATCTCTTGAATCACCAAATGAAAAGACACCACACAGGTATATATATCAAATATATATGTATTTATTAATAAACACTCTCTACTAATCTCTTTATGAGATTAGAGGTCAGGAACATATGTACAAGTCAAATGTTATCACAATAAGTTTAGCACAATCGAATATCACAATCTCAGTTAGCTAGACCTAGGTCTAGGGCATCTAGAATCGAGGGACCCCAAGAACCACCCCAGGTAGTTGCAGGAGACCCACAGGGGACGGACGCGGTGACCTGGCACCGGTGCGAGTCCTGTCCGAGTCTATGCGCTCAGACGCGATTGGGAATGTTAAAGGTCCCTTGCGTGTTCGAGGCGAACACACCGATCGGTCCTTGTACGAGTCGAAGGACGCGGTTATAGATAGAGTTGCAAGGGAGATGGACGCGCTGTGTCTAACACAGACGCGAACCTTGTGCGAGTCAGTGCAATGGAGATCTCAGTGTTACAGGCCCTTTGTGTGTTCGAGGCGAACACCGATCGGACTCAGTACGAGTCGACGGATACAGTTCTAGATAGTGTTGCAAAGGAGATGGACGCGGTGTGTCTAACACAGACGCGAACCCTGTATGAGTCAGCGCAATTGTCGCACTTAGAAAGTTAGAGTTTTAGGACACTTCTAGGGAAGCTACAAGCAAGTCACTTACAGGGTAAGTAGTTCTAGGGCCCACACCCACAGGAGCACTGTAGTGCCGAAGTTACCTCACCCAGGGGAGCCGGGTGCATAGGTGTTCTTTGGTGTCGGGTCGCGGCGTCGTTTTCAATGGGAGCCAGTGAAGACTTGCTGCTTGCGGCGACAGGAGAAGTGTCCGGAGGAATCCAAGCCTGGATTCGGAAGATGGAAGACCTGAAAGCAGAGGGGACAGTGTTCAAAGTCACTTGGCAGTGACTCGGGGCAAGGAAGATGGATGCCCACCGTCGTCGCAGGATTCAGGTTGTTCGCGGTTGCCTTGACTCTTCAGCCACGAGGTCCAGGAGGTGTCGACGATGACCAGGAGCTGGATTCGGCGTGTCCCACGATATCTGCAGCTTACTGCGGTATCGGCGACTCGATCGGAGCCAACAAGCCTTGGTAACAGCAAGTCTTGGGGAAAGTGTGAAGAGGCAATGGCGCAGACCAGCAAGGTCTGTGGGACTCACCCAGCGAGGGTAAGTCAGGGCAGGCCTGGAGCAACCAGGGGAGCCCTTTGATTTCTTTAGAAAGTCTTATGGGGACCCACAAGCCGGCTGGCAAGGGATCACGAAGATGCCTCGGGAGGATTCACTCACAGGGGCCCACAGTCACTCGGGACGTGGTAGGCCTCTGATCTTAGGAGGGATTCCTGCTGGAGGCTGGGACCACACGTGGTCCAAAGCACAAGTTCGTGGAACGTTGTGAAGGGGTTGCACTCGACAATAGTGCACAGTACCCAGGGGTCACGGTTCCTCGTTACTCTTGGGGTCCACTGGCCTCAGCTTCGCTGGGGACTCACAATGGCCTTTGAGAAGTCAGGAAATCCACTTCTTGGGCTGCAGGGACTTCGGACTCCGGCGGGAGCGGCGTAGTTTGCGACCGTCGTTTGTAGTTTTTGGTGCCTGCCAAGCAGGGGAGTCACTCCTTGACTCCAAGGGAGATTCTTCAGTCTTCCAAAGGTAGTGGAACATCGAAGGTCCGGGATTCGTCTTCAGAGCGTCGTCCAGGGAAAATCTAGGGTGCAATGCACAGGTTCCCCCTCTTATACTAAAAGAAAGGGAGGGACTAGCTCTATGACCCTACTTATGGGAGGGTCAGGGGAGTGGGTGGCTACACCCACTTCCCTTTGTCCAGTTTCGCGCCAGAGCAGGGGCAGGTAGCCCCTGAGCCGGTTTGAACTGGCATATGCACAGAGGAGCCTTCTGCTCCCCCAGTGCAGGACTTCAAAGCACTCTAAGAGTGCACCCACCCAGCCCCAATACACTAAACCCTGTCTGGAAGGTGGTCACACCCCTTGGGACAGGATATCTATTGTTGGGCTTCCTCCACTGCGAGTGTTGGTCATCAGCAGGAGGGCAGCCCAGTGTCTGTGACTGGTGGCATCCATTTTGTGATGCCAGGGCTCTGCAGGATTCTACCGCGTTTCCACAGTAGGTACATGTCTATCCCTCTAGAAGGGTGGAATGCTACCCCCGCCGCCAGGACTGGCGGGGGGTAGTATTCCAAGATGTTTGACACCAAACACGACATGTTTCGATGCAGCCATTCCAAAGTTAGCATTTTACCGCGAGGATATAATGCACTTAAAAGTATATGGTTTAACCGCATCCACAAACAGCACCAGAGAATGGACTCTGAGAGCTGCAGAGGGGCCCTGCTCAGGCAGAGGCACCCCCTCACATAGAAGCCAAGCACCCTGCCCTCAGGATTGATAGGGCCTGCCTTAGGGGTGACTGATAGGTTTATATGTGTGTGTAGGAGAGATATAGGGGACCTATATCTCAGTGAGGAGTGCTAGCACTTCCTCACCCAGGCTGCAGTAGCAGGCCTGTGGTGTCAGATTTAGTCTGCTTCCCAGGGGTGGCATAATACATGCTGCAGCCCCTGGTAGGCCTGTGAAGTACCTATGCCCTTGGTACCTAAGGTACCATATACTAGGGACTCATAAGGAACCACAGTATCCAATCACTAGTGCACCTAGAGTGCACTCCAAATCGTTTAGAGAGAACAGAGAGGCTGAGGCCCTGATTAGCAGGGGCCCAGCCAGACTATAGCCAGAAACCAGTGTAAACATCAGAAAAAAGTGGGGGCAACATAAGAGGCAGATCCTACTCTCCTACACAACCCCCCCAAACGCAGGGACACTAAACTAACCTTGACCAGTTGAGTCTTCGTGTTCAAAGTGGAAATACCTTGAGAGTCCATCTGCATTGGCATGTTGGGTCCCAGGTCTATGTTCCACTGTATAGTCCATCCCCTGTAGGGAAATGGACCACCTCAAAAGTTTTGGGTTTTCTCCTTTCATTTGTTTAAGCCATAGGAGGGGCTTGTGGTCAGTCTGAACTATGAAGTGAGTGCCAAACAAGTATGGCCTCAGCTTCTTCAGGGCCCACACCACAGCAAAGGCCTCCCTCTCTATAGCTGACCAACGTTTCTCTCTAGGGGTCAGCCTTCTGCTAATAAAAGCTACTGGCTGGCCTTGACCTTCATCATTCAGTTGAGACAGTACAGCTCCCACACCCAGCTCAGAAGCATCTGTTTGGACAATGAACTTTTGGTGTAGTCTGGACTCTGTAAGATGGGGGCAGTGCACATGGCCTGCTTTAGGTCTTCAAATGCCTTCTGACAGCTAGCTGTCCACTGAACCTTTTTGGCATTTTCTTTGAGGTCAGATCATTCAAGGGGGTCACTATAGATCCATATCCCTTGACAAACCTCCTATAGTACCCAGACAGGCCTAAGAAGGCTCTCACCTGTGTCTGGGTGGTTGGAGCAACCCATTCCATTATGGTTTGGATTTTGCTCTGTAAAGGCTGAACCTGGCCTCCACCTACAAGGTGGCCCAGGTACACAACCTGACTCTGCCCTATCTGGCACTTAGTGGCCTTGATAGTGAGGCCTGCTTTCTGCAGGGCCTCCAAAACATTCCTGAGGTGGACCAGGTGATCCTGCCAGGAGGAACTAAAGACAGCAATATCATCTAGATAAGCTGAGCAATAAGTTTCCATCCCTGTCAGAACTTTATTCACCAACCTCTGAAAAGTGGCAGGTGCATTTTTCAATCCAAAGGGCATTACCACAAAGTGGTAGTGCCAACCAGGGGTCGAAAATGCTGTTTTGGCTTTTGCATCATCAGCTAACCTGATCTGCCAGTAGCCAGCTGTCAGGTCAAACGTGCTTAGATACTTGGCTGAGGCCAAAGTATCAATCAGCTCATCTGCCCTTGGTATGGGATAGGCATCAGTCCTAGTGACTGCATTGAGGCCTCTGTAGTCTACACAAAACCTCATTTCTTTCTTACCACCCTGGGTATGAGGCTTGGGTAACAGGACTACTGGACTAGCCCAAGGGCTATCTGAAGGCTCAATTACACCTAGCTCCAACATTTACTGGACTTCAGTCCTGATACAGTCCCTGACATGGTCAGGTTGCCTGAAGATTTTATTCTTGACAGGCAGACTGTCTCCAGTGTCCACCTCGTGGGTGCACCAGGAAGTCTGACTAGGGGTCAGGCTAAACATATGTCGGTACTGTTGCAGAACTTGTCTGCACTCAGTTTGCTGATGGTTAGTGAGGCTGCTTGCCAAAGCAACACCATCTACTGACCCATCATCAGGGTTCTGAGAGAGCAGGTCAGGGAGAGGGTCACTCTCCTCCTCCTGGTCCTCATCAGTTGCCATGAGCAAGCCCATGTCAGCCCTGTCAACATATGGCTTTAATCTGTTGACATGGAGCACCCTCAGGGGGCTCCTGGGAGTTCCAAGATTCACCAGGTAGGTGACTTCTCCCTTCTGTTCAACTATTGTATGGGGGCCACTCCACTTGTCCTGGAGGGCTGCTGGGGCCACAGGCTCCAACACCCACACTTTCTGTCCTGGCTGGTATACAGTCAGTACAGCCTTTTGGTCCTGCCAAGCTTTTTGTAATTCTTGGCTGGCCTCTAGGTTTTTGGTTGCCTTTTTCATGTACTCTGCCATCCGGGAGCGGAGACCAAGTACATAGTCCATCACATCTTGTTTGGGGGCTTGAGAGGTAACTCCCAGCCCTCTTTACCAAACACAGTGGACCTCTCACAGGATGCCCAAACAGAAGCTCAAATGGGCTGTAACCAACCCCCTTCTGTGGAACCTCTCTGTATGCAAACAACAGGCAAGGAAGAAGAAGGTCCCATTTCCGCCTAAGCTTCTCTGGGAGTCCTTTAATCATTCCTTTCAAGGTTTTGTTGAAGCGTTCAACTAAACCATTGCATTGTGGGTGATAGGGGTGGTGAACTTGTAAGTTACACCACACTCCTTCCACATTGCTTTTATATATCCTGACATGAAGTTGGTACCTCTGTCAGAAATGACCTCCTTTGGAAAACCCACTCTGGAGAAGACTCCAATGAGGGCTCTTGCCACCACAGGGGCTGTGGTGGTCCTCAGGGGAATTGCTTCTGGGTACCTGGTGGCATGATCCACTACCACCAGGATAAACCTGTGCCCAGATGCAGTTTGAGGGTCAAGGGGACCAACAATGTCAATCCCTACCCTTTCAAAGGGTACCCCCACCACCGGTAGTGGTATCAGGGGGCCTTTGTTGTGCCACCTGCCTTACCACTGGCTTGGCATGTGACACAGGAGCGACAAAACTCCTTTGTGTCCTCTGACATATGTGGCCAATGAAAATGTGGAACAAGCCTGTCCCAGGTCTTGTTTTGGCCCAAGTGTCCTGCTAAAGGGATGTCATGTGCTAGGGTCAAGAGGAACCCCTAAACTTCTGAGGTATTACCAACCTCCTGGTGGCTCCAGGGGCTGGGTCTCTACCTTCAGAATATAGGAGTCCCTCATCCCAATAAACTTTATGGGACCCACTAGCACTCCCAGCAGCCTCAGCAGCAGCCTGCTGTCTGAGGGGTTCAAGAGAGGGGCAGCACTGTTGCTCCTTACTCAGATCTTCCCTAGAAGGGCCCCCTGCCCCCAAGAACTCAACCTGATCAGGCTCAAGTCCCTCTGGGGCAGTTCCTTCTTCAGGATCTGCTTCACCTCCCTCTGGGGGTGAATCTGTGATCTGAGACAGAGGGGAAGGCACTGCCTTTACCCTACTGCTCCTCCTCTTGGGAAGCATCTGGTCCATTGTTCCAGGATCCAGAGCTGGTTCAGTGTCATGCATTCTTGCTTGTGACCTGGTCACAGCAAATACCTCTGCAGGGATGCCCAACATCTCAGCATGAGTCCATAACTCTACTTCAGACCAGGCTGAAGTCTCTAGATCATTGCCCAATAGACATTCGACAGGGAGGTCTGCACTGACTACAACCTTCTTGAGGCCAGTTACCCCTCCCCAGGAGAAATTCACAACTGCCAGACTATGGTTGGTCCTGACGTTGCTTGCATTGGTCACCTGGTACATTTCGCCCAGGATGATCTGTCCAGGGTCCACAAGGTCCTCTGCCACCATGGTGACACTAGCACCTGTGTCCCTAAATGCCAAAGCCTGTTTGCCATTTATTACAGGCTGCTGTTTGTATTTGCCCAGATTACTGGGACTCACTAGGAAGGACATATTAAGGTCTCCCTCACAAATCAGCATCGCCTGAGTGGGCACTCTGACTAGGTCAGAGTCCACTTCAGAACCCAGGGTCAACCCTACTACACCCTTATTCTGCGTACCACCTCCACCAGTAGCTGAACTAGGGGGAACAGTTGCCTTAGGGGCAGGAGTGGTGGTGGTTTGGTCTTTGGACTTGTTACAGTCAGAAGTCCAGTGCCCTTTCTGTTTACAGAATTTGCACCAGGGCTTCTTTTGGCCTTTTCCCTTGTTGGATTGTGACTCCCCACCAGATGCAGATTTTTGGGGCCCTTGTGAAGACTTCTGGTCTTTTGACTTATCCCCACCTTTCTCAGAGCCCTTAGGATCTTGCTTCTTAGTGTCACCCCTTGGTTCTGGGGTTTCTGCCTCACCCTGGTTCTGACCCATTTGTCTGCCTTCTTTCCCAATTCTTGGGGAGAGGTCAGATCCGAGTCCACCAGGTACTGATGCAACAACTGGTTCTGGCAATTATTAAGGATCTGTTCTCTCATCATTAGATTATACAATCCCTTGAAATCAGTAACCCTACTGCCAACCAGCCAACCCTCCAGAGCCTTGGTTGCACAATCAACAAAGTCAGTCCAGTCCTGAGTCTGTGCCTTCTGGGTGTCTCTGAACTTCAACCTGTACTGCTCAGTGGTTAAGCCAAACCCGTCTATCAGTGCACTCTTCAGGACTTCATAATCATCAGCATCCTCTTCTCTAACAGTGAGGAGCTTGTCTCTACCTTTATCTGAAAAGGAGAGCCACAAGATTGCTGCCCACTGCTTTTGGGGGACCTGCTGTACTCTACAGGCCCTCTCCATAGCAGTTATCCACTTGTGGATATCATCCCCACTCTGGTAGGGAGGAACAACCTTGCTCAGGTTCCTATGGTCTGGAATAGATTATCTGCCTCTAGGGACACTGTTGCTGCCACCAAGGGGTTCTAACCCCTCTCGTCTAGAAGCTCTCTGGATCTCCAGGGCTTCTCTATCCAGTGCCAACTGCTTGGTTCTGAGGGCAACTCTTGCTTCCTCATACTGCAGCAGTTTGCACATTCTTTCAGAGGAGGTCTCTCTTATAGGAAAGTATGAGTTCCTCTGGTGGACAAATTCTCTGCCAGAGTGATAAGAGTGCTCAGATTCCCTGGAAGGGGACCTATGCCTCTCCTCCACTCTGTCAGTTCTCTTAGGGAGAATTCCTCTGTCCTTTTCAGGCCCCTTGAGGCCTGGCCCTTCAATCACAGAGTCCTGGTCATTTGGATTTTCATCATCTGACCCAGATACTGTAATTGACCCACCCACTGATTCAGACCCATTAGCTCCTTGAGCCAATCTAAGATCATCTGCTGTCAGCAGATCTA
Organism: Calotriton arnoldi; assembly: GCA_963921515.1. Lineage (NCBI taxonomy): Eukaryota > Metazoa > Chordata > Amphibia > Caudata > Salamandridae > Calotriton > Calotriton arnoldi. The sequence goes on from CAWUFW010001232.1 coordinate 2,341,129, forward strand.
TCAGGTGTAGGGTTGAGGGACTCTGTCCTAGCCTCAGGTGTCTTTCAACACACATGGCTCTCAAGTCAGAGAAAGCAATGTCCTTATACTGAGGCTGAGTGGATCCACTGGTTCCACCCTTTAAGGACATTCTAGTGTTGTGCAGTGTTGTACTACCTACACTAGTTTGTGGCCTACTGATACTAGCTTGAGCTGTAGAAAGGGTGTGCTATCCCTTGGCACACAGCTCTAAGTTCAGTAGAACTTATCGATACTAAGCTTGACTTTATATGTACCTTAAGTACCTATAGTGGTTTTCAGTTAGTAATTCAAATAGAGATTTTCTGGTAAAACAATAGCAAGCTGGAATCCCACACGCTGCCCACCAATGTGAGAAGTTGGCCTGGTATATGCTGTTCACTAATTAAAGTGGACACCTTGCACCAGAACAATTCGACTCTTATGGTAGATAGGTTTAAGACAACCTTTATAGAAAGCTATCCTAGTGGTAGCTGTGGAGAGCAGCCTTCAGGCTAAGTCTTGAAGGAATGTAAAGCAGCTTGTTTTACCACACAATCTCTTGAATCACCAAATGAAAAGACACCACACAGGTATATATATCAAATATATATGTATTTATTAATAAACACTCTCTACTAATCTCTTTATGAGATTAGAGGTCAGGAACATATGTACAAGTCAAATGTTATCACAATAAGTTTAGCACAATCGAATATCACAATCTCAGTTAGCTAGACCTAGGTCTAGGGCATCTAGAATCGAGGGACCCCCAAGAACCACCCCAGGTAGTTGCAGGAGACCCACAGGGGACGGACGCGGTGACCTGGCACCGGTGCGAGTCCTGTCCGAGTCTATGCGCTCAGACGCGATTGGGATATCAATGTTAAAGGTCCCTTGCGTGTTCGAGGCGAACACACCGATCGGTCCTTGTATGAGTCGAAGGACGCGGTTATAGATAGAGTTGCAAGGGAGATGGACGCGCTGTGTCTAACACAGACGCGAACCTTGTGCGAGTCAGTGCAATGGAGATCTCAGTGTTACAGGCCCTTTGTGTGTTCGAGGCGAACACCGATCGGACTCAGTACGAGTCGACGGATACAGTTCTAGATAGTGTTGCAAAGGAGATGGACGCGGTGTGTCTAACACAGACGCGAACCCTGTATGAGTCAGCGCAATTATCGCACTTAGAAAGTTAGAGTTTTAGGACACTTCTAGGGAAGCTACAAGCAAGTCACTTACAGGGTAAGTAGTTCTAGGGCCCACACCCACAGGAGCACTGTAGTGCCGAAGTTACCTCACCCAGGGGAGCCGGGTGCATAGGTGTTCTGTGGTGTCGGGTCGCGGCGTTGTTTTCAATGGGAGCCAGTGAAGACTTGCTGCTTGCGGCGACAGGAGAAGTGTCCGGAGGAATCCAAGCCTGGATTCGGAAGATGGAAGACCTGAAAGCAGAGAGGACAGTGTTCAAAGTCACTTGGCAGTGACTCGGGGCAAGGAAGATGGATGCCCACCGTCGTCGCATGATTCAGGTCGTTCGCAGTTGCCTTGACTCTTCAGCCACGAGGTCCAGGAGGCGTTGACGACGACCAGGAGCTGGATTCGGCGTGTCCCACGATGTCTGCAGCTTACTGCAGTGTTGGCGACTCGATCGGAGCCAACAAGCCTTGGTAACAGCAAGTCTCGGGGAAAGTGTGAAGAGGCAATGGCGCAGACCAGCAAGGTCTGTGGGACTCACCAAGCGAGGGTAACTGAGGGCAGGCCTGGAGCAACCAGGGAAGCCCTTATTTTGTTTTAGAAAGTCTTCTGGGGACCCACAAGCCGGCTGGCAAGGGATCGCAAAGACGCCTCGGGAGGATTCACTCACAGGGGCCCACGGTCACTCGGGACGTGGTAGGCCTCTGATCTTAGGAGGGATTCCTGCTGGAGGCTGGGACCACACGTGGTCCAAAGCACAAGTTCGTGGAACGTTGTGAAGGGGTTGCACTCGACAATAGTGCACGGTACCCAGGGGTCGCGGTTCCTCGTTACTCTTGGGGTCCACTGGCCTCAGCTTCGCTGGGGACTCACGATGGCCTTTGAGAAGTCAGGAAATCCACTTCTTGGGCTGCAGGGACTTCGGACTCCGGCGGGAGTGGCGTAGTTGGGACCATCGTTTGTAGTTTTTGGTGCCTGCCAAGCAGGGGAGTCACTCCTTGACTCCAAGGGAGATTCTTCAGTCTTCCAAAGGTAGTGGAACGTCGAAGGTCCAGGATTCGTCTTCAGAGCGTCGTCCAGGGAAAATCTAGGGTGCAATGCACAGGTTCCCCCTCTTATACTAAAAGAAAGGGAGGGACTAGCTCTATGACCCTACCTATGGGAGGGTCAGGGGAGTGGGTGGCTACACCCACTTCCCTTTGTCCAGTTTCACGCCAGAGCAGTGGCAGGTATCCCCTGAGCCGGTTTGAACTGGCATATGCACAGAGGAGCCTTCTGCTCCCCCAGTGCAGGACTTCAAAGCACTCTAAGAGTGCACCCACCCAGCCCCAATACACTAAACCCTGTCTGGAAGGTGGTCACACCCCCTTGGGACAGGATATCTATTGTTGGGCTTCCTCCACTGCGAGTGTTGGTCATCAGCAGGAGGGCAGCCCAGTGTCTGTGACTGGTGGCATCCATTTTGTGATGCCAGGGCTCTGCAGGATTCTACCGCGTTACCACAGTAGGTACATGTCTATCCCTCTAGAAGTGTGGAATGCTACCCCCGCCGCCAGGACACGCGGGGGGGTAGTATTCCAAGATGTTTGACACCAAACACAACATGTTTCGATGCAGCCATTCCAAAGTTAGCATTTTACCGCGAGGATATAATGCACTTAAAAGTATATGGTTTAACCGCATCCACAAACAGCACCAGAGAATGGACTCTGAGAGCTGCAGAGGGGCCCTGCTCAGGCAGAGGCACCCCCTCACATAGAAGCCAAGCACCCTGCCCTCAGGATTGATAGGGCCTGCCTTAGGGGTGACTGATAGGTTTATATGTGTGTGTAGGGGAGATATAGGGGACCTATATCTCAGTGAGGAGTGCTAGCACTTCCTCACCCAGGCTGCAGTAGCAGGCCTGTGGTGTCAGATTTAGTCTGCTTCCCAGGGGTGGCATAATACATGCTGCAGCCCCTGGTAGGCCTGTGAAGTACCTATGCCCTTGGTACCTAAGGTACCATATACTAGGGACTCATAAGGTACCACAGTATCCAATCACTAGTGCACCTAGAGTGCACTCCAAATCGTTTAGAGAGAACAGAGAGGCTGGGGCCCTGATTAGCAGGGGCCCAGCCAGACTATAGCCAGAAACCAGTGTAAACATCAGAAAAAAAGTGGGGGCAACATAAGAGGCAGATCCTACTCTCCTACACCTTCCTAATTGCAATTCGATATGGGTAACATAACCCATTTTCGAGTCGAAAAAGCTTTTCTAACTCGCAAAATGGGTTTAATACAAACCTAAAAGCCATTTTATGTTGCAAACCCTGATTTTGCATACAGTAGGTTTTGACATCTTAAGTTAATGACATTTGAGACTTTATTTTAATCTTGGGGATATTAAAGATTGCTTTGGCTCCTTTACACCAGCATTAAAGTGCGCCGATTTCAGAGCACTTATTTGGCACATTAAAAGCTACATTTTTAACATGTGATATTTGTATTCAACTTTTTTTTAAATAGTTGTCTTGAGGATATTAATTGTAGATTTGACACCGTAACAGGGACATTTCACAACATTTCAGACTTTGACATTTAAAAAAAAAATTATTTTAATGCTGAAAATAGGAAGCTTCATGGTGAAATTGTTATTTTTATCAGCAACGATTGTTTTCAATTTTATCACTATGATAAGTATTTTTTTTGCAATTGGTATCTTCTCCAGCGTTGCAAAACTGTAACTATGTGTGAGGCATGGAGAAAGCACAGCTAACTGCAAAGCAATGAACACTGTACAAAATGCAAGAGGGGTATTACACAGTACAGTGTGTATAGTGTGGGAAATGAGAGGAGGGGTGAGCTGAAGGGGAAGAAGGAAGATAGTTATTGTACCACAATATCACGGTTGAAATATCGACCTGCAAATATATTGTGATCATAATATCGACTTCCGAAATATTGTCACATCAGCATCAATAATAGTTTAATCTACACTTACCTTGACAATATCTAGGTAGTCAAGATTAAGCCCGTAATATATCTGCAGGTTAATATTCTGATCGCAAAATTGAGACATACTACAGGAAGAGATACATTTGACCTTAGTTTGAATTTATGCAGAGAAAGCTTTTGATTGTGTTTCATTTAATATTTTGGCACTTGCACTAAAATTTGTAGGTTGTGGAGCACTGTAGAAATTAAATAAAGCCTTTTTATATATTAGTGTTTTAGTGATCAAGATTTATTTTTATCATAATATTTGCTATGTTATAGGTTACTTGTTAAGCACATGCCACAAGTAACCAAGTGCCAGCCCTACAAACTTGATTTGAGTGCAGAAAGTAAGATATTAAAACAATAATCTCTATATTGCATTATTTTTCTGGAATCTGGCCAGAACATCCCTTTTACTCCATTGCTTTGGCCTCCATGCTGGTATGAAAATGAGTACATTATAAAAGAATCTAACATCTCCAAAAAATAGAATTATCATGTACACATTTTAAAGGACATGCATGGTTAGAGGCTAGATTATTGCTTGATGACATTCTTTTTTTCAAATCATATGCTAATGAAACATAATTTACTTTATGTTACTGACAGAGTGGTAACTTTCACATGACCTGGATCTTCATACTGGGAACTGGATTGGGCATGATTGCAGTTTCTTCTGGACTTGTTGTGGTAAGTCTTTTATAAATTAAACTACAAAAATGGTGTCCCATCACTACATTTGCTTTGATAAAGCACCAAAGTTCCAGTACCTTATGTCACCTCGCCTCATTACATTGTGCATTTCTCCAACAAGCAGGAAGGACTGCTTTGGAATACCTTTCCGGGACCATTCCCCTCTCCTGTAAGGGCCACTGCTTTATAATGCAGCTGCTGGGGCATGTCCTAAACAGGAGGGAAGTGATATTTTTAAGCTGCGTTAATTGAAGTGTTTGGAGTGAGGGTGAAATTGAGGGGGTTGGAGGGGTATCACAGTTTTTGTATTCTAATTTGTTATACATGGCATAAAGTGCACCTGTCATATATTCTAAGCATATTGCAAGTCACTGAGAAGTTCTGTGACAACATAGAGGACCGAGGACGAAGGCTGAGTTCCTATATAAGGTCAGGGAATTTCGAGGTGACTTGCAATATCCTTAATAATGTACGGCAGGGAGTATTTTATTGCTTATAATGTATGATCACACTGTAACCATTCCCGCAAACCACTTACGTCATTGTGGTGGCTGTCATGCAGAGAGCAAAATACAACAGTCCTGCTGAGAAGCAGTGATATTAGGTATACCGAAATAGATTCTGACCTGTGAAAATCCCCAATTTATTTTGCTGGACCTCTGATTTTTGGCCCTCTGCTGTGTGAATGTCTCCCTAATGAAGCACCTCACTCATTGCTAGCTTCAGTTTTAAACTGGCTTTTAGCTGTAGCCTCCTTTGCCCACCTTTTGAAGGGTCAGTACAAATCTTTGTACAGGTTACTCATAAACATGTGTAGGCATGTGTGTGCACTGCAGTGCAGCATGAGCGTGGAAGACTATTGTTTGACTCAGCTTGGCATAGGCACACAGGTACCACTGTGACAGATGGACCTATAATAAAATCTTTATGGCCTGTTAATAGCTTATCATGCAACTGAGATACAAAAACATCTCCTTTCTTTTTAGCCGGTGTGTAAAATCTGCAGTGTTTTAAACTAGTTTTATACTTTGTGTAAAGTATGCCTAAATTCATAAGGTTTCATTGGCAAGAAGTAGGGTGACAATTAATATATCTTTCCCTATCACAATTTGGGTCCCAAATGCATATCCAGAGTTAGTTTTCTTATATATACAGTTATTTTTGCACTTTAAGATTGAACATATTGACCTGCACCTGCCTTTATTGAATTTATTCTTTGAGGAGGCAGTTCAAAGCTCCTTCTGAACAATACACTCATCCTGAGGGTTTACTCTTCTCCTGGGAGGGGAAGAAGTGTGGAGAAAGTTCCATAAAATAATCTGCTGCCTCCCTCAGGAAAACACTGGCAGGATATTCTCAGCAAAGACAAAGAGAGAGCAGGCAGACCTTTGGCACCAGTCACCACAGGTCTTGTAGAGAAGAAATCTGACTGGGAGGAGTCTGACACTGAGAGCGATCATTCAGAAATTTTGAGTCTTCCAGTAAGGCTGTGCAGGAAGGTTGGACAACTGTAGGCCGTTCCCTGGAATTGCAATTTAGGGGTGGAGAGGTCATGTTGCATCTCTGAATTGGGTGTGGTCTCCCACCTTCTAGAACTCTCCTCCTCAATTTCTAAACCCCTGTACAGGGAAAAAGCTTTGAAAAGCAAAGGAGAAACAGAAGAAGGACGATACCACAGTGTAGATGAACCCCTGTGTGAGTGGAAGGACTCTGGACTTGTACTTCTTGGACATTTGCTGGATTCTGTGTCCAGAGAAAGGTAATGACATTAATTCCACACCTCCTTCTTGGGCCAGAGGAGGGTGAGGTGGACTTTGTAGGGACACTGAAGGAAAGGGTTACCTTGGACATGGGGCATATGACTCAGCCCATCTGAGCCAGAAATACCTGCACTTAAATGAGAAGATTTTGTGCAGCATTTTGAGTATGTGAAGCAGTGCCCTGAGGATTGGGGGCACTGCTGCATTGTTGGTTCCCAAGCAAGATCTGTGCTTCACCCCTCAAGGAGTTCCTAGCCAGCTGTGTTCCCTCAGAGGACATGCACAACCTGAAGCATCATTGTGCTACTAACCTTCCAATTAGAGGTAAGGGAAAGCTGGAGCATCAACCTCATCTGAGGAGCCCTCAACCTGAGTATTTGGGCGTTCAGGTAGGGGCCAGTGTAGGACCAACAAGCACCCCAGCACTCAGTTCCCCTTGACCATGTCTCATGGAAGTAGGAGAGCAGGAGCCAACCTGTTTCCCGTACATGGATGCAGCACAGTACTTGGCTGTGAGGGAAGCAGAGAGAGAACTGGCTCCACCTCCTGGCTTGTAGGAACTGTGCTGGACAGGTTTAGGCTGGCGTTGTGTGGTGCCCGGGGAAAGACACAGCCAATCACTGTGGAGGAGTGAGTTTGGTGCATCAAAAAGTCAGAAAAAAGAGAAATTTATCATAAAAACCAGAGGCTACGTCGAAGGTGGCACACAAAAACTGCCTCGGGGGAAGGAGTACGCAATAAGTACAAGCACTGGGTTAGAAATGTCCATATTGTGTCTAGGTTTGCCCTGGGAGAAGTAGGGATGTTGCCAAAAATTGTTGTGGCTCTTGGGAGGGCGGGGGGTTGGCTGCAGGAGCACTGAGGCCCCGATAAAAGCCTACATACCTTTGAAAAGTGGCACTAAAAGTCTGCTAGAGTGGGAAATTCATGACCCCGGAAGAGGTTTTCCATTGATTTACGCACAGATAGTGCTGAACATCTTTATCGTTATGGAGTGTATGGTTTTGTGAGTTGTTGGGATCTCAGTGGTTGTTAGGTAACTTAGTGTGATGGTGGTAATAAGAATGCTAGTGATTTTTAAAGTAAGATAAGAACATAGCTGTGGCATGTGAGTAGTGAAAATCAGAACACATGCATACGTTTGTAACATTCTGTTGTTATTACTATTGAAATGCTTATATTCTATTGTTGGATGTAATGGTGACATTCTGTGCAGAGACAGTAGGCCATACTTTTTATAGTGGGGTAACATGTATTTGTTATAGGAATCTAGGGGTTATAGTGGGTTTAGGAGTTAGGGTCTGCTGGTGCGCAACTATTAAAGGTCTTAGCTGGTATAGACCACATTTAGGTGATTGATTGACTTTTGACTTCTGTGACTTCTTTAGGTGGGCCCCTGTTGTATCTGCCATTTTGTACTTGTAATTTTGTGCATAATGTTACATTTTGTGCGCATTAAAGTATTTTTCCTTTTTAAAGAAAGATCCCTGAACGGACCTTGATTTATTAAGAGTTATTTCTTGTGTTGCTAAGTTCTGAGTTTCCAGCTCACAGCACCTCTCGGTTCTGCCTCACTACTGCTGCAAGAGGTACTTATTTCTAAGTTTTGGAGTTCTGCAGTATGGAGGGCCCATGACATCAGAAGCAAATGACCCTGGTTGTCACAGTTGGGGCCCACTAACATCTGATCGCCGTGGGACCTTCTGATCCAGATTTCTCCCACCCTCCCACTAAAAACTTGCAGTCCTACCCAGAAGTATTGACACTGTCCATTATTCGTATAGCAGTTTTGTTGTTATATGCATATATAGTTTCTTTTAGTCACAGCGCCCCTGCTTAGATGGTCTGTCATTGTATTACATGCATGTCTGACCTTTAAGAAGTGCTGTTACCATTAAGAATTCAGCAGCTCGGCTCAGAGCTGGTATCCAATACTCAGTGCTTAATTTGTAAAAAAAAATAAGCACCAGGGATGTAGTCAGGAGGCCTCCGCAGCTTGCGCCACCCATTGCCACTGCCAACATTGCCAATAATAGTGCCTACACAACTAGTAACCAGCACACTGCTACAAGTGTGACAATTCAGAATATTCCAGGCCCCCACAGCAATAAAAATGGGTTGAGCAACAGGTATTAGTTGTTTTTAATGTAAACCGAATTAATAAACAATTTCTGTTGTGCTCATCTCTAAGTTCTACAAACAGCACCACCATGTGCAGCTGTCATAAGTGCCCGTGTTGACAGTTAAATGCTGGTGTCGAGCACCGGTAACCACCGGCTCAAATTAAGCGCTGCCAACACTACAGCAGCAGCTCTGCTATTGAAAATGTAACTGGCAGCCATGATGACGTGCACTGTGTGCTAATGTCCTGGTTCCTGGTAACGTCATGTATTTGTGAATGAATTTTTTGTATGCAGCGTCATTACATATTAGCTCTGGCCCTATCCTTGTCTTGTGTACCCATTTCCGCTTTGAATCCTGCCCCTGAATGATGGTGAGTTCCAAGGGAGCATTTCTTGAACATTACCAGCACGGACCAAAGCAATTCAAGTGCACCCCAAACACACATTGCAAATAACCCTAGCACACCCTTTGAAATACATAAGGTAATGCAACTGCATGAGTACCTTTGCTTCAATACTGCAATATTATTAGGTATCTAAATACAATACTTGTGGAGATAATTAAATTGCATATTCAAATAACCATATGCAATAGCCTTAAGACAGCCACTAAAGCTAGCACAGATGCTGGTTAGAGCAAACTCCAGTGGATAAAGAGCAGAAACAAACTGAATCATACTCCTGCATTAGGGTCAATGAAACCCTCCCATTGTACACTACATGCACAGCAATCACCACGTAAACCCCTCAGCACAATCTCATGGATATGTGATTGTTGTACAGCAGTAAATCAGACAATGCTGTATAGCCCATGCAATGCAAGAATACCTAAGAGGTAAATATTTGGGGCACACACACATTAAAACCCTGAAACATAAAATCCATGAAGGGAAACACGCACATGAGTTGGACAGCCTTGTTTCCAAAAGAAACACTCTCCTCAAAGTTTCTAAGTTCTACAACAGAAATGTTACTTAAAACACATTATTGACATTTAATTTAAAGTAATTTAAAGATTACAAATTCGAAATCTATAAACCTAGATCCGCATATTAATAAGATTCATTATCTTTTATTGGGATTTCAATTTTTCCAATCTCTGTATTGCACACACCCGTTGATCATACATATAAAAAGTAAGCATAAGCAAGTGATCTCTCACAGAGCTTTTCTAGTGCTGTCGGTGAAGATAATGAATCTTTTTTTGATAAACTTTTTTTGTTTATTAATTAATAAAATAAAGAAAAAGAAGAACAAACAAAACACCAGGCTTACAGTCCAACACCATAAATGTCCAGGACCTGGAAAGGAAAGCAGCACCTCAAAGTTTACAGACAATGATAAAAACAGATACATAGGGGTACCAATTTGGGCGTTCCTCTACGACTACTCCACCTCCCCCAACCATTTCCCCAAACCCTACGGTACTTCTTAGGGCACCCACGAGCCTCGTACATAACTTTCTCCTGCGAGGCACACCAGTCCACTCCAGTCCTCCAGCGTCCAGCGCACGGAGGTTCGGAAAGCTTCCAGGAGGCCGCAATGTCTCTCTTAGCAACCACCATTGCCGTAGTGTAAAACAGTTTTTCGCTCCGTGACCCATCCAGCCCATCAGTGATACCCAGGAGTGCGTGCCTTGGGTCATGGGGGACCTCCCAGCCCAAAACCTCAGTGAGTTCCTCTTCAATCTCCTCCCCAGAACTGCTCCAAGCGGGGACATACCCATACCATATGAAAAAAATCTGCGGGATCGTGACCGCACCTGGCGCAAGCAGAGGTTAGGCTAAGTCCGGCCCGGTGAAGGCGCATTGGGGTAAGATATGCAGCATGTAAGTAATATAATTGCACTAAGCGCAATCTGGCTGAGGCCGTGACCGTCCGAGGAGCCATAAGGGCGTCGCGCCAGTCCTCCTCGTCTAAGGTGCCTACCCAACCCTCCCATTGAGCCCGATGTCGGTCTAAGGAAGTGGGGGCATTGTTAATCAGTGTACGGTAGATGCGGGAGATGCCGCCTCTCCCCAGATCACCAAACATTATCTGGGCCTCTGGCGGACTATGGTCTTGAAGGCGCGTGCCAGTCGTTAGGTGGGTGTGAAGGGCGTGGCGTAACCGCAAATACCTATAGAATTGTGACTGATGTAAGGAATATCTGCTTTGAAGGTCGTCGAAGGACCGCATGTGGTCCCCCACCCACACATCGCCAAGCTGCGAAATGCCTATCGAATCCCATGCTCTAAACCCCTGTAGAGTGTTGACTTCTTTGAGCCAAGTCCCTTGCCACAAGGGTGTGCATTGGGTCAATGTACGTGTCCACTTGGTATGTCGCAATGCAGCTCGCCAGGCCAACAGCACCGAGCGTGTCACCTCTGGCAAGCGGGAGGGAATAGGGGCCCCATATAGCATAGCTTGGATCTTGGCGAAACCCAATTCTCCGACCTCGAGCCTGTACGCCGGGTCCGACCAACCCCCATTGAACCAATCGTGAATGGAGAGGAGCCGCGTGGCCAAGTAATATAAATAGAGGTGGGTCATCCCCAGTCCCCCGTCGAAGGAGGGGATCCTACACACTGCAAGTGCCAGCCGGGCCCTACCATTTCCCCATAAAAACTTACTAGCAATGCTGTCAAGTTCGCGGAACCAGGGTCTGGGAAAGCCGATGGGGGTGTTTTGCAGTACATACAGGAACCGAGGAAGCACCATCATTTTAAATAGGGCGACCCTCCCCATGGGATTCAGGGGCAATAACTGCCACTTCTGGAGGTCTGCCTTAACCCGCCTCACCAGTGGGGCCACGTTGAGGGCCCAGCTGAGCTCAGGGAGCAAGGTCATCCATATCCCCAAGTATTTGAAGGATTGACGGCGAAGAGGAATGTTGGATTGCCAGTCAAAACATTCGCGAGACAGGTGTAGGGGGACCAAGGCCGACTTGTCCGGGTTAGCCGGAGGCCCGAAGCCCGCTCGAAGAGGTGTAGGATGTGGAGACAAAGGGGGCCAGATCTGGCGGGGTCTGCCAAACAGATGAGGACGTCATCTGCATAGAGTGCGATTTTGTCTGGTTCGGTGTTGGGCCACTCCCATCCCCGCAGACCCTTGCACGATCGCATCATGGACGCCAGGGGCTCCATCACCAAGGCGAACAGCAGCGGGGACAGGGGACAACCCTGTCTTGTTCCTCTGCGAACCGGGAAGGGCTCCGACAGAACCCCGTTCACCAAAACACGGGCGCGGGGGAAGCATAAAGAACTTTTACCATGGCACAAAAACGGGGACCGAGTCCCATCGTAGTAAGGACGTCCGCCAAGAACCCCCAGTCCACCGAATCGAAGGCCTTTTCAAAGTCTACCAGAAGGATCGCGAGATAGGGAGTAAGGAGATGACGGTGTGCCAGGGCGACGTGCAGTCTGCTAAGACAATGCCTAGTGCCACGTGAGGGCATAAATCCGCATTGGTCGGGGTGGACCAGCGTGGACAAGTGGGGTTTGAGTCGCTGGGCGAGGATCGTGGCGAACAATTTAATCTCAGTATTGATGAGGGAGATGGGACGGTAGTCCGCACACCGTGGTGAGGGTGGTTGAGACTTGGGAAGAACCACGATGGTGGCCAGATCCACCTCCTGGGGAAAGGAGCCTTTTGCAATAGCTTCCCGAAACAACCCCGCCAAATGCGGAGTGAGACTGTCCCGATAGTGCATGTAGTACTCTTGAGGGAAGCCGTCTGGGCCCTGTGTCTTACCGGAGGAAACGAGGGCGATCGCTCCCTCTATCTCCACACGTGTGATGGGACGCTCAAGGTCTTTCCGGCTAATGGGATCTAGGCTGGGGAGGGGGCCACCCTCGACCTCCAACATACCAGCGAGTGGTAAGGATGGGGATCTGGCCATGTATAATTGCTGATAGTAGGACGCAAAGGCACGAGCCATCCCGTCTGGGGACCGACACACCGAGCCATCCTGCGCTATGACCTCTGGTATAATGCGATTTGCCCTGGGATAAGTGGCAAGGCGATGGAGGAGCGAACCGTTCTTGTCGCCCCAGCCATACACCCTGGCCACGGACGAACGCCAAAGGAGTTTGGCCGCCTCCAGCGACAACTGTTTGATTTCCGACCGGATCCGGGTGAGGAGTCTGGCTGCAGGGGTGTCTGGAGATTGAGCAGAGGCCTGCTCGAGGCGTAAGGCTTGCGCCTCACGACTGGTAATTTGTTCTGCTTGGGCCTGTCGCTGACGCTTGAGCTGGCCCTTAGCGAACCCCCTAATCGTGGCCTTACCCGCCTCCCATAGAACCCCCGGGGAGGAGACGGATCCGTCGTTGGAGAGGAAATAATGCTTAAGTTCCTGACCCACCGCCTTCCGCAACTCCCTGTCTTGGAGAAACCAGGCATTAAATCTCCATGTCTGCCGCGTGCAGGTGGACGGGGGGCCCGTGCGAATCACTACCGGGGAGTGGTCCGAGATACCACGCGGGAGGATGGCGACGTCCTGGACCGTGAGACAATCTGTCGCTGGAACGAAAATGGCGTCAATACGCGCTTGCGTATGGTGCGCTGCCGAAGTGTGTGTAAACTGCTTAGAATGTGGGTGCCATGTACGCCAGGCATCGCACAAGCCCAGGGACTCAGACCAGGTCTTCAATTGCTTTGCTTGAGCAATTCTACTGGAGGAAGGGGGCCAGACGTGTCAAGGTCGGGTGAGGAGACCGCGTTAAAATCCCCCGAGATAAGTGGGGCCCAATGGTAAGGACGCCAGGAGATCTGTAGCTTTAGCTAATGTCGCCGCCAGCATTGAAGGAGGGGAATAGAGCGATACAAGGTTAATGGGGTTCCCATGTAACGTACCACTGATGGCCACAAATGTACCCTGGGCATCAAGGGCTGTCTGCACAATGACAAGGGGAAGGGAGCGCTTCACCAGGATCGCCACCCCTCGGGATCCCCGAGTGAACCCCGAGTGCCACGCCCTATCATATCCATAGCGCGTTAGGAAGGGGCAATGGTTACCCAGCAAATGCGTCTCCTGCAGTAATAATATATCCACCCCTAGGCGGTGCGCGTGGCGCAGGGCAGCCATCCGCTTGAAACGGTCCAGGAGGCCATTAACGTTCCAAGATAAGATGCGTAGAGAAGAAGATAATGAATCTTAACACTCTTGCTTGGATGTTGGTGAGGCATGCATTTAGTCACTGGATGTTTTTGATTGTGCAGATTTTCAAAGACAGTTTTGTGTCACTGGTGCAGTGAAGGGTGGTTTGGAGCAAAGGATCTTCGAGATGCACCACAGGTCACCGACGATGTTCACAACTCGAGAAGCCCACACCTTAAACTATCGCAGGACATCTTTGTCTGAACGAGATCAAAACCAAGGATATACCTTCCTCTGATCCCAATCACAAGTAACCTCAGTACTAGTGAAAACTATAAGGAACCTAGGATTCCTAGCCAAGTCTGAAGACACACTCAACCCACAACTTAACTCATTTGTCAAGGGAACTCACTTTCAATTAGAGAATGTAATACAAGTAACATACAGTATCATTGTTTCTAATTGTTTATACCTCCTTTGACGATTGCATTGTTAGGTAAAATGGCATAGGAATGCTAGGAAAACACACAGACACTGCAAGGAGAATAACATCAGCCGCAAGACTATGCAATGATCTAAACAGAAGGCAATGTTTATGTTAAAATCACTACTCCGGCAACCAATGGATTCTTTGAATCACTCACAAAATATAATGGAACAATGTCCAAGAGTACCTAGAGAAACTAGATCTAGGACACAATTAGCCCAAACTCAAAATCAGCTCAGAGTATGAAACTACCTACACGAGATCAGTGGTGCTGGAACAATTTTCAGAGTGGGTGTGCTGTCATCAGTGTTACACCAGTGAAGTAATGGGGGGCGAGTAGTGTGTGGCATGTGGTGTATTTTGGAGCATATTGGCCCAAATATATAACTAACGTATTGTGTGCTACGGTCCTGCTTTATACAGAGAGCGGATTTGCCACTGGCATTACCTCTTCAAACATCCACTACATTTGCATCAGTCACGCAGCTTTACTGCTAAACCTATGCACCACACAAACTATAGCATAGGAAATTGGAATTCATTTGCGCATCACAGAATTAAAGTGTATTTATTTGTTTTGATCCTATTGAAATCATTGATTGTTTCCATCACACTTCAGGAATAGAAAAAAATAACATGGCTTATTTAATTTTTTCTTGTTGCTGATGTATTTGGAAAACATTTGAAAAGTTAATTTTTAATTATTTACATTTTGTTGCATGTTAGACAACATTTGACATCCTGCAGATTTTCCTTTTATACATCCTGTTCCCTGGCAAGTTTGTCACTTGTTTCACATTACAAAATTCCCTCCGTTTGCGTTCAATGGAAGGAAAAGTAAACCCCAATGTCCATGTTAAATAAGCAGCCGTTTGCCAAAATACATTGCATGATACTTGGCCTCTGTGTTTGAACTCGGAGCAAACGGGACAAGATAAAAACAAAATGTAAAGGCCTCTGTATTGCTCATTCGCTTTCTGAATTCTGTAGTGTTATCCTGGGGATGCTACAGCACCCCCACATCCCTACTTCTAGTGCCCCTGATACAGATAGATCAGATTTCAAGGGATCCTCCATGGGTGAAAACTCCTTTGATTAATCGCATTGGACTGCTGAATGAATACATTGAAAACAAACGAAAAAAACTAGAGAAAAATCCAAATTTATAACTCACTTTAGGAAATAAAACAGAAAGCACATTAGAGGCCTAAGGGGGGTGGAACTAGCAGGAACTGACCTCCACTACTTCTATTTGTGGCGAGATATTTCCACTACTTACTGCAAAGTGTTCACATTTTCGTTTTTTTCCTGTACAATTAAAAGTAGGTCTTTTAGTTTTACAATTTCACTTTATACTGTTTTTTTAAAACTCATTTTTTCACTGGGATTTCTGCAGAAGGGAGAAGCATCTAAACTAATCTATGTTCACCAAAGACAACAAAATAAAATAAATCGGGACCCACTTTGTCCTCTCCCGCTTTATCTTGTTTACCTCATTGCCAGCCGTCCCGTCCACTCATTCCCTCTTACAGCCATCAAAATACCCATGACCCTCTGCAAACACCCTTTGTTGCACCCCTCTCCCCAGTCAGTGCAAGTTTACCTCACTTTCTTTTACTGTTTGTCCTCTACTTTAAATTGTGCTCATGTTCCTTAGGGTCAGTCTCGCGATTTATTCTTGTGTTGAAAACTCAGTACCACATTGCCTATATTGTAACACAACATTTTGACCTTGCGAGAGGATGGTATATGCTGCAACAAAAAAAATTAAATAAGGTCAATATAAACAAAAAGAGAATCAATAGAAATTATTGTTCAATACAATAATATCATTTCTCAGTAGTACATGATAAAGGTGCAGTTTTCTTGCCCGAGGGAAGTGCAAGGAGGTTTGGTGTGGGAAGTTCTTAACTTGTCTAACAGGTGTGTTCTGAGGAACGTATAACCTCAGTATAATGTTTTTTGTGTCTTTTGACGCAAACAGTACATTTGAGTGCAAAATCCAAGAACATTGGACAAAAGTAAAAAAACAGCCTTGCACCTGCACAGCTCGGATGAAGAAGAAAAACGATGAAAGCAATATAATGACAAGCCACTTGCCCGTTTCAGAAATAAAACCACTGAATTGCTCAGCATTTTACTTAAGCCATTTTTACCTTTAATGCAACTGAACCAGTGGGTTGATGCGTAGCCATACGAACAGCAAGCAATAGCAACCAATGCTGGTACCCTCTAAAATGTCATTCCAATAGATGACAACACCGAGGGGTTCACCTTTGAAGTATCTCACTATCTGATCCTATTGCATGCTTGGGGCATGGCTACGCGGGTGAAGATGGCGGATGCTAGCTGCTAGAGCTCCGCTATCGACTCCCTGACATCCACCTATTTATCCTGCATGAAGCACACCAGAAGACGCGGAAATAGCACTTCAGAAGCGCGAGGTGCCTGGAATCCAAGGAAAACTCTAGAAGACGCCCTGACGCTTCAGGAAGCGGGAGTAACTGGCCTGTGATGACCCGAGCGAAGCTCCGGGGAAGGAAGGCACGGCTGGAGGAAGCTACGCGAGGCTGCGGCCTGGAACCGGACTCGGCGGGCCTACTTCACTGACACATAACAATGGAGTTATCTGCCCCGCAGGACATGCTCCCAGCACTGTCAGATCACAGAGGTGAGCGATGATCCAGCAGGCGCGGTAAGGGAAAATTGTTGCCTTCGGCTAGCTCCCGCGTGGGAAGATGCGTCAGGGCGTACCCCGGGCGCTGTGACTTATTTAAAGGGAGCAGATTCGACTCTGAGGGGCCACAGAAATCGAAGACCAGACCGGCACCGTGATTTCATAAAACGCCACAGCGGAGCGGGCAGTGACGCCCTGCTCGAAGGTAGAGAGGCCTAATTAGATTGCGGCAGCCCGCGGGGTGTGAGGGTCGCGCCGGAGCCAAACAAAGATGTGTTGTCACGGGGAATGATCCCCTCCTCCCCGGAGGCTCCTTGTATGCCATGACACAAGAGAGCACAACTGTGAAGATGGGAGAAGTTGCCTCACGAAGACTGGGGACTGTTGGCAGACGCAGAAGTAACGGAGGAGGTAGGCCCGGGCACGTTGGGAGAGGCCGAGGCCTAAGTGGCGCAGACAGAAATGGTGCAGCACTGTAAATACGCGCCGAAATAGGAGTGCTGCTGCAGTCCAGAGAAGCGAAGAATAGCGCCGGATAACACTAATGCAGCAGTGAGCAGTTCCATTGCGCGCCAGGGCAATGCACCACTGTCCATCCAGGTACAGCCAAGCTAAACGAGCACAAGCATAAGTAACCTGGCAAGGGGCTGCACTCCTCTGGTGGAGTACATGCAAGACCAACCTCAGAACCACGCAAAAAGCAACACTTGTACATGAGTAGTACAGGATTACAGTGCGTTACCTGCTGATAACAAATGTCGGATATGGGACGTCTTCGCTCCGGCGCTGGGGGTCTGGCCGGCCAGCCACCGCCACCACGTCCCCACTCAAACAAATCAGCAGGTGAGCCAACTACAGAACAAATGTCCAACAAATTAGACGCCGTACTGGCTGCAGTAGAGAAATTGGGGACCACAATGGAGCAAACGCGAACCTCGCTTGAGAATAACATTGACAAAGTGGCACTGGACCTAAATCTCCTCCATGCAGACCACCGAAAACTTGCAGAAAGGACCTGCACACTAGAAGTGTCCATGGCTGAGCTCTCCCCCAGGACGCAGGATGCTGAAAAACAGTTGGAAGAACTATCGGACAAGGTGAAGCTACTCGAACGTAGATCAGAGGACTCTGAAGGCCGCTCTAGGCGAAATAATATATGTGTCTAGGTCTTCCATAAAAATAAGAAGGGAGAGACGCTACCACTTACAACGAAAACTGGCTACTTGGACTGCTCCCAGCGGGAACACTATTGCAACACTTCGCTATAGAACGGGCGCACAGGGTACCGGCTCGCCCCCCTCCACCGGGAACGGGACCCAGACCATTACTGTTTCGAGTGCTAAATTACGAAGATAGAGACTTGATACTACAAGAGGCAAGGAAACTACAGAAAACACAAGTTGCAAATAGCACAGCGATGATATTTCCTGACTACATAGCAACAGTGCAAAACAGAGGCACTCCTTCCTGGAGGTAAAACGGCGACTCCGCACATTGGATCTTAAATATTCACTGTTGTTTCCCGCACGCCTACGAGTGGCGGAAAAAGGCAAGTCTTACTTTTTCGACACTCCTGCTGCTGCCTGGGAGTGGATAGATGGCATGAACCCAGGGGAAACTGCTCAAGTTAACGAGACATATCCACGATCGCACTCAGCAACAGATCTATGGCGGCACTGAGGAAAAGGGAGCAAGCGTCAATCTTAAATGAAATGACACAGCCCCAACCTGGAGCAAATGAGGCAGGATCAGCGCAGTACGTTGCAAACAGAAGCGGAAATTGTAAGCCACATAAGCGATTCGCAGTCGGAGGAAAGCGTGCAAGACCGAACAAGTGATGCAGAATCTATAGATGAGGCCCTGAACTCGCAGGGCTCAGGAACTCCACCAGAGGTTACGCCCCAAACTGCGGATGACATTATATGACAAACATACCACTGCCCAAACAAACTGAACATTCCAGTTGCTGAAACGCTCACGCAAGTACAGAACGACTTGATGTAGTCAGTAAAAGTCAATTAAGGGTTCAATTGTAATACTTGTACGGCCTAACCCAACCATTATCACTATACACATAGTGTAGGCCACCACATATAGATAACACTCTTCCACACGCCTAACTCTGGCATCCCCTCTTACACTTAAACCATTAGATTGTTAACTCTGGTCACTGCTCTCCACTTGGCCAAAAGGGGAACTTTCAATGTCTATTTTAATTTCAATTTAATTATTTACCTTGAAACATGACACCCGCATAGTCTGACACACTAGTCAGTGTTGACATGTTCTATTGCTCAATGGTTTGGACAATTGCCTGTTGCAATTTCGCCCTGTTGGCATTATATGTTGTTGTTCAAATTAGTTTAGTTAGTCAAAGCACGCCAATTTAGCCAAACAGTAGGGAAGATATGAAAGAGTTATGTCGTGTACCCTGCCTCCGCGCTTTCACACACACTAGGCGGCCACCTCGAAAGCTCGCGCCACCCCATGATACTCAACACCTCCCATATCATGACAGTCACTAAACTATGCACCGGAATGTAAGGGGTATACATTCTCCTTCCTGCAGATATTTGATATATTCCTACCTCAAGCGACATCAAATCCAAATAGCCCTCCTCCAGGAGACGCACCTCACAACACCAGAGACACTAACACTGCAAAGGAGATGGAGGGGGCAAATATATGCAGCCGGCTATTCAGCCTTTGCCAGAGGAGTGCTAATATGGGTCAGATCAGGCACTCCCTTTCTAGCAGATGAAACAATCATAGACACAGAAGGGCGCTATGCCCTGGTACGAGGGCGCCTAGATGGTAGACCAATTGTATTGGTCTCTTTATATGCGCCTAACACCGAGCAAGCGGCCTTCCTCAACGCTTTATCTGGCACATTGTCGAACTGGCATGAAGTGCCCTGGATGATCGGGGGAGACTTCAATTGTGTGCTAGATGTGTTCCTCGACCGTTCCTTCCCTCCCCTGGAAGGGTTGCCCACGAAAGCTGCCATGAAGGCGCTAAATACCTGGGTTACACAATGGGGCCTAGCAGATGTATGGTGACATAGAAATCCCACAGACCGGATCTACTCCTATTACTCAGGGTAGCATGATCTGCACGTTCGGTTAGACCGAATTTTTAGTGACGGAGGAACTGCTGCCTACATTGCTCACGTCAGAATACCTAGGGAGGACGCATTCTGACCACAACCCGTATACAATGCAAATGACATGAGACAATGGCGTAACACCAACCCCTAGATGGCGCATGCAGCATGAGATACTAGAGGACACATTATTCTGTGAGTCCCTAAATACAGCCATAATAAACTATTTTGACGGGAATGCAGATACTGCGACATCGGCCCTTATTGAGTGGGATGCCTTCAAAACAGTAATAAGGGGGCACTGTTTGGGTATACAAATTGGCATGCGCAGATCCCTTGAAGCAGACCTCAAAAAACTGGAAAGTGGACTAGCGTATCTCGAACGGTGCACGTACACTTATCCACTAGGCAAAGTAAGACTGCAGGAGAGCAGGGCAGAGCAGGCACAACTGCTAGACAGATTAAGGTGCCTCAATTACAAAGCACATTCGGCGCGAACTCACAGCACTGCGGACAAGGCTGGCCGGCTACTTGCATGGCTCATTAGACAAGAAGATGCTAGGTCCCCCATTTCTTCCATAGGCTCTCCGCAAGGCACACTACTATACAGGCAAAAAGAAATACATGAAGAGTTCACACGACACTATAACATCCTATATAAATCCACAGATGCAACAAGGCCAGACGCGATTCAACAATTTCTCACGGAAATCCCCCTTCCCATGATAACCCCAGAGCAAAAATTGGAGCACGATGAACCTCTTACACAAGACGAAATCCTGGCAAGTATACGCACCCTAGCCACATGGAAAACTCCAGATCCTGACGGGCTTCCAACTGAATTTTTTAAGGCATATGCCTCACTCCTAGCACCTCAGCTACAAAAGGTGTATGACAGAGCACTCACGTCTTGCACACTTTCAGACACGCAGCGAGAAGCACTATTAACCTCCCTCCCCAAGCCAGACAGAGACTGGACTCTACTGGGTTCATATAGACCGCTGGCATTTCTAAACACCGACAATAAAATACTGGCTTTTGCCCTGCTGGCACGTCTGGCACCGCTGGTGATGTCTCTGGTACACCCTGATCAAAACAGGTATGTGCCGACCCGTAGCACTTCCTTAAACATCAGAAGATTTTTTAGGATACAAGAATATGCCGCATGCTCCTGGCCCGACTCTGGATGTATGGTCCTTGATCTGGAGAAGGCTTTTGATTTTCTGGAGTGGCCTTATCTGTTTGCAGTCCTACGTCAATTCGGTTTCAGGGACAACTTTCTCAAACTGATCGGGCTGCTCTATACACAACCACTTATTAGAGTGTGCATAGGTAACACCACATCAGAGAGTGTAGCCATAAATAGGGGTACCAGACAAGGATGCCCACTGTCCCCTCTGTTATTTTTGCTAGTCATGGAACCACTGGCAATGCACATGCGTAGGGGAGGAGAGCAATGGGGCATATTACTAGGGGATGGACTGCACGTGATTTCTTTATATGCGGACAACCTCCTATTATATCTTAGAGATCTACATAATGCACCAGAAACCATAGCAGAAACCCTGCGGCAGTTCGCAGCATTGTCAGGTTTGAGGGTGAATTGGAGCAAGTCGTGCATGTACCCCTTCAGAACCGAGACTCAAAACCCCAACCTCCGGGTTAGCAATGTACCCATCACTTGGCAACCCACCTCCTTTCATTACTTAGGCATTCGCATATACCATAGTCAGGCTGACATATTAGAAGGTAATTTGTTCAGAGCCATTTCCTCAACCCGTGCACAAATTAAGTTTTGGAAAACACTGCCACTGAATGTAATGGGTAGAATAGCACTAACCAAAATGGTAATACTACCTAGGCTGCTGTATTATTTTGCAAATCTCCCTGTCTATGTACCGGCCAAAACATTCCGAGAGCTGGAGCAAATGATCCGCGACTTTATTTGGAATACAGGCCGGCATAGAATGGCACTATGGAAACTGCATGCACACACGAACAGAGGGGGATTGGCTGTTCCGAACATAGAACTCTATTATTTAGCCGCACAGCTGCAGTGGGTAATGAAGTGGCTTGCTGGACTAAACCTAGCTGAGACAGCCACAATGCAGCCAGCGTGGACGCTAGCCCAGATTTATCACCTGTTCCATCCGGCAGCAAGGTCTCCGGTCCCATCATCCACCTTCCTGGCCCTAGCTTACCGTTGTCACAGACGTAGTTTATATCTCACCAGGCACACAACTCCATATGCACCCGCACTCCCCCTTCTCGGCACCCCGAGATGCAAGAGAGGCACCTCCAATGGGGAACTAGCTCCCTGACAGGCTGTAGAGATACATACCCTGGGCGACTTATATGAGGACGGCACACTGTTTCCTTTCAACAGACTGGAGGCCGATCTACCGGCAGGCCAATTTACGCTACATAATTCAATTGTTAGGGCTCACACAGAAGCATCGGGAGACATGACTGCTGAACCCCAGCAGCACCTGGTGGTTCATTACTTATATGTAATGGGAAATGGGAGTCACATCATACACTGGCTGACAGAAGCGTTATTAACACACACGCTGAAGCCCCTGTCGTCCCTACGTGCAAAGTGGGAAGAAGATAGGAGGGGGCACATGGACGGAGAAGGAGTGGTACACAATCCTAGCCAGCGCGGTACTAAGCCCGCGAAATGCTAAATTTCGAATCATACAGACATATATTGTACACAGGACTTATCTATCGCCTGACAAGATAAATAAATACTTCCAACTTACCAACTCGGCTTGTCCGCGCTGTGCTCAGGTGGGAGCAGATTTCCTCCACATGACATGGTCCTGCCCCTCGCTGCGGTTATACTGGCAGGGAGTAACAGCGGGCTTGTCTGAATACACTGATCGCCCGCAACTACACACATGGGAGGAGTGCATTTTGGGCATATTTCCCAGGCCTAAAAAGCACAAAGTCACCTCCAAATTTATAGACTTAGGACTTATAGCTGCAAAAAGACTGATCACCAGACGGTGGAAAAGTAAACACCCCCTCACAACTGACAATTGGAAATACTCACTGGAGGTGTGGGCCCAAGCGGAGAGCGCCGCATTGCACAGAGAGGAGGTAGCCGGACTGCTCAAGTTCCCTATCGCCCAGTACTGGGATGCAATAAGAATAGCGATGCAGCACCCTCAGCACGTATTAGAAGACAGCATTTCACAGGGCGGGGAGGAGACCAGAGGCGACACAAGTACATAGTCTGTCCACAAATCGGACACTGGATGCGGGTAATAGATACCCACCAAGCAAGCAATGCTGACACTCGCGGCCCGAGACTCTAATAAGGTGCAAAATCTACATCAACTAGTTTAGGGTGTGAAATGCACATAGGAGGGACTGGGCAACACACACGATGTACACGCTGAAACTGAAATGAAAAGAGCCTGTATCGAAAGTGCGAGGTTATTGACTTATAAGTACATATATGTTAGTAATGCATTGTTCCAATCTTAAATTTTGAGCCGATCAGACTAAATGTAAATTATTGACATTGATTGTCAAGCAGATGAGAAAAGCTACAGGGGCACTGGAGATAGAACGAAGCGCTACTTTACAATAATTGTCGAAGCCAGTGCAACGTACATTCGATGCTATTTTTTCAGCTGTAAACCCATCATGATTGACGAGCTCATACAATGTACAGTGTAAAACACAACTCAAACATTGACATACATGCTGTAAAATGTATAATGTGTATACCGAATCTGTTTATGCCAAAAATGCAAATAAAGAAATTTAAATTTTAAAAAATCTGATCCTATTGCATGCAGTACGTATATGTACGCTTCTCGATTCCTCACCTAGCCGGTGATCAATGGATCGATAAGCAGTGGGGTTAAGTCCTCGTGTATGAGTCATGATCATTTACGATGATGCAGATTTTATGTAGAAGGGTGTCTATCATGGAGGATGGAAGGGCTCTTTGAAGCAATGCGTCGTTGATTCCATTTTGGATTGCAGTAGCGTAGAAGCACGTCTGATGTTGATGGGGCGGTTGACTGAATGAAACGGGATTGCTCCGTTCCCTCTGGCAACCTTGACGATATCGATGGACTGTCACTACCTTATCACTGCCAATAAACAGTGTACAGTTGAGTGCTCGTTCATCCTTCCACGCGCCACTAGCCAGAAAGGGTGCTATTAGCATCCTTTGGAACAGAGAATTCAACTGACATCAGAAGAGCACAGTGGACATCCCAGAAAGAACTGT
This sequence comes from Calotriton arnoldi, assembly GCA_963921515.1. Taxonomy (NCBI): domain Eukaryota; kingdom Metazoa; phylum Chordata; class Amphibia; order Caudata; family Salamandridae; genus Calotriton; species Calotriton arnoldi. The sequence goes on from CAWUFW010001232.1 coordinate 2,365,471, forward strand.
TGTGGCCTAACACCAGAACTTGCACCATATCACAGTAATATTTCCACAGCCTGTGGAGGCAAAGAACATACAGCGTTTTCATAATTTGTTTGTACACTCTATGTTGGCATTTAGGCTGCCTCTACGTCCATTTTGATGGAATAAGGAAGTCCGGGGGGGGGGGTCCTCAAAATGGCAAGACACATTCAAGAGCAGAAACCAGGAACCAGAACCCAGGGCCACTAGTTTCATATGAAACATTTCAACCACGAACCATATTCCTACATTACTTCGTAATCTTAAATATAGCCCTGAATACAAACAAGGAAAACAAGCCTATACGCCAAAAACACACACAAGGCCTGCAATGATAGGATCGGTCAACAAAAGCTTTCCCAAATACATCATTTACACATTAATTGTTTTTGCAGGGGTATCTTAGAATTGCAGAGTGAAACTGAGTGCAACCACTAGCTTTAAAAACAAACATTTGCACAATTGGCACAACAGGCGCTCTCGTACTCAGTTAGCGAACTTTCCTTGGTAGGTTAATTTCTGTAAGTCTTCTGCATGTCACCAGCAGGACGAGCAGAGAGAAAATGAGGGAGTTGAGAAGGCCGTTCTTTGCTCAGCGGAGGCCAGACATCTCCACATTGGAGGCCATTAAGCCATGAAGTGTGCTCTGCAAAGCCAGGACTTCTAAAATGCTTGAGAGTCATCGGATATGCAGTTTGAAACACAAAGCTATGGTTTTCATAAAACTGAAATATGTTCCAATCTCACCTGCTCTGGGAGGTCGTGGTTCTGACATCTGTCTTGGGAGTTGCCTACTCTCAAGAGTTTCGCAGTGGAGAGCTATAAAGTATCTATTACAAGGCTTTGACTTCGAAGCTACAGTTTCCAGCTTTCTGTGTTAGTTAAGAACAGTTCAGAGTTATGTTCATTTTTCTAGTCAGAGGGTCTTCCAATCCATGTTGTCTTTAGGTCTGGATAAGCGGCTTCTCATTTTTTTTTTTTTTACTTCTGCAGCCTATATAGATTATGAGCCAGATGTAAAAAGATCTTTTGCATTTCTTACCGACTCAATCGCAATTTCGGCCTGTTAAGAAATGCAAAACAGCCTTTTTCTCTGTACATAGGCCTTTGGGGAATCGCAAAATGTGATTTCTACCCAGCAGAAATCCCATTTTGCGATTCCCTGAATAGGAAATCGCAAATAGGAATTTCCTATTGCGATTTCTTAGCATGGAAATCACTATTTAGGGAATGCAAAACCGGCCCATTGGTATGAATGGCATGGGATTCCCTAATTGGGATTCCTACTCTTCAGCATTCACTATTAGGAAATTGGTAATTTCATACATATCATATTGCATTTCCAATTTCCGTTGCTATTTAGGAAATGCTAAATTGCATTTTCATACATCTGGCCCTAAGTGTCTAAAAAAAAGCTTAAAATATCCTTCTTTTTTTCTTGAACACTCGAAGGTATGAGAATGAAACTATGAAATGGGCTGCTTGGCAGGACTCTGGCACTTTAAATCCTGTGAAGTTCTGCCACATACCTTTATCTTCAATCTCTTGACACTCTGACATTCAAGCAGCCAGATGCCATGTGCTGCACATCCAGCAGGCCCTCCCCCAGCTAATAGAACCCTGTGGACCAGAGCCCCTTTATCCACGCTTATAATGGATAGCAGCAGAAATACAAGCCCCCAGAATGCAGAGCGCTGATGGCAAAGGCATATGAACAGGCTAAAAGGCCACATCAGAACCTGCTTTGTGACGAATTTGCACGAGTAGAGAAAAGACACACCCTACTCAATAAGACTGTGAGATCCAAAATCAGCAACCTCTCTCAAACCCTGGTGAGGACTGGAGTAATACTAAAAACGAGGAATGAGGCCACCTCTCTAAACCCTCATCATTACTGCAAAAGCCAATATTGGTAACTGACCATGTGGAATGAGCACCCATAGTCATAGAGCATGGAGGTATTCAAACTAATGTTTCTGACAGGAGGCGTTAGAGGGTGCATGACCACACAATGTAGCATAGACTTCGGGCATCCTGGCATAGAGCAGACCGTAAAACTGGAGGAACTTCCCCCATCTATGTAGGTGGGGCAGCAGAGTAGCCTACTGCTTGAAGTGTCCGGGACAAACTACTTTAACAAGGGCCATCCTCACCTTCACAAAAATCAAGAGGAAATTTAAAAACAAATCATGCATAGAGCCAGCATATGGTCTCACGTTGCCCTCATAGTGGAATCATGACATAAATTTGGGAAAGATAGCTTGATAGAAAAGTAGCATCAAGCTTAGGTGAGATGGCAGATAAACTAGAAGTCCCAGGCAAGAACTCTGCTATAAATGTTTAGAGGACAAGATGAAAGACTAAACTCTATGGGCCTTATTTACAACAAAATGACGCAGCGTGGTGCCACAAGGTATTTTGCTGCACCTAGCTACGTCATTTTAAAAGCACAGGGATGCATCATATTTTACAACAATCAGAGGCATCCATGTGCTTTACCCTATGTTGGCGCACAATTGTCTGCCATGCGCCAACACAGTTTCCTTGCATCATGGATCAAGGGTGCCTGCGTTGCGGGGATGATTGTTTTTGTGCAGGAAGGGATACCATCATTGATGGTGTTTTCCTCCTTCTATGTGTGCTGCAGAATGCAGCACGCATAGAAAGAGGCAAAACCGAGGAGAAATAAAAGTATTTCTCCTCGTTGCGCCTCCTTACGCTCCCCTGGGGAGGCTTAGGATTCTGATGTATTCCCATGTTTATGAAATGTTGTAAATCTGGAATTGCGGCAGAATCCATGGTTGTTGCGTTGGAACACCCACAGCAAAACCCATGGCACGCCTCTTTCACACGTGAAAAGGGGTTGTATTTACAAGGCCATGAAAAGCCACACAGGGTGGCTTTGCGTGGCCTTGTAAATATGGGCCAGCACACTGCGCTGCTGGTGCATCTAAAAAAGTGACGCACCTGCGGCGCATGAGGCTTGTAAATAAGCCCCAATGTGACTAGCTCTCACATAAAGTAAGGAGAGTGGGGAGACAGTGCGGTGAAGTGTGGAGTCTTTGATTTGCAGTGGGTCTATGGCTCTCCATCTCTCTGTTTTGAGCTCTCGTTAATAGTTGCCATTTTGCAGTTTAATTACTAAGGTGAAAGACTGCTTCCTGGGCATTGGTATTTGTTTTTTTGAAAGGTAATTCTTTTCTTCTTCAGTTCTTCTGCCCCTCAGGATCACCCAGCGGCCTACCTGAAGTCATCGGTTTCCTGAATGGTGCCTCGATCCCACACATTTTCAATGTAAAGACCTTTTTTGGGACGTTTATTTCCTGTGTGCTGGCGGTGGCGTCAGGACTCTTCTGTGGACCCGAAGGGCCTATGATCCACTTGGGGTAAGGAGCAATGTAGTTCATTCAATTATCTGTAAAACGGCCCAAAATTGAAATTAGTCAAGCCGGAGATTATTTTTCTAGTCATCTGAAAACAGCATGTCTCTTTGGAAAAGACCATGATAGATTAGCTAAAATGATTTCGAAAATATACACACTTAGGATTTACTTCAGATCAGTCTCTGGACACTTTTAATGGTATTATAAATACAAGTGCAGGGGAACTGCAGAAATGTGCTCATCTGCTGGTCATAGATGTGGTACATGCTGTAGTGTTGACACCTAATTTAGGGGTGGGTAAAGGCTTAAACTTTGCCCTTGAGATTAAGCTTAGAGGGCAAACTTGGCACGTCCTCCTACTTCTGTGGGAAGTTTTACATACGATTTTTTTCAACAAAACATTCTTGAAAAAAATGTGCAAAATAATTCTGGGTCTAAAAGTGTGCCTTTGCTGAGCTTTTTCTCCACGAAAACCTATTGGTGGTTTTTACACTGCAAATTTAGTGAATTTCACGAAGATTGCAAGGTTTTACGAAAATCTGAATGACGCCGAGGAGGAAGAGTTATTTTGTATGTTGGTCTGTTCATTTTTTATGTTGGTCTTTCAGATTATGGCATAGCATAGCATAGTTACAGACGGTTTAGAATATTTGAGGTTCATTTGCTTCATATTGTGTATTCTTCTGCATTCCAACGCCCATCCACTCACCATTGAATATGCTGCCTGCATACAGCTCTCGACTTGTAAGTCATTGCCTACATTATAACTACAGGTGTTATTAATCTAGAGAAAACATTAGAAGAGCAAATCTGTTCAAGTTTTATAATCTATGTATTAAGTTGTATATGGTGGTCCTCATCGAATTGCGTCGTCAAGGTCATTTCCAGGTGCTGTATAGTGTGTGTTACAAGTCCATTCCACTATCTTAACTCATAACTATCAAAGTCGTATTTTATTTGAAGACCAGCCTGAATAGCTCCACCTTTAGGAGTTTCCTGACTCACAAGGTGGCTGTGTTCTACTCCCAGTCAATGTATTTCATAGCTTTGGGCCTTGGTCTCTCTAAGATCTACTTTTCTGTTTTAGTCTTTTGAATGTTTGTTTAGCAGTTCGGGCCCTAATGAAAGTCCCTGGATGGGATGTAGAAGAGGGGGTACTCTACAAGTACCCCAGGCTTTCCTTCCAATATGATTTGTGTGCAATACATAGAATTTGTAATGTTTCTTTCTTCCAGCAGAAGCAGGTGTAGTGATTTCAAAGGTGGCTGTACGTGGTCAAAGTTTTGGAAATTCAAAAATATCCTAGATCCTAATTTAGTAATCCTTTCATTTTTTCGGTTAGAATTTTAGAAAACCCAGTTTATGTTGCATTACAAGTGTTGCTGCGTACCAATAACAAAGATCATGTCAGTTCTCTGTGATGTTTTGAGCGGAGTAAAGTGATTTTTGTCAGAGTGACGATGACTATCGATTGATGTCCTTCACTGCTGTGTTGATTTGGGGGCGAGAAGGGCAGGCTGACATCCAGTGGCATCCACAGGTTCTATGACATTCACTGGAAATGGGTCTCTAGTCTACGTCTTTGAACAGAAGGATGTCAGTCTTTGTCCCATTCAGACAAAGTAAAATTCCTTGCATTCAGTGGTATACGTAATTTAGGCAGTGTGTTATTTTGTCCCAGGCTTCCTGGGATGTTTCCAATTGAATGGCAATTTGAGTGCTGTCAGGTAACATAAGAAACTGTACACTTACTGATATTGCTCTTGACTAAGGGGTCCCTGGATAATTAAACAGTCACTGAAACTGTGCGGGCATTTATAGCACCCAGTGGACTCTTTCTGAGCACATGAGATGGATCCAATTTGTACTTTTTGGCTACGATCGAGGAGGAAGGAGGAGATCAAGTCTAGTTCTCTTGCTGCGATCCCTGCCCACTCCTGGAAAATACTCAGTACAAATGTATGGTCAGTCGTGCCGCAGGCAGCTGAAGGGTCTTGCAGTATCGATACAGATTGCTGAACTTCATCCAGTGAGGTAAGGATCTCCTCTCTAATACTGGGCAGGATAGTTTTGGTGCCTCTTAAGGGTCTCAACCCAGTTTGGTGCTCGTGAAGAGGGCAGCTTTGTTTCACATAGTGTTTCATTACTTCTTTTTCAGGAATTTACCTGGGATATGGGATATCAGATGCTAATTGAGCAGAATCATTGGATCTTCTTTAGATGTTTTACCAGTGATATGATAATAGTCTGTTTGAGTGGATTTGGATCTGAACTATCTAAGAGACAAATGAATCACTTGTTTGAGATCTTTTTTTTTTTGTTAAGTTTAAAAGAAAGTTTATTGAGTATCAGATACAACAGAATAGTAATAGAACATAATAACTAAATATAACATAGTGCAAAAATATCATAAACGGGGAGAAGAAACAGAGAAAGAGGGGGAAGGGATAGAAGAGGGAAGGGAAGAAAATATCAAATGGTATAATAAAACTTATGCATTTAAAATATAACAATTGGCATACAATAAATCCTCCAATAAAGATTTATAAAATAATTAAGCAATAAAAATAATATATAAGAAACAATCCTTAATAACTTCAGGGAGGTTTGGGAACTTCTTCAGTGCAAGGGGAATGTAAAGGTAAGGATTGGGCAGACATGTTCAAGAAATTAGTGATGGGTAACCATAATAAATCTCGTTTAATAGCAAGGATAATGGGATAAACGTAGGCCCTGTCTAATCTGTGATTATAACAAACTCCGAACCACCAGGCTTGGAAAGAGACATTCGAGGCATTCTTCCATGACTTAGTGATTTGTTGGAACGCTACAGCTATAAGTAAATCAATAATGGACGTGTTAACAATCGAGGAGGACCATATCTCTGAAAGACTACCTAAAAAAATATGTGAAAAAGTAAAGGGGAACTGTGTAGAAAAAATATTATTAATTTGTTTCCATACTCTGGACCTGAAATTATACATCGCTGGACAAGTAAATAACATATGTTTAAGATCTGCCATTGCAGTTGAACAAGACCAGCAGGTAGAGGGAATAGAAGGATCAATTGTATGTAATTTGGCAGGAGTGATCAAAAGTCTATTGTATATAAAAAATAATGTTTGAGTCGTGTTTGCTGCTCTAGAGGATTTCCTTATTTTGGTCCAAATTTTTTGCCAGGTTAAAATAGAAAACGATTCCTCTAAGTCTGATTCCCAATCACTTTCTACTTTAGATTTATCTCGGGTAATAGGGGAATCACGTAATTTTTTATAAATTTGGGAAGCGGAGGATGAAGAAAGTAAAAAAGGGAGAGTGAGAGGAGAAGATTTGATATGAGTAACAGAAAAAGTAATGGCATCATAGCTGTTTTGAGCAGCTGTACACAATAATTTATATTTGGATTCGAAGGATAATGGTAGAGAAAAGCGGGGTTGAAGTACAGAGAAGGGAATACAAATATCATCCTGAAAAAGTTGGTGAATCCAATTAAGACCGAGATCTTTCCAAAAAAGTGTCTTATTTCTAACTTTAATAAGAGGATTATACCAAATAGGGGATTGTAAGAATCGTGAGCGGTCGTCTAGACCATCCAGGAAAAGAGGAGAAAATATTTTGCGGGAATTTTTAAGAATAGGAGAGAAAACTTCTTTGGAATATGGGATAATGATACAAATTCTTCAAAGGTGAAAGGATGAAAAAGGAGGATTCAATCTCTACCCACAATGGTTGAGAGGCGAGATCAGACATATGTTCAGATAAGAAAGAAACAGAATGATTAAGAAAAAATGAAGTGTGTTATGAGGAGAAATCTGGAAAATTAACTCCACCCAAATGTTTAGGACACTTAAGTTTAGCAAATGACATCCTAGCTTTCTTGTTTTGCCATAAAAATTTTGATAGAATAGAGTAAATATTTTTATAGCAAGATTTAGGTATTTTAACTGGGAGGTTAGAGAGGAAAAATAAAATTATTGGAACTAACATCATTTTAATAGAGTCTAGTCTACCCCACCAGGATAAGAACAAGGGGTGCCAACGAGTTGTAGAATTGTTTAGGGTTGTTTGTAGATTTTTTATGTTTAGTGTTACAGTATCTTTAATGGAGGGTGTGAACCATAAACCTAAGTATTTGATCTTAGCCGGACTCCAATGAAAAGAAGAAGCCAAGAAATCTACATGAAAACAAAACTTATTTAAAGGGAGAATTTCACATTTATCAACATTAAGTTTGTAACCTGATACCAACGCAAAGTCAGAAACTTCTGATAAAAAGGCTGGAATAGAGGTTAGGGGATTAGAAATAAATAAAAGAATATCATCTGTATAAGCAGAAAGTTTCAGATGTTTATCCCCATAAGGAAAGCCAGTAATATCGTTATTCATTCGGATTTTTGTTAGAAAAGGTTCTAATGCTAAAATAAAGAGAAGAGGAGAAAGAGGACATCCTTGTCTGACACCTCTGAAGAGAGGAAACGAAGAAGAGACAAGGCCGTTAGCTAAAATAAAGGATCTGGGAAAGGAATACTATAATGAAATATAAGAAAGAAATTTCGGGCCAAAACCAAACCAAACAAGAGTTGAGAATATAAATTGCCAATTAACCCTGTCAAATGCTTTTTCAGCATCTAATGCAACTGCAGCTAATGAATGTTTATAAGAGTAGGATTTACTAAGAACATTGAAGAAGAGACGAGTATTGTCAGAAAGGTGACGGCCCTTGATGAAACCGCATTGTTCTTTACCAATTATTCTAGGTAAAATTTTGTCCAGACGGAGCGCGAGAATTTTCGCAAATATCTTGTAATCCAGGTTGATTAAAGAAATAGGTCTATAATTTTTACATAAAGTGTGACCTTTATTATCTTTGGGAAGAAGACAAATTAAAGCCTCTTGAAAGGAGCCTTCAGATTTTTGGGATGCTATAAAAAATGAAAATAATTGGTGAAGTTTGGGAACGAGTAGATTGGAAAAATGTAAATAAAATTCTATTTTGAAGCCGTCTGGCCCAGGAGCTTTCCCTTTTTTAAGTACCTGAATGGACTCCAGAATATCTTTAGGGTATATATCAGCTTCTAAAGAGGAAAAATCAATATCTGGAAAGGAAGGAGAGGGAATGGAGGACAAATAATGATCAATGTCAGATAATAAAGGAGGGGATTCCGGAGTATATAGTTTTTGATAAAAGTCAGTGAATTCTGTCAGAATGTCCTCATCTTTATGAATTGTGATATTAGATGAGGTGACAATAGATTCAATTTTTGTACGCTCTTATTTAACTTTGAGATAATTGGCAAGAAGGTTGCCAGCTTTATTTTGCGCGCTATAATATTTAGCACTAGATTTAAGTAGATATAAATTTGCAGATTCCGTGGAGAGTTTATTGAAAGAGAATTTGGCCTTAAGAAGTTTATCCAAGTCAGATTGAGACTTAGTTAAGTAATAAGAATGTTCCAATTGTTTAATTTGCGTATTAAGTGATTGTAAGGAATGAGAAGCCGTGCGTCTTTTTTGGGCAACAAATGAAATAATGAAATCTCTAGAGGCAGCTTTAAAAGTGTCCCATAACAGTTGAGGGGATATCTGAGGAGATTCATTGTCTGTAAAAAACAGAGATGCAAAATCAAGGAAGGCTGGTGTAAATTTGGGATCTAATAGGAGAGAGTTATTAAATCTCCATCTCCTAGTACCTTTTATGGGGGGGAGTAAATCTAGGCGTAAGGAAACTGGAGCATGGTCAGAGATTAAAATAGAGCCTATATCAGAGTGGATAATGTGTTGGGTCAAGGCTTTGGAAATAAAGAGATAGTCAATCCGGGATTGGGAGGAGTGAGCAGGTGAGTAGTACGTGTACTCTTGTAGCGTAGGATGGCAGAGTCTCCAGGAGTCAACAAGAGATCTTTGGGATATAGTAGAGGTAAATTGATTGTGCATGGGAGAGGGTGAGAAACGAGAATTGGACCTCCTATCTAAAATAGGATCCATAATCATGTTACAGTCACCCCTAAAATGAGATAATCATCAGTATATTGCATCAATGAAGCGAGGATCTGGGGCCAAAACAATTTGTCCTGTATAGTGGGAGCATACAAATTAAAAATAGTTAAAGGGATTTTATCAATCAACAAAGACACTGCAACCCATCTGCCATCAGAATCATTGTCTTGGTTTATGAGTTTGATATTTAACCTTTTATGGCAGAGAATAGCAACACCGTTACGTTTTCCTGAACCAGGAGAAGCAAAAACATGGCCTACCCAATTACGACGTAATTTAGTAATTTCAGCATCTTTTATATGAATTTCTTGTAATAACACAATGTCTGCTTTTAAATTTGCTAGATGAGACAAGACTCGTTGTCGCTTAATGGGAGAGCCCAAACTTTTAACATTCCAAGATAATATATTTAACGACATCTAAAAATATAAATTATAACGAAAAACTTTGAGAAGATCAATTATGTACATGAGTAAAGAATAAAACATCATATGGTAATTTGAGAGATTGAAGTTTGAAATAGAGGAATATTGTCGGAATAAAGCAGAGAAATATGAAATAGTAAAGAATAGTTGATGAATTGTCAAGTAGGAATAGTAAATATGGAGGAAGTAAAGTATGAAATAGGAAATGAAAAGAGAATGAGATAAGCGGGTGAGTGAATTAGAAGAACAGAAGAAAGACCAGTGATTGGGGAAGGACAAGAAATGAGAGAGAGAATGAAAAAGAAGAAATAGAAATATAAGGAAATATAAGGAAAGGAGATAAGAGAAATATAATAAAGAAAGAAATGAATAAAAAAAAAAAAAAGAACATTCCACAACAATACACGGAAACATGGGGATGGTGGAACCACAGAAGGAAAACGATACGCTTGAGCAGAAAACTCCAAAACGACACGAAAAAGGGGAGACATCATCCAGGCGAAAAAAAAGAAGAAAAAAAAAGTATGATCACATACTGAGGGACCACATTGAACTGCACCTAATGAAAGAAAGAAAAATGATTACAGAACATGTAATGTGAACATTATGGCGTACAACGAAGGACACAAAATCATAACAGAACAATAAAGTAACCAAGAAGAACTTCCAATCATCGAGGTACGAGAGGTTTCCATGTTTCCATCTTTGCAAGTATCTAGGAAGTGCTGTAGACGAGCTGGATCTTCATATGTAGTGGTTCTGTTATTAAAAGTCACTTTCATAAGACACGGATGGAATAATCCATATCGCGCATTCAGGTTGCGGAGAGCTGGTCTCATGTCCAAAAATGTCTTCCGTCGGTCAGCGGTTGCTTTTGCGTAGTCCTGAGCAAAAAAGAGATTCTTTCCTTGCCAAGATATCTTCCCTTTACTTTTGGCAGCGTGGAGGACTTTAAGTAAATCTGTATATTCTAAAAAATATAGAATTACGCCTCTTGGTTTGGTGTTGAAAGATGCCGATTTCGGAAGTGATCCCAGCCGATGTGCTCTTTGAATATTTAATTTCGGAGAATCAGGAAGATCCAAGAGAGTTGGAAGAAATGTTTGAAAAAAGGAGGGAGGGTCAGACCCTTCAATTCCTTCCACAAGACCATAAATGCGCAGGTTATTACGCCTATTGCGATTTTCTAAATTTTCAATTTGTTGCTTTAGAAGTGAAACTTCCGATTGTAGAGGAGGGATCTGGGTAGTGACAGCTTGGATAGTGTCAACACGTTGTGTCAGATGCAAAGTTTGTTGTTCCATTTGGGACCATTTGTCCTCAAGATGTTGGAGACAGCTATTTATTTCCTCCATGTGGGGTTTGAGAGCGCGAATTTCCTGAAGGAGTAAGCCCATAGTCAGTGACGACATATTGTTAGTTGGTGATGGTGGGTCTTTTTGACGCGTTTAGTAGAAACAGCAGTTGAGGAAGAAGGAATTTTAGTTGGCTTTTGGAATTACTACGAGGAATGATAGGTGTCACATTGCATGCATGTGGTTGACCAGAATCAGAATCATCCATGTTTTCCTGTAAAACGCTAAAGGGGTTATAATCAGCCACTGAAGTATTGTCTGTAGGAAGAGAGCTGTTGTGAGATGAACGTGCTTTTGCCATAACACAGCTCACTGACAAGTATAGTTCCTATGAGAAGATATTGAAATGAGCAGAATGAATCCCCTTAGAGCGAAAGTGAATGATAAAAATAAAAAGGATGAATCAACAGTATCGCCGAGATGTGCACAAGGTCAGTCTTAAGCAAGCCACATTAAAGGTGAACAAAAAACCTCTCCAAAAGTAATAACCCACCACTGAATTAATGTAGCAGTTTTGTTACTAAGCCAGTGCATATAAACAAAAACATTTGGTTGTCTGACACCACAGCAGGAAGTGAATTTATAACAGCCAGCTAAATAAATGTTATCACAGATTGAAAATGCATTGCTTAGAATTGTACTTGACACACTTCATCTTGATTTACAATGCTTTCCCTTGGTTGACTGAAAGCATTATAGAAACAGAAAGATGCTATTCATTATTGGCTCTGCATTAACAGTCACAAACGTGGGGGATTGATGGGTGCGTCCAAAAAAAAAAAAAAAAAAAAAAAGGTGGAAGTGATGCGCTGTCACTATGTCTGTACACTATGAGTAGACTATTCCTCGTTTTCTGAAGCCATTTCAAAGGTGTACTTAATATGACTGCGTTGTTATTAGTATCCACGTGAATTCCCTTTGAAGAGTTGGACAATGGATCTTAGCACCTGAGCGGGAGCTTGTCGGTTGTGAAGTAATTACGTTGTTCAATGTAGGCACCAGCGTTAAAATCATACACTGAAAGGTTCAGGAGTACAAAAATATTTATTTTAATTGGGTCCTACTCCATGGAAGACCGCTCAGCATAACCAACATGAGGGAGAAAGAAAAGTTTGTGAGGTGAGCGTCTGTGAGAGGAGCGCGCCGTGAGAGGAGCGTTTCCGATAGTTCCACACAAAATGGCGGCCGTGGAATACGAGCGCGGTCGAAATCGCGCAAAAAAATTACTAAAGTGCTCACCGTGGAAGATGGAAATAGGCGCAATTGGTAGCGCTAGCCTTCATAAGGTCCCGCCAGCATTTGGAAGGTCCGGGAGTAAAGAAATGACGCCTGGAGAAGACTCGGCTTCTCACGTCGACCCGGAGCTCCGCACCAAAGCGGCCATCCTCCCTGGCTCCTAAGCCACGCCCCCTCCACTTGTTTGAGATCTGAGATTAGAGTTGTGATAACTTGTTCAATGGAGACAGCTGTAAAAGGTTCCATGGGAAGCTCTGAAGCTTTATCACTAATCCCAATAGCTCCAGACGCTTGAATGCTAAAAATGATACTTGAATGTTAGGTCGCAGAATGGGAGGGAACCGAGATGACAGTCTTGATCCTGATTTCTACAATTTTATTTGTGGCAAATATGTCATGGAGTAATTGCAACGTTGTGTGGAGATTCAGATGATGTTTTTCAGGGCTTCTAGATTAATAAATTATTAGAATATGACAAATATGTCTCTATTTGTTGGATGTTTCATTATAGCCTTATAGCCCGCCTATACCGGCCATTAAAGGCCCGCTCCAGCGTTAAAGGCCTGAGCTGAAGGCGAGGGCCTTTAACAAGAGAGCGGGACTTTAATGGCCGGTATAGCCCAGCTACGAAGGGCTATAAGGCTATTAGAACATTCTGCCACTAGTGGGCAGAATGTTCTAATAAATAAAACAAAGGCCTCACGGAGCCCAAGGGGGTTTAAATTCCCTCGGGCTCCAAGAGGCCTTTGTTCACAGCAACAGCTGTGAACAAAAAAAAACATTGGAATGTTGCTTTGTGGGCTTTTACCTGCCCGTAGAAGCACGGAGTACTCCATTGTATTCAATGGAGTGATCCACATTCCAATGTTCTAATAATGAGTATGCCTTTTTTGGCCTGTTGTTGGCTTTGTAGTATTCACTCTTTGTACTATTCACTCTTCTGTGCCTTGCTATGTATCTTGTCCTCTATAGCTAAAGTGTTACACCATTTTCATTCAAGTTTCTTTATAGTTCTGCCAGTTTTTCGTTGAACCATGTTTTGGTTAATTTGATTCCACATTTTGTCTTTACTGATCTGAAAGGGGAAACTTTGTTGAGTGAATTAGTAATTTTAAGTTAGAGTATTTCTAGTCTGATTTCTGAGTATGGAGATGTTGACAGATACTGCCCTAGCTCTTTGTTCATTAAAATCTTTTGAACTTATGTTTTCAGAAGCCTGATTTGGGTGGAGTTTGTATTCAATTTGCTTTGTGGGTGAGGTCGATAAATCATGTTAGTCAGCAGAAGAATATTCAGGACTGTTTGGGCCACCTCTGATGTTGTGCCAGTAGGTGGTACATTTCAATATTGAGTGAGGAAACTGAATTGAGTGTCTAGCACTAACATATTTACAAGGATAAAAGGGCGTTGCATTGTGGTGAATGATATATAACTGCAATGTGAAGTAAATTGTAAGGCTTGATATTAGATCAGGCTGCCATACTTTCAAAGAAACAATTTGAATTTTGTGGTATCACTGTACGGGTTAATTTTGTGGTACGAAAGGCGGCTGCCTCACCTCCTTTTTAGGTTTCGCCCAGTGCTTTAAATGGGCTGGTACTATCCGGTACTGAGTACCTGCACTTCTTTAATTTGGAAGGGAGAGTACCTGCACTTTCCACCATTGCTGCAATACATTTAATGGGAGAGTACCAGCAGTTCTCAGGAGCAAGCGTGTACCTGCAATTCTATATTTCCATTTAAACCACTGGTTTCACCTCAATGCTGCTGTCGTGTGACAGCAATGAAGTGAAGCCGATTGGGGTTAACATAGTGAAAGGGCTGTCGACACATTGCCAGGCATACTGCACAAGCCCTGTAAATCAGATCCACATGGGGCAAGTGATTTATATGATCAGGAACCGCCAGTATGAGAAGCACAAGCATAGCTGCCAAGTTTTCAGATGGCTTATGTGTGACACTTTCTTGCTTTCAGTGTACGTATTAGTGGGATTCACAGACCAGATATGTGACACTTAGAGTGACACTTTCTCATGAGTAAAACCAAGCAATGAAGTTCATGGGAATGGATAAATATCAGAAATGACAACATTTTAAGCAACAATAAGCTCTAAAAAGATCTTGAAACTGCTGCAAAACACCTGAAATGGAAGGTCACTTAACTACTTCACAGTGTTTCAGTCGCAAGCTGGGACCTTGTAGCGCTATAAATTAAATTTCACACAAGTCATTATTCCCTTTGAGCCAACTAGGATTCAGTTCATTTTCTCTCTGGCACACACACAGCTGTGGTGTGATTTGATTAACCAATGAGGTTTCTAGTAGTGCAGTGAGTCAACAATTCACTAGCTACTTGGGAATTGGATATGTGCTGACATGATCGCAAGTCCTGTTTTTTTGGTGTCATTTGCATGTTGGGATTTGTATGCGCATACCATTTGATAGGAAAGTAGAAAACTACAATTCCCAGCATGCAAAGTGTTTAGGTTTAAAAAGTCAGGACTTTTGTATTACAAATCACATGAAGCACACAACAAGGGGCAGCTGAGGATCACCCACATTACAGCCGTTGGTGCCATCTGACACTCAGAGGCACCCTCTGCCACAAATGGCAGCTCATGAGTGACTTAAGGCGTTCTTCCCACCATAGATAGCAAGCTCCAAGACAGCTGGACTGGCCACACTACACTCACTGCGCTAGCCAGAAGTGCTACACTTATAACGACTGCTTCTCCCCACTGCAATTTTTATAATAGAAACTCCGGAGCAGGGCTGGACTGGCCAGCAACTGCCTACCACTAGCCAAATACTGCAGCAATGGTGCTCAGTCTGCACATATCACACTGCTCTCCCCGGCCCTCCACAATAAAAAGAAGCTCATTGAGGCCAAGGTTGGCCTGGCCACTTTTGAATTACAGCCTTCTTTACTGCGTCACTTCACACAGCTACCTCATCATGGTCTGGCCTGGTGTCATAACACCTCACAAAAAAAATATATATAGTATGGCGTATGACCAATTTATTGAGAGAATAAATAAGTGCATCAAGAATAAAGGAGCCCCATCCACACAATAACCAACGGTCATTGGTCCCCGTGAACCATTAAGGTAGGGATCAAAAGAGGGGCGGGGTAGGTATGGAATGGGAAGGGAAGGGGAAAAAAGAACACAGAACAATATACAACTGGTCACTTCCCACTGCTGTGCTCATCCACTGCTAGGTGGTCTGCTAAATTTTGCCTTGCTACTGGTGTGTTTAAAAATCATTCGTGCTCATCAAGGCAAGACTGTGTGGAGAACAGAGCCAGATCTATCAGGGGGCCCCCTTTCCCATGCCTTAAAACGTCTCTGAGTGAACACAACCTCCTCCATGATCGCCGCTCGCGCTGTGGATCAAATGCGCGGCTCTCAGTGTGGTGGTGGCGGGTCGGTGCACAGTAAGGGAAAGAAAGCTGCAGACTGCTGCCTGACCTGTGCTCAGCTCTCTGGCCCAATCCCACATTAGTGATCACAGACTGGGGGGCAGGTGCCTTGCTGGAAAATAACAACACAGAGATGGCGCCGCCTCCCAGATTCACGTGGACACACTGATTGTGGCAGCCGCTGCGGAGCCTCCACTGTCATTTAATTGAAAATAATTCCCTACACGCAGTAGTGATCACTGATTGTTAAAATTAAAACAATAGCTTCCAGGACAGCGCACTCACTGCCAACGCACTCGCAGCACTATAGAGTGTGTCCAGTATTTTCCAGGGAGCCATAAGATGCGTTACTAATGCATTTTAGTGCGGTGAGGCGAGCATCAGCACTAAAATGCGTTAGTCTAACCCCTGATGCATGGTACTTGGCAGCACTGCAGAAGGTTCTGTTCAGGGTCAGTCTGTGGATTCGATCCACACATTGTGGAATGCGATCAGCCCATGCTAGCAGCAGAGGGCTCTGTTCTGGATCATGATTGCAGGTCCAGCCGAGCATACTGAAGCTTTGGCAAACCAATTTGGTACATTTCATGTATTCATTAAAATCCTCAGTCTCACCACAAACCTGTTTGTACCCCACTATCCTGCAAAGCTGCCCAAAGTGCCCCCATTTCCCTCGCATTCATGGGAGTGCAAATTGGGAGCCGCAGAGCCCAGGAGAGAAAAAGTAGGCCAGTGCTGGAAGCAGCAAGAGTCCTTCACACTAGTAAGTAAAAAAAAGTTCCTGCAATGTGTGTGTTTGCACGCGCGTGAGTGCGAGCGCAGAAGCGCATGCCTTTGTGTGCAGATGAAGAGTGAATGTTAGGCCCATGACCCCCGCCTGTGAACTGCTGGACCTGGCACAATGCAGGCACGGTTGGAATAATGATAGTTTCTGGTAAAATGCAGGCCCTGGCATCATTGTGATTATCAACCCCTGGCAAAATGCAGGCCCACTGTTCATAATTTCTGGTACAATTCAGGCCCTGGCACAATGTTGGGAAACCCTGGCAAAATGAGGGCCATTCCACAGTGATGGTATTCCTTGACAACATGCTGGACCTGGCACACTAATGGTAATTCCTGGCAACATGACAACATTGGCACCATGGAGGTAATACCTAATTAACTTGTGTACCTAGCACAATGGCGGCAACTCAGGGCAACATACTGACCGTGGCACAGTGGTGGTAATCCCATGCAACATGCTGGCTCAGGCACTAAGGTGGTACCCCTGGTAACATGCTGACCCAGCCACAATGGTGGTAATTGCTGGCATTATGCTGACCCTGGCACAGTGGTGGTAATCCTGGCAACATGCTCACTGTGGCACAATGGTGGTAATTTATGGTAAAATATAGTCCCTGGCACTACAGTGGTAACCTCTGGCAGCATGCCTGCCTTGGCACATTGGTGGCATTTTCTGGCAATATGCCGGCCCTACCACAATGGTGGTGATTCCTCGTAAATTGCTGGCCCTGCCACAATGGTGGTAATACCTGATAACATGATGGCCCTGACACATCAATGGCAGAACCCAGCAACATGCGCAATATGGCACAGTGGTGGTAATTTCTGTTAAAATGCTGGCCCTGGCACAATTGGTGTCAATGTCAAAGTAGATTTAATTGTTTAGTTAATAAAGACCATAACAATTTGCATACAAAATATTGAGTGACGACATCCATGCAAATACAATAGTTGCTAAGAACATGCCTGGGTACTTTGCCATTAAAAATATTTCTAAAACCCAGAGTCCGCTCCATGACGAAACAGAGAGTGATATTAGTTTTAATAAAGCCTCTTCAGATTAAAAAAACTGAAATGAGAGGAGGGGTTAAAACCCAAGTGCTGAGTGGTTAAAGTGTGTGGTGCAGGATGTTAACGTAGCTTACAGAGAAGGGTGCCAAGTTTGGCCTAAGTGCCCTTGAGTTATGGCAGTGCTGCACCCGTACCCATGCCGAAAGGGGCCCCTTGGACTAAAGTGCTTGGGTAGGGTCGCAGCACGGGAGGAGTCTGTCACTAGGTACATACGGTAGCTTCACCCAGGGCTATCTCCTGAAAGCAGCAACTAAGATAGACAGACTTATAAAAACCAACAGTCATATCCCAGCTTGCCCCCCACCCCCTTCCCCCCCCCCCGATACTGAGGGCAACATGCTTTATGCAGTTCATGGACTTAGACCGTCTTGCCACGCTGAATTCCCACTTCGAGGTTTCTGCGTTCAGTGGTCTGTCGATAATATTTTGGTAAAAATGACGGTCAAAAAGTGTTTCATATAGTAAATGAAGTGAGAACCCCTTGCCATGCTGATATCCCATTTCAGGGTTGCTGAGTGCAGTAGTCCGTTATGAGCTTTTGAGCAAGGGTGACAGGTTTGGGGTCAGCAGTTTGGTATCGAAATTGAGCTCTGAGTTAACGTATTACCGCACCTCAATAGAGTTCTTACATCAGTTTGGGAGAAGCATAGAGACGAGACCTCCAGACAAGTGTTAACCCCCTGCATCAAATAAATTGGTTTCAGCAGGGACCTCCTGATGGCAATAAGAGTGGGACAGCAGCACAGGAGATGCAACCATGATTCACGCTTAAAGTTACATAGTCTGCACACCTCCTCCTTTACTGGATGGGCCCATGCCTGATTGAAGTCGACTACTGGTAGCCCTAGCAAGTGCATGTACAAAATGTTTCTGCACCCCCATATGTTGATGGCCTCCGATCGATGGGGTTGAGGCTTCCCTACCAAATAGGAAGTGTTCAAGGGGAGCAAGATGCCGGAGGGCTTTTAAGAAGCAGTGTCTAGCTGAAATTAAGTTATTCGCAGCTGCCTGTTAATTACCTTTTTCCAGGTTGTAAAGGAGATGGAGTCACGTTTTAGCGCAGGTGCTTCAATTTGGAGAGATATATTGCTTTTTGTAGTTGCTGGTGCCACGGATTCCCTGGGCTCTCGAATGTATCTTTCAAGCAGGCCTTGAGTGAGTTGCCTGGCGCTTTCAGGACACAAATGTAGTATTTCAAAGTGTCAGACTCACAGGTTAGCGTTTGACTCGACAGGCCAAATTCCAGGTGGAGTCTAGACCTGCGAAGGTATATGGGCAATTGGAATAGTTTCTTATAGCCTGAACACTGTGCTTGCTCTAGACTGGGAGCACAGGCCCCGGGAAAAGCCTGATGCCCGTAGTGCAGTGCAGGGAGGAGGGAAGCCTTCATGACCTTGAGAATTGGTGCAGCAGGGGCACTTTTTAGTTTCTTGTTAAGGCAGATGAGACTGCATGTGATGGCTGCTGCTTTCTTTTTCAGAGAGGCTACGTTGACCATGGGTTTTGAGGTCTCTGTGAACCAAATCCCCTGGTAGTGTATTTCGTTGCTGTTTTAATAATCGTAGTCCCCATGCGCCATGTAGGAACTTTCTTGTTCTTATGGTGGCCGAAAATCTGGACTTTGGTCTTGTCTTGATTGATCGTGAAATAGTTTTCTTCATTGTATGCGTGGAGACTGCTTAGGGCTTGCTGTATACCGACTTTGGTGTGGTCCATTACTACGATGTTGTATGCATATTACAGAATGTGTAGGTTCGACTGGACTAGTCGTGGTGGTACCAGACAGAAGGGGTGCAAGGACGCAACCCTGCTGACCCCTGCTTCAGTTCGCCTTGGGTGGTGATTTTGGAGGTGACAGTGTGTGGCCAGGTTCTCATTCTGACACATGTGTCGGAGTACAATGAGTCCCTTGTAGTTTTGAGGGAACGCTCCACGTGTTTAGTTTTCTCCATAACGTGAGGCGGTCTACCTTATCGAATGCGGCGCTGTAGTTGAGGAAACAGCAGAGGGGTGGTGGCTGATTTTTTTGAACTGCTTGATGGCTCAGAACTGTGAGTTTGGCGATGTTATCTTTAGTTGACGCGGCTGCTCGAAACCCGGTCTGAAAAAATGGCAAGCATCGTTGTCCATGACGCAGGCCTATAACTGTTTAAGTAGTGATTGAGCGTAAGCTTTGGCGTCTACGTCTAGAAGGGCTATCAAGAGGTAGTTAGATGAATTTGTCTGGTCCCAATTGTTTTTAATATTGGGCACAGAATGAAACCCCTCCATGCGTCTGGAACTTGGGCGGAGAAGAAAGCTTGGTTAAAGAGAGGACTTAACACCTTTGCCCAGTCCTCTGGGGCACATTTAAAAATTACAGCTAGAAGGCCGTTAGGTCCAGGTGCTCCATGGTTTTGCGTTGTCTTAATGAGTTTGCAGACCTGGGCCGGCGTGGTCAGATCCTGCAAGTTTCCTATGGACTGATCTACGGCCCCCCATTTATCAACATAATCTGGTGCAGCTGGCTGGCCGAAGTACAGGGCTTTTACATGTCTCACCCAGGACTCCATTTCCCCTGGTAAAATTTGGGGATTTTAGTTTGTTGATGTAATTCCAAAGCGGGCTAAGCTTGTTTCCTGGAGCATTTGATATATTTTTGTCCATTTCTTCTCTTCTAAGGCTTTTTTTGCCACCCACATTGCTTTTTGTGCTCTTTACACAGGTTAGCAATGTTTATTGAAGTTTTGGCAGAGGGTTTGAGCTTGTGGGTGAGCAGGGACCTACTTAACGCTCTTTGTGCTGTAACAATGGACTTATTGTACTGCTGTTTGAATTGCTCCTTCCCTTTGCCCTTGAGTGTTGCTTGTGGCCCCCAGTTGCTAGTAGGGAGTCCCTTAACTCATTGGCCAATCTGTCCCACTGCATGTCTCCCGGAGTGATGTTGGGCTCCGTGGTCACCTTTCCTACCCACTTGACCACCGTTGAGGTGTCTATAGCCGTCCATTTCATCCTCCTGACTAGCTTAGTTGCTTCAGCGCATGTGGAAGACCCCACTGCCCAACAATTAGCCACCATGGTAGCTACTAAATCGACAGTTAGAGTCAGGTGATCACTTGGGAATTTCAAAGTTGTTATGGCGGCTCACTAAGGATTCTGACAGAAAGATGTTGTCAATTGTTTAGAGTCTTTTAAAGGAGAAAGGAAACTGGCAATGGGGGACTTGGCCTCAAATGCTTGTTCAGCGGAGATTAGTTTGTAGGTAGTCAGGAAGTCATTAATGTTTGCCTGTTCTTTGGCTTTGTGGGCAGAGTCGCTAATGCGCCCCAGGTCCCTAATATTGAAGTACTCTGCCAGGAGGATTTTGTGTGAGGCAAAGTCCAGAAAAAGGGTCTCTAAGCAGTCATTAAGGTCTTCAGCTGTGGTAATTCCTCGTAAATTGCTGGCCCTGCCACAATAGTGGTAATACCTGATGACATGCTGGCCCTGACACAACTATGGTAGTGCCCAGCAACATGCTCACTGTGGCACACTGGTGGTAATTTCTGGTAAAATGCTGGTCCTGGCACAGTTGGTGTAAACCTTGGAAACATGCAGCTACTGGCACAATATTGGTAATTTCAGGTAAAATACAGGCCCTGGCACAATGGTGTTAATTCCTGGCAACATGGTAGCGTGGCACAAGGGTTGTAGTACCTGATAAAAAGCTGGACCAGGCACAATGGTAGTAATTCCTGGCAACATGCTGGCACTGGCACAATGGTGGTAATTGTAATTCCTGATGTACTGTGACCATCCATGGTATAATGGATGGTGTCAAGGCACAAATGTAAGCCATTTGGATACATTAAACTTTAGGCAGGTTCTGGGAAGACAAACAACTGTGGAATTGAACATAGTTAATGGGTATGGTAGTGTGCATGCTTAACTAACCTCTCCAAAACTCAAGACACAGGTCTTTGTCATTGCCTACGTTTTGGGCAGAGGCCTGGACAAGGTGAAGCCTATTGCATTTGTAAATGATTGTTTTATTTTCTTGTTCTCTGCAGAATGTTGTAATATTGGTTTTGCAGCTCATTGAAGACAGTGATAGAATTATCTCCTTTCTCTTAGCTAATATATTTAAATGATCTTTTTTTAATTTTGCCCTATGATATGATACTATTCCTTGTGCAAGGTATTAAACAAGTTTAACTGAGATACCATTAATATTTCTTTTCAGAGCAATAATAGGATGTGGATTGAGTCAGTTCAAATCCGATACCCTTGGATTCCGTTTGCCTTTCTTCACAAGGTTTCGCAACTCAGCTGATAAGTGAGTACCATGGACCGAACAAACGATCAACAAACACCTCCCCCACTTGTGCCATTTCTGCAGCCGTGGGCCCTGCAGGTAAGATCAGTGGGGATGTGGGGCCAGGTGGGGATTATTTCGACAAACGACCACAAGGGAAAATTAAATAAATAATTAATTTTCCCTCGTGGTCATCTGTCAAAATCCCCCTCACTCGGCCTCACCACTCCACCGTTCTTACCTGCACGGGCCGCTCCTGCTTCATTGGAAGTGGCCACAGCTCCATGGTACTTCCTCCTGAGATTCTGCCTGCTACAAGCAGGCAACATCTCTGGGCAGAATACCAAGTAAAACATGCCGTGAGCAGCACAATAAACCCGATTTCTCCATATTATTCCCCCAAAACTCAGAATTCCCATTATTTTCCCACCCCTGGAGTTTCCAGAACTCGCGGTAATGGTAATTCCATGGCAGGAAAATGACGGGAATTATTATGAGTCACTTGTAATGAGGGCCCCAGTGTCATTGCACAGTTGAACAATTCCTCTTTAAAACATTACGTTACATATTTCTGTGTACATATAATATCTCATTATATATTTCAAAAACATACTAATGTTATCTAGGTAGTAGTTTTGTTGGACATTTCACGTCTCTTTAGCTATACAAAAATGTAATTACAATATGACTCTTTTACTTACATTTAGTTGTGTCTCTTTTATTTAAAAAATACTTAAAATTCCTGTACCGATACATGGACCTGCATTTAAAAATACCTTCTGTTATTTTTTGTGGCTTGTAGGCGGAAATTTGTTACAGCCGGAGCAGGAGCAGGGATTGCATCTGTATTTCGGGCACCTGTTGGTGGACTCCTGTTTACAATGGAAGAAGTGGCCTCTTTCTGGGACATCAAACTGGCCTGGCAGACCTTTTTCTGCTGCTTGATGGCGGCTTTCACCACAGATTTACTGTCCTCCTCCTTCTCTGGCTTTGTCTACAGAGGCCATTTTGGATTTTTTAAAGCAGAAAACAGAATCTTGTTTTGGGTAAGTACAAGCTCCATTTCATACAACTTCTTTAAAAAGTATATTCTGTTCCGGCAGCTGGACTTGCCTTTTGTGGAGATAGTGGTCTCCGGAGTTGCTCTCTGCAGGAGTGACATCACTGACTGGGGAATGCCGGTTACATTGCCCTCCAGGTACTAGAATAAAGGAGTCCTGTTTGGTGAGGTGGAGTACAGACTCATTGGGCCCCATCAACAACCAAAAGCAAGAAGTGCTGGTGAGTGGAGTTCTAGGACCGGTGAATCGATTTCACAATAACAATATCATCAGAATTCCATGTCTATTGGAAATCTATTGTATAATAAGCTCATTGCATCCACATATGCACCAGTGTTTTAATGTTTGCTTCATGGGCAGCAACCATGAAGGTGAGCTTTGACACAGATCAGTTAGAAAACTTAATAAAATTCGGACACTCTCTTTTCATTAATATATATAATTTCCTTGCATTCCATCAAAAATGCAGAGATTCTTGGTATTGCACTTTGTGTTTGTTTAGGCAGATTCTTAGCATTCTTATTGAATAACTACATAATCCTGAATTGCAGTGGTGGCTCGCTTGGAACTGCAGTGGTGGGGCGGTGGTGAATTAAAAAACTTTTTTAAAAAAAATTAACTTACCTTCTCCGCCGCACCGCCGCCACCTCTCCTCCGTCCTCTTCAGATCTGCTACAACACCGGTAGTACTCAGGCTTCCGGGCTCTCCCAGCTAATCACGACGCTGCAGGAGCAGCGTCATGATTGGTCTGAGCGTCCTGTTTGAATGCTCAGGCAGTGCCTGGGGAGGCTGGGCATGTTCTCCATGGGGCTGTACAACACAGCCCAATGGAGAACATGCCAAGTGCGCATGGCGCTTTGGCTGGCCCTATAGGGCCGGCCAAACTGTCATGTGCATTTAGAGGAGTACAAACCACTCCTCCCCTGCTCTGGCGTCACAGAGCCAGCCCCGCCCGGCTCCTACATAGAAAAAGAAAATGATATTATCGTCTTGTTATTATCATTTTCTTTTCTTTTTTGCACTACTGAAATAGCAGTGGGGCGACGCTCCTCCGCCTTAGCGGAGGAGCCGCCACTGCTGAATTGCCCACATAAAATGCAAAGAATGCCTGACCAGTCTGCTGGAAATAGTCAAGAATTCTATCATTATGTATTGCACAGAAAATTGCCAGAATTCTACTTCAAAAACAATTTTCTAACTCTATGTACATGACTTCGCCTGAATTCTACTATTTGTTTTTCAAACAGGCAAGCATGCAGAATTATTTCAATTCTTTCAAAAAGTACAAACATTTTCAAACAAATATTACTTGCGTAATTTAGGGGAATACTTTTGTCATCTTCATATCGTTGGCAATCTTGGCTCAAAATCTTACAACTTAAGATCAATGAACTTTAGATATATTTTTAAAATTCTTGTTGCCCTACTAAAATATCACCACTGTTATATCAAAATATTGATTTGGTCAAGACTGTTTATCTGATCACGCTTTCTATCTAAAAGATGTGTTTCCTATCGGGTCACTCATTTGGGATTGTTAAAGAAGTCATGTATGATTATATGTAATTTGTATATATTTGTGAACTTTCATATTAAAATGGACAGTTAGGATAGAAATCACCTATTCTGAAAAAACCTGGGTAAGGCAAACGGGTTGGAGATAGCTTGAGTGCGCCTGTCGGTTTGGCCCACATGCGCAATGACAACAGTGCCCACCACTTCCCCTCCGTGACTGCCCCCGCAATGGCCCTGCCCCCAAGACTCTAAGACTCGCCCGGGAGAGAAAAAGGAAATGATAATTAACCTGGTTTATTATCATTTTATTTTTCTATTTTTGCAGCTGCTGGGGTGGGGGTGTGGGGGCGATGCACCTCCGCCATAGTGGAGGAGCCGCCGCTGTGATTAATAACAAGCACTAAAACAGGTATTTAAACATGCTGTCGGTTGAGCACAAAAAATCTCCAAGCTTCTGGCCTAAATGCTATTTGCACAGAGTTTTGGCGCCAGCAATAACCAATTGATTCTGTGTTCTCATTATACGCCCCATGAACAGTGATGTTTAGTTTGTGTTAGATTTCCTTTTTTTAAATTGAATAAAGGGAATGGTAACCTGTTACTAAAGAACTGTAGGCCAATATCTATTCCTTACAATACAAGGTCACACCGTTGCCCTTCGCCCAAAGAAGATAAATACGTGGTCTCTTGCTCTCTTCAATGAAAGAAATCACATGATTGCAGATGTATAGAATAAAAGCAGACCCTGCAGTTCAAAATTAAACACAGAAATAGGCAGCTAAACATATCAAGTTCAAGTTCAATCTTTATTTCGGTATAAAAAGACCATAAAAGGTTTTGCAAATAAAAATACAGTTCAAGGGATCAACATCGTGTCATGACGAACTTAAGATACAATACTGCCAAACACAGTAGACACTCTATTAAATAATCGACCATATTATAACAATAAAATAATATATCTAAAATTTCACAATTTAGCATTTCAGTTTAAAAATAGATAAAAACGGGTATGAGGAATGTTCAATTCAGGCTACAAACGAGATTCAACTGTACAATTCAATAAATACATCTAAAATAGTGTATAAAAAGACACTTGTTTCAGTAGTAAATATAAAGACTAGTCTATTGGTTATTATACAATTCATTTTATAGTCATAAAGTGCATGTGCCAAGTCCGTTATGTTTTTAGTAAATCAACCTTGAGTTTCAGGCCTTCCCTTTTCCTTACTAAGCTTACACCAAACAAATACCTACTGACACTAAAAACCACTGTTTGCGTGGTGTCCAATCATAATAGTCTTTCTGCCTCATGGCAGGATCTGGTACCAAGGAGTCGACAAATGGGTTTAATCCATTTCCTCCTACATCGTGAGTAAGCTAGGCAGAAGAACAAAAGATGTAATTCATTTTCTAATAAACCTGAATCACATGAAACACATCTACCCTCCTCTGCTTCACCTAACGTCCATTTCGCCGTATTTGCCTTTATCTGTAGGACACCATAGCGATATTTTAAATATAAAGATTTAGCTAACTGTGGTTGTATTTCGTCTAAAAAAGGCTCAAACTTCCAAACTGTTTTTATTAAGAGGAACCGTGTTGTCAATGAGCCTACGATAGAAGAGTGAGACGAAATATCATGTATAAATGACCAGTAGGTTTGCTTTAGAAGCTTTTTAGAGGCCATGGTCAAGCCAGAGGGCTCCTCCCAATAGTGCTTGAGTCCCAATTTAAAAAACCAATCATGTATGTGCTTCAACCAAGTCAAGCCAGTACCTCCTTTGAATCTTAGGGTTTCCTCAAGCCCCTCTCTATAATGAACAAGTTCCTCTGTAGACCACAGGCGAACCCAAAATAACAATGGCCTTAGGCTTGCCTGATCGTCCACGCGGTGAAAATTTAAATCCCTCAAAACAGGTGCTAATGGTGTACGTGTCGGAAGGCCTAAAACTTTCCTAAGAAACTTATTTTCACCCACCTTGAATGTGTCCTTCGTCATGGGGCCCCACAGCTCCGCCCCATATAATGATGCCGATTGCGCCTTATGCTTGTATACTTCAAGAGCGGGTGAAACTGCTTTAGACAAACTACTTTCAATTTTTCTTATTATTGGGAAAGTGTTTTGGAGTAATATAGTTTTACTTTTTTCTAACTGTGGTCTCCAAGTCATTTTTGAGTCCAAAGTGATACCTAAATAATTAAAATCATGCACATACTCAATCTTCTGGTTATTAACAGTTACATTTTTCCTAAAGGTTTTGTGTGGGTTAACTGCCATATATTTGGTTTTGCTAGAGTTTATTTCTAGACCCTTAGCTTCGCAGTATATCCCAAAAATGTTTATTAAACTTTGCAGGCCTTTAGGAGTTTAAGAAATTAAAATCGTATCATCAGCAAAGAGGAGTGCCGGTACAGGCACCCCCCCTAGCTTAGGGGAGTCATGTTCCCAATCCAGAAGGTATTCAGGGATGTCATTGACATATAACGAAAATAAGGTCGGAGCTAGGACGCATCCCTGCCTTATGCCCCTTTTAACCTTAATAGGCTCAGTGAGTTCACCCAGTGGACCCCATCTCACCCTTGCCCAGTTATCTTCATGTAATCTAATTATCTGCAGGAGAATTTCTTCCGGTACCCCCTGGTTTTTTAAAGATTTCCAAAGGAGATTTCTGGGGATAAGGTCAAACGCTGCCTTTAGGTCCACAAAGGCAATATATAGGTGGCCCTTCCTGAATATTGTATATTTCCAGGCTATACAAAGAAATCTAAAAACCTGGTCTATCGTGCTAGTCTTTGATCTAAAACCTGCCTGATATTGTGATAAAATATTGTATTCCTCAAACCAGTCAGTCAATTTATTTAAAATTTGCCTCGCGTATATCTTCTGTAAAACGTCTATAAGACTAATTGGTCGATAGTGTGAGGGTTTTGGCGATCACCCTTTTTAAAAATAGTTGTGATCTCTGCCCCTTTCCAGGTTTCTGGTATTGGTGTGCCTGAGGCGACAGAGTTACACAACAAATTGATATAAGGGCCCCAAACCTCTTTGTCGTGCTTCCATAAATCGCCAGGTATTTTATCAGGACCAGGAGCCTTCCCTGATTTTACTACGTCTATTGCTGCCATTGTTTCTTTCAAACTAAAAGATAATGGAGCCATGCTTGAGGCTATTTCATAGTCTGCCGGGCAGTAATCAATATCATTCGAGGAAGAGGAGTAGAGACTAGAAAAGTGTTTTACCCAAATATTTGCATCTAGGAAAAGGTCTTTACTACATCTCCCATTCTTACTGCCTTTTGATACTAACCGCCAAAAACCAATTTGGTCTTTTGCTTTGGCAGCAGCGATTAATTCGGTCCAGATGTTATCCTCCCATTCTTTTCTGGTATGAGCTAATAATCTCCTACATTGAGTCCTTTTTTCTCTTAAGGCCACTATATTTTTGGTTTTAGATGCCAGAATAAGCTCCTTTTTTACAATGTGGCATTCTTTATTGTACCACGGACTACTCAACTCGCTGGCCTCTAAGATCCCATTATTGGATTTCTTCGGAATTTTGCTTAATATAGGTGTCAAATCTTTGACTAATCTACGATGTATTTCCACAATTGGGATCTCTGAAGCAGGTGAGTCTACATACGGGGAAACCGTATTTACAAAAGTATCGTAAATCTGCTTGATTGCCACTATGTTTCTAAACATATCAGAAGTAGTAGTTTAATATGAGTTACATCCAAAATAAGATCGTAGTTCATAATGTGTGGTAACATGCTGGGAGACTCCAGCTTTAATGTAAGGCTCTCTAAAATAAACATACCACTGTAAATGTCTTTTTTCTGCTAATGCCTGTCTATTTCAGGGAACATAGTCTAGAATACCATAAATGCTACTTCTCCCTTTCATTATTTAAATAGCAGTCGTAATTCTGAACCGCGTCCTACATTTAACACTGTCTGGTGGCTCTGCAACAGACAGTGTGACATTGCAACTCAGTTGTTATAAGTCATTACAGTAGAGTAGCTACATCATTATTTTATTACATGTGACTAATGCTATCGCTTCCATAATGTAGTTAGAAAATTAGTCTAGCGGCTAGATATCGGCTAAACAAATACCACGTGCATACATATATAGATACATTATATGCATTTATACATTTATTGCAGACTTCCATGTATTATATCCTTACCTCCGATGTTTATTCAAAGTTTCTTTCTCAGGAAGCAGCAGACATTCATTTGTTTTATTGTTTCCTTTCCCCATGCAGATAAAGAATTTACTGGATATGAGCGTTCTGGCCTTCATCCCTACCATCATCATTGGAACTCTTGGGGGCCTCCTGGGAGCTCTCTTTGTATATATCAACATACAAATAAACAAATCACGCATGAGGCTTTTTAACATGATTCAAAGCGAAATCTTAAAGAAAGCGAGTAAAGTGTGTGAAGCTTTGTTGATTGTGGTAAGTAATAATGGGCTGATTTCACCTACACTAGACTGAGTCCATTCACCACATTGTACCATGGGCCAAAGGCAGTGTCCACGTACCATTTTCCTTTGCCAAGGAAAGGGTCTATAGGTAGACGGGCTTGCTATAGTGGGGCCTTTCTGCCATCAAAGTAAAAATGTATGTAGACATTCAGGGCCTGAGTCACAAAGTTGTATCCACGCAGATTTTCACCAGCAAACATAATTACATTGTACTTAAGCAAGATGCACTTGATTCACAAATGGAATGCAGTATGTTATGTACCTGCGTATTTCACACTGCGTGTTTTCAAGATATGCACTCTTATACAGCGAGTGAACAAGAAGAAGGGTAGAATGTTCAAAACCACTTGCAAAATGAGAGATTCCAATGATTCCAATGACAGGCAATGCTATTGAGGTTTATAGTCACAAAACAGTAAATCCCACAATGAACGTATTTCCAAAACACGAATTAGAATGTTTTAAAAAGCATTTCCCAACAGAGAAATACTTCCATCATTGTTGATAAGGCTGTTGCTAAATTTAGGCAATTATAGGCAGTTGCTCCTTTTTTTTCTTTCACAAATATTTCAAGTGCATATTGTTCATAGACCTAACTGGGTCCAAAATGTTTTCATCTGTTAGAGTTAAGCCCTCTCTTCCATGCTAAATCTTTCAAAGTGATGGACCTTGGAATGTGTATTAGGAGTCAAGGAGCAAGTTATACATCTCAAACTTAAATTTCATTAACAGTTTAAGTTCAGTCAATAATGAGAGTTGTATTGTTGTTTTCAAAACTTTATTTCTCGTTAAGAGATTAGTGAAGATCTTTCTTTATTTTTGGTCTTTATTAAGTAAGTCCATCTATCAAATAAGTTTACGGAAATTCTTATTAAAGAAAACGGTTAGAACAAAGTATCAAATAATCAGATTGCATTGAGCGTGTTCCATAAAGGAATAAGTTCCCTATTCTATAAATCAGGTTCAGAGCTTTAGATTCTAAGAACGCATAAAGAGTTAGAATTCAATGATAGAGTGAAATCAAAGGAGCATAAAGCTGCAAAGTCAAATTAGAGTAGCAGAACACCCCATAAACAGTAGTTCATAAGACTCAGCCGAGTCTTGATAAATCTAAATAAGTCAGCATACAGTTGCAGTAGCAAGCTGTCAAATGAAATAGCAAAGAGAGTCCAAGGGAACAGCAGCAGCAGTAGCCACAAGCTTCAAGAGTTAAACCAGGGATAAGGGAAAAGCCGGATTCCTCTCTAACTACCTAGGAACACACACAAATATACAAGTCAAGAAAATATATCGAAAACATTGTAGCAGGCTTCTTCCTCCACGAGCCAATCATGAGACAGAGTTCTTAGGTAAGCAGGCTCAGCTCCTCCGTTCCCATGGAAATACATAGGGATTAAACTTTTTATCGTATCGTTAGCTACAGGCAGTCTTGCATGGTTAGATTCTGGAGACATCAGGCTAGTTCCCACAGGCCTTAAGCATCAATTGACCTTCTATATCTCTACTTATTTCACTGCAAGTTCAATGAACTTCTAACCCAAAGACAAAAATGACTGTTAGGTCATACATTCTTTTAAGCTATGAATCAATCATTATTGTTTAAATGCACTAATTATTCTATCCAAACGTTATATGAAACATAAGAAAATAGGAAACTCATCATTCAGGAATATAATGTTGCTTAATAAAGTAGTACATTTTGTTAAACCCAAACATTCTGCAGTTATGACAACATCTCTAAGCGTGTCATTCTAGGGTCAAGCTTCTTAATCACGTTGTGCACATTTCAGCAATATCGAGTATCCTTCTAGCAAGGAAAAGCTTGTTCCATGGCCTTTCTATGGCCTACATGAATAACATTGACTGCCTACTACGAATTAGCGCATTTTAAATGTGCGTCAGTTTAACTTTAAGTTTACACTTTTATAGCACATTTAGCATACCATGTTAATACATTTTCATTCTAATTTTTAGACTCTATTATTACGACAAGCACAGTTTGTGAATGGTGAAAAAGACATATTTATTAATCACCACTCTGGCACATTTAGCACCCAGTCATAAATGAAACATCTACCTTGCATACTTTACACCTGAAAAAGAAAAGGTGCATAAATAATTTTGTTTCAATTTGGAATGTTTATATTTCTGTACAAATTGTGTAATTGGCTTGCTTCTAAGCGCTTTTAGTGAGATAGTATATTTATGACTTGAAGATGTTTCAAGGTGCTAGTGAGAATATATTTGATTGTGGATGGGGTTACTTTTCTGCAGGTATTGCATTTCATATGTTTGGCCATCTCGCTTCACCTCCTTGAGAATTCTCTCTTTCGATCCATCAATCCATCCTCTCTCTCATTCTCTCCTCTCTCTCTCTCCTTCCTCTCTGATTGCTTTCTTTTTACCTTCCCCCTCCATGTTTCTCTCTCTCTCGCCCTCTCTCTCAAGCCTCCCTGTGCCTGCTGCAGTTATCTTCAGGGAGCTGTGGAAAGTGACAGGAGCACCAGGAGTTACCCCCTTCCCTACAAACTGGCCTCCAGGGGCTCCAACCCATCGGGTAAATCCCAAGTGGAATAAAAGTTCTGTCTGGCCCCGCTTCTACCTTACTAGGCCTTGCCCTGTGGTGTTACCATGCTGTGGGTTTCCCCGAGTTGGTACATGGTTGGTTGAGAAGATAGGTTTTCAGTTTTGCCATGGAGATCATGGGTTGGGAGTGAAGGATGCATAATGGTTGTTCTATGGTAGGAGTTGATGTCTGAGAAGCGCCTGGCTTCTCTTGTTCTTGGCCCACATATATGTGTTGCCACAGTGTAGGCAACAGTTGACAAAGGCACCTACTACTAAGGGGTGCTGTTCCGTGGGGATGAAGAATAGTACTTAAGAAAGCAGTTTCTGTTGGTAGAAGGTGGACTTGACTACTGTTCTTATTTAGGGGCTAAGGCTCAATGGAAGAGACGGGTGAGTTGTTTGAGGAGATAGAGCTAGCGTAGTACTAATATGTTAGCATAGGTCCAGTATCTCACTTTAATCTAACTTCTATGTTTTTTTCCCTTTAACTATTTTGAATGTTTCAGTTGCTTTCAGGCCGGCATGCATGTTAATGAAGGTTGCTGAGTCTGACTTTTTGTCTGTGTTGTTCCTGGAAGGAAATAAATCACTTCACTGCTTGGTCAGACAGTGTTACACATTGTAAAAGGCCCAAAGGAATGTTGTGGCCCGCCGTGTAAAAGGTGGCGTAGGGGTTGTTGTGCATCAGCATGATGAGTGATCTCTTATCTGCATTTCAGGTCTCGCCTAGGCAGCACACGCACTGTCTCTTTCGAGACATGCTGTATCTACAATGTGGGCTTCAAGCACCTCCTATCTTTTCCATTTGTTCCTGTTAATGTGCTTCATAAATGCCTGCTTTTGTTTGGTGAAAATGCTTAAATGGTTCCACCTTTTGGTGTTTTTGACTCTCCCAGGAGACTGCCCCTGTTACAAGTGGTCTTACTCTATTTTTTATTTATGTTCCTTTGTGCGCACTATTTTTTTTTGCCTCGGCTCGTGTATCAACATGGCACCCACTTCACGGACAACGCGCTTCATGTTTCGGAGGGCATTTGCATTTTGTGGCTTTTGTTTTACCAGCACGGCACCCGCTTAAAGGAAGCTGCGCTTCATGTTTCATTTTTATTTCTTCTAGGGAGGTAGCACGTGTGCTTTTGGAGGGGGCGCACCCGCTTTCATGTTTCACCATTGCGCCCCGTTGTCCGTGTTACCTTTAGCGCCTCCCTCCCCTCCTCATGCTGTCCTTGCTGTAAATTTCCCACTTCCAAACCCCTCCCGTTGTCCGTGATAACCCTCATCTCATTCTCCTGTTGTGTGCTCTGTCATGGCCGCGCAATGGACACGGCATCGCCCAGATAGGATAGTATTACCTTACAGTGCCAGCACAGGTTGTGGCTGTAGTGCTGTCTTACAGCAACGATTTGAAGCACAGCCAGTCACATGAGCCTCCTCAGCACACTTCCATGTCCTCTTTGAGGTTATAGAATAGCCATGCCCTCCTCTGTTGTATCATGTGTACCTTGCTCCTCAGACACGGCGCGCTGCCGCAGCATGGAGGGCACTCTGGGCTGGGCTCTGGTCTGTCTGGTACTTGCTGCTGGGCAGCCTCTATCTGCAGCTGCTCTCTGGGAGTGTTACTGAGCGAAAGCAGAAACTAGTGACTCTGGTAAGTGAGCAACCCCCTTGCACATTTGCCAATTCCTCCCAAGCAACGGTACTAGGCAGTACCTGGGCAACAACTCCTGTTCAGGATGCACACACAGCTTACTAGTTTCCAGTAGCCATCACGGGCACCAACTCAAGGTTTAGGCTTTGCAAGCAAGTATTCAGCATACACACGACCTGATGAGGGGAGTGCGCAGATTCCTTTGTCTAAATGTTGAGTGACAGGTGGTGCAGTGCGAAAGGAAACCCTTTACAGAGATTAATTGTGCAAAACGTTCAGGGTTTCAAAAGGAAAACTCATGCATGCCACAAAGACGATGCAATTACATTAATAAGAAATCTGCACTTTAGATCTAATGGTATAATTATTTTCATCGGTGATCGCATTGATGTTTTTCAAGCTGCACAAACAAAACAAAAAGGCCATATAGGGTTAAGTTTTGACCCGTTTCTCTCCAAAGCAGAAACAGGGAGAATTCATTACACACCATTTTAGATGTATGTTTAATAAAAAATGAATCAAATGTATTTTTTGTTTAACTCTTCATGCGTGAAATATGGAATTACAACAAGGGCAACATGGTTAGCTCTACTCCCTAACACAAGTATCAAATATAGAGGATACATGATGTTTGCTGTTTATGCAATAATCAGTGACCAATGAAGTGAGTGCAGTGATTAGGAAGAGTTTCATACATGATCTTTTAGTCTGGCTTTAACGATTTGAAAAGAGGGAGCAGGCCTGGTACAAATGGGGTGGATAGTCCATATACTGGGGAACTTCCTGAGCAAATGTGTTTGAGGGAGGATGTCACTTTTGAATGCAATTTTTTGAGGTGCAGTGCACCTCTGTTTCTTATGGTCCTCTTTTGAACAAACGGCTATAGTTTTTAAGTGAGAATTGGGTGAGGGGGGTGGAGACGTTAGCCGTCTCACCCTATAGGAAAGACAACAAGTCTTTAAAATATGAACAGATCTTCTTGATCAGTTTAAAGGTTAATGAATATATCGTGCAAACATATTGATTTTCCTTGCTTCCTCTGCATTTCAGGACCACTGAATACAGCTCAATCATTGTACATCGTGTAAATTCGCACTACCAAGGCTTTAATGGGATGAAAAAAGTGTGTGCGTGGGGTCCCCTGAAGGGGCGTGGCCTGTGTAGCAAATGATGTGACTTAAACATACACATTAAAATCTAGTTACACTCTACGCACATATTTGCACGGAATCAGAACTGCAACTGACACACGTGATCATTAGTCTGTATTGTTTGCAGAGAGGCCAAGAATTGGATGGGCAGTTATTCTGAAAACCTTTTTGCCCCTGACAGGCACTGTATAGCTCTTCAAATCCTGGTGGCACAGCACCCAGGATAATGTGCTGCATGGCTAAACACCTATAAGGTCCCATAGGCGAGACCTATTGGCTATGCCAATGCTTGTTAAGTAGGTCACCCAATAATATTTGATTTCTCCGTTTAAAGCAGGAGTCTTAATACTTAGTATCAAAGGTATTGTTGCTTTCTACGATATTTGAATTTTGAAATTACGTGGAGCCTCGTGGTGCTGGGGCGAAGTTGTTGGTGTAACCGGGGTCGTGTGGATTTTTTTTTTTTACTAACTGAATCATGCGAGATTTGACGGATTGTTACAAGATGTCTGTGACGACTCTTCTATGCGGAGCCCTGTTGATAAAGGTGATTACTGGTCCAGCCAGGATATCTAGAAGTTTGGAAGTCCGCCTTTTTAAAGTAAACTATTTTTAACTTTAAGTTTGCCATTGGTTTCTCATACGACATTGCGGATGTTTGTTTATGAGAAGATCATAGTGGGATGAAGAAAGAGACGAAAGAGAGAAACGTTCGGAAACCAATGTGTAGAAAATAAAAGGAATGCTAGAGAAACTCCACTTCGACACACGAAAGTCATGTGTGGGCTCAAATTGTAGAAGCCCTTTGAACTTTGATGATAAATGTCATTTCTTAATTGTAAAACCTTTATAGTTTATATTTGCTGATATTGCTCCATTTTTAGTTCATATTTTCGGATGCTCTTTGATTGTCAAATAGTTTGCTCCCCTCTAGTGGGTCAAAAGGGAACAGCGTGCTGCTTTCTATCAGAATTCACACAACACGGTGCCAAGAACAAAATGGCAACTACATTAAATATATATACGGTATACCCCCATCGAGCTTATGCTGTACGGGGAAAGGAGAACGTTATTACTTTTCGGTAATTATTGGCCAAGGCTTGAGAGATATTAAAATAAGTTTGGCAGACAAAAAACATATGCTAAAGAAAATGTAGGCAAGACCATGCTGCTGGCATACATCTTTTTCATATAAAGGAAACAGCCAGCACTAGCTGAAGAAATCAGAAGAAAAAGAAGGGAATAAAATAACGTATCAATAGTTTGGAAAAAAATACTGAGTTCACGACTAATTTACATGTGTTGTAATCAGGGCTTTAAGTGGGATGAAAAAACTGGGGGGTCTCTCAAAGGGGCGTGGCCAATATAATTAAGGGCGTGGCTTAAAAACACATAAGCTAAAAATCTGTGCTTAGCATAGTGTGCCGCCCGACTTGTATTTTGCTGTTTCTGTCATAGCATCTAGATATATGATACAAGTCACATCATACCTACAAGGCAGGATTATTGGCTTTGTCAATGGTTGTTAATTGCATAAGATAAATAAGCAGCAACTATGGCTTGTTGTATATAATATTGAAAAAGCATCCACTTAAAGCCCTGCTGACACCACGACGATGTTGCTGCTCCTGCGTATCAAAAGAGAAGGGAAATCCAGAGAGAAAATGACTCTCTTTAAAGGATTTCCCTTCTCTTACAATGCTCACCTGGCATGACGTCCGTAACTTCTCCACTAGTGAGAAGAGCAGTGTGAGCAGCGCACATCGATGTGCCTGCTGTCACTGCAGTCTGGAAAAAACGGACCGCCTCCAGGGCACAAAACAGAGCCCGATAGAGACCCGTTTCGAGGCCCCTCTAAAAAAACTGCCGGTGCTCAGACCCGGTGAGACCCGGCCCACTTAAAGCCCTGATGTAATATTAATGGCCAACGCCTACAGAATACAATCGGAGTGTTTTACCATAAAGTAGGTTGGTGATGGTGTTTAGTGTGTGGCAGATGGTTTGTCTGATGATACCGTGAATAAGAAGTGTGCAGTGCATCAGAGAGGGGCACACGGCATGTGATATTAAAACGTATCCATAAATAACGGGTATCTCTTTTGCACCCGCAGATACTGACCTGACAATTTCAGATCGGTTTGAATGTGTGGCATGTATGAATGCGGGGATACCACAGTGAATGTTATACCCGAATGATGCACACAACCCAGAGAATATAAGAATTAGGGATCTTTCACCGGTGCCGATGAAAGCCGCATGACCTGTATGGCCATGAACAAACAGGCTGAAGCACGTACACCCACAGATGCAGGAGAACTCATCATCTCTCCAACAGCATCTGACCTCTTTTTACTCTTTCCAGTGGACCCCTAAATAAATGAATATTCAGTCATTGGAATATCCCTCTAGGTAATTTTATTTTTACGTTCGCTTTGTCTTGAACCAAGATCTAAACGCGCTCCCTTGACTTGCAAGGTTGAGCCCGCCCAGATGTGTCCACTCCCCGGGCTCAATGTTGAAGCTTGCGACTAAATCTTGATGAGTGTGAGTCATTTGAAAAAGACTAAGGGGCATATTTACAAGCCCCTAACGCCACCGGAGCGTCACTTTTTCTGATGCTCCGGTGGCGTTGCCCCATTCCCCATAATTACGAGGTGGCGCTAAGTCCCTTACTGCAGATAAACAATTGCCCCTGAAGCACAGGCACCCTTGCAACATGGCACAAGGGTGCCTGCACTGACGCTAGGCAGCTTTTTTAGCGCCAGTGCTAGGGTAAAATGCAGGGGTGTGCCTTATTTTTGTAAATCCGGTGCATCCCTGCATTTTGAAAATGGCAGAGCGCGGCATTGCCAATGTTGGCGTAACACCGCGCTTTGGCATTTTCTTGTAAATATCACCCTTTATGTCTTTTGTAGCAGGCTGCAGAGATATCAACAGAGAAGAGGGTGGTCTGCCTCTCAGCTTGGTTGTTTTGTTTAGCATTGGAAGTGGAGTGACTTAGCCTACTGACAATAAAAACTTCTACCTCCCTCCATTGATTTTGAGGTTTTCATTTTCCACCCATCTAAATTTTACTTCAAATGTTGTCCTAAATAATTTGTTAGTGTATGCTGCTGTTTGTGTATGCTAGGAAGCCAGATAAGTTCCTGTACTTTCATTCTTGTGTTTATTTACCCAACTTTTATGTTTTTTTACATGCACAGGTGGTAACCCTCACTATTACTGTATACCTTCCGTATTTCTTTCCTTGTACTCCAGTCATGAACGAAACCGATCTACAATTTGAAACCCAGCCTGAACTGTAAGTCGTAAAAAATTATTTTTCTGTATGTCCACATATTGTTGCAGTCAAGCCTGACCAATACCCCTAGGAAAGAATCTATCTCATCCCTCCCCCCTGTCTTCCATTTCAAATCGAATGATTGGGCAGAAAGTCTGCAAAACATATGCAACAGGTTCATTAGGATGGATCCAGTTCCCAAGCACAAAAATGCTTTGTGGAAATGTGCCCAGGTTTGACCGGATGTGAAGGTCCTTTGTTCACAAAGTGGCTTTTGCATCTTGTAGAGGCGGCTGACTGCTCAGTGCACATGTTGGTGGCCTGCCTCATAATGTGGAGGATTTACGCCAATGGCGCTACCAGACTCACAGAAGTGGAAGACGTCACATCACACACTGATTGACCTTAATGATATCAGAGGAGGTGACATTTCACTTCCTTTGACCCACCCAATGACATCACAGGAAGTTACTTTAGCCATCATTTGCCCAGATAATGGACACTGTATTTAAAAAAAATAATCTTTACTGATATCTCAAGGCTTCACCATGTTATTAGACACTGATTGGGGGTAATTCTCAAGAACGGGCGACAATTATCGCCAACCTAGGTTAACGCAATTTTACATAACACCGTCTATCGCGGGAAACTAACGCCGTGTTAACGGCGTATTCTCAACACGCCGGCAACAGGCGATAGTTCCCCGATAACGCGTCAAATGTCCGCGTTAAAATTACCGGGACGCCGATAAAAAAGGAAACCCGAAAGTGAAAAAAGTGGCGATGGGCCCAACAGCGATAAAAATATCAGCAATAAGCAGCGCCAGGCTTACTATTCCCACGTCAGACGGGAAAATTCACCATAAAAGCTGCAAAAAAAAATACAAATATAAACAAAACCCAAACAACTGAGAAGCACCATGGAGGAAGCTGGAGCAACTACAGAGGTCAACCAGAACCCCATAAACCCCCCGGAGGACCAGCTGTCTTGTTCTGCGCTGCCTCGGTGGTAGTCCGGGTGGGGGGGGTGGTCCTGGGGGTGGTGGCGGTGGGTCTCCAAGCTGCATGATTAGTAGCTCCATGGCAACTGTTGGTCTTCAGATGTGGCTCTGGGCTGGGCTCCCTTTATACTGCAGGTTTTCGTCCTACTTAAGACCAGAAAAAAGCAGGTCTTTAGTCCCTGCTGCTAACGTGCCTTATCGCATGTTTTTGGACTGCATCGCCGATATGGCTGGTCGTTGAGAATATCGCGAAGTGGTGTTATCGTGAGTTTTTGCACGGGAACGCCTACTCTGCATATGATTAGCGTTAGTTGTCGCTGTCAGCCTTGGCGATGTTTTTAGCGGCAGCTATCGCAGGTAAACTGACGATGTCGGCTGTTAGCGCAGGCTTGTATTTCGTGGCGGAAAAGTGCAGCTAATTCGGCGATGAGTCCTTGAGAATATGCCCCTGATTGTTACCAAAGCGATACCAAAGGGGATGATGGACGGAGCGTTTGAGCAAATCAAACACTCACCCCCAGTCAAGTGATCTGGGTTTAATCCATCATCATTCTTTAGCTCACTCCACCACCCCAGTTCAGACATGGCCATATGCAAATCAGTCTGACCCTGTGCCTCATGGGAACAGTCCAGCCCGAACTGCCAAGCCATGTCTTCCCTGGACCGGAAACAAGCATCCTGGGACCGGTTTCTGGCTATTCAGCCGTCATCAGCCAGGCTAGCTTGAATCCAGTGGCAAAGTGAGCAAGGGACCCACGTCTGGGCATACCCTGCCAACTTAGGGCGAACAAAGCGATACCAAAGGGGATGATGGACGGAGCGTTTGAGCAAATCAAACACTCACTCCCAGTCAAGTGATCTGGGTTTAATCCATCATCATTCTTTAGCTCACTCCACCACCCCAGTTCAGACATGGCCATATGCAAATCAGTCTGACCCTGTGCCTCATGGGAACAGTCCAGCCCGATTGTTACCAAGCAGCTTCATCATGTCAATAAACATTGATAGATAACAAGCAGACGCAGCCAGGTAATCACACTAACAAATCCCTCAAAAGTTTTTTGTGGGAGAGTAGTCGTGCCTAAAGTAGGCACGACAGGTTTTGTCTGAAGCAAGACCTACTGACTGCGGGCTTTTCACCTACATTTTTTTCTTAATACTTGAATGACTCAATGAAGTACTTGAAGTTGGTGCAGCAAATAAAATTTCAAAAAGATTTGCGCATTTCTGTAGGCATAACTCTGAATGCATTTCCACCAATGTGTTTAGCGAATTCCCACATTTCACAACGTTGCCTAAATAAGACATACACTTGCACAGGTTTTTATAAATCTGGCCCCAGGTTTCTTAAAACCAAACTCATTTTTTTTATTGTCATTTTTTTACATTTTTCATATTCTATAGTATTCTTGTTTCTATATTCAAACTGTAATGCATGTGATAAAGCTGTAGTGAAATAATTGGAGGAAGTATTTCTTCCATGCCCATTTTTAGCCACCGCTAGCATCATGGAAACATTCCTGACTTTTTTTTAAACACTTTACCTTACCCTTGAGTACAGCGGGTTGCACATGTAGTCAGAGTGCACCTAAGATTCTATGTTCACTCTGTCTATAGTATTTTGTCTTTGACATTTGTCAGATTGTATTGGGTGAGGAGGAGCAACAGTCTAGTTGTTAAAAAAACTGACTGAGGATTTGGGTGTATTTGACCTACTCCATCATGTAGTACTCCTGCCCGACTCACTTCTTTTCTTTATCTGGGTATGATTCTTGCAGTGCTTAATTTGTATATAAAAAAAAAAACTGCAACTTGTGCCACCCACTGTTCATGCCGGCGCTGCAAAAATCTATTACTGACGCCACCTACTGACCATCACACTCCAAAAAATATGACACTTATCACTACTTCAGCTCACCCAAAGCTGTAAGAATGGCCTGGAAGCGATGATATTATTTGCTTAATGCATATTGTATTGTGTTAACATGCTGCCGATGTGCTGTGTTTAAAAATCGACAAACAGCTCCACAATGTGGTGGAATATAAAGATGTCCCAGTGTTATGAATTGTGTCTGTGCTGAGCACAGGCAGACACTGGCACAAATTAAGCACTGGATTCTGGACTCCAAACTTACACTGGAGTTTCATATTTCTATGCTGATGAAGATATGTTGTTAAGAAAACTCTCACTCAAGACATCCACCCACATTGTTTTCTATGTCATGTAAAACATCCCATTCTACCGGCTACCACTGTGGTCTCCCTAGATTGCTGCCACTTCCTGGCCAAATCATTTTGTGTATAATTTTAAAAATCACAGTGAATTCAAATTGCAGTGAGGCTGCCCAGAAGCCTACAGGTCATTAAATCCCTGCAGTACATGGTTTGGTTAACACTGCAGTAAAGCATCTCTTTGCAGGTCATTTACATGGAAATTGGGTAGTGAGTGGTGTACGGTCATCCTATTTGTTTTTATTAAAATATGCTGCATCTGAATGGGAAAGTCAAGGTCTCTTTGTTCTTCTGTCTTCTCCATGTACTTATTGGAATTTGAAAGAAACATAGGGGCACATTTATCAAGAAATCGCGCAGCAAGCCATCTTGCAGCGCTACGTGAAAGGGCAGGAATGCACCGTATTTTTTGATAGCCAAATTGTATTATGTTAATGTTTAACAGTACAAGCATCATCCACTGCGATACAATTGTAATAACCACAGTAGCTCTGGAGAACAATATTGAACTCAACAGCCATCTCAAACAACATTTCACTATGGCGGTTTCCCATGATATGTCCACCACCTCCCCCATATTTTGTCATGATTTTGGGGACATCCCCGTGCCTCGTATATTGGCTTCTCCTGATGTGCACACCAGTCAATCGCTCTACGCCACATCAGCAGCGAGGGGGGTGAAGGCTGCTCTCATTGGCGAGTGATTTCCATTTTCGCCACCAAGCACGCCACCCCATGAAGATTCTTTTGGAACGTGGGCCTCCCAGTTCCTCCAAAAGGCACAACAGTGCCACTTGGTGACCCACGTCAATCGAGCGACCTAATACTGCAGAAATCTCGAGACTCGCCCTGTCCCAAAAGGAGCTTAGGGCCTAGCAGTCCCAAGCCACCTGATAGAGATCAGCATTAGGGAAAGAACAGTGTACACATGCAGACTGGGTCGATTGGCTCATCTGTCGTATGTGATGTGGAGACAGATAGATTGCATGAAGATAATTAATTTGGATCATTCACAAACGCAATGATATCAAAAACTCTCGTGGAGCCAAACATGCTTCCCTCCAGTTGTCGTCATCCAGCTCTCCCACCCAACCCTCCCACTTACGCTGGAGAGAAGGGAAACCATCTGGGGTCGTATTAGACAAGAGCTCTGGGGGTGCAACGGGCTTTTGCTCCCGTTTTATGAGCCCCCGGGGCACTTTGGTATAACAGAATGGGCCGCAGATGCTTGTGCGGCCCCTTTTGTAATACAGAAAGCGCTGATGCACATACAGCACCAGCACTATTATTAGAGGGCGATCCCTCATTAGAATGGGGACGTGGCCCCATGCAAATGAGGGAATCACTTTGCCTCTGTGCCAGCGCCATATTACCAACATGGGCCCAGAGGCAAACATACCTTTAGAAGGTGCCTTCTAAATGCAGCCCACTAAAGGGATGAAATAGGGTTCCATGGACCCCCAGACATCCCCTTGCAGGCGGGTGCAGTCACTCACTACACCGGCTCTCTAATCCCTTTTAAAAATGTAGGTCAGTTGCCGCCTGCACAGAGAAACACCAAGCAGCTTTTAAACAGCTGCTCTGTTTTTCTCTTCAA
This sequence comes from Calotriton arnoldi, assembly GCA_963921515.1. Lineage (NCBI taxonomy): Eukaryota > Metazoa > Chordata > Amphibia > Caudata > Salamandridae > Calotriton > Calotriton arnoldi. The sequence goes on from CAWUFW010001232.1 coordinate 2,407,980, forward strand.
TGCGCTGCCATAGGAGCAGCACTAGTTTGCGGTTGCCCTGAGGGCAGTGCATTCTTACTGATAAGGCACACTTTCCATGTTTGCACCCGGCGCACTTGATTTAAGGTGCGCCGTGGCGCCGACATGGAAAGTATGCCCTATCTGTTATACGGGCCCTGGTGCATTAATAATCAATAAAGGATAAATCGCAGATATGGCTCCCTTACCTAGGTGCCACATAAAAAGTTTTGCTTTGAGTGGATTATAATCGGGGATTTGGGTATCTAGAAGGAGGTGAACTCGCAAGGCATGACGCAGTTGTAGGAATCGAAAGAATTGCATATTCTGATAGGGCGGATTGGTCCCTTAATTCCTGAAATGGCATCAGGGTCCCTCATTGGTGAATATCCCCTAGGTATGTAATTCTGATCTGGTTCCATTGAGCAAAATACTCAAGACTCAAAACCTGCTGAGGCCCGGTGCCCTGCCATAGAGGAGTCAGAACTGTTAGGCGGCGCTCCCACTGGGTTAGGCATAAAGTCATCCTCCAGCAGAGCACCGCCGCCACTCGAGAGCAGGAAGGTACCGTTAGGGGCACCCGGCCACCGTAGAGCAAGTCGAGAAGCCCCTCGAACCCCAGCAAGTGAAGTTCCAGACAGTAAGCTGGATCGTTCCAACCCCCTATGAACCATTCATTTATGGGCACCAGATGTTCAGCAAGATAATAGCATAGATATCAGTCATACCAAGGCCACAATCAAAAGGAGACTTCTGTGCTGAGTTCATGGCCACCCAATGTCGATCACCCGCATCGCCTGCCCACCCGCCCAGCTGAAGGACGTCAGCTTCGAGGTGAAGGTACGGAACAACCCCTGGGGAATGGAATGTGCCGTATTAAACATAATACAGTGTATGCCTGTCTTTTCCTTGTGCTGGCATACAATGTGCTGCCTAGTGCCAACGCAGGCACCCTTGCAGAGTGATGCAAGGGTGCCTGCGTTGTAAGCAGGATTGTTTTTGTGCAGAAGGGACACCTTCCTGCACAAAAACAATCCTTTGAGGCATAGAAATAAATATATTTCTCCTCGTTACGCATGGCTTGATAAATCTATCTTAGTAGTTGTGCTTCCTTGCGTGGCAGAAGGGTGATGCAACTGAGTGATAAATATGCCCCAATGTAGGGTACAATCCTTCCCTGTGCTGGAGTGAAATTTTTGAACAATGTTTCCTTGCTGAATCACTGTAGACAGGATGGGATTCTGGGTAAGAGTGATTCAATACAGATGAAGAGTGCGTAAATGGGGAAGGCCAGTATCGGCTGCTACTGAGCGTGGGTGGAGGGGCGGGGGGGAGCAGAGGGGGGAATACAAAAAAAATGGACTTAACTGGGTGCCGCCGGGTGCCGCCGCCTCTCCTCTGTCGTTTTATGGCGCAGCAACAGGAAGCACACAGCCTCCCAGAATACCCTGTCCAATCACAACGCTGCCTTACAGCAGCGTTGTGATTGGTCTGAGCGTCATGGTTCCGAGCTCAGACAGGGGCTTGGAGGCTGGGCATGTTCCCCACCAGACTGTGTAATGCAGCCTGGTGGGAAAGATGCAATGTGCGCGTGACTGTTTGGCAGGCCCAAGAGGGGCCAAGCAGTTATGCGCACTTAGAGAGTGTACTTAACACTCCTTCCCCTGACCCCGGCACTGGCCAGCTCAGCCCCACTCGCCCCGCACCCAAGCAGGAAGGAAAATGAAAATAATAACGTTAGTTATTATCATTTTCGTTTTCCTTTTTACACTGCTTGCAGAGCAGTGGGGCGACGCTCCTCTGCCTTAGCGGAGGAGCCGCCGCTGGGGAAGGCTTGAGAAGAGGTGGATTAAATATCCATCAGATTACTTTTAAACAAAACATTATTTCAATATTATGAACTTTAGAGAAATGTACACTGGGATCATGTCTCAGATCTTCGGCTCATATTCCTCCACCATATAGATTTGCAGTATTAGACTGGGGTGAATGACACTAAATAGAGAACTTGTTTTGTGTGAATTGCAAAGTTGTTTTGTGTGAATTACAAAAGAGGACTAGAAAAAGATATCTCCCTTCACTCCACGGTAACAACCATCATTCATGAATACGGTCACTGTACAGCTCTCTGCTGCCCCTGAGCTGGGTCTGAAGTACATCAAATACTTAGGTCCATCAGAAGAGGAGCACAGAGGGGGCATTATTTTCCAGGCCCAATCTTCAGAGGACCCCACGCTCATGTGCAAGATATTTATAGATTTAAAAACAAAGCTGCCACATGCGTTAACGACCAGTCAGCTAACACGAATATTACTGCCAGATGGTGCGAGATGCTCGATCTGCCATGTTTTCTCATTCCCTAATACCGGATATTTTTTAAAATTAGGAAACAGGTACGCGTCCTATGAAGAACATCGATTCAATTTGATAGACTGGGCCCTGCAAAAACCATTCTGACATTTCTGCAAATATCGCATATAATAAAATAAACATTATTTGAAAACGCAACTTGGGGCCTGATTACGAGTTTGGCAGTGCGGCATCGGGTCCGCCCCACTGCCAAACCCATGGTCGGGCCGCCCGCCAGATTATGAATGTTTCTCGTGTCTGACGGGCTTTTTTTTACGTTCCCGTGGCGGTGCCCTGAAAATGGGCACCGCAATGGGAACACCAAAAACAGTTCCTGCACAGCATGGACTGTAAAGTCCATGCCGTGCAGCAACTGGGGTGCATACACACAGGGGGGCACATGCCCCCGTGCATGCACCCCATGGCGCTGAGACCCTATAGGGCCCCTTTTTGTTTCCTCTCCGCAAAAGTTTCATGGAGGAGAGAAAACTTGCAATTTGCTTGATGGGACCGAGGTGGTCCCGCCTAGCATACTGCGGTCTCCTGATTGCCGCAACAATGCCAGGGAACAGCGGTTCCCTGGCGGCTTCAGCGGGACAATGGCGGTCTGACCACCCAAATCGTAATAGGGCAGTCAGAAAACTACCACCACTGCACCCCCACAAGTCTGGCGGTCCGTGGACCGCCAGATTCGTAATCAGGCCCTTAGTATCAATTATTACATTGCGTTGAGTTTATCTATTTCATTTATTGTACAAGATATAGGTTATGATCACCGTCCGGAATGCCCCTTTACGGCCTTGGGTTATGAAGCAGAATAGATCTCCTTCCCCAAATAGGTAGCCACTGAATTATATCACATGCAATATATGTTAAAAATATATGTGCATCCAAAATGACATTGAAGTCTGCCAAGAGCATACGTCCGAGCCACTTTCTTTAATCAGAAGTTGGTCCTAACACAGGCTCAAAACGTTTTCTCAAGCTTCTTAAAAGTTACTGATAACCCATATTGTGGGGGCAGACCAAGCACAAGGCTTCTTTCTCTATATTAGATGTAATATGGGTCACTTAGAAAATACTACTGGACATAGTTCAGAAAATCAAATGCTGAACACCAAAATGTAGATAAATATTTTTTTTTTTTAATGAATCAGCTGTATGGTTATAATGATCAAATGTAACAAAAAGAGGCTACCAGAATTTAAAAAAATGTTTGGTGGAGTGTATGTCAAAGACATGATATCTCTAGTTGTAAATATCCCTTCGAAGGAGCCCTGCCCTAACAGATATCAATGGGTTTGCTACACTAGAAGAATCCATTGAGACTTAGAGGGATATTTAAGTTTTGTCGAACACCTCTGCCCGAGCACTATAGTTCTGGCATGTCAAAGTAAATGACCAGCTAAGCTTCCATGGACACTTTTTGCCGAATGAAGCCAAAGTTTCCCGCTGAGTCAGTGTCTTTTCCCTCAAAGCAGCTTTGGCTTCAATAATAAAAAAAGACAGATACAACCGGCCTGCCTTGTTATGGTAGCGGTGTGTCAGACCTATCTGCTGCGTTTTTTCCTGAAGACAGGCCTCCAAAGCCAGATGTTTGTTTTGGTGAAGCAACCAAATATCCCACCAGCACATGGGGGACATTTGTGCATTTCTTCTGTCGGGGGGCTGCCATGGTGTACATGGCCGACTCAGGCAGGAGCAAAGCCAAAGGACATGGTATAAGTGGGGTCGCCTTTAACAGGATTGACCTTCTAATGCCAGATTCACCAGCAGCAGCTCCCCCAAGAGGGTGACATCAGGAAAGTCACCATCCTCTGACCTATAAATAAGATTGTGGAGATGGGAGTTGGCAGACAGAACAGCTGCCATTTTTTGATGGCTGTGCTAATACCCCACACCCCTAAATGAGGGTTTTAGTCTCTATCAGTCTTGCTTCCCCAGCATCAAATGTGTCCACAGTGGACCACAATTTCAGTATGACTTGGATGCCCATAAGGAGGCTGTACTGATTTTTCTGTCCTAACCCCACTCTTCCCCTTCCACTCCAATAAGGTATGTAATGAACATCACAATCTGAAGTGATTGCACAGCGGGAAATACAGGAAGGGAGATAGCGAGAAAAGAAACATTTCTTAAGCGTCTCGGCCCGCTTGCCTCTGAAGCATGTGTTGAAGGGGTTTGGCAAGGACACTCGGTTTGCATGGACTGATTAGTAGCCCCTGTAATCCTATAAAACAAGGTACCATTAAACTAAATATACTTGTGTATAACAGGAAGCAATGTTTTACAATTATCAGTAGCATGGCTTACCAGGGTATGGAAGCAGAGAGGCCATAACTAGCCCTCAGACAGCAAGAATACAGTTCAAGAAATGAATATGAAGGCCTGCCCCCAATAGCAGAGATGCCGGGAGCCAGGATGACTCGGAGTGTTTGAAGTTGGAGCAGGAAATCCAGAATGACAGCAGGCAAAGGCCAGTATCCATGGAAGGAAGGACAATAAGATAAACAACAGACACGAAGGAAGTTTATAATATTTATTTAAACTATCGTGCTCTAAGATGCAGTATTTACGCCACAATTAGAAAACAATGGCATACCAAAAATATCGTTAGCATGGTTAACAAACCATATACCATAAAAAGCCTGTCATGTTATAACACAGATTAGCCTAAACCCCCTCCTACTGAAGCTAAATGATTATATATCAGAGATCTCTGGGATTAGTGGCGGGCTCTATACCTTAGCATACATAGTTGGATGTTCTACATCTCAGCTAATGCAGTGATCTTGCTTCAGGACCTTCACTCATAGTGTTTTTTTAGAACTCCTGTCCTCAGTTATATGACAAGACATGTTTGCTCACAAACTGCATCTGCATTCTCTTAATATGTCTATGGCCTAGTGCCTGACCAGATAGAACAACCAGGGACATTGTTGTATGACCTTGTCTATTGTGTTTAGACTAAATCCCAGGGAAAGAACAGTACACGAAAACATATGCAGGTTCTGTGTGAAAATGCAACGTGGCACAAAAGCAAGCGTGTTTATTGTAGAACGTGTGCAAAAGAAACGCGGCCTACAACGTGCAAAACTAGGCAAACATAGGGAAAACGACAATGGGCCATGCAGGAAACACATGACAATAGCACTTCAATTCTCCCTGACAATATATGTACACAGAAAGGACAACATCAAAAGGGCTGGTGTGCAAGGTTGCCGAGAGGCCTCATCCTTAAAGCAGTTCTTTATTTTAATCCAACAGCAGTTTATATGCCTAAGTTTTTACATGCATACCTATGTACTTCAAGTCCCTGAAAGCAAAGTTCTGTTGGATAAAAAGTCAGGACTGACTGACAGTGTCCTGTATGACAAGGGCCACAGTTTTGTGCATGCATGCAAACATTCTTAAGTGTGCCAGACACCCATGTTGATATTTTATATAAATTAGAACACTGGGCACAGTGACCTTTACGTGGAGTGCAATTTTACTATTGTACTTCGTAAAATTCACATTTTTAATAAAGCAGTGAATTTGAGAGCTTTAACACCTAAGGACCTCATAGTTCGGCCTGTAGGACTAAAAAGTATCATTTCAAACATCATTTAATTTTTATGTATATTGACCAATGCACACACCACCCCCATGGTGGGTAAGGAGCATTCTCCTTTGCAATGGCAGCCCTCACCCAATGCTTCACCTCAAATTGAACTTCACATGAAAAATGCCTGCTCGAGGCATCAAACCAATAGATTTACATGCACAGTCACATGTGCATTTACCTGCACAGCACACTTCAGGGCAATTCAGTACCCACACAAACCACAAAAGCATGTCAATCACCTTCAGAGCCTTTAGAATGGGTGAGCTGGGTCCATCCCCCGATGATCAGAAGGGATCACAGACCTCTCTGTGTTCAGGTCACGCAGTATTCGCCACTGATCGTCCTTCAGTGAAAACTGTACTTAGATATTTTTCCAGCTGCAGCGCCCTGCTCATCAATACTCAATATCCTCGTCCACTCCTTTCTTCTTCTTCTCCCCTTTCGTATCCAGCCTTCCCCCTTAGCCCCTCTCCTCCCAACTGTTGCTGACAAGAAAGAAGTGGATGGGAGAGGGTCAGGGAGAGTGGGGGACGAGTGTGGGAAGATGTGTGCTTACAGGTTAGTCGTAGCGTTGAGTGAATCGGCCATGGTGTGACCAGTTCACACAAACAGGCATGAGTGATCAGCAAACCACAAGGGAGACAGGGAAAGACCTGGGGAGCAGAGAACTACCCATCCCTAGCCAGCAATCTGGCTTTTTTCCCCACATGTAACAGGCTCAATCAGTGTCCATGGGGGAAGGTGCCTGGGCCCAGAAGAAGGTCACACCTCTAACGTTACGACACATTTGGTTTGGGTATTTATTAAGTTTTGTGTTTTCTCTTTGCATCCTGGTTCTTGCAGTTTTCTTTCTCTCATTATTACTGCATGAGAACAAGTAACAGGAGGTAAAATCAAATATGTATTTACAAAGCTAATTGAGGTTAGTGGAATATTTTTTCTCAAAAGGTGTAGGAGGATCCAGAATTTGGTTTCAAACCTGGCAACCAGTTTAGTTCCTGTGGGGTGCTAACAAGGCAAATGCCAGCCCTGAGTCCCGTGCCACACTTGCCATGAACAGCATCCCTATCATACATGTTTATTCAAACTCTGGCAGCCTTCCTAGAGTTGCAACAAGAGTGGCAACTATGAAATATATTATTTTTAGTAACACTAACAGTCACACGTTGTACACCAATGCCTATTTTTCATCATCAACCTGGGGTGTACATGAAGTATAAAAAGCTTCACCAAACTCCTGAGTCAGCTGGCTCGCCTGCATTTAAGTGTGATGGCTGAGCGCTTGTTAGGTGGAGCCTATTAGACAGCACATGATCTGTCTGTTGGGAGACATATTGTGGCTTACCAAGAACATAGAGGGGCTTTGATTCTGCCCATTGCTTACCATTGGCTGCCTTTCCTGTCACTCTCATTTGCCTGCTTCTTGTTCGTGCCTCAGCTTGTCAATCTTGTGTTTGCCCCTCCCATGGAGCTTTGCCTCTTTACCACCTCTTTGATTGGCTGGCATCTCTGCTTCCACTGCTTGCTTTTCAAGCACTATTTTCTTCTTTTGTGTTTAGCACTACATGAGAGTGCATGTGTTTTTGCACTGTCTCGCTCGTGTACTTCGCTCCCCCATCCTCCGTGTTGCTTTCCCCAAACCCAGTGTTGCTTCTGCTCCCCTTCCCACCCTCACCTGTCTTGCTTCTGCATATTCCCATCCACCCCCAGTAGCGGCCCGTGGTGGGAGTGCTGCCGGGCGGTGACGTGGGGCGGGGGAGGGGCAGGGTGGGGCGTAGTAAACTACGGAATACGGCCGAATTGAGGTAAGTAGACATATAAATACATAAAACGAATTTTGTTGTGCGCGCTGCATCGCCAAATGCGATGCAACGCGCGCAACAGAATTCGTTTTATTTATTTATATGTTTACTTACCTCTATTCGGCCGTATTCCGTAGTTTACTACCCCCCGCCCCATGTCACCGCCCGGCAGCACTCCCACCACGGGCCGCTACTGTCCACCCCTGTCTTGCTTTTGAGTTCCCTGTTGTTTCCGTGTCCCCCTGGCCATAGGCAGCCGTGTCAATGGCAACTTTAAAAAAAAATCACATTAGCCAAGCTACATAGCATCAGAAATGCTGTGCATCATGGCTAACCACTGGCCAATAGTTTGCTAAGGTGAGTCCTATTGGCTTTCTCAATGTTTGTTTTTGCTTTTCTCAGCAAGACGTGGTAGGTGTCACGGGTGCATGCCAATGTGGGTTCCATGCTCGCTGTGACACAGGACTCCAGCTTACATTGATCAAAAAACAAAGGACTGAAATGCAGTCCTGAGTAAATACCAGTGGCTGGGATTAATTCTAGCCCACCACTTTTAGTTGTTTTTGTTTAGTTTTTCATTTATTCTTATGAAAAGCTGGGCTATAAGAAACATTATTTTTGCACCTTTACACTACTATAAATACACAATTCTAATGAAATTTCCAATAATGACTTCTGATTTTTTTTAATACAAGGTCATTTAACAACTCTGCCACTCAACAGTTCCAGAGGGAAATTTAAGAACACAATTGTCCTTGTCAGTCTTGTGTTTGTCCCTCTCATGTAACATTACCTCTTTACCACCTCTTTGATTGGCTGGCATCTCTTCTTCCACTGCTTGCTTTTCCAGCACTACTTTCCTTTGTGATAAGCACTCCATGAGAGTGCATGTGTTTTCGAGCTGTCTCATTTGTGTACTTCTCTCCCCTGTCCTCCGTGTTGCTGTCCCCCAACCCTGTGCTGCTTTTGGCTTCCTTTCCACCCTCTCCTATCTTGCTTTTACATATCCCCATTGTACCCCATTTTGCTTACGGTTCCCATGTTGTTTCAGCACCCACCAGCCCTTCCATGTGTTTCTTCAGCATCCACAGCTCCCGTTCCCCCATTGGTTTGTAATGCCCCCACCCTCCATTAAGTTGCTTCCACCCACTTTTTGCTTTGCTCCCTCCACCCTCTTTACAAAAGTAAAAAATGCTTTTGAACATTTTATTTCTTTTTAGTTACGATCCATCTTGGATTGATTATGAAAAAGATAAAAAAGGGCTGTGTCATTTTGTAGGCACACACATGCGTGCTGCGCGTGCCTACAAAATTACATGGGTGACTGTGTCAAAGGCTTTTTTTAACCACTTTAGCCAAGGTGCATAGCATCAGGAATGCTGTGCAACATGGCTAAAAACTGGAAAAAGAAATAGATCCCAAGGTGGGACTTATTGGCTTTGTCAATGCTTGTTTTTGTTTTCCCCAGCAAGACATAAGTGTGATGGGTACACGCCAATGTGGGTTCCATGCTTGCTGTGACATAGGACTCCAGCTGTACCTTGCTTGATGAGGATGGGGGGGCTTAACAAGGTTGAAGCAGATGTGAGATTGGTTTTGATTAACCCTGGGCGTAGTTTGCATAGTAGCACTACACGTAGCTACGCGCAAATTACGTAGTGCATAGCTGTGTGTTTGTCTGCACTGTGCAATAATTGCAAATGGCATCTTGCACAGTGCAAGTTATGATAACATAAGTATCTCTGTCTTTATATGCTAAAATGCATATAGTCATTTCACAAAAGTGAAAATGATAAATTAACAAGCAGTGAGAGAGGTGATGATTTTGGGATCCTCCCTAACCTAGGGAGAGAACCAAGCAGATGCCTTGAAAACAAAAAGCACATCTTGTTGAATGATTCGGTGGTGGTCCCATCCTCTTAGGACCACCCCAAGCACAGTTATTGGCAAAAATACAATCCCAACCAAAGGCCCTGCAAAGCATTATGGGACGAGATTAGCAGTGGGCAGTGAATATCCAATATCAAAATAATTATACAAAGAGCTGCAGTTCAACTAGTCGTTACTAGATGTCCCTCACGAGTCAAATGCAAAAGCATTGAAATTATTATTATATCAAACTGCAGTTCCACTAGTCGTTACTAGATGTCCTCACAAGTCAAATGCAAAAGCTTCATGAAAGGGTTTCAATGCTTTTGCATTTGACTCGTGAGGGACATCTAGTAACGACTAGTGGAACTGCATCTTGATGTAATAATAATTTCAATGCTTTTGCATTTGACTCGTGAGGGACATCTAGTAACGACTAGTTGAACTGCAGCTCTTTGTAGAATTATTTTGATATTGGACACTATAATATTCACTGCCCACTGCTAATCTCGGCCCATAATGCTTTGCAGGGCCTTTGGTTGGGATTGTATTTTTGCCCATAACTGTGCTTGGGGTGGTCCTAGGAGGATGGGACCACCACTGAATCGTTCAGCATGATATACTCTTTGTGTTCAAGGCATCTGCTTGGTCCTCCCCCTAGGTTAGGGGGGACCCCAAAATCATCACCTCTGAGCGTAGCATAGTACTACTAACCCAGGGTTAGTTTTGATCCTGTTCAAAGTGTGGTTGGCCTAATAATTCACGCTTGAAGCGGCTTAATTGTTTCTGTTGGAGCAAGGCTGATTTGCATATGACTGGTCCTATCTTTAGTAATACACTGAGCAAAAAACGAAGGACTGCAATACAGTCCAGCCAGGGTAAATGCCAGTAGTTGGGTTTCATTCAAGCTTACCACATTTGGTTGTTTTTGCTTTGTTTTTCTAATTTTTTTTAATGAAAAGCATGGCTATAAGAAACATTATTTGTACACGTTTACACGACTAAAAATACACAGTTCTGATGAAATCTCCAATAATGGCTTCTGATATTTTTTATAACCAGGTCATATAACAGCTCTGCCACACAGCAATTGCAGAGGGAGATTTCAGAATACAATTGTCCTTCGGGCAGCTCGTGGGTTGGAACAGATGGAGCCATCCACTCAAATCAGACATTTAACCAAGGTAACAATTGATAAGGTGTAATATAATACAAGCCAGGAGGACATTATGAATGACGTGGATTATTTTAATATTGAACCGCCAAAAAGCCCAAATCCATATTTTGAGTTGTGTTTTGCAAAGATAAAAGATTTATTTACACAAACTTTGAGAAATGTCAACTTTTCTGAAATGGTGTAAAAATTAGGTAAATGGGGGAAAAATCTTCAAATTCACTTTTAATGGAAAAATTGGCTCTCAAAAAATGTATCTCTAAAATTAGTCAACAAAAACATTTATAGAAGGGAATTTTCACCTACAAGCGACGAATTGTACAGTTAACACATTTCACAATCTTCACAGAGTGCAAGTTTATCAATTTTGAACCCCCAAAAAGCCCAAATCCATATTTTGAGTTGTGTTTTGCAAAGATAAAAGATTTATTTAACAAACTTTGAGAAATTTCAACCTTTCTGAAATGGCGTAAAAATTAGGTAAATGGGGGAAAAATCTTCAAATTCACTTTTAATGGGAAAATTGGCTCTCAAAAAATGTATCTCTAAAATGAGTCAACAAAAACATTTATAGAAGGGAATTTTCACCTACAAGCGACGATTTGTACAGTTAACACATTTCACAATCTTCACAGCGTGCAAGTTTATCAATTTTGTCAAATTTAGCAACCAAAATGTAACTTACTTTTACCCATCCCTCCTATTGAGCGCATGGACTTTGTTTTCCTAAAAACTGCTTCTGTTACAGAAAAATGTTTACAGCCTGCCCTGCTGAATCACGTAAAAGTCACATCTTTTCCTAAAGAAATTTATTTCCAAGAAACTATCTTGTAGAAATATAAACCATAAAAAGCTTGTGCATATTTTCTAAAAACAAAAAACAAATCATACACCATATAATTAGATAATGCAATAATTCTACATACCAAAAATGGAATAAAATACGCACGTGCTACGCAGAACATTCCTAAAACTTAAAGCGTTGTCCCCTTTCTCTTTCCTTTGCAGCTGCTGCTCTTTTGGTTGAAAATGGCAAGAGAGGAATCATGCTCCTGTTCAAACGTGGTACTCATGAGGAGTTTGGGTATGCCTCGCTCTTCACCGCACTGACTTTTTACTTCTTTATCTCCTGCTGGACAGCAGGTACAGCTGTTGCCAGTGGTCTGGTCATCCCCATGTTGTAAGTATTGACAAATGTTTGTGTACTTACCTATGAAATTGTCAGTTTTCTGTTATGGCTGCCACTGAGAGTGTGTCATTCCCTGCTACTGTTAAAAAATATGGCTCTGCTGTCACAGAAAACTACATAAACTACATATTGAGAAGCTGATTGGCTACATTGGGCCGCTAGATCTTCGTCTATTTATCACGGAAACATTGTTGAAAATAAGAATAATTTAATTAGCTTCTCTTTTTATTGGAAATTCGGTACAAATATTCATGTGTAAAACTGGTACTCTACAAGAAAATAATTTTACCTGCCTTCTAAAACTTCCCTGTCCCATATGACATGATGTTTCCATTTTAATTTTGTGTGCTCTGCAAACTCTTAATGTTCTCATTTTTTCGTTACTGTTTGGGAGTCATTTGGACTCTTAGATCAGTTTCTAAGCAGACCAATACAAGCAAAGGCCTTTACATTTCAAAGATTTGTTGTCCATCCTTTTCACTTGTATGTAAATCTTACAAATTTGCGTATGCTTTGCATAGTGTGAGTCTGTCTTCTCTTCTATTTTTTAAAACTTACTTTTATTGCAACACTGCACAGATATCGCATTACATGTTCTCCATACCGTTTACAATGTATCATTAGCAGGCTGGTTATTATCATGTTACATCGCAGCAATCTACTTGGTTGCCCATATGCTTCCCTCAATAGTTTAATTGTTGGGCGCATAGTAACTATTCGGTATTTGAAGCCTTTCCCGCCCAGGAGAAATGCGTGCAGCAATATTAATTATAACTTATAACGAGAAAATGAAATAACAAAAGGAACCTTGGCAGCGACCAGTGGCAGGACTCCATCCAATAGGTAATGTATATAGGACATCTAGAGCTGGGCTATCGGACTGCCAACATCATTTGTCCATGGAAGCAGGGGGCGGTCTTTACTGCCGTCCGGTGAAGGCTATTTCTATATGTGAGGGCGGGGGTTTCCTCCATTCTCTGGGTTCGGTGTGGAGGTAGTATGATTTGACGTCTGTGTTGAGCCCTCCTCCCTCTCATTCTGGTCTTCTCGCGACTGCAATCCCTCCAACATGTGTCCCCATTCTTCGAAATCACGCTCTGCATTCTCATCCGTAGGCACAACTCGCAGGCGGCACTCCTCAGCTACAACCCATTCTCGCATGTCCGCCCTCCATCTGTCTAGTCTAGAGGGGATAGCATGAGTCCAGTGTATTGTAATACAACATTTAGCCAGGACAAGGCCTAGGATGTGAATTTGTGTCTTATTCAGGTTCCCTTTTTTGGTGTCGGGAGGACTTCTAGGAAACAATGCTTAATTGACACCTCTAGTCGCACCACTGCAGCTGTTCGGAGCACCTGGACCACTTGTTGCCAATATGGTTGCAGGCGGACGCAGGTCCAGGTCACATGTTTGAATGTCGCCAGGTCTGTACCGTATCGGGGGCTCGCCGAGGAGCGTCCTGGATTTAATCATGCCAATCTCTGAGGCATCAGGAAGTGCAGTGTAGGTAGTAGAACTGAGTGAGTTTGAACCTTGCATTTTTCTCCTCTATTTTGTGCAATCCATGTGATTCAGGGTCATCAGTACTGTACCCTGTTAATTCCCAGAGTAATCAAAAACTCAAACTGGCTGAGGGGCGTGGCTTGCACCCGAGTGTGATGGCGGCCTAACCCGTGAGCAAACTAACAGAATACCTCCCACTTGACCTCTATTTCTTTATGTCTGGGCAATGGCTACTCCAAAAGGGCTATTACAAAAACATTTTCTACAACATGTTGTATTACAAATCAACTTTCTTATATTTCAAAATATACTCATACCTTTTCTTGTATCAATATAAAAAACACACAATTTCTTTTAAAACATTTTTCAACAACGATTATTTAGTTTGTGTATATTGTTTTTTCTCTTTTTTAACACATTTCATAGCACATACTATAATTTTATACAATTGTGAACCCCTATCTACACTGTGATAATACAAATTTTATACTCAAAAATCGCTAACATACATACCCAGCCACACCAATCAAACTAACAATCAACCCACATACACATACACAATCCGGTCAGAAGGAAAAAGGGATGTTTCTCGGTCTCCATGACCCAGTCGTGGGCTGAGCGCGTACAACGTGGTTGACGCGCGTTTCGGTGGTAAAAAAACCTTATTCAGACCACCTTCTTCAGGACCTTCTTGTTTCAAACAAAGATCATCAAAACGTAGGGGTACCTATGATATTTAAATAACAAATTTGAATAGCCCATATCATATTCAGTTTAAAAATTCGATTGAACCCTCCACCAATGGTGAGCAAGGAAGCTGAAAAAAACAGAATCTGGTTACCTCATTGGACCAAAGAGACTGTAGAAATACCCAGAGTGACAAGAAATGGAGAAGAGAACAGGCAAGTTAACAGAGGGTAATTCATGCTTGAGTGCATAAGTGCATAAAGTCATGTGATTAGAAAGACAGCCAAACAAAGTACCATAATGCTGCAGTGTGTTTCCATGTGATGTGCGGCATACTAAGACAAAAAAGCTTGCTGTAACTGGTGAACACTAGATCACCAAGCAAAATTATATCATACTCACGCCCAACGTCTTTATGAGGGGCGTAACAGGTTATGCGGATGTTCACACCGATTTACTGACTAGCCAGGTGTGTAGATTTATTTGGAATGCATCTAGGGCAAGACCTAAAAGGATTCTGATAAGGGAATCACATTTGAAAAGGCACTGCATTAGTATTCGTACCTTATATCATATCTCTTTGTACATTTATGGGCAGTCTCCCATATTGTTACCTTGTTATGAGTGACGTGGCAGGCCTTACGATCGTTCATATAGATTTACTGGTATGCCAATCTATAGATTGATTACAAATGTACTTCAAACAAGGCAAAAGAGGATTCTGAAAAGAGAATCACAATTAAGAGGCACTGCATTAGTATTAGTGCCTTATATCATGTCTCTTTATATCTGTATAGTTATAGTTGGAGATGGTTACTTCATCGGAGAACTGTATGTCCTCATGATATGGTTGTTCTCCCCAGATGACGGAACAAACGTCCACTATGGAAGTATTGGGGACATCTGTATCTTTAATTTCTTTACAATGCCTGCAGGGGGTTAGATAAAATATCAAGATTCGTAAAAGGATGAGTAGCCAAGTTGCTTTTACTGTTGAAACTCCTAAGATAACCAGAATTTAGTTACAAGGCTTTTAGATGAGAGGCATAAATTGATCCTCCGGTAAAAGCCTTGTAGAGGTATTGATAAATTGGACCTATGTAGAAAAAAAGACACGTAGACAACAAGGAAGGATTGCAAGATCTAAGAGTAACTAAATTCTCCCCTGAAGCACCCCAAAGCTAACCCACCTCTACTAGACTCCCTGATTAAACCTAAACTGGATACGTTCTCAAGCATTGACACTATTATTGAACATCTGGGTGTGTTACATGATCTTGCCCAAGATACCAAAGTGAATACAGATGCTATGCACCAGGACCTGCATGCACTGCACACTGACTTCAAAGGGCTTGCCAACAGACTCACGGAAGCAGAATCCAGAATAAGAGCCGGCAAAGACACCACTACGACACCTGCTGGGTCTTTCCTTCAAAAAGAGTTTGAAATAAAAGGAGCACACAGGATACTCACCAGTAAACCTCCTATCACTTCGCCCACCTCATCTGCACGCCCAAGAACACTGATATTTTGGTCTTTACGCTACCGTCACACAGAAATGATACTTGCTCACATGCGGAAAGTACAACAAGTTCAAGGGAATGGGGCCAGAATAACCATCACAAAAGACTACTCTAAAGACACAGTGACCACAAGGTAAGGCTTTCTGGCCCTCTGACAATCACGACAAGAGTGCTCTATCCCTTTCTTGTTTGTGGGCCCAGCAGCCAGATTTCGTATCCTATTCAAGGGAAAGCCCATGGTTTTCAACACCCCCTCGGATCTTCAAGACTTTATGGACAATGCAACCCATATGGACATAATATCCTGAGGTGATACCAAACGAAAGTGCAGATTTAATAAATTGTTCTTGTTCTAATGTTTGATCTTACCGATTGTAGGTTGGATATATCTCCCTGGGTTGCATGCTATGTGCTTCCATTCAAATAATGATTAGCACCATGTTAGTTCTTTTTCACGTCGGTATGATTGTATGCCACCCCTAATACCTTGATGTACCTGCGCTCCTACTATACAGGTCAGGTTTTTGTCAATCCTGGATTACACATGATGGACTGGGGTTACACTGTCCCTAGGTTGTGCCAGCCATGGCCTTCCTCTCCCCAAGTAGAATAGCGTGGGGAAAAGCATTCTGTTAGTATTTCAGGGGAGGGTTTGAGGGATGGTTTGGGTTTGGGTTTTTATTCATGATTATGTGTTATTGTTATTTTTCATAAGTGTCACCTTCTGGCCTCTCCTTCAATTCTCCCTCCTGGTCCTTTCGTTCTGGAGCTCGGCAGGTCCACATAACGGTCCTCTGTCAATACAGGGATCCCAACAGAGAGCCCACCACTCAATCATATTGCTCCAGGACCTCCACTCTTTTGTGGGCCTACACACACTCCCCACCGACACATTGATCCTCATACGGGATCTCCTCCTACCTCCCTCTTTTGCATCCTCAACCCCATATACAGTGAAGAAGTGCGTTTGACCTGTCTACACATTGCCGGAGCGCGCACACATTCCCACGTAGATTCACATGGTTTCGGTATTATTCACATAAACATCATACAACGCCACTGCTAACTCGTCCACTTTTTTGACACAATGAGGTTACCACTTAAAATACTTTCACTAAACACTAAGGGTCTGAACCACCCTGTGAAATGTAGGAAAATTGCAGATTATTGTAACACATTGGGAGGGGACATAATATTGCTACAAGAGACATATATTGATCTTAACAAGGAGGCCAAGGTCTACTCCTAATGGGTGGCAGAGGCGACAATTTCTCCCACTGTAAGCAAAAAAATTGAGTCATCACTCTTCTCTCCAGGAAAGCTGGTCTAACCACCCTATCACATACACATGAACACCATGATCGCTGGCTTATCTGGCAGGTTAAGAAGAATGACAAGGTATTTGCCATTGTAAACATTTATGCTCCAAATGATAACTCAGTTGAGTTCTGGAAGGAACTAGATAAACAGCTAGGAGAACCTCGATCTGGATCTTGTTGTGGGTGGGGATTTTAACCTTTTTTGATAGAATATCGGCCCATAAATTCATGGGTAGTAAATCACATAAACAAAGGAAAATATTTCGTAAAAATCGTAATTTGATCGATATATGGAGGCTAAGCAACCCAACAGGCAGCGTCTACTCATTTTACTCCCCGCCACACTACACTTTCTCTAGAATAGACTTTATTTTGATCAGCAGACGACTTCTTCTGCTAGCCCACGATCCCAAATTAGATATCACCCTGACTGAGGTTCCAGCCCCCCAAACAAGGGAGACTTAACGATGGCCTTCTGGGAGATGACGTCCTCAAAGAAACCATAGCCACAGTCATCACTCAATTTAAAAATGAGAATGCCCCAGAGGACACTACCGCCATTATAAGATGGAATGCCCTGAAAGCAACTCTTAGAGGCACATTAATAAGGATTGCAGCCACAAGGAATAGAGCACTGAATAAACAATTGGCAGACATAGAAGCCAAAATAAAACAGCTGTCTGAATCTATTCGACATTCGGCAGGATCCTCTGATCTGCAAAAATTACACGGTTTACAATAAGAATATAATAAAATTCTAAGCTTGAGGGCTCAGAAATGGGCTGAGACCTCCACTGCCAATAATGTGATGAACAGAAATAGAGCAGGGAAAGTTCTTGCGAATTACCTTAAATATACCAAAAATAAATCCATTGTTTCTGGTATCAGAAACTCTTCCAGTAATCTAGCTACCTCTCCTCAGGACATTTTGACTGAGTTCAGAAGCTTTTAAGCGGAGCTATACACCCCGAAATATACGGGCAGTCCCGACCTATGCTGTGAATATCTCTCCTCTTGTACCCTCCCTCAAGCAACGCAGGAAAACTGGATTTTTCTTAGTGTCCCGATTGATAGAGAAGAGATAGGGAGGGCCATAAATTCTGTCAAAGCTGGGAAGGCACCAAGACCGGACGGCTACACGGCCAAATTCTATAACATTTTCGTGCACTCAATAGCGAATCCCCTTGGTACGCCTTTGAGCAGTACGCAAACTCAGGTTACGTATCGGGCTTTGCGACGGAGGCCGCCATAGTAGTCATTCCAAAAGAGGGGAAGGACCATTTGGATGTTAGTAATTACCGGCCTATTTCCTTAATCAATATAGACTGCAAAATATATGCAAAGATTCTGGCACTAAGATTGGAAAAGGTCATACTAAAACTCATTGCGCCTTCCTAGATGGGATTTTTGAAAGGCAGGCTAGCGGCAGACAATATTAGATCATTTTGCCATGCACTAGACAAGGCCAACCCCGTTAACTCTCCAGCATCAGCTTTAGCACTTGACGCAAAAAAAAAAGTTTGAGAAGGTTTCCTGGACCTTCCTCCGGTCCGCCCTACAGCAATACCAATTAGGTGAGGACTTCAATCGTATGAAAACGCATTATAGTCCAATCCAGTGGCAAAGGTTAGGGCTAGTGGTCATCTATCTATCCCCTTTCTGTTAGCTCAGGGTACAAGACAGGGCAGCCCATTAGCTCCATTTCTATTTTTATTAGTCATTGAGCCACTGCTGTCTTCACTCTGTTGCAACAACAATATTAAGGGCGTACAATTTCGGGCAGGCAGCTGGTTGCTGCCTATGCAGATGACGTACTTATATTCACAGGAAACACAGATCTGGTTATCCCTCACATACTGCTTGAAATCGGAAGATTCACACATTTTGTTAACTAAACAGTAGTAAAACCGAAGTTTTTCCACTAAATGTACATTGTACTGCCTCAATACTAGGGACTCGGGCTTGAAATGGCAACCCGAAACTCTCAAATACCTGGGCATATGGTTCAGTAAAGATCTACACACTTCCCTAGCAATAAATGAAAAGAAAACTTTAACTAAGATTAAAGATCTGCTAAACATTTGGTCCCCTAAACACATTTCCAGGTAGTGGCGCACTGAAACCATCAAAATGATGATATCTCCATTGATTAACGTCCTCAGCAGTATGGTCCCAATATCTCCCTCTCCCGTTTTTTTTTTTTTGCAGAAGTGGACAAGTTAGTTCCTGACTTTTTTGTGGAAAAGCAACAGAGCTAGAATCTCTTCTAACATCCTGAAACTGAACAAGAAGAGGGGTGGCATTAACCTTCCGGATCTCCCGAGATAGCAACGCGCCTTTCCAGCAGCCCAAGGCTCCTTGTGGTTCTAAGACCTAGAAGACCTCTCTCCTCCGTGGCTGTGGATTGAAACACGTTTAATCACCCCCTTACCTCTTATTTCGGTATTAACCATCCATCAAGCCAAAAATGTGCCCCTAGCACAATCACAACCCATTATATTAGACATGGTCGCAGCTCTATTGCAAGTAGAAAAGCTCCTAAACAACCTCATGTCGGACTCACTACTAACTTCCCTGTGGCATAATCATAACATTAAAATGAGAGGGAAAACGTTGCACATTGGGATCTGTGGACCCACAAACGGCGACCTGTGCACCCCCTCAAACCCTATTTCATTCTCTACACTACGGGCCAATCATAACCTTCCTGACATAGAATTCTATAATTTCCTAAAAATAAAGGAAGTCATACGGAAACTGCCTCGCCCACACATTCCTAATCTTCTTTCCTTACTGAGCAACTTTAGGAGACTAGGACAGTCTGCTTCACATTTATACAAACTGTTAGAACCAGCTAATGCTTCTATGTCTAAAAGTATAATAAAGAAATGGCAGCCTCCTATCCCACATTCTCAAACGTCCTGTTTCTTGGACACTGTGTGGAGTAGAATTTGGGAATCTACCTTCAGGGCAAAAATTGCCCCGGTACTGGCTCAATCCAGATTCTTGTCTATACACAAGGCTTATTGGACCCCTTCCAGGCTTCATAAACTTGGCCTCATTGCTTCGGATACTTGTTGGTGTTGTGGGGAGGAGACGGGATCCCTAGAACATATGTTTTTCAATTGTAAACTAACTCACCCCTTCTGGACCAGAGTACAAAACACAATAGAAGACATGTTCAAGGTTCTTTTTAAGCTTGACTTCCTAACAATAACCTTAGCACTATTAGCAAATCAATTCCCCTTACAGCTGCCTGAAAAATACCTGTTGTTACTACACTTGATGCTTTTTACTTGGAGCAAAAACTATTCTATCAGAGTGGAAATCTGCAACTGAACCCCCACTCAATAAATGGTGGAATATGTTATTCTTTCTGTCACGAAGGGAGAGCGAGAATGTAGGGAACCTAGTTTGGTTAGGCGGCGGTCTCAGTGGTACCAAATAGGAGTTATGGGCAGGCATGCCTTCTTGACAAATGTGTGACTACAGGAGCGTGCCTCCCACTGTACGTGCATGAGTCGTGAACAACCCAAAATTAGGGTTTCCTCCATTAGGATTATACTTACAGGTAGGACCCTCTGCATGGAACAAATGCGTAGATAGGCAGGGATGCTAACTGCCCTGACGAAGGCCTTAGACACGTATGGGCTTTAAATGCAGGCCGAAACATGTTGGCATATATTAGTGGCGAGTGAGTCATTGTAACTCGCATACACTCCACAGTTTTCCATTTTATCACTGCCTTGGGTACCCAATGGTAAAGGTAATCCCCTTGGGTATACCCTGAGGCATCTTTAGCAATTTTTTCTGGATCCCCGCTTTATAATCCAGCAACAATTTATATAAGAACTTCCACTTATGGTGGAGTCCGCCCTGGTGGTACCATCCTACCAGGGTGTAGATAGGCGCCGATGATGAAGCATGCCACTATCGAGGGGGTGAGGGGTCTACTCCAAAATCTTTGGATTTTCCCAGGACTTCTCTTGTTACCCAGACTAGTTGCCATTTTGTGAAGAAAGATGTTATGCTTTACCAGAAGTGCTGACAACACGGTCTATAAAAACTACACAACATGTATAGCTCACATCGGCTATGGGACTCTTTTGATGTATATCTACAGAAATCGAAACCACCCTAAGAGGTGTCCTAATATACAGTTCCTACGAAGAGGTTGATTTCGTAGTGAATTATACTACTTTTATCGTGCTTTCGCCATTGGACCTGCTGATCCACCTAAACTGGTCTACTTCCTTACCTTCTCCCCCTTCCCCTCTATCTCTCCTTTCCCCTCTTGTTTTCGCACTAAACATTTTTCTCCTTTCTTTTTCTGTTCTTTTCTCTTAGTTTAATACGCAGTGCATTTAAGTACTGAGACTGCTTTGAATACCTTTCGAAAAGCTACCTATTCTGTGTTGCTACCCTTCGTGTTGATTCTTACGACTTCTCATACGACAGTTACGTGACATCTATTTGGATATTAATTATCTCTGATTGTCATATCTCCTCCACTTTTCAAACTTTGGTGGCGACTCTTACAGAAATTGCACTGTCTACTCTCTGTTTTATTTAAAACTTCAATAAAATTGGATGAAATAAAAAAACAAAACTCAAACTGGCCTCTGTGCCTCTAGCGAGTAACAAGCAATGACAAAGTCAAAAGGTCTGGGCTTCTCTCTCTCTATAAATATACATGCTTCCGCATTGACTGCTGAGTTTTAGTGTGTATGTAGATGAATGTGAAAATGTGTTAATGGATGGATGAATGGATGGATCAGTAAGTGTATTTATAGATGAAAGTGATGACTCATTCGTCACTCTCATCCATCCCTCCATGCACTCATCAGAGTGCAGGAACACATTTGTGAGTGTACTGGAGTGAAGGAATGAGTATGTGTCTGAATACATACACAGGAGTGATTGAGTGTTACAGTGAATGAGTTGGTACAGGAGGGAAGAATCGAACTTACATGAGTGAATGAGTGCAGTTCTGAATGAATGAAAGCTGCAAAGAATGCATGAGTGAACAGAAGTTAATGAATTCAGCACTGGGTGCAGGAGTGAATCTGTGAGTGTACAGGAATAAATGAATGCAACAGTGAGTGAGTGAGTACAAGTAAACATATATGAGTGTACAAGTGTGAATGAGTGCAGTAGTGAATACGGGCCTGATTTATATATTGGTAGTAGGTATGCTCCATCATGACAGCGGTTTCTGTTAATGCTGTAGGCGCTCTGGCTAGATAGGAGCTTGGATGTTGCAGGTATGTCCTGCAGTAAACCCCAAGTTATAGAGTCCCACCACAGCCTGCGGGCAGGGAGATAGTGGTTAAGGAGCCCATAAGAAGTGTTCTAACACTGAGCCTTACTGCCCCAGTTCTGGCAGCTGTGGCATGGCTCATACTTGCCAGCGTCTCGTGCAGCTGACGCCGATTGCTTGCTTGATGCAGGCGTGCTGTCGAGAGAAGTTGAGAACATTGTATTCACCTTCAATTCCTATGCATATAACATGGGCTCTAATGAACACAGACTGTGCTTCATTGGCAGGGGCGTAGCTTCAGGGGGGGTGTTTGGGGTGTTAGACCCCACCTCAGCCCCAATAAATGCATTTTATGATAAATAGCTGGGTACAGGTGCTTTCAGTTGAGTATTGTGAGATGCCAGTCGGATTTCACCAGTAATTTTTACATACACACAGAAAAAAAACACAGACACACTTGTTGTGTCCTTAACGCTCGGATCACGACAGACACCCGCTGTGCTCAATTGTCGCCCACCGCGCTAGGAGGCCGCGCGTAGCTGCAATAATTGCACACTGACACTGAGTGTGGTTTCGGAGCCCCGGCCTCTGCGCGTCAACTGACGTCACGTCCGCCGGGCTCCCTTTTATTCGCCTTATCACGTGGTCACCGGACACGGCACTATGGGCTAAACACAGGGGTCCACCACGAACTCCCCTAGCATAGTGGGTGGACCCGTGTCGCACCTGTTATGTCTCGGGGTGCGACATTACATTCCTCCCCAAACAGACTTCACGCAGGTTAACAATACAATAACTGATACCAACACTGACTGCAAACCCTCCGCTGCCTGGCAGGGTCACCATTAGAGATCATTAAGGCATACACCAAACTTGAACCAGCAAATGGCATATACATTTCAGTAACATACATGGAACAGTCTTACATGAAGTGATCCTTCAGTCGGCAGGATGGCTCGGGGTTTCTTCTCAGACTGTATCGGGCACACCCCTGACGTCCAGGTACGCTGATGGAAGGCACCGCCGGTGAATTTTCGGTGAGACACGGACTGTTCATAGTCATTTCTGGAACCGGAGCAACAGTCACCGGGGAATCTGGCTCGGACCCTCCCCACTCCTCCACATCTGGGACGTCTTCCCGAGTAGGTCCAGGCACCACTGAGTCTGAAAGTACTTCTTTTGGAGTGTGAAAAGTCTTGAAGAACGACACGTTCCTGGTAACAGTCTTCCGACCTCATTGCGCAGTAATCTGCGTGCCTTTCCGGTGGGTGATAACCCAGGGTTCCCTTTCATACGGCAGTCTGAACTTACTGCCCTGGGTGCGATTCTTCAGGAGTACCATATCGCCTACTTTGAGTTCAGACGGTCTGGCTCCCCGCCGTCGACTGACTTGATTATTTCGAGATTGTCTGCAAGCATGAATTGTGGCTTCGTGCAAGGCATCCGGCCGCCACATAGGGTGATGCAGGATAGAATCCGCTACCACCCGTCCCATGGATAGATGTCCCGGAGCTCTCCCCATCGTGGAATGTGGCGTTTGGCTGTACACTCGAAGAAATGAGAATATGGCTAGCTCCAGAGTTTGGTGGCGTTCATGGGCAATGCGGATAACCTTGTTCAGAGTCCACATGAACCTTTCAGCTTCTCCGTTCGCTTGAGGCCACCTTGGGGTAACTTTTTTGTGGGTGTTGCCAAGAGATGACAGATAGTTCGCTATCTCTTGCCCTTGGAACGGAGGGCCGTTATCAGTCCTCAATTCTCGAATCTGTCCATGAGTGGCCATCACTTTCTCTATTTGGAAATAACTTCACTGGCACTCAATGACGATATTACTTCCACCTAGGGGTATTTCGAATGATCGTCGATCAACACAAAAGTATGCCTTCCGTCCGGTAGACTTCCGAAATCCAAGCTGACACAAGACCATGGATGTCCCGGTCGAGGCTCCGTGATTATCGGAGCGGGTTGACTGACTTCCCCGGTGGCTTGACACCATTGGCAGGATCTCACCGCCTCCTCTACTTTTTCGTACATCAGGGGGAACCACACTTTGGTTCTCAGCCGGCTCTTAGTTTTCACCATCCCCTGATGTCCAGCATGTGCCAGTTGGATCACTCGAGTTGTCAGAGCCGTGGGGATGACCAAACGATGGCCGCGGAGAAGACACCCCGTGGAATCTTCATTCAGTTCCTGGCGAACGTGGTATAGACTCTCCATGATTCTCCGTGCCTCCTCGGTGAGTGCCTTCCACTCTTGCTTGGCAGCTTGCCACCGACCATGCTTCAGAATTCGTATTGCCCGTTGGAGACAATGATCTCGATGGGTTTCTTCTCCCAGTACCTCCATGGACAAAGGAATGGGGCATGTCCTCGCCGTTATGCACCAGACGTATTCCTCTGTGTCTTCGGCGTCAGCTTCCTCCTCTGGGGTGGCCGCTCGCGGGTGACGCGATAGGTAGTCCGCTGGAATCAGTATCCCAGGATGGTACTCCACCCGACAGTTGTATTCCTGCAACTGAAGCATCCATTTTTCGATGCGAGGAGGTGGTTTGGAAGCGGTGCTGGCGAACAGGGGAAGTAGAGGCTTGTGGTCGGTTGCCACGACAAACGGATGTCCATACACATATAAGTGGAAGTGGCGACACCCCCAATGAATGGCTATTGCCTCTTTTTCAATTTGAGAGTACCTCTGCTCAGTATCTGTCGGAGAGCGACTGGCAAAAGCTACAGTAGTATAGCTCCTAGCCCCTTAGGGCCAGCATCGACAGCAATCATGGTCAACTTGCGTGGGTCGAAGTACGCCAAGGTGGTGTTGGAAGACAAAGCGTCCTTGACGGCCTGAAACGCTGTTTCGTGTTCTGGACCCCAGGTCCAGGGCACAGACCCCTTAGTCAGCTCCCTGAGAAGCTGTGTGAGAGTAGTTAGGTCTCTGATAAATCGGCCACAATAGTTCAACATGCCGAGAAAACTCCTCACCTCGGTGACGGTCATGGGAGCGGTGCCATTTTGATGTCTCGTACCTTGTCAGGGTCCGGGGTGACACCGGAGGCTGAGAATACGTATCCGAAGAATTGTAGTTGCCTTTTAAGGAACTCACATTTGTTGCGGTGCAAGGTGAGGCCGGACTCTTGAATTCTCTGCAGTACCTGGGTCAACCTAGCGTTATGTTCTGCGATGGTTTTGGCGTATATGAGAATAGGATAGGATAGGATATATGTTTATAGAGCGCTCGATTGCCATGGCGTCTTGGCGCTAGTGTATGTGTAAGGGAGTACAGCCTGTATTACCAGGGGGACTAGGTGGAGGTAAACAGCCATGTTTTCAAATCCTTCCTAAAGAGCTGCCGATTAGATTGAAATCTCATGGCCACTGGCATTTTGTTCCATAGCTTTGCCGCACAGCCTAATTTTAGCAGTCTGGATAAGGCCCAAATTTGTGGATCTAAGAGCTCGAGAGGGGGTGTAAGGTAGGAAATTTTTTTGGATATCCTTGGCACCACCACCGTAAAGTGCCTTGTGCACCAGGCATAAGGCCTTGAATTCCACACGCTGCTGGATAGGAAGCCAGTGCAGTGACTTAATTCCTGCCGAGGTCGATTGTCCTTTAGGTATGTTTAAAAGCAGTCGTGCTGCAGCATTCTGTAGAGACTGCAGTTTCCTCATCTGGGTCTTGTCAATGCCCAGAAAAAGGGCATTGCAGTAATCCAGTTTGGACAGGAAGAGAGCCACCACCACCGTCTTTTGTAGTTCTTGTGAGATAAATGGAAAAAAAATTCTCAAGGTTTTTAATAAAAAGAAGCAAGAGGAAGTGAGTCTGTTAACTTGGGCAGAAAAATTCAGCTGGTCATTGAAGATGACTCAGAGGTTCCTGACCTTAGAAACAAGGCACGGACATTCCCCAGCCTCAATCGGCCACCAGGAGTCGTTCCACAGGGATCGGCCCTGGCCAAACTCTATCATCGCTGACGTTCACTACTCCAGGCAGGTCCATCAACAGTTCCTGGATTATATTCTGAAATACCTCAGCCGCGCTTGATACCCCAAAGCTGAGGCGGGTGTATCTCCTCAGGCCCACATGGGTTGAGAATGTGGTGATATATCGCGACTCCTCATCTAGCACTAGCTGATGGTATCTGGACCTGAGATCAAGCTTCGAGAACCAGCACGCTCCTCTCAGCTCCCCAATGAGATCATCTTCGTAGGAGTGAGGTGCCGTTCCCTCTTTATCGCCGCGTCGGGCAGCCTCATATCGACACAGATCCGCACTTCCCCCGGCTGCTTCGGTTTTCGGGTGACAACCCACGGTGTGGGTCCCGTTACCTTCTCAATGATTCTGGCAGCTTCCAGTTTCGCCAGTTCTTTTTCGACCAGTGGCCTCAGATGGAATGCGATGCGTCTGTGGCGGAGGGCTACTGGTTTTACCGTGGGATCTATGTGTAGATGTACTTCTTTTTCCTTGAGCCACCCAATCCCTTCAAAGTTTGCCAGGAACTGGGCGAGGATGTGCTGGACCGTTTCGTGGTGAATTCCGATTGAGAAAGTGATGATCTCCAAATCTTCCGCTGCTCAGCACCCCAGCAGCATGCCATGCCCATCCTTGGCAACATATATTTGCGACCTGATGGAGTTAGAGCCATACGAGATGGCCGTTTTGAACTTTCCTCTCATGTTCAGCGGCTGATCCTGTCCATACGCAAAGACTTTGATGTTTGAGGAATTCAGCGACGGGGCTTGTTTCAGCGTCTCGTACACTTCCGCGGACATGATATTGATGGTTGCTCCAGTGTCGACGACAGCCGTGATGTTGTGCTCTCCGACTCGCACCTGGCACTGTGGAAGTCTGCGTGATGTCTGTGAGGCTGCTCCTATCATGTATGCGGTATGGACCGTGTGCTCTTCCTCTTCATCATCATCCATATCGCTGTTCCCGCTCCGTGCTTCGGGGATCAGGTTGACGGTGGGCCTGGGCCCTCGAGTCTTGCATGACCGGCACACTCGCTCAAAGTGATTCATCTTACCACATGCCGTACACCTCTTCCCGCGTGCAGGGCATTCTGCTGGCCCATGAGGGTCTCCACCACAATAGCCACATCTCCGAGGATGTACGTTGGCCTTTCTGCTTGGCTTGGCTGCTGGGCGGGAGATCACCGCGTTGACCGGTTCCACCTTCACTGGGATTTGTAGTGCTGCCTCAATGTGGGCTGCCCTGGCCCTTGACAGTTCTTTTGTACGCCCTCTGGTTAGGATGACAGCCAGGGGCTTCCCTGACTCTTCTAGTATTCTTTCTCTAAATTTGGCGGAGGCACACCCTTGTAATATTTGACCCTTTATCTCTTCTCCTTCATCGTGAAATCCACATGTGCTTGCTAAGTCTTTGAGCGAGCGTGGAATGTATCAATGGACATGTTCGCTTGTTGGCGCGCTTGGTGGAAAACAAACCGTTCGTAATCTTGGTTCACCATGGGCTGAAAGTGCGCGGAAAGGGCGGTAATCAGTGTGAGATGTGTTTTGGGGGCCGCTTCATTTAATGACTTGGCAATTCTGTATATGTCTTTACCTCCTAGGTGCAATAGCATGGCTCTCTTCTGTTCGTTGTCCACTTTGGTGGCTTCAAAGAATAAAATTAGTCGCTCCACCCATTCCTTCCATCTCGGGGCTTTAGCAGATGGCGGCCCCTCCACCAGAAATGGCTCTATGGGCGGTATTGTGGCCATTCTGCCTCTTCAGCACTCCTAGTGCACTTCCTGGCCCTTCACTACGGGCGCGTGACAGGGTACAGTGGGCAGCCAGACGTTTGCACCGCCACCCACCGTGCAGGATACCTCCCGAGACACTACTGGCACCTGCTACCCGGGCGTGGCATCTGCAGAAGCTGAGGCACAGGGTAGCACCGTGTCACAAACAATCCCTGGTGTGCAGGTGCGGCATTGGTTTGCAGGGCGTCGCCCACTACCATCTGGTTCCCTGTCTGGGTGCACCTCTGTGCTACTGTCCTTGAGGTGGCACTTATGTGGGCTTAATGCTGGGGCCTCACCTCCTGTCTCTCTCTTGGTCCTCTGGAGCAGGGTGATCTGGCCAACCACGTGCTGCGGGGCTCGTCTGTGGTCTGATGCACTCAGTGGCACGAGCACCGCGTGCGTCTTCTTCGCACTCGCGGCCGCCACGGAGTGGGTGTGGTGGTGATATGGTGCCCCCACCCTCGTTCGCCAATGTTGTGTCCTTGATGCTCGGATCGCGTCGGACAACCGCTGTGCTCAATTGTCGCGCACCGAGCTAGGAGACCGCGCGTGGCTGCAAAAATTGCACACTGACACTGAGCGTAGTTTCAGAGCCCCGGCCTCTGCGCGTCAACTGACGCCACGTCCGCCGGGCTCCCTTTTAGTCGCCTTATCACGTGGTCACTGACCACGGCACTATGGGCTAAACATAGGGGTCCAACACGAACTCCCCTAGCGTAGGGGGTGGACCCATGTCGCACCTGTTACGTCACAGGGTGCAACATTACTACACTCTCACTCTCTGTTTTGAAAGTCCTCAAAAATATTGGTTATTTTACAAAATATTGTTTTCTCTCTTAGTACTCTTACCAATTTGCATACCTCTCCTTTTCCTACTGCCCCTTTGGCCCCTCTCATGTACTCTGCGTGTCCTGTTTAAACATTATATGCCAGCCTGATTGTCGGACAATCTGAAACTACCCCCTCCCCCCCCTTTCTTACTGACCAAGCTACGCCCCTGTTCCTCGGAAGAAACACATCCATGTCTGAGAAAGTGATTGAGGAAGTGTTTCATGCGTCTGCACGCCACCCGGGGGAGATGGGGGCCTGAAAAGTGGCACTAAACCATGAACCATTGTTTTAAATGAGAAGCAATAAAATCCCTGCTCAGGAAGTTGAGCACTTAGATGGGGCGACAGCGTAAGGCAAGATGAAATTCTCCATGTAGCCCCCACGTAAAGGTGAGTGGCTTATTATCAAGGGTGATGACTTTTTAGGTCTCGCCTGGCGTTGCAGCGCGCATGCGCTGCTCGCTCTGCGGGGCCTCTTGTAATCGATAACATTCAGAAGTGGAGTGTAGTCTCCGCCTCGTATTTTCATTGGCTTGCGTCATTGTTTATGTTTAAACGCTGGCTTTTTATTGCGAGTGAGGCTTTTTGTTGCTCATTGTTACCGCCCTGTCTCCTATTCGTCCCGCCCACCTGGACTGGATCTTTTACTGGTGGAGTAACATGTTGTGTTTTATAATTACTGGGCAGGCACTTTTTTAGACTATTACTGTCATGTCCATTGGCCGTTTAACATTGTGACGTTAAATACTATTAAAGAGGCTTGGGCCAATAACTACGCACTGAAGTTAAAATAAAAACATGTGTACTTTTTCAACAATCGCGGCACCCGCGCTTGACTTTAGTTAAGCGCGGGTGCCGCGATTGTTGAAAAAGTAAAGAAATAGATGTTTTTCTATTTGTTTACTTTTGCTAGATCGCGGCACCCGCGCTTTACTTTAACATGGTTAAAGGTAAAGCACGGGTGCCGCGATTGTTGAAAAGTAAACAAATAGAAAAACATCTATTTCTTTACTTTTCAAC
Source organism: Calotriton arnoldi (assembly GCA_963921515.1). Taxonomy (NCBI): domain Eukaryota; kingdom Metazoa; phylum Chordata; class Amphibia; order Caudata; family Salamandridae; genus Calotriton; species Calotriton arnoldi. Next base: position 2,437,845 of record CAWUFW010001232.1, read on the forward strand.
ATCGCGGCACCCGCGCTAACTAAAGTAAAGCGCGGGTGCCGCGATTGTTGAAAAAGTAAAGAAATAGATGTTTTTCTATTTGTTTACTTTAGCTACAATCGCGGCACCCACACTTTACTTTAACATGGCTAAAGGTAAAGCGTGGGTGCCGCAATTGTTAAAAAACTAAACAAATAGAAAAAAATCTATTTCTTTGCTTTTTCAACAATCGCGGCACCCGCGCTTAGCTAAAGTAAAGCGCGGGTTCCGCGATTGTTGAAATAGTAAAGAAATATATTTTTTTCTATTTGTTGCTTGCGCTGTCGGTCCCACCGCATCTTCCTTTGGGTGTCAAGAGGCTGAGGGTCTTTCAAGCTGCAGAGCCGTTACTGCAGGCACCTGGGTCCGCCATAGAGTCTGCATCCCCCTCTCCCCACCATTTGTTCAGAGCTCGGCGAAGGTAACTCAAGTACAGGTCTTTTTCTAAGGTATAGCCCTGAATGCTTGTGAATTAAACTACTCTTTTACAGTTACTGTGTTATTTTTCGTTACACTTTGATTAAAGCTATATATAAAGCATGCTGCTCACTCTTCAATGCCTCGTCATAGGTAGTAAGCGCTATATAAATACAAGTACAAAGTGCTGCATGCATAGTAGGTACTCGTGCACGTTTGTTGTATCTGGAGGTGGCTCCTTCCTCAGTCACGACGCAATCACATTTATTTTCAACACAACGCGCTTTGTTTATTCCTGAGCTTTCTAGTGTTGTACTTGTATTTTATGCGGTTCCTTCGCCGCTCAAAGTGAGGAACGCAGCAGTGTCCAATAGAAAAAAAAACACAAAGGAGGGGGAAATATAGTTGAGCTATATATAAAGCATGCTGCTCGCGCTTCACTGCCTCATCATTGGTAGTAAGCGCTACATAAAAATAGATTACAAACAAACTGCTGCATGCATTGTAGGTAGTCTTGCACGTTTACAATGCCAATAGCTTTAACTCAAAGAAATGCGAGACCTATTGCATTTCCAATGTTTGTTGCATATATTGTCATTGAATGAGGTTGATCTGGCAAAGCGGCACGGCAAGATGACATTCTTCAGAGACCCCCACCCTCTATTGCCATCCGCAACTCTGTAGCAACCTGGCACTGGTGGGAATATAAAGGAGCCATGAGGAAAACACCGTCCTACAATGATTACCACAAAACTAAAGAAAAGCACTACTTGATGTTTTCATTCATGAAAAAAACGAGTAGTACTTAATATTTATTTGCTTTCCCTCACTGTTAGTCTGTGCTAGCAAAATGGTTAATAGTGGCAGTGCAAAGACTGCGGGACCCACTGCTGCCTAACTAAAGGAAACCAAGCACTGGCAAAGGCAATTGGTCTCGCCTATACAAGAGCTATTGACAATGTGTTTTGCCATGTTGTACACCAGTGTGGCTTCTGTTCAGCATGGCAAAAAATTTGTGGCGTGGAGTGTCCTAGAGTAAATTGGGGGGAGTAGAGAGTCGTAAACTGGATTTGTTGGAGTAGGGTGTCGTAGAGTGGAATAGGGGGAGTAGAGTGTCGTAAAGTTGAGTAGAGGGGAGTAGAGTTCAGTGGTTCAGTGGCAGAGAGTGTCATAGAGTGCAGTGTCATGGAGTGGCGTAGAGTGGAGTGGCATAGAGTGGAGTGGAGTGGGGTGGAATAGGGAGGAGTGGGTGGGAGTGGATTGAGGTAGCGGGGTGGACTGGATTGGAGTAGATTGGGGTGGATTGTATTGGGCTAGAGTGGGCTGGATTGAGTGGAGTGAGGTGGATTGGAGTGGGTGGACCATATGAGGTGGATTGGATTGGAGTGGGGTGCATCTGATTGGTTTGGAGTGGGGTGGATTGGATTGAGGTGCAGTGGATTTTATTAGAGTAGGGTCGTTTGGAGTGCAGTGAATTGGAGTGGAGTGGAGAGGGATGAATTGGACTGCAATGGAGGGGGGTGGATTAGATTGCAGTGGGGTGGATTGGATTGGAGTGGGGTGAGGTGGATTGGGCTAGAGAGGAGTGGATTGGATTGGAGTGTGGTGGGCTGACTGGATCAGATTGAGTGGTAGCAGACTGAACCGGGGTGGATTAAATTGGGGTAGAGTGGGGTGGATTGGACTGCAGTGGAGTGGGGTAGATTGGAGTGAGTGGACTTTATGGGGTGGATTGGATTGGAATGGGGTAAATCTGATTGGTTTGGAGTGAATGGATTGGACTGGGGTGGGGTGAATTGGATTAGAGTAGGGTGGTTTGGAATGGGGTGAATTTGAGTGGAGTGGAGTGGAGGGGGTGTATTGGACTGCACTGCAGGGGGGTGGATTGGGTTGGAGTGGGGTGGATTGGATTGGAGGTGGGGTGGATTGGATTGGAGGTGGGGTGGATTGGACTGGAGTGGGGTGGATTGGAGTGGGGTGGATTGGAGTTGGGTGGGGTGGATTGGAGTGTGGTGGGCTGGCTGGATTGGATTGAGTGGGGGTGGACTGAACTGGGGTGAATTAGATTAGGGTAGAGTGGGGTGGATTGGACTGCAGTGGAGTGGGTGGACTGTATGGGGTGGAGTGGATTGGAATGGTATGGATCTGATTGGTTTGGAGAGGGTTGGATTGGATTGTATTTGGGTGGGGTAGATTGGATTAGAGTAGGGTGATTTGGAGTGGGATGAATTAGAGTGGAATGGAGGGGTGGAGTGGACTTCACTGGAGGGGGTGGATTAGACTGGACTGGGGTGATTATACTGGAGTGGGGTGGGGTGAGGTGGATTGTATTGAAGTGGGGTGGATTGGAGTGTGGTGGGCTGGCTGGATTGGATTGAGTGGGGGTGGACTGAACTGGGGTGGATTAGATTGGGGTAGGGTGGGGTAGATTGGACTAGAGTGGGGTGGATTGGACTGCAGTAGAGTGGGTGAATTGGAGTGTGGTGGACTGGATGGGGTGGATTAGATTGGCATGAGGTGGATTGGGGTGGGGTAGATTGGATTGGGGTAGGGCGGGGTGGGGTTGGGCAGAGTGGGGTGGAGTGGAGTGGAGTAGAGTGGGGTGAGTTGGAGTGGGGTGGGGTGGATTGGATTGGAGTGGGGTGGATTGGTGTGGGGTGGACTGGATTTGAGTGAGGTGGATTAGACTGGGGTGAGGTGGGGTGGATTGGCTTAGAGTGGGATGGATTGGATTGGAGTGGGGCAAATTGTTTTGGGTTGGATTGGGGCAGATTGTTTTGGATTGGAGTGGGGCAGATTGGAGTCGGACAGAATGTTTTGTATTGGAGTGGGGCTGATTGGAGTGGGACACATTGTTTTGGATTGGAGTGGGGCAGATTGTTTTGGGTTGGAGTGGGGTAGATTGTTTTGGATTGGAGAGGGGCAGATTGGAGTGGGGCAGATTGTTTTGGATTGGGGTGGGACATATTGCATTTGTCTGGATTGGGATGGATTGGATTGATGTGGGGTGGACTGGATTGGAGTGAGGTGGATTGGACTGGGGTGAGTTGGGGTGGATTGGATTAGAGTGGGATGGGTTGGATTGGGGTGAGATGGACTGGAATGGAGTGGGTGGATTGGAGTGGGGCATATTGGGGTGGGGCAGATTGTTTTGGTTTGGAGTGGGGCAGATTATTTTTGATTGGAGTGGGGCTGATTGGAGTGGGATAGAATGTTTTGGATTGGAGTGGGGCTGATTGGAGTGCGGCAGATTGTTTTGCATTGGAGTAGGCAGATTGTTTTGGATTGGAGTGGGGCACATTGTTTTGGATCGGAGAGGGGCAGATTGGAGTGAGGCAGATTATTTTGGATTGGGGCGGGGCAGATTGGAGTGGGGAAGACTGTTTTGGATTGGAGGGGGCAGATTGTTTTGGATTGTAATGGGGCAGATTGTTTTGGACTACAAGGGACAGATTATTTTGGATTGGCATGGGGCAGATTGGAATGGGGCAGATTGTTTTAGATTGGAGTGGGGTGGGGTGGATTGTGGTGGATGGGACTAGGGTGGTGTGGATTGGCGAGGGAGTGGGGTAGATTGGATTGGTGTAAAGTGGATTGAATTGAGGTAGATTGGATTGGGCTGGATTGGATTGTGTGGGGTGGATTGCATTGGAGTGGGGTGGATTGTGGTGGATTTGAATGGGGTGAACTGGGATGGAGTGGGTGGATTGGGATGCAATGGATTAGAGTGGGGTGGATTGGAATGGGGTTGAGTGGAGTGGGTGGAGTGGGGAGGGATGGGTTGGAGTGGAGTGGGGTGGGGTGGGGTCGATTGGACTGGAGTGGGGTAGACTGGAGTGTGGTGAATTGGAGTGGTGTCAATTGGAGTGGGTTGAATTGGAGTGAGGTATATTGGATTGGTGTGGGGTGGATTGGTGTGGAGTAGATTGGATTACAGTGGGGTGGATTGGATTGGAGTGAGGTGGATTGGATTGAGTGTGGTGGATTGGGGTGGATTGGATTGCGGTGGATTGAATTGGGGTGGGGTGAACAAGATTGGTGTGGGGTGGATTGGATTGAGGTGGTTTAGATTGGGGTGGGGTGAATTGGATTGGGGTGGGGTGGATTGAATTGGGGTGGGGGTAGACTGGAGTGGGGTGGACTGGAACGGAGCGGGGTAGATTGGACTTGGCTGGATGGGGTGGATTGGCTTGGTGTGGGGTAGACTGGATTGGAGTTAGGTGAATTGGGGTGGGGTGGATTAGATTGGAGTGGGGTGGATAGGTTTGGTGTGAGGTGGATTGGATTGCAGTCGGGTGGATTGGAGTTAGGCAGATTGTTTTGGATTGGAGTGAGGCAGATTGTTTTGGATTGGAGTCGGGCAGATTGTTTTAGATTGGAGTGGGGCAGGTTGCTTTGAATTCGAGTGGGGCAAATTGTTTTGGATTGAGAAGGCAGATTGGCGTGGATTTGCGTGGGGCAGATTGGAGTGGAGCAGATTGTTCTGGATTGGGGTGGGGTGTATTGTGGTGGATGGGATTGGAGTGTGGTAGAGTGCAGTGGACTGGGGGAGTAGGGAGGATTGGATTGGAGTGAGGTAAGGGGGATTGGATTGGAGTGGGGTAGATTAAATTGGGCTGGATTGGGGTGGATTGGATTGGTGTGGGTGAATTGGATTAGAATGGGGTAGATTGTGGTGGATTGGAGTGGGGTGAATTGGGATGGAGTGGGTGGATTGAGGTGAGGAATTGGAGTGAGGTGGATTGAAGTGGGGTGGATTGGAGTAGGGCGGATTGGAGTGGGGTGGATTGGAGTGCTAAACTATACTGGCCTATAGCTGAGGAACATACCCAAGAGCTATTTCATAAGGAAGTGGCATCCAGCAGTTCACTGCTCATATTGAGGAATAGAGTCAAAAGCTGCCTTCATGGCTACAACTTCGCTCTCCCCTGATTCCCTGATTAAATCTTTAGCCCCTTACGTTTTCTGGTGAAATTTGTCTTCTGATTGCAGCTATGCAGAACGAATGGGAGATCTGTACCGTAACTATGACCACACCAATGTACATCAATTTACACCTTAAAACTATTGCAAAAATACTGTATTCGTTGCAATGTAGGGTGCGCTATCCAATCTTGCTCTTTGGTGACATGTAGTTAGATTGTAGCTTTGCTACTCTCGGCTCTTCACTTAAATAAAGGGCTTCAATATCTTCTGACCAGGCACCAAAATAGGTCAGAATCATCCCTGCCTGATCCATGACCCATCTCACCCAAAGGTATACAAATGTGGAAAAGATCTAAAAACGGGATAAGTTTGAAAGATGAGGTTTCTTGAATGAAATCCGCATTTGTGACAGTGTCTTTTTACACAGATCTGATGTGCACTTCTTGTAGGCTTGGAGAAGGCATACCACACACAATTTCAGCTAGCTCGTAAATGCGCGATAGTCAACCTCATAATAATTGTATGTTTATCAACAGGAAGGACAACCCCTCAAAGGAGGAAATTCTTTACCTGCAATAGTCAGTGTATTAACATCTGATATTCTGTAAAAGAAATGATGCATGTTGTGTTTTTTTGTAGTGTTTGTAAAGGTGAACCTAGTGGAAAGGCAGCAGAGTGCTGTACATGGTCCAATGCAAAGCTCCAATCAACAAGTGTTTGGAGGGGTGGCTGGGGTCTTGGATGAAAAGTAGATTATTAGTGAATTGTGATGCAGTGTGCTTTAAAAAGGTTTGCCATTAGCTCTTTCCTAAATTGGAACAAGGTTGAAACAGTCCAGATGAATACTGGCATGTCATTCCAGGCCCTGGGTGCATAGATGGAGAAAACTATTTGCCTTGGTTTTTTCTTTTTATGCACTTCATAGTCTCCAGTCTGATGGGGTCACGGCTGTGGGTGTGAGAGCCACCATAGATGGTGAGCTTGTCAGCTAGATAGGCAGAAGAGCTGGTCGTAATGACTTTGTAGATGATACAGCTGGTTTTGAAGATGGTGTGCCCAGCAAGTGGATCCTGTGGACTTTCATCAGGGTTGGGGTGATGTGGCCCTATTTGTTTCGTTCCTTTATGAGACATGCTGTGCTACGCAGGGTGCCTTTGAGGGAGGGGCAGTGTGCAATCTGCAAGGCCATGGAAGCACTTGCTGCCACCACCCAGATGCAAAACAACAAGGGCTTGAGCAGCAGTTATGAATTTGATTTCCTAGAGGATTTGTTTCAGTTTCTTTAGTAGATAGAGCTGGTACCAGGGTGCTGTGAATTTCTTGGTGATGTTTTCCTTGAGAATCAGATTCATGCCCAGGGTGAATGAGAGTAACTTGGAATTAGGTTGATGTTGGGTTTTGAATCTGTCCATGCCGTTTAATTAGGTCTGTCCTAGTTGCTGCTACTTGTTCTTGGCTCATAGAAGGAATTCCGTTTTTGTGGGGTTGAGCTTAAGGTAGGTGCTGAACATCATGGTGTGGCTGGGTGTAGGCAGTCCCAACAAGCCCAATGTAGATAAAGATGAAAGGGGGCATCATGGAAACCTGCAGGACATTGCGGGAAGTAGGGAGCTTCTGGGACCTGGAGGTATCCAATTGAATGAACTGGTGTCAGTTGGATTAAAATGGTCTGCTTAGCAGTATTTTAAAATACTGAATATGTTAGAAGGGCTAGGGGGTGGGAAACTTAGGGGGACATTTAACCGAAGGATAATCCCCTGCTGAAGAACCCCAAGTATGTCATGTTCTTCTGACATGGTGGTTCTCGCTATGTTGACTTATACATAAGCTTTTCCTTCTGAGGCTAGGTGACACAGAAAATTCACTACTTCTGCAGTGTCAGCTGACGATTGATAGCTACTGTTAGACTTGGCATCTTTTGGCGTGTTTCCTCTGTCTTTTTGCTCTCTGACCTCCCGGTTTTGACTCTGTTTTTGCTGGTTTAGTGTCTCTGCACACTTTCTCACTGCTGATCAGTGTTAAAGTGCAAGTGCTCCTGTTGTAAATTGGTTGGTGTTTCCATGATTAGCATATTTGATTTACTGGTAAGCCCCTAGTAAAGTGCACTGAGTGTGCCAGGGCCTGTAAACCAAATACTACTAGTGGGCCTGCAGCACTGATTGTGCCACCCACAGAAGAAGCCCTGTAAAGGTAACTCAGACCTGACACTGCAACTGCAATGTCAACTTGGCAAGTGCACCCACTTGCCAGGCCCCAACCTTCCCTTTTCTTACATATAAGTCACCCCTAATGTAGGCCCAAGGTACCCCTGTGTGCAGGGTGCTGTGTATGTTAAAGCTAGGACATGTACTGGTGTGTGTAACAAGGCTATCTGTCCCATAGGAAAGAATGGAAGTTTTACTTATAGCATCTTATAAGCATAACTTCCCATTGTGACAAGATAGGAAAATGGAGTTTAGGATGCCTGGACTCAGAATGTAAAAATGCATCTTTTAGTAAAGATGATTTTTATGTCCTGTGTTTGAAAATACCACTTTTAGAAAGTAGGTATTTTCTTGCTTAGCCATCCTGTGTGCCTCTGCTGGGTTTGTGGATTGACTGTCTGGCAATTTGGAGTGACAGGGGCTGGGGATGTGCAGTGGCTCCAGATGTAAGGATGAGTCAGGGCTGGGCAGATCTGGACTGCATTTAGAGTAGTGGGAGGAGATTTCCTTGCACCTGAATGGGCCTGGTCTGCCTTGAACAAGGCTGTCTTCATCTCCTGCCAGGAAGCTGGGCCAGGGAGGACCGAACTGGTTTGGACTAAGCACAGACACTCTCTGCCTGAGAGAACAAAGGAATTTTGAGTATAAATATTGGGGCCCAGACTCCAGTATTTCAGAACTCACTGGAATCAAGGAACCTGCCAAGAAGAAAAGCTGGAAGAGCTGCCAGGAGGAGTACTGCCCCTTTGCTGTTTTGTTGGGTTGGCCTGCAGTTGCTGCTTCTGCCTTGGGCAGTGAAAGGACTGGACTGAACTTTACTTATGCTGAGTATCTCCAAGGGCTTGAAGTAGAGCTTGCCTCCTGTTCTGAAGTCTCAGGGACTGCAAAGACTTCACGAACCTCTGGGTACCGCCTCTGGAACCGCTGTTTCAGTTGCCACAGAGAAGGGAAATGCAACCGACTCCGTCACCGACTTCGTCGCTGGCACTGTGTCCTGACAGCACCACAGAAGGCACCGTCCGCATCTTGCACCACAACCCTGGTCTCACCGACGATGACAACCGTTGCCGCCGCTGCTTGCACCGTGACCTGTGGGCACCGCACTCTGCACCGCCTCACTTCGCCATCCTGGTCTCCCCGACGCTGTCGCTGCTGCTGACTTCGACACCCGTGACCGCATAGTGGCTTGGGGCACCGCTCGTAAGTTTCACTATGCACCGCCTTGTCCCACACCGCAGTCTGGGCCGACCGACGCCAGCTCCCGCTAACCGGCTCTGTCGCTTGCACCGCAACCTGCCAGCACCACATCGAACACCACCTCACCCTGCATCGTAAGCCTTGGTCTCACCGACGTGGTCTGGACGATTGTCATGAGCTGCTGCCTGCACCGCATCGAGAGGACACTGCAACCTGCACCGCTTCCATTTTGCAACTCAACCGTGACAGTTGCCATGACCGGCTCGCACCAACGTGCCAGCCGCATCGAGAAAGGTAGTGTTACCGAGTCTGTCCACCCTTTCGCTGGCCCATAACGACGGAGCTACCGACTCGTACGAACTGTGTTTTTGAGGTATTTCTGCAATTTTAAGGATATCTTGCAAAGTATATATTTCTAAAGTACTGTATGTTGGATTTTTATCGTTTTGGTCTTGTTTTGGATATATAAAAATATTTGATATTTTTCTAAACTGGTGTGGTGTCCTTTTGTAGTGTTTTCACTGTATTACTGTTGGTTATGTGCAAATGCTTTACACACTGCTTCTGAGATAAGCCTGACTGCTCATGCCAAGCTATCAAGGGGGTGAGCAGGGTTTATTTTAGGAGTGTAACTCCCTTACCCTGACTAGGAAGGCGGGTCCCTACTTGGACAAAGGTGCAAATCCTTGCCAACTAGAGACACCCATTTCTAACAGCTACCTTCTTCTGGCCTCATCTAACCCATAAATCATGGGGAGAGACGTGTTTCCTTGACCCTGGATCACATGCTTAACTAAAGAAGGATATATCAGACTTCCTGATGAGTCTTTCAAGAATGCATCCATTTCCTCTGCTCAGGGATTTAGTTTCTAACTGAATACCTCAGTATGTGAGCATTCTCATGAAATGCAAAAAGAACTATCAGAAAAGAACCCCCACCTTCCTGAAATATCTGATTTCTTTTTGTGTGTGTAGGATCCATTAATCTAAATCAACTAAGTACATTAAATTTGATTCCGAGACATCAAGGAATATCAAAAGCTCAGGAAACAAGGATCGGTCTCACATGAATACAGCTACAATGACCAACCCTGACCTAAAGGGAGCTGGGGCTTAAAAGAGCTCACAGTAATCACATGAATCAGGTGTGAGCAGGCTAGCAGCAGCCAGCCACAGGTGAGCTGAATTCCTCCACCCATCCTTGGTCTGCAGGGGTGGAGACGAAGCAGTGAGCAGGGGATTATAGGTAATGGAGTTTCCAGCATGAGCAGACTGGCTTCCACAAAACCCGGCATGGATTGTGAATGGATGTCAATTCCTAAATGGTGTCCAAATGCCTGGAAGTCAGGATATGCATGCAGGGGAGTGTCTGGAAGCATATTAGAACACTGGAAAGCCCCACAATTCGGCCCCCTGGTGGTGGGCACAAGAGCACAGGGAGTGAATCGTGACAGTACACCCCCTCCAACGAGCGGATCCCGGAATCTGGGACTGGGTTCAAAGCCTTTGCTGCTGAGAAATAAGTCCATTTCCATCAGAGGTGTAGTGCAAGATACCAGAGGTCTGCAGGAAAAATTTGATGTTCTGGAAGGTAGAATAATACGCTGTAAATTAACAGCAGTGTTGGAGGCAGGACCTGAAGAGACCAAATCCAGTAAAGGGGGCTTAGAAGCCTTAATCTAAGGTGCTTGAGGTTCACATGATGGCAGGTTGCAGTAGCACTCTGAAAATGAAGGCAGGTTGACTGTAGGGTCCAAAGCAGATAAAGGATAAGCAGGAGGCACAGAGGTCAAAGGCAAATTGGCTGACGACAAAGGAGGCAAGGAAATGCAGACATGAGGCTCTGGCCCTGGATGAAAACATACAGAAGACTCACATGCAGGAGACTCTGGAAGCAGGTATGCAGCAGACCCAGGTCCTGCAGGCTTACATGTTGAGAGTTTTGTCTCTGATGCTGGTGATTCAGAGACTGAACATATACGTACTGAGACCTCTGAAGGCTGGCAGCCTGGAAGCATAGGGTCAAAAGGCAGGCAGCCTGGAAACTCTGGTTCGGAAGGCAGGCAGCCTGGAAGCTCTGGCTCTGAAATCAGACAGGCTGGAGACTCTGACTTAGTAAGCAGGTGAGCTGAGGGCTTGTGCTCTGAATGCAGGCAGTCTGGAGGCTCCGGTACTAATGGCAGGCAGGCTGCAGTCTCGGGCTCAGATGGCAGGCAAGCTGCAGGCTGAAGTTCAGAAGGCAGCAGGCCGGCTGAGGATTCTGGAGACTACACGAAGATTATCTGATGGCAGAGAGGCCCAAGGATGACAGACTTTAAATTCTGGGAATGGCGATAGCCCGTGAACAGTAGATTCCCTGTTGTCAATAGTGAAATCTTCACAGTTCCTTGGCTCATTAAAACAGACTGAAGCGCTTTCTTTGGGATGGCTAAGAATACTGCTTATCTTAGAGTCTCTGATGACCAGACTCCCTTTACCATTTGGCAGTTCACATGTCTTAGTCAGAGGAAACAGGTCAGAGATTACTTGGTCTTTGGAAATGTTTTCAATTTCCTCTATATTACAAGGTGTTACAGATGCATCAGAGCATAGAGTAATATTTCCTGACTTCTCAATATGTGGTGTACTTGAAGGCGATAGAGCAAACTAGGGGTCAGGATTTTGTTCCTTCTCAATGAGGAAGTTGGCTTCAGTCGCAGAAGTTAAATCAAGAGTGTGGTCTGAATCACAGGATATTGCCACATCAGGGATTATGTGGGTATCGGGTTCAGGTTTTGTCTGTATGTCAATGTCCTGGGTTATCTCTGCGATAGAACTGACTTCCCTACCAGGAAAAGAAAGCAAAGAGATGTTTTGGGTTTTGCCTAGCATTTGGGGTTCCTGAAAAGTGAAGGAACACATCTCAGATGTAGCGCCTGGATGTAAATTAGCACTAGAAGACAAAACACCAGAGGAGTTAGAAAATTCAGACTTCAAACAAATACTTTTATTAACTGCCCTGTGAGACAAGGTACTATGGCTATTCTGAGTGGAATCTGAGTGATCAGTCACAGCATTATTTACACAATCGCTGGACCAGCTCTGAGGGGAACGCAAAAGAGAGCGCAAGGTTTCATTCTCCATTTCTAAGGAGGCTAACATAGAGGTGGAAAAGTAGTCCTTTACAGGGGTTTTACATTCCCACTTGAACTCTGGGTTATAGCATTTTAGGTTTAAATCTTTTTATTGGTTTGAAAGACAAAACAAGATGCATCAAGCAATAATGCCCAATTCGTGGGCCGTAAGCAGTCGTAACGCTACACAGTACATCAAGAACAACCAAGAAAAAACATTCCACCCCCTCCCCCTTATCCCACCCCTCCCCCCTCCCTCCCCTCCACCCCAATTGCCACCAAGGAGGTAACTAAGCATGACAAAGAGCAAATCAGTGGCCCTGAGGTTGGGTGAGATCTCGTGATAGTGTAGAGAGGCACAACAGCAGCATATACTTAGGGCAGGTGAGCTCACGAAATTCAGAGCATAGCAGGGCTATAAAGGGGCACCACAATTCTGCGAAAGAGGCCCCTTCTCCCTGGAGAGAGGAAGAGATACGTTCCATACCAAGCACATACCATAACCTGTGTAGCCACCCCTGTATCGAAGGTGCCCTATCTGAGCCCCAGGATGACAATATATTCTGTAATGCCGCCCCTAGGGCTATACCCATTTGCCTCCCTTTGCGTGATTTGAGGGGAAATGTGAGTCTGTCGGAGACGCCTAGAATGATATATTCCGGAAAACGTAAGATAGTAGTGTCGAAGTGTTGGTCTATCTTGTCCAAAACCTGTGTCCAGTAGGCCTTAAGTATGGGGCATTCCCATAGCAAGTGCAACAGGGTGCCTACGTCTCCACATCCCCTCCAGCAGCTCGGGGAACGACTGGGGTTATAGCATTTTAACAGGGTCTGAAACATTTTATTCTCTCGTTGTAATTCAAGAATCTTAGATTTACTTATATCCTGTGAAGGCTGTTGATCTTTCTCTACAAAGACAGTAGTAGGCTTGGCAATTTCACAACAAGCAACAGAACTAAATCTTGGATGTTGTTTAAACTGGCTATTAGCTGTCTGTGTTCTCTCTCTTTTGTTAATCTGATTGTTTACTTTGAATGTAGCATTAAACATTGTGGGGCCAATTCACAGAACTAATCTGAGACAAAATCCTAAACTTACTACTTCTGGTATTCACAGAAGGCACTTACGATTTTTGGTATTTACAGAAATCACTTATGACTCCTGGGCCCGATTCACAAAAGTAATCTGAGATAAAATCCTAACTTTACGACTTTCGGTATTCACAGAAGGCATTTAGGAATACTAAAGTTAGGATTCCTAACTCTACTACTCCTAAACTGAGAAAAATCCTAACTTTACGACTTTCGGTATTCACAGAAGGCATTTAGGAATACTAAAGTTAGGATTCCTAACTCTACTACTCCTAAACTGAGAAAAATCCTAACTTTACGACTTTCGGTATTCACAAAAGACATTTAGGAGTAGTAAAGTTAGGAATCCTAACTTTAGTACTCCTAAATGCCTTCTGTGAATACCGAAAGTCGTAAAGTTAGGATTTTGTCACAGATTAGTTCTGTGAATCAGCACCAGACTCTTTAGTATCAGGGACTGTGATCTTCACTGTGTCACATGACTGAGGTATGTCGTTTGTATGGAAAACAGAGGTTATATAATGCATCTGCTCTTTCTTTGTCTGTTGTGTGGTTAAACAAGCTTTAACTGGTGTCATTGTACTACTAGTTAGGCAAGGTGTCGATAAATACTGTGTCTGGAAATTGTCTTCAAAGAAAAGATTGTCTTGACAGAGGATCTCTGAGTTACAAACTTTAGAAAAATTCCCCTTAAAAGTATCACTCTTTGAATTACTATTTTGACTTTCTGCTGCTAACACGGTTTGCAGAAATTCGTTTTCATCCTGTAGGTCACTGGCTGACATCAGGTGAGGATCAGGGTTACAGATGGAATGAAAATCTAACATAGAAGGAGCAGCCAACCACAGGGAATAATATTCAGCACGTAAAAGTCTGTTTTGTTCCATGAAAAGATCTCTAGAGTCCAAGGACTTTCTAATATGTTGTACGGAACTGCACTGCCTTGGTAATGGAGGTCTGCCAACATGTGCAGACTTTCTGGATCTGATGCTAAACATCTTGGCAAGAACTGACAGAGAGCTTTGAGAAAAAAAAATGGTAGCTAAATGAATGCAAAGAAACCTCACACGTGACCCTGGAAATGTGGGTTGGTCATTCTGTCAGGGACTGTCCGGTACTGTCTGGGACACAGTCAGGGACTTGGGCAAAGACTGGTGACTGGGTAGAAAAAGAAGCAGAAAAAAGAGTACAGCACTGCCCAGGATCACACAGGAATTCAGAAAAGAAAAGGGATCCAAACGGGAAGCCTGAACGAAGGAACAAGATGGCTAAGACTCAGAAAGGACAGGCACTCATGAGGCGGTTCAGCATTCAGAATCACTACACCGAGGACGGATGTGCAAAACACATATATAAAACAACATTAACAATAAAAGGGAATGTGGGGTAAAGCACTCTGGAGCTCCACACGGTAAGACTGAAGCTCAGTAAGTTCCTCACCCACAATTGTTGTTACAGATACTGACTGCAAATACCCACATATAGGATATGCTTGCAAAGGCAGGGTCTGTGGAGCTGATACCTATGGTGATGTTATAAATGTAACTCAAAGACAATCTCACAATGAACAAGAAACACCACCTAGGTTATCAGCTGGGCCCACGGATCCTGGCGATCAAACAGGAACACGCAAGGCAGTAACAGCAATGGGGTAGAACTAAATACAGGCACAATAGACAAGGAGCTAGCAAGGAGGAGTGCTTAACAGAAAAGGAAGGAATTCACAGGGCACACTTGGCAGAAATCAAGTAACAAACATACAAGGTAATAGAAGCAAGACAGCAGGAATAGCAAGACAGTAAACTAGGAACTGGAACCAAGGAAATGGGAAGAAAAGCAGGGACTGGAATAGGATATACAGAAGGGGAGGCTACAAGGGTATACTAGAATAGTATTGAATCAGAAGACAAGAAAACACAGTAGCACTGAAGGCTGTGGTGGAGCAGAAACAAGAATTGAGCAAAAGCTCAAGAGCCAAGGTAGCACTGCAGGCAGTGCTAGTTCAGGAACAGGAAGTTACTATAGCTCAGGAGTCAAGGTAGCACTGCAGGCAGTGCTAGTTCAAGGAAACAGGAACTAACTACAGCTCAGGAGATAAGGAGTCAAGAGAGCACTGCAAGCAGTGCAAATCAGGAACAAGAAATAGCTGAAGCTCAGGAACAGGAACAAAGAATAGCTGAAGCTCAGGAACTCAGGAAAGAAGGTAGCACTGAAGGCAGTGCTAATTCAGGCACAAGGAATAGCTATAGCTCAGGAATCAATAAACAAGGATTAACTATAGCTCAGGAATCAAGGAATATCAAAAGCTCAGGAAACAAGGATCGGTCTCACCGGAACACAGCACAATGACCAACCTTGGCCTAAAGGGAGCTGGGGCTTAAGAGAGCTCACAGTAATCACATGCATCAGGTGTGAGCAGGCTAGCAGCATCCAGCCACATGTGAACTGAATTCCTCCACCCATCCTTGGCCTGCAGGGGTGGAGATGAAGCAGTGAGCAGGGGATTATAGGTAATGGAGTTTCCAGCATGAGCAGACTGGCTTCCACAAAACCCGGCATGGATTGTGAATGGATGTCAATTCCTAAATGGTGTCCAAATGCCTGGAAGTCAGGATATGCATGCAGGGGAGTGTCTGGAAGCATATTAGAACACTGGAAAGCCCCACAATTCGCCCCCCTGGTGGTGGGCACGAGAGCACAGGGAGTGAATCATGACACAGGAAGTAGAAATGTTATGTATCCTCACTCCATCAATCCATCCTCCACAAATCTCAGAACTGAAAAAGACCCTGTGAAAAGCTTGAAACAGTGGATAAGCATTATTAACTCCTAACCACCAAATGAAAAATGGGCGTGGAAGGAGAGTAGAGGGGAATGAAGGGAAGGAAAGATACAGGGAAAAGAGGGAAAGGATCTATAGGGAGGAAAAGGAGAAAGATAAAAGGAAGTGATAACATCTATTTACCCCTCCTTCTCTTCTTTGTCCCATCAAGGCCTTGTATGATATGAGAGAGACTCAGACAATATAACAGAGGTCTCCAGCCAAAACAAAAAGTCCTCTGTCAGTATCTTCTTGTTGTAGGCTGTTCAAAGATGAGCTGGCTGCCTCTTCTTGGGAAAACAAATGATCCTTGTCTTTCATCATAACCCACAGGTGCACAGGATACAACAAGAAGGAATATATGCCACATTTCAAGTGTTTCCTAGGAATATCCAGCAGTTAGTTTCTCTTAGTCCCACCACACCATCCTTTAGCTTTGTGATACAAGGAGATCTAGCTGGTACCCTATATTCCCTCTGCACCACCTCGTTTCTGATATCCTTTTACTCCCATGTTACTAGTTCTAATAGGTTGTGGCAGCACCAAGGAGAAGAAGATAGCCCAAAAGAGAGCAAAGAGAATTTCAAGAGTTGGTAGTCTCAAAGGAATTTAAGGAATATCTTGGAGAAATAAATGGAGACGAAAAGGTAAGTGCATTTAGGCCTAATCTCACTAAACAGTGTGTCTTAAGTATAACTTTTGTTTTAAATACAGAAAACTTCAATTCTGAAGGGATGATACAATACAAAGACATTGCACTCTCTAGATTTATCATTGGTCTGATCTTGGATTTCCTGCAAACTAAAAAAGGATATGTGATAAATCTTTCAGGGAATAAGTCTGTTGGGCAATGGGGAAGAGTAGCCACATTCCTTTTTTTCTTTTTAGTTAGAGATGCTTTAGTGAAGAAATTTGTGAAACTATACAGAGTAAAATGATATACAACTGCTCAAGCATTATGTAAACATAATATATAAGACAGTGGAACATTATACCTAAAAAAGATTGACAATTTAGTATAAACAGCCAGAGGAAACATAATCCCTTGAGTCGAAAAAACAAAACAAATCAGCAATCATCTATTAATACTTGAATAACCAAACGGAATAGTGGCTACCTCATGGGGGTGCAAAGCGGTGCACACAGGTCTAGAAGTGGCAACAGTTCTGGATAGGTATGAAGCGAGAGGAAGCCAGAACAGATCTCTTTTAATCGTTAAGGGTAACCCACTAGCATGGGCTCTGTCTAACCTGTGATGATGACATAGTAAATTCCACCAGGCAATGGAAGTGATTTTTGAAGTGTCTTTCCAATTTGATAATTTGTAAAGCCAGGGCTATCGTAGAATCAATGCATTTCCCAATTGTCTTTTAAGAATGCCATAGAGGGGGCGCACTATTCAAGAAAAGATTAACTATGTTAAACGTATTATCTGTAGACAATAAGTTATTAATCTTATCCCAAATTAGTAACCAGAAACTCCAAACTCGGGGACAATCAAAAAACATATGCAAAAAATGGCAATTTTCTTGGGCACAAGAAAAGATAAGGTGAAACTGATGTAAATGAATGGAAGTATAGTATAATCTATTATAAAATTAAAATAAAGTTTGAGTAGTGGCGGCAGAGCGGGAAGTGGTGTGTAACTTAGGCCAAATTGTTTCCCAAGTATATTGAGAGAATTCTTGATTGAAGTCCAGTTCCCAACGTAGTTCAATTTTAGATTTACGTCAACTTTTAGATGAAAGACATAAACGGTTGTATATATAGGATGCCTTCACCTTTGAGGAAAAATCAATGGGAGAAATGGGAGGTAGTGGAAGGAGTGATGAGGCGGAGGATTGTGAATGAAGCTGAAGAATGGTGGGCCTAATACGGTTATATTGAACTGCATAAAAGGATGAAATATCATATTTAAGTTGGATGTCCCTAAATTTTAACACAGAATCATTTGAAATTATATTGCCAACTACTGTTATTACTTTATCAACCCATTCCTTCCAATAGAGGGCCCGATTAGTACCATATCGTGGTTTGCAAAAAAACTCTTTAGTAGAGAATTAGACTTAAGGGGTAAAGGTTTGACAACGGAGAGAGAGTGTAGAAGAAGGGGTGAAAAAAGAGTCCTAGGAGAAGGTTGTTCTACACAGATAATCAAACATTGTCTTTTCACTGCCGTTGGGATGTCAACGACATTTTGACCCTATGCGAGTAAGTGTGTCATCATCAGGACTCAAAACAATTGGCTGAGCACAGTAGGTAGTCAATGTCACTAAATATATACAAATAAAGACGAAAATTGTCAACACCAGAATAAGTATACTGTATTACATATGATGTATCAAGATACATAAGGTCATGAATGTTGAGAATGCATACAATTCGATAAGGTGATAAATACCTAAAGAAGAGGAAAGAGTTAAGAGAACAGAAAGAATCACAAAGGCAAACGAAGAAACATGCATGAGCATACATCAGAAGGTGCACTAACAATGTGAATAGACTAAAAACCAATCCATCTGTCGGTGAAAGAGAATAAGTTTAGGACTAAGGGGTCAGCAGGGCAAGAAAACATATTATTAGCAAGGGGAAAAGGATAAGGCCTGGTTAAAAGGATTAAGCCTGGTTACTTACAGAATGAATTCAGTACTGTAGGTTGTGGTTGAATAATTCTTAGGTGTCTTGCAGTACATCCAGGAAGGAAGCCAGTCAACAGTAAAGGTCAGTTGTGGTGTATGCGCGACAAGGATCGTGAACGCCCCAGCATTGCCACAGAAGGTAATAAAGAAGTAATAGGGGCAGTGGATGTCATGAAATTGCAAAACCAGTATGATAGAAAATTAGTGCTGGCGAAATGCAGAGTTAAAGAATGTTGTCCAAACGCATACAAGAGTGATGTCCTAATGCGGCACAGAAAAATACAGAATCGTTAATGCAAAGTGCTATCCATGCACGAGTATAGGTGTAGAGTCCTCCCCAGCCCGGGTATTCGCCAATGACTATGCCACACAAGGAGCTTAGTATAACACGTCTTTATTCTTCTGCGTGTCACTGCGAACCCAACTGTCTAAATGAGCCTTCATTGCATTCCGTTCTAACACTTATATCACAGCTCTATAGAGCCCATCAGGAGCCAAAAGGGTTCTGTCATTGCTAGCTCAAAAGAGACTACATCTCCCCCTCTGTTAAATGAAAAAATGTAAATTTCATTGCGGTTATATATATGTATATATATATGTATCTCTCTATCTATATATTAAATCTAATTAAATCTCTTCAATCAATCTTTTTGCCGCTTTAATTGTTCGACGTGATCTTGCAATTGGAAATTGGAAAATGTCACCCTCAAAGTCCAGGATCTTCATTGACGGTGGAGAGGCAAAATCAGTCTCTGGTGAGGCAGAATCAGTCTCTCCTTCAACACGTAGATCTGATGAAGGAAGAGTTAAACGCTGAAAGTGAGAAGCGTCTCTGGGAATAGACTTCCAAGGGCGCTGGGCAGTCAACATGTGTACCTTGGTAGACACCACCTGAAAAGGTTCTGCATCAAATGGAGCATCTGATTTTCTTTCTGTTTCTGGCGTTCGAGCACTCGATCTCCTCTTCTGAAGATGATATTTTTCACGTCGCCTTTTGTCAGCATATGCTTTCATCTTTTGTTTATGAACCAAGTCCTTCTCAAGAGTTGCACTCTCGTCTTTCTTTCTCTGATTGGTCCACTGAGGGATCTTGGTAGTCATTGTTCTCCCAAACATCAATGTCGCAGGACTTTCAGCTGTGGTCGGGTGAGCTATTGAATGATAAGCTCTTAAGGTAGAATTTAATACAGTTTTTAAATCAAGCTTTTCAAGAGTAGCATGCTGCACTGCTTACTTTAGCATACCCATAAAGAGCTCAACAAGTCTGTTGGCCTGTGGCCACAGAGATGTGCTCCTCTGATGTTTTATATTCGGATGCTCTAAGAAATCTTTGAACCCACGACTGTTAAACAGTGGGCCATTGTCAGATTTTAATATGGCTGGAACACCCTATGTCACAAAGATGGCATCCGGACTCTCAATGACTCAGTCTTGAGTGGTAGATGAGAGATTCTCAATTAAAGGAAATCATGAGTATTCAACCATAGTCACCATTAGGTGATGTCCATTGTCAAGTGGACTGAAAAAGTCAATGGCTACTCTCTCCCAAGCATGCTTCAGGAGTTCTGACATGTTTAAGGTGTGTTGTGTAACTTTAGTAGAAAGGCAGTTGCACAGATGACAGGCCTAATATTCCTTTTCAACCTGCTCATCGAGATACAGAAACCAGACTCGGTCTCGGAAAGCTCGTTTTGTGGCAACGATTCCATGATGTCCTCCTTGGGCCGCTTCAATCTTTTTCTGCCACAGACTCTCCGGAATCAGGATTCTCAGCCCCACAATATAACTCTTTCCTGAGTTAAGACGTCTAATCTTGGACATTTCTGTATTTTTGATATTCACCATCATTGGTGAGAGGTCGAAGGTATTGGTTCCATGACTGATGTGTGATTATCTTTCAACTTTAGCATATCACTATCATGGCCCGTGTCAGTGATAATCTGGGCTAATGAAATGGCAGCTGGTGTGTTTGATTTTACACTGAAATTAATATGCGCTTCAGCTGTCTTGGATAGAGTACCATGACCTCATATAAGAACTTTGGAATCTTTGGATTCCCAAATATAGTTAGTAAAGCTTGATGATCAGTGACCAGTGTAAAAGGCTTTCTTTACAGGAATACATAGAAATGTTCACAAGCCCATAACATGGCTAAACTTTCTTTTTCAGGCTGTGAATAAGCACGTTCTGTTTCGGAAAAACTCCTACTTGCATATGCTGCAATATGCTTTCGAGCATTTGGGAGTCCGCTGTGCTGTGCAAGGATGGCTCCTAACCCTACTGGGCTAGTGTCGACTACAACCTCTGTATGAAGCTTTGGATTGAAATATGCCATTTCAGCAGCATTCTCAATGGCTTGTTTGATTTTCTTAAAACTTTTCTCACGTTCATGTGACCAATGGAATGAAATATTCTTTTACGTCAATCTCTCTTAATGGAGTACTTACAGTGGCAAAGTCTTGTTTATATCTGGAACAGTAGCTGGCCATGCAAGAAATGAACGCACCATTTAAACATCTTGTAGGGGATTAGCATTTGACAGGGCTTGTACTTCAGCAGGATCAGGGTGTTATACTCCATCAGAAAAGATAGGGCCAAAGAATTTCAACTTTGTCTTGTGGAACTCACATTTATCCGCATTCAAAGTCAAACCTGGATCCGCAAGTAAACAACATACTTGTGTGAGAGCTTTACAGTGCTCTTTTTGTGAAGCTCCGAACACGAATATGTCATTGCTATATTTGAACACTTTCATGACAGGCTGTATGATACGTCAAATGACGTTTGAAAAAGTTCTGCGGCTGATGACACACCAAAACGTGGTCTTTTGCATCAACATAGACCAACATGTGTCAAAAAGGTTGTAATGTACCTGCAAGGTTCTTTGAGTTCCAACTGATAATAACCTTTATTCAAATCAAGGCAAGAGAAGACCTTTGCACCATTTATTTGCGTCATCATATCAGCAATGTGTTGACCGGTATGTCGTTTTCGTTCAATTACCTTGTTTACCTGACGCATGTCAACGCATATGCGTACAGCTTCTTCACTGTCCTTTTTGGGCGCTACCGCTATGGGAGAAACCCATGGCATGGGATCAGTAGACCGTTCAATGATATCATGCTTAAGTAGCGATTCAAGTTCGTTTTCAACAGCATTTTGTCAATGAAAAGCAATCTGCTTATGCTTTTGAGCAAAAGGACGGACATCCTCAGCCTCAATATGCAGCTTTCCTTTCAGAGTCTTATGTTTTCCTAAACCATGAAATAATGAAGGGAATTGACTTACTATTTCATGGTGAGCATTCATGTTGTAGTTTACGGAAATCAGTCTCATAGTAGCTGTGCTGAAACTTAGTAGACATGGATGGGTACTTGCACTTTCGATTTCTTGTATTTTATCATGGCTACAAATAAACCTTGACTTTTTTAGGGTGTTGAGGCAGCCCATATATACACTTTGGTTTTCGATGGTGTAAGTTTCGGTAATGGATACAATTCATTATATTTCTCTTCAGGCATAATATTTATCGAAGCACCACTGTCAAAGATGTAAGGTATCAAACAACCATTGACTTTCAGCGTAATCTTCGGACAATGTTTGAAATACTTTGGTGCTTTGACATGTCGACTTTCTTTTGACTGACACTTTTCTTCACATGTGGCCATGCTTTTCTGAGGTAAACATTGACATGGCACAATTATCTTCTCCACTTTCACCTGATACTGATCTAGAAGAACTGTTTGAGGATGATTTGGATGAACATCGACTTTGTTCAGTGTCAATTTGTCTTAACTGATGTCGCTGCTTGGCCTTGTGGGTGTACGTTGAATGTTGCTTCTGGAGCATTCCGGCGCCCATTTTGTCTTCACGCTGTAACGCACTTGCTTTTTCCTTTGCTTTGCAAACCATCACAAAATGGTTCTCTTTCCCACAGCCTTTACATATCTGTTAAATGGTGGGACATTTACTTTCATGTGGAAACAGAAATCCACAACTAAAACACAGCTTTTTTTTATGGGTAGACATCGCCTTCTGTCCTTTAATCTTTACCTTTGGCTTACTTTTCACACTCATAACTGATTCATTCTGGGCACCTCCGGCCTCCATGTCAATAGCTTGTCTATCGGCACACTCTTTAGCTCTGGCAGCCAATAACTCTATCTCCAGACTAAGGGCCTTGTTTACAATATTTTGAAGCACTGCAGCGCAGCAAGCTTTCCTGCTGCGCTGCTGTGCATCAAAAGAAAAGGACAGGAATGCGCAGTATTTACAAGATACAGCGCAATTCTGTCCTTTTCCCTTTTTTTGTGCACAATGGGATGCCAACGCAGGCACCCTTGCGCCATGGTGCAAGGGTGTCTTCGTTATAGAGGTGATTGTTTTTGTGCAGGAAGGAACACCTTTCTGCACAAAAACAATCACAAGAGGTGTATTCCTCTTTCTATGTGGGCTGCAGAATGCAGCACACATAGAAAAAGGAAAAACTGGAAATACCTTTATTTCTCCTTGTTGCACCTTCCTTACGCCTCCCCTGGGGAGGTGTAGGAATCTGATGCCTTCCCAGGTTTACAAAACCTTGTAAATCTGGGAATGCGTCAGGTTCCATGGATGTTGCATGGGAACATCCACAGCAACACCCATAGAATGCCCCTTTCACGCAGAGCAATGCGTGAAAGGGGGCCATATTTACAAGTCCATGAAAAGCCATGCAGGGTGGCATTACGTGGCCTTGCAAATATGGGCAGGCACAATGCGCTGCTGGTGCGTCCAAAAAAGTGACGCACTGGTGGTGCAATGGGCTTGTAAATAAGCCCCTAAGAGTTTTTCTCAGCATTCGTCGTCTGAATGAATCTGACAAGCATCCATCAACAACTCTAAGACGTATAGCTTCTTTGTCATGAGCTGCTACGCAAATCAAAGCCATACATTCATACATAGTGATAACTCTATAGGCGGATGCAACCAGGTTTTGAAAGAGCCGCAAAGTGTAAGATAACACTGCGAACTGGAGTGCTTCGAGGCAGAGATCAACCATGTGTCAGACAGCACAGAGAGACACTTAAAGGCCAAGTGATACAAGAAAAGGTCATCTGCTTCCCCGTACTGAGTACAGAGAGTCATCATGCCACAGCGCTGGAGGGAGAGACATAAAACAAGCATCCGGGATATGCTTGCAGAGCCATCCATATCTGAAGCAGCACCACATCAAAGGGGTCCTGTTTCCTGTCCTTATCAAGGATGATCCAGAGGCCAGCACTTCGCAAGTCTCACAGATGAGTTGCCTAAACCAAGTCACAGTGATCCACCAGCGGTGTCAGTAAGTTCCACACTGGTCTACAACACTGCTGCATTCCTGAAACCACCACCACCTTTCGATACCGCCAAAAAGCAAGATATTGGCGATAGATGGATTGTGTGGAAAGAGACATTTGAAGATTTTATTGATGCACTTGAAGAGACTGATAACAAAAGATTATCAAATACATCAAAATCTTGCTGGTGATTGTGTAAAAAAAAGGTGTAAGGAAGACACTGCAAACTGACGAAGAAATCACATACCGTCAGATTAAAGAAACTTTGAATCTCAAGTTCAATCCAACGCCCATTTTTCATGTGATCCAAAATAATGTCGTCAGTTTTGTATTTGTACTACCTTGATTAAATGTCCTGCAAATAGTTTTCAGACCTTCAGCCTGGCTCTTCAGACTCCAATCCACTTCCTTTAGTTGCTGGGGTCCTCACAACTCAGTTTAAAGAGTCACATATAATGCCCAGTACCAAATGGTTCAATTGAATACTTCAAGATAAACAAAATGTTCCCCTGTTGTGGGACTTTCTGCACTTCCTAGCCTCAGAAATGGCAGTCTCGGAGAGCAAAGCATATGTTACTGTCAGGACTTTGGCTACATTTAGTCCTGCGGGTCAGCAGGTGACTGAGGCAACCAACCTTGGATTAAAATGCTGGACGTAGAGGTTCCAGGAGAGCATGATACTCTATCCAGTGGTGTCTGGCAGTCAACAAATAATTTGTAGTGCAACAGGCAGGGAGGTCTTCTCTCCTCTTCACTTCCAGGCAGATATTTGCCTCAGAGGAGGTTAACCATGGTGTTTTAAAAAGCAGTCCAGTCAGTCATTGGTGATGAGATGTAGCTAATCCTAATAAAATTCCCAGGCTCCCCATTTCAGCAAAGTGGGTCACTTCCTGTCCGGTTACATGCTTTTTTGCATAAGTCTGTCTCAGAGTTTCATGTATCTAAAATGATGAATTCTCTTCCCATCTATGCTTTGCTCACCGCTGCCTTACAACTCCATCCATGGCCCTCCCAGTTCAATACCCTGAGCTTTAAAAGTTATCTCCCAGGAGCCAGCACTTGCCCGAGCCTCTCGAAGAAGACAGCTTCACTGACTTCACTGGCCCCTCTTCAGAATGGGGCGGTGCTGTAGATTCTACTCAGGCACATATTTCCCATCCTGGCAGACCCCTCCATTGGGTATTAATTCGGCAGGTCTTTGAGGTGGTAGTTGGACAGCCGAGTCACCCCAAGTTGTGAAGGGAGTGTGCTTCCAGACAAGTATTTTGGTGAAATGTAACATAAATAAATAAATGTAATCATACAAATAGACAGCTGTCTTGCTGGAGTGATAGTTATGGTGATTTAGAAGTAACACCTACCCTTAAAACAGAGTACATGTGGCAGTGCCCGTTCAGGAGGCAGGCTGACAGCTACAAACATTTCAGCTGCAACCATTGTGAAGCAAAAAATACGAGATGACCAGAGCCAAAAAATTGATTAGCAACGGAATAAGACGTATTTCGCACAAAGCTGTTTCTCTACAGCTCCTTTAGAATAAAGTTGCCATTCTTCTCTTTGAACCACTTTTGTAATTATTTTGGAAAAGAAAAGATGATTCGAAATTGGGCGGATTTTTCAGAGAAAGCCTATCTGAAACAATTGTTTAGTGCCTAAAACCCATGGATCTTGAATTATCTTGGCTGAATTGTGAAGAAATACATTTTTGTTGCCTTTCAACTTTAGTTGGAACTCTCGCCCATTACCTGAATTTTCTGAGGAACCGGAACATTTACCTTGCTAGCCCCGAAGCTTATCTACATCTACTTTCATTAAAAGTAATAGTACAGACACTGGAGTTTGCCTACTGCTGAGAATGGTGCATGTCTGGAGGAATCTGGAGAATGGTCGAAATCGGTGGGTGGAGCAATCTTTTCATCTATTGCCCCCTTTAAAAACAGGCCAGGAGCTTTGAGCCTTGTATGGTGAAGGCAAATATATATTTGAAGAGCTGTTTAATAAACGAATCGTCAAAGAAGCTGGCTCCCCCAGTTTGAAGTCAGTTTTGAAAAGACCTCCCTATACATGGTGTTCCCTGAGCTCTGTTTGAGTACTTGTTATGCGTTCAGGAAAAACAAAAGTAGTTTGCAGGGTAATTTGTTAATTAAAGAGTGGCAAGGAGCATAGTTTCAAATGATTTCTTTTTTAAACAAGGCCAGGGTGCAGGCGCAGGAATGCAGAGACATTACTCTAAATATGGTGCTAGACACCTATTCAGAAGAGTTTGGGTAGTGTCAGTCTGAAGGATAAAATTCAGAGACAGTCATCAAGCAGCCTTGTTTACACCTCTAAAGACCCCGAATCATCAGCGGTTTTCCTCTTCATTTTTTCCTGGGTCTTTCGAAGTTGACTAGTGTTCTTGCAGAATCAAGTTCTGCAGGGTCCTAGTGTCTTCATCACGATAAGATAGAGGCCACCGTATCTTCTGTCAAAGTCTGGTCTCACCCATTGTATGTAGGCTGTTTGCATTGTCTATAGGGCGAACAGTAAGTTCACTTTGCTATATTTTCTAACGTCAATTTTGAAGACCCAGATTGATATGGATCGTGTATGTCAAACATTTGTTCAGGAACGTGTCGCATTTTCTGTTTTGTTATGTCAGCGCTCCCTCCTATGGCAGATTGAAGGTACTGACAAGAATGATTTCTTACTTAATGTGTTAGTATTTAGGAATTAATTCGCTAGTTTATACATTTGGCCATGACGCTCTTTGAAAATGAAACCCCGTGTAATGTCCCTTTTCGAGCATGGCACTATTTTCTGGTGAGCTTCACGCAAAATAGATTTTGAGGGCCTCATTTATGAGGAATTGGCGTAGTGCAGCGCCGCAAGTCTTCGAGCTGCTCTGCCCTACGCCAATGTGAAAGGGCAGGAATGCACCGTAGTTAGGGTGACCAACTGGCATGGGTGCAAATTCAGGACGGTGCGTGTAAAAATTCAGGACAAAAGGTCAAAATTCAGGACAAAAATTCAGGACAGAAGGTCAAAATTCAGGACAAAACTTTGGGATTAAAGGTACGTTTTACAGACATATCAGAGGAGATCGCGCAGTAATATATAAGTAAATAGACAACCAACATAAGTGCAAGTTAAAATAAGTTTATATTAGGTAAACATTGTTATTTTCAATGGCAAAAGCTCTAACTTGTACAAATGCGTGACCGATTGCATAATCTTGTTTTTTAAAAGTAACTGGACAATGTTACTCCCATCTAATGTGTTACATTTTTTTTCCTTGCCTTCTGGCCCATCACATGCCTTAATTGCCCAGACTGGCCCATTGTCATTCTGTATGCCACAATCAGCCGGCAGACAGAAGGACAACGGACCCATCACAGTCTGTGAGAGGCTGGGGAGGGGCTGCTCTTGAGCACAGAGGAGTGCGAGGTGGCCCCAGCAGGGAGGCTTCCCAAAGGTGAGCCATGTAGGTAGCTGCAACCCCCCAAATTACGGACAAAAGGCGTCCGTAAGAGGGATCGTCACGGACAACGGACGTGACTTCTAATTAACGACGGTCCGTGAAATTTACGGACGGTTGGTCACCCTAACCGTAGTTATGAAATACGGTGCATTCATGTCCTTTCCCCCTGTGCTGGTGCACAATGGACTGCCTAGCGCCAACCTAGGCACCCTTCACCATGGTGCAAGGGTGCCTCCGTTGCAGGCAGGATTGTTTTTGTGCAGGAAAGGGCACCTTCCTGCACAAATCCCCATAGGCGTTTTCCTGTCAGCACACATGGAAAGAGGAAAAAACTAGGAGAAATTAAATTATTTCTCCTCGTTACACCTGCTCTGGGGAGGCATAAGGTTTTGGCACTGCTCCAGGTTTATGTGATTAAGTAAATATGGGGCTTCGTCAAAATCCATGGGTGTTGCGTGGGAAAACCCACCGCAACGTCCATGGAATGCCTGCTTTGTCTTACTACATATCTATGAGGCTCTGCAAAGCCACACAGAGTAGCTTTGCGTTGCCTCATAGATATGATTGAGAGGCTTGTGCTCCTGGAGCCTCAACAAAAATTGACCCTCCAGTGGCGCAAGCCTCTAATAAATAAGCCCCTGAGCTTTTTATACCGTACACTTGGCGCTCTCGTTAATATAGGTGTGAATTCACTATTCAATTGTTTGCTGGATTAAGAGCAATGAAGATCGAAGACACCCACAGCAGTGCGAGTTTACACACACATACTCCAGAAAAAATAGGCTAAAGTTAGGGGACCTAATTTACAAAAAATTGGCATAGGGCAGCACCGCACGTCTTTTTGCTGCACTGCTTTATGCCAATTTGAAAGGGCAGGAATCCACCTTATTTACGAGATACAGTGCATTCCTGTCCTTTCAGCCATTGTCAGCACACAATTTGGTGCCTAGTCCCAATAAAGGCACTCTTGCACCATGGTGCAAGGGTGTCTGTTTTGTCGGCAGGATTGTTTTTGTGCAGGAAGGGGGCACCTTCCTGCACAAAAACAATCTTAAGATGGGTGTTCCTCTTTCCATGTGTGCTGCAGAATGCAAGACACATGGAAAGAGGAAAAAACAAGAAAAACTAAAACTTTCTACTCATAATGCCTGCTGTGGGGCGGCGTAAGGTTTTGGTGCTGCCCCAGGTTTACGTGATTTTGTAATTCAGGGGGCAGCGTCAAAATCCATGGGATCGACAGAGGACGGAAAATGTATTATTTATTTAATTTTAGCTCGTGGTCGTCTGTCGAATACCCCCAAACCCGGCCCCATCGCCCCACCGCTCTTACCTGCACAGGCCACGGCTGGATATAACATTGGCAAGTAGATCACTCATTAATACAGGGGTGAATGTCTCTATTGCGATAGGTGAGGCACTCTCAAGCTAATATTTTGAATTTGGGTTTATGGTGGATTGACTTTTGCAGGGTAGTAATCAAGTTTCCCCCATATTAGGCTCTTCACAGATAGTTGGGGATGTTGTTGTGAAATTATACTCTCAGGGCCTCTGACAGATCTTAACCGTTCCCACAAGGAATGTATTAAGACGCTATGTTATGTGAATTTGTAGAGCGCGGCTAATCACATGTGAGGATATCCAAGCGCTGACGTTGCTTGCCTGATGGTTTTTCTCATGCTAATGGGGAGCCATTTGAAGATTCTTTGGAGCATGGGAGAGTGAGGAAGCAGGCAGAGGAGACTGAGTTGATCTGTCGTTTCATGGTGAGTCTGCTGTCCAGGATGATACAGAGGTTGTGGGCGTGGTCTTTTGGTGTGGGGGTGGGTCCGAGGTCAGCGAGCCACCAGGTCTCGTTCCAGGGGGAGGCATGGTTGCTAAAGATCAGCACTTCGGTTTTGTCCGTGTTGAGCTTCAGACAGTTGTCCTTCATCAAGGCTGCAACGTTCTCCATGCAGTTGTGGAAGTTAGTCTTGGTGATGGCGGGGTCTGCTGAGAGCGAGAAGATGAGCTTGGTGTCATCCGCGTAGAATAGGATGTTGATGTTGTGGATTCATTGTAGGTGTTGATGAGGATGGGGCTGAGGGATGAGCCTTGAGGTACACCACAGATGGTGCTCGTGCGTTCCGAGGTGAAGGGGGTAGGTGGATTCTCTGTGTTCATCCCGTGAGGTATGATGCAATCCATCTGAGTGCGTCTACCTTGATTACGATCTGGTGCGGTCTCTTGATGAATGCGTGGTGGGAAATGGTGTTGAACACTGCGGAGAGGTTGAGAAGGATGAGGGCGGACAATTCTCCTCTGTCGAATAGGGTCCGGATGTCGTCCGTGGTGGCGATCAGGGCGGTCACAGTGCTGTGGTTGGCTCGGAAACCAGATTTGGAGGCGTCTAGCAGTTTGTTTCTCTCCAGGTGTTCGGTGAGATGCTGGTTGATGGCCTTCTCCAGTACTTTGGCGGGAAACAGGAGCAGCAAGATGGGGTGGTAGTTCTAGAGTTCGTTGGGGTCTGTGGAGGGTTTCTTGAGGAGAGGTCTGACCTCTGCATGTTTCCATGCATCGGGAAAGGTGGCTGTGGCGATGACTGCATTGAGGATGGTGGTAAATTGGTGGCTAATCTTGTTGATTCATAGGTTGAAGAGGCAGTGGGGGCAGGGGTCGGTGGGTGCTTCAGAGTGGATGGAGTTCATGATGACTGTGGTGTCCGATGGGGTGAGCTGTTCCCATGTGGTGAGATGTTGGGGGAGGTTTCCGCTGGAGTGAGGAGGCTGAGGAGGTCGGAGGGTTGGGGCTCAAAGTTCCTGTAGATGGTGGATATCTTGTTGTGGAAGTGATTCGCTTATGCGTCACAGAGTTTCTGTGAGGGAGGGATTGTGTTCTTGGTGACTGTTGGACAGGAGAACTCTCTGACGATGTGTAGGAAACTGTCTCTATATATACTACACCAAAATGAGGTATAGTGTGTATAGAGTCCAGGTGACCCCAGAGGTAGGCAGAGGTTAAAGTTAGATAGAACCTTACTCTCTATTTGTGGTAGAGTGGTCGAGCAGTAAGGCAGTATCAGAGGACAGTGTTAAGCATTTGATGTACCCACTCAGTCAGCAAATGAATTCACACACTCAAAGACTGAACTCTAGACCAATTGTTTTTGTATAAAAAATATACTGTTGTTTTACTTTTAGAACTAAGCAAGCCTGGCACAGGTAAGCATTAAATACTTTACAGTAATAAGTTGCTGATTGTAGAACAGTTTGAAAATGCAATAGGAATTGTACTTTGTTTGATTTACAGGGGATGCAGTAGGTTGCAATACTTAGCAAATACAGTACATTGAAATGAATAGGCTTTTTCAGTAAATTACAGGTAAGTTACTTTTCACGTTACTTTTCTAACTCAGTGCTGGATGCCTAGATTCAGCACTGGGAAATTTCCTGCAAACAGGTAAGTAAATACGTTTTGGTTATTCGTGCGATTTTTAAAGAATATTTTTAGATTTCAAAACTCCACACTTAGAAACATTTTGGAAGAAAAAGTGTCAATGTTATCCTATGGAGGTAAAACAGGTTATCGGTTCACAGGTAAGTTATCGACTGTGGGAGTTAAGGTTCTGGGGTTAGACTCAGGGGTCCCCCAGGGTCAGTGATGCACTCTTGTTACACCCTCAGCGGCACTAGGGCGGCCGGGTGCAGAGTGTGGAGGCCCAATGTTATCCTATGGAGGATAGGGGGTCTCCGGTTGGTGGCTGCTGGCAAGCAGGCCACTGGGTTGTGGGAGCACTTTAGCTCAGGGCAAATGGGGAAACAGCTTAGCACAAAAGGTGCACCCTCAGCGGCACTAGGGCGGCCGGGTGCAGGGTGCTGTTTCGACATCGGAAGCCCTGTTGTTTCCAATGGAGAACCTCGGGTTAGCAAAAGCACTGCAGGCAGGGAGACGAAGGACTTCTGGATGCGACCACCACTTTGAGAGGTAAGTTGGGAAGTTAGGGGTTGGTTAGGCACCGTTGGTTTGGGCACACAAGGCTGTGGGGCGTCGGGTGCAGGTGTGCCTTTTGGGGTCGGAACGGCTTACCAGCTCCGGGTCGCGGTTAGAGGGGCCTTCTGGATTTAGGCTGCAGGTGTCGGCTGGCGGCTTGAGGCAGGTCAGGGGTCGCCGGATCTCGGGTCAGGATCGCCGGGGTGACCTCCTCGTGGTGTTTGCCCACTCGAGCTCGGGCCGTGGACGGCGGGTGCAGAGTGGGCAGGTTCGCGGTCTCCGGCTGCTGCCAGAGGTTGCAGTTTGAACAAATCCGGTGTTCACGGGAGAAGCAGTCTTTGGAAGTGAAGGCAGGCAGGTCCTCCCAGGTTTTTGAGGTTGCTGGCTGCAGGACACACCGGGATTTCGCAGGAGCAGGTTCGAGGGGAGACAGGCCGGTAGGGCTGGGGCCAAGTCAGTGGGCGTCTTCCTCGTGTTAGCTGGCTGCATGGCTGTTCGGCCCTTCTTCTTCTTTTCTTCTTGTTTCTTGGCTGGATCTGAGGAAGCAAGGTTCAGGGTGCCCCCTAAATACTAGATTTAGGGTCGTTACAGGTAGGTAGAGGGCAGGGACCAATGGGTCCCTTCCTTGGGGTGGGTACACCCCCTATCATGCCACCCTCTAGTGGGAGGGGGGCAGGAGCCTGTCCCTTGTTGGTTGGGTCCCCCCATCCTCAAGATGGCGGGGACTCGGAGTTGTGCTTCACCTCGCCTCCCCCACCTGAGGGGTGGAGTTGGCAGAGGTGGGCACACCTCTCTCCCTCACTTGTTCTTTCCGCCGGTTCTCCCGCCCAAAGTGGGGGTAGAACCAGTGGGGACCAGTTGCTGAAAGCAGCAAATGGTCTGGGGAGGCTCACAAAGGCGGCATGCCTTTGAAGCTTCCCCTTTCGTGAACCCTGCCCATCCTGGGGGAGGAGGCTTGGCACCTCGTCCCAGGATGTGCATTGTTTCAGGCCCCCGAGAGCAGCAGGCTCTCGACCCAGGGGTCCAGAAACATGTCTGTTGGTGGCAGCCTAAGCAGCCACTCAGTCGGGACACTAGAAGTTGGTCGAGTTTCAGAGGGCATCTCTAAGATGCCCTCTGTCGTGCATTTTACATTAAATCCCACACTTGCATCAGTGTGGGTTTAATGTGCTGAGAAGTTTGATACCAAACTTCCCTGTTTTCAGTGTAGCCATTATGGTGTTATGGAGTTCGTAATGACAAACTCCCAGCACCATATACTCTTAATGGCAGCACTGCACTTACAGTGTCTAAGAATGGACTTAGACACTGTAGGGGCACAAGGCTCATGCACCTGTACCCTCACCACTGGTATAGTGCACCCAGCTAGAGGGGTGACTGATCTAGGCCAGGGCAGTGGTTTGTAGGCATGGCACACAGGGATGTGTGCCATGTCGTCTCTTCACTTTGTTCTGCACCAAGACACGCAGCCTGCAAAGGCAGTGTGTGAGTGAAAAGGTGCAGGGCCTCTAAGGGTGGCACAATAAGTGCTGCAGCCCTAAGGGGCCTTCCCTGGTCACAGAGCCTTAGGTACCTGTGGTACCATTTACCAAGGGCCTACTTGTGGCCAGGGATGCCAATTGGGTTTAGGCTTCAATGCAGTTTTAGGGAAGGAACATAGGCCCTGGGTACCTGATTTGCAGGAGCCCAGGGCACACTCAGTCAAAGAACATCAGCAATACAGCAAAAAGTGGGGGCATACCATGCAAAAAGAGGGCACTTTCTCACACGATGGTGAAGAGTTCCTTGGTGTAGTTGGCGCTCACCTCGATGCAGTCTGCAAGGGCGTCCTTTTTCATGTCTTTGAGTCATTG
The DNA here is from genome assembly GCA_963921515.1 of Calotriton arnoldi. Taxonomy (NCBI): domain Eukaryota; kingdom Metazoa; phylum Chordata; class Amphibia; order Caudata; family Salamandridae; genus Calotriton; species Calotriton arnoldi. The sequence goes on from CAWUFW010001232.1 coordinate 2,470,864, forward strand.
GTGGTATTTGTTGATGGCATTCTTGAAGGTTGGTAGGTCTGTATTGTCTCTGCTGGTGTGCCATCTTCTCTCCAGTTGTTTGCAGCTGCATTTCATTGTGCTGAGTTCCGGTGTGTACCAGCTGGCTTGTTTGGTGAATCTGTGGGTTTTGGCTGGCTTGATGGGGGCAACTCAGTCAGCAGCGTTGGTGATCCAGGTGTTGAAGTTGTCGACCTTCTGTTTCAGGTTGGTTGAGGCATTGGGCTGGGTGGTGTTGAGGGTGTACGTCCATTGGGTCTGTGTCACTTTGCCCCAGCTGCGGAAGGAGGTGCTGAGAGGGTTGGGGGTGGTGCGAGGTGATCCCGTGATGGTGAAGTGGATGATAGTGGTCACTTCCAACTCTGTTGCTGGACGTGAAGATAGGGTCTAGTGTGTGTCCTGCTCTGTGTGTTAGGTTTGTAACTAACTGGGTGAGGCCGATGTTGTCCATTCGTTCTAAGAGGTTGGTGGAGTTCGTGTCTATGGGGTCATCCAGGTGGAAGTTGAGGTCTTCGAGGAAGATGTAGTCCTTAGATTCGATGGCGAGTAGGGCGATGAAGTCTGCAATGGCGTCGCAAAGGCCTGCGCATGGTCCTGGGGTCTGTAAGCGAGGATGTCTCTGATGGTCGTTTTGTCATCGATGAGGAGCTGGAAATTCAGGTGTTCCATTATTGGTGTGCTGTCGTCTTCGGCGATGGTGCAGCAGATTCATTCTTTGTGGATGATCCATGTTTGTTGGTGCGGTCTCAGTGTGTTAACTTGTAGCCATTGGGCGTCCCAGTGGTGATGTCGGGGGCAGAGGAGGGGTTGAGCCCGGTCTCTGTGATGAAGGTTATATCAGTGGTGAGGGTGGAGATGGTGTCCCAGACTTCGGTGGCATGTTTGCAGAGAAATATGGCATTGATCAGGAGTCATCAGAGAGGTTGCGGTATGGGCGTGGCACTGGTTTCTGTGAGTTGGGATGGTCGTAGGTTGCAAGTGAAGAGACAGTGGTGACAGGTGAACGGTCCTGCCGTGGAGTGAGGAGATGTGAGGCAGCAGTTGTTGCTGCATCCAGGGTCCAAGACGCAGAGATCTGTGGTGGAGTACCTGTGGGTGTCTGGAGGGCCAAGGTTCTTGGTGCTGGGTGTGGTCCATGCATGGCCGGACGCAGACGGGCTTGCCTTTGGTGCGCTGGCGGTGCTCCTACTGCGTGCGTCCGCTGTGCGGTCACGCTGTGGCTGCCTCCATTAAGTAGGTCTTGGGATGGGCGCCAGGGAGGCAGGCGGCGGGAAGCGGGTGGCTGGAAAAAAGGAGAAAACAGCGCCGAAATGCCAAGGGCAGGCAGGAGTCCAAAACTAAAAAGAATTGGAGGGGAATAAATTAAGAATGAGCAGAAGCTCACTGATAGTGCAGGCTGCATAGGACTGACCCCCTCAGGGCAGAAACAGCCTTAGCAGAAGTGCGGAGGAAGGAGGCGCTGACTGCAGTGAGGGGAGAGCTGGTGAGGGTAAAGGATAGAAAAATAAGTGTGATTCCAAGGGCAGAAATGGGGAAGGAATACCTAGGTATTGTAGGGGGGAGGTGAAATGCATTCTTCACATGGAAAATCATTTTGTTTGGAAAGAAAAGAAGTTTCA